>CM047428.1:86534085-87734085 GCA_026168455.1 Theocolax elegans | reverse complement strand
ATTCAGGAATCTTACCTTTATCGATCACAATAAAATGTTAAAAATATTCAGAAAGAAAGTTTAAAATACGCGAATGAACCGAACGAAGTGAAATATTAAGAAAATAATTTTTTCATTTGCAAAATGATCAACGTTTCGTACGTGTATATGTATAAAACTAAAATAAATAACGGTTGGACAACAATCATCAATCGGTGAAATTATCTTTAATATATTTCGTAATATATTTTCTAGAGTTATAACGCATCGACGCGTAAAACGAGGTTTTTGTTCATTTATTGATTTTCCTTGTAAGGCAGATCAGGAATAAAATTTATTTGAATCGAAATTGAGTTAGCTGGTCGTCGAAAGCCACACACATGCACACACACGCACACAGACGCGGGCACGTGGAGTGGCGAAGGAGGAGAAAGGAGGGAATCCGAATAAAGGGGATAAAGAGAAAGACATAAGACGCTCGCGGGATAAGTGAGGGCGGTTGCACCTTCTACAGATATATATATATATATATATAGGTGGTACACGTAGCACTAGAGGGGAAAGACCGAGAACGCATTCGCAACTCGACAAGATTTCGCAATTATGGCACCAGTTTCACGGAAAGGAATCGGTTCCGTCGAGGGAGTTTTGCCAGAAGGACTCTCCGCGATCTCTTTCACCTGCGATATACTCCTTACCATTTCAAAGCCCTCATTATTCCCTCGATAGACTATTGTCGTTCGCAGTTCGTGCCACCACCCGATAACGAAATATCACGCTAAAAGACACTTTCCCGAAATCTTCCCTTGTTTACCCCCCCCCCCCCCTTCTCACTCTCTCTCTTTCGCTATTTTTACTCTTTCTACCTTGCCGACCTGAATAATCGTGTAGAATTCCATGTAATTAGGAAAAACGCTGTAGAAATTCGGCTATTACTTATGTTTTAAGGTTTAAAAGTTCTTTTTCCTAGATTATACCGAATGTATTAAAAAAGTGTGACACAAGACTTTGGTTATTCGTCAATGTTCTGAGGTTAGGAATATTTATTACCGCTATTAAATATTTTATTACCGCTTTTAAAAAAATGCCTAGTCTTTACCCACAATATCATTTCAATTTCTACTAGAGAGGATCTTAATTTATGAACTACGAGTTGATTGCCCTTATTTTATCAAGGAGGGTGGCATAATATGTGGGTTTATGACCGATCAAGAATAGATTTTTGATCAATTTAAATTAATTTAAATTTAATTATTACATTTATTTAACAAAATATGCAATTTTATGCAAAACCCAAATACATAACTGTACTAGATAATTAAATAATAAGTCATTCTACAAAGTTCCACGCCAATACAGCAAAGGACACCCTAAAAAATTTCTGCACCCAAAAATTACGATTATTTCATTATATTTCAGGGTAGAAATTTTGTAGAGAATTTGTTGTATTGAGCTAGAACTTTGTAGAATTACTTATTATTTAATTATCTAATGCTTCTGTTTAATGGGTTTTGCATAAACATCCATATTTTTTTAAATTAATAAATGTAATAATTATCTTTTTGCTCGATCGGTAACCCGATAAAATTTCTCACCAATATTAATATTTGCTGCACAATTTCAAGTTACAGGGATAAAATTAATTTAAAATTGAAAATTAATTTAATAAACATTTCTTCAAATTAATTAACTAAAAGATGGATAAATTCACAAACTTAGGATAATTAACTTTTTTAATAAATCATTTTATTTTTGTTATTACATCATAATTTCAATTAGAGCGATAATTTAGAGCGGATAAACGGACGGTCTAGAACTCCACAATTAAAATTTAACCATAATTTGGTCAATTCATCCTGAAAAAACGTCATATTTCGGTATATTTTGGTTAAAAAATGATCTTATATCTAATATTGCCTTTCTGTTTCACCAAACGATTTAGTTATCGATGAAGTAGTACTCCTTTATACTATATATTAATTTCTAATTAGTACATTAATTAATATTAAAGTTAATATGACAATGTAATCGATTTTACCAAAGTTTTGATAAAATCGTAGCTTTTAACATTTTTAGAAGAATCGATTGTCCCATATACACGCGAAAACATTGACCTATCGCACTGTTACCGTAAAACAGGGCGTTTCAGCGCCCCCATTTGTTCTGTCGGCACGACTTTTCCATCCGGTTACAAAAATTACTAATCGAGCACGATAGGAATCAAAAAAATTCGATAAATCCCCAGCTACAAATTGGATTCGTATATACGCTCTACGACCAGAGCATTACGTCGTGTCAACGGATGAAAATTGCAATAACCGTGTTGAAAAAAAAAGAAAAATAGGAAAAATTCGTTGAACCTACATTTTTTTGGGGGAATCTAATCGGATTTCTGGTTCCGTAAGTCCCAGCTCACGTTCTTCCTAAGCGAGGCAACTTTTCGCTTTCGGCAAGAACGATTTCATATTCTCAGGCTAGGCCGTCCGCAGGCTCCGCAAGCGCAATAACGTCAAATTGGCTGCGGGCGCGCGGCATTGACACGAACCACAAAGGATCACCAAGATCTGCGTTTTATTGAATTTCTTTTTCCGTCCATCGCGCCCCCCACCCCCTTTCGCCCCTTTTCGCCCCTTTTCGCCCCCTTTACCTCCCACCACTACTACTGTGTCGACGAAAATTTTAATTTAGATTTTGGCAGATTTACCGGTGAGGAAAAAAAGGAAGAGCTGCTCGTAATATACTTTTCAATTTTGGAAAAGATATATTTATTCGAAACTCTGAGTTGGGTCTACTTAATATAATAACGAATAATGAATATTCTTTTTCTTCTTTAAATATGGATACGTCGACGAAATATGAAAAATTATTAAGGGAGTGGTATAATCAATTTTTTGGTTTTATCGCTCAACGTAATTGTCTCTAGCCCTCAACTATAATAAATCAATGTTTATCTTATCGACGTAAAGTAACACACGGAAATCGATATAATTAACAAACAGCATTATTTAGGTCAATTCTAAATATTAATTACTTTTTGAGAACCAACGTTTAACAAACATTAACAAATAAATTTCTAGTTATTCTACAAACATATATATTTCTAAAACTTTTCACTCGGAATTTTCTCACTTAACTCTGCATTTTTAATCATTTCCAATACAATGTAACCTTAATATCGTAGGTAGTACATACAAAATTACGCAAGGCACCTCGCTAAGCGAAAAATAAGTAAAATCGCACACATCGCCTTCTATATATTGTTCATTTTCATTTCAATGTGTATGTAACAAACATTTTATTTATCCTTAAATATAGACTAAAAAAGAAAAAAGTAACGTTCGTTAATTCAGATATTAAGAATAAAAACGTAAAAAAAGTGAAAAAAAGAAAAAAATTAATTAAAAGTATATCTCTTTTCTCGCTGCGTACGCTCGCGGAAATAAAATAATTTCTCCTTCCTTTTTTTTCCCCCTTCAATCCGCGGGAGCAAATATTTCCCATCCAATGTTGGCACGTCAGTTTCCGTTTTTAATTAAAGAACAAATTTTAATACTCATCGAGTCTGGAGGCTCATCAAGCAAATTCACTTTCCGAGAGGGAAAAAAGCGTATTCCTACGTATACAAACCTTTTTTTTCATAACTGAACTATAATCGACGGATTAATGAATTAAATTTATTTACTCTCTTTTTTTATTTACATCGTTACACACACACACGCGCGCGCGTGCGCGCACACATATACAAAGACATGTAGCATTGATATTCGACGTGAAGCGCATCTGCGTATAGGTAAAAGATAGTCATCGAAGAATCCGACGATGCTCGAGGGAAATGGGTTCCAAGTTGTAAATTTTATTAAAGTAATTCCTCAGCAGGTACATCGCAGTAAATCGTGTTTTCGATTAATTAAACTACACGAATAATGCGCCAAGTCGTCCACGTCAAGGGTACTTGTACATTGTATTATTTTTAATATTCCTTGGAGGAAGGAAAAGAAAAGGAAGTTACTGGGAAGATTTACTTTTGGCAACTCGATTAAACAAGAAAAATAAATTGGGAGGTAATTGCAAACTTGTGGTGCAAACGCGTCCATGTACCGTTCGTTAATTTAATGACACTTTTTATTATTAACTGTTTTTAAACTCCTATCTATTCGTATTCTTTCACTCGAATTTCCCAATTTTGGTGACGTTAATTTTGTTATATTTAAAGTATTGATTAAATAATCTTTTTATTATTATTTTGTTTATTTGTTTCATTATGCTATATTATATTTTTATAATATATATTATTATTTTTAACTTCTTCACAAATATAGATTTACGTCAAAAATTTACTATAACTCAAATATATATCATAACTTGAAAAATCACTTTTTCTTTCCCTTATTTTTTATTTTGAAATATTATAAATATAGGGTAATTTTTTTATCCTTATGCAATAAATGTTATCTGAGAAAATAAACAAAATCATGCAGACAAAATGTTGTACAACTGACTCAAATTAATAATTATTTATTTATTGAATATTGACCCTCGACATCGATACCTTTGACACTACATACGAAATGACTTCATTTAAAAATACAAGTCAAAATGCAATTTATTTTTATTATTGTATAATATCTCGTTAAGCTCAATTTTTTTATTATATTTTTAATGTTATTAATTATTACACGATTTTGATGCTACAGTCGAGAACGAAGGCACGCAGACGCGTTAACCGAAGTAGAATCCAGTAACGAAATAAAATTAAAATACCGAAGGTCGATAAGGGAGGTAGAAATTTTGAAAGCCATTCCGAAAAGGGAAGGTCATCTATTACACTTATGTTACGCCCTATATAAAATGAGCGACACTGCGAAAATGTATAAAGAAATTCAATGAGATATATCCCCGCGAAAGGTAAAATTGACTCGAGCTCCTTTCCAAGGGAAGACAAATGGTTTGGCTATTAGTTATCCTATTAGCTCCTCGCATCGCTCACACGTGACGTATACTGCAACATGTCTAAAATGTATATGTATCTTTTCATTCAAATTGGAATTTCGAAATTTTTATGTCGATCAATGTGTATATATATGTAAAAACTATGGTGCTACAATTAATTGTTCAAATAATTTCTTTAGTTTATTTTAATGAGGGAAGAATTTATCGAATTTATAGGAGATAAAGTTTCTTGAGAAGCTCTAATTGCCTTTCAATGCGGAATTACTTTTCAAAGAGAAATTTTTCTATTTTCTTCAAGAAAAAGTATTTTTTTTATTTTTCTTTGTCATCAAATTATTTTTAATGTATACGCGTTGTTTAATGATTTTGTCACTCATGTCACTTGTAAGCGAATGAATTTATCGATCGCAAAGCGTAGATAATAAACTAAATGATGGTGTAAATAAGTAATTAACGGAGAGATTGTTAAAACTGAGAATATATTGTAAACAAAGTTAAGGATAAATAATACTTTTCAAAATTGACACCTCAAAATCGTAGTTCGCGTACTCAAGGAAAACGATGATAATCTACTTATATTCATTATTAAATGAGTCATTATAGCTGAGAGCTGAGTATAAGACAAGGCTGCAACTATTATAGAAGTATAAGTGGGTGAAACTCCAATCTCCTTACAGATTTACTCTCTCATTCTCTCTTTCTCTTTCTCTCGAGTTGCCAGTTCTAAGCTTCAGATACTTCCAAAGCCTCTGGAAATTCTGCCTAATGACGCGTTCATTATGTGATTTATCAAATCCTCCTCGTCGTTTCCACGATAACTCGATAAATATTGTTATATCAACCGCAATTATTTGCTTCGCGGTTTATGCCAAATTTTCCATATGCGCGATTATCCGAATTTTCCTCTAAACTTAACATATTTTTATCGATCGTGTTAAAATGATTTTCTTTCACTTTTCTTACAATTAATTATGTTGTTTATAATTCATCATGTTTCTAACTTTTATCACTTGGTGGTTCGTTAATCTATTATGTAAAATCAAAGAGTTCATTCATATTCTCTAGAACTAAATAGATTTAAATAATACATTAAAATAATATACATTATACTTTCAATTTTATTATCATTTCATTATTATTCAAACTTGGAATTCTCGTAAATTCAAAAGGTATTTAAATAAGAATTTTCAAAATTTGAAGAATCGAGGATCTCCTCGAATTTTTAAGAATTGATTTATGCAAAACTGATTTATTGTTTATTTAGATCTACGACCAACGTGTGAAAATCAAAAATTAAGAATTCATTGGAATTTTGGATAATTAATTTAATTTTTTAAAATCTACTTAATCAAGCGTGTAAAGATTTTTTGAATTTTGAAAAATCGAGTTTTTGTAACCTGATTCTTCGAAGGTCAATATGACACCCTACTCCTTTATTGAAATTTGTTGTTCGACTTGTACATCCAAAATGGCAGACCGTCCAATATTTTTCCATTTTTAGATCGGATACTTTTACATATTTAAAAATTCAAAGCCAAAATGAATCAGAAATTCCTAAGTTTGTTCATAAAAATCGATCAGCCCATTTAAAAAATGTACGCTATCACAATAACCATTCATACTGTAATATTCCAATTTTTGATAATGTCCTATATTAAAAACTAAGTGGACGTAAACAATGATAAAAATCACTTAACACCACGACTTAAACCTCATCACGCTAATCGAAAAGTCAAAGCGAAGAAAGTTATGAAGTTCATAAAACACGAGGACGTTTTTTCCTTCCTTTACTTTCCTACATATAAAAGTTAAAGAAGAACCTACGAATATACAGCTGGTAGAATTTAGTGGAAGATCTTCTTATTATTCCCACGAAAGCTGCTTCGTGTCTGAATCTCCGAGGTTTCTCTCTCTCTCTCTCTCTCTTTCTCCTCGCTTTTCTGGAATTCGTGATTCGAGTAGCGTGTGCTATACGCAACGAGGAACTACCAAGAGAAAAAGAGATGTAGACAAGAAAAAAGGTACGGTTAAAACGATTCTTAAAATCCGCTGAAGGTTCGAGATGATAAAAAAATAAAATATTGCATTCTCCGTACACTTTTACATTTATTAAACGGAATCATCATCGATACTTTTCATTCGAATTTGTAACTATATTTCGAAAAATTATACTAAAGCTTCAAGACGATAAAAAATTCTATTTATCTGTCAAACGGATCATCATTATTCGAAGAAATTAGTCTAACTCACGAGAAAAGAAAAAAGAAACCGTAACATAATTTCTTTTCCGTTCCCATATAAATTCGTTAAAGCTCGAATGAGAAAATAGGCTTCCTTTGTAAGTGGAAAATTTGATCCCCAAGAAAAACTTTTTCCCGGTCGAGGTACACAAAGAAATATGCGGAAGTGTGTATACCAAAGTGGTGAAAATTTTTAATTGCTCGATTTATTTTTTTTCTTCTTCTCTTTTTTTGTTCTTTTCGAAGGAAAAGTTAGTGAGCTACCGAAAGTTCAACGGTGCAGAAGAATTGAATAATAATTTGTTTAATATCCCGTATCATTGCTAACTTGAAAGTATATGAAATTTCATTGGGTATACATAACGACCAAAGTATTTGGTAGAGGGAGATTAAATTCTTTGAGAACCATCCACCGTAGAGATGTTCTTTAAATCATGTGACGGTAATTGGACCCGAACCTATCCAAAAGATTTTCAAGCAAACATATGAAAAATATAAAGAAAGAAAGCGACATACTCAAATTAACAGTCGGATTTAGATTTTACGGATAAAATGAAAATGGTTGGAAATTTAAATAATTTAATAATATAATAAATATTTATTTATGCATAAATCTATCATACTAAAAATTTAAAATCCATCTATATTATATTGAAAAATATTCTCGTTGAAGAATTAAAAATGCTGTCTTTGGAATCACGAAGAAAGCTTAATGTTTCAAGAAAAAATTAATATTTTAATTTATAAAATTAAAAGCATTGTGGGTAGAGAAGATAGAACAGACGTTGCGCAATAAAAATTACACTTTAAATTGTTTATGAAATATATATTTATATGTAGATTTTAATTGCATATTGTACTGTGTTAAATAAATAAATAAATAAATAAATATATAAATAAATAAATAAACATCCGAAACAATTCTCAAAGTAAACAATAAAATAAACGACCAATTTTGAGAGTTCGATGTTTGCCCAAAATCGAAATTTTCACTTGTTATTGAGTTAAAATAATGACATCCACGGCAATTAAAACAAAATCGGCCCACATATTGGCTATTTTTGCAATTGGTGGCCAAAAATAGTGAAACCTAACCTCAAAACCTGAATTTCTATATTAGGGTAATTTATTGGTCATCTTTAGTTTTTATTAATCATTGAATGCTCACACGTAAACTATACCGTTTAATTTCTACTTTGAGTAAAAATATATAAAAAGTAATTACTTTCAAGTAGCAAATTCCTCTATAGTAATAGGGAATTGACATACAAGATACATATTTACAAAGTTGGATTAAAAATTAAAATAAAATTTTAATTTTTAATTTCTCCTACTGCAACGAAATTTCCTTAGCTCCCTTGGAGTCTTGAAAAGAACAACGATCAATAGGAAAGAAAAATAAAAAAAATTAAACGAACAAAATTTAATAATTGCCAAGTATATATACTTAATAGTTTAATAGATATTTCCAAAGGA
Source organism: Theocolax elegans (assembly GCA_026168455.1). Classification (NCBI taxonomy): domain Eukaryota; kingdom Metazoa; phylum Arthropoda; class Insecta; order Hymenoptera; family Cerocephalidae; genus Theocolax; species Theocolax elegans. The sequence continues at coordinate 87,725,440 of CM047428.1, read as the reverse complement.
CAGCAATTTTTGTCTAATATAATCACCAATATTCTAATACAATCACCAATAACAGAAAAACATTTTAAAAAACGTAAAAAAAAATTTATTTTTATTTCGTGATGCTGCGATTAAAATTAAATGTTTAAAATTTGGCTATATTGACGAGTAATAAGTAACACGCTATGAATCATTAGGCTTAAAAGCAAAACCCTATAATTATTTATATATTATCAATTGTATTCATTTTTATAAATATAAAAGTATATATCCTAAAGAGGATAATGAAGTCATGAAATCATAATCTAATTAAAAGTGTGGATTATTCATCAAATCTAATAAAATTCCTTTGAAAGAAAAAAAACAGGAATGAGTATAATATTTGAAAAATAAAAACTAAGGAACCATTAAACAAGGATAGTTGTCAAAGTCGAAAAAAAGGAAAGAGGAAAACTAAAGTGTCTAAGAAAGTAATTACCCGAAGCGTCTTCCATAAAGAGATTAGCCATCATTGTCTCGACGCACATTAAATAATAACACGAGTCGGAAATCGCCGAGAGAAAGAGAAAGAGAACGAGAAAGAGTGAGAGAGAGAGAGAGAGAGAGAGAGAGAGAGAGAGAGAGACAAAGATAGAAATTTTCGCAAGACTCGGTAGTGCGTGGGTGTGGGTGTACGGTAGGAGGAAAAATAAAACAAAGTTTTGGAGGAAAAGCACTTTCTAACTTTATACAGTAATTCCTAACTCCGTTTTCCAAGGGAGTTCGGGAGAGCAAGACCCCAATTAAGCCTGCATGACTCGACGCTCCTATATACGAACAATTTTACCGCGCTTTTCCCTCCCTTCTCTCTCTCTCTCTCTCTCTCTTTCTCTCACTCTCTACCATTTATCTCCTTTCGTTTCCTCTTCTCTTTTCTTTCTTTCCGGATAATGCGAACGCCAAGAATTTCCCAAAGGAGCCTCATATCGAGCCACCGATCGATTGCTTTTTCTTTATTTTTTTCTTCCTTCTCGCATTCTTCCACGAGTTATTTCGAATGATAGTTTTCCCTCTCTCTCGCTCTCGCTCCCGCTCTCTCTCTCTGGTTATTATTATTATTTTAATTAAATGAAACTTTTGTCGAATTAATTAATTTCACAACAAGACGGGACGGAATATATACGCGCGACCTAATGTTTTTCCGATTCCTCGAGCCATCGGTGTTGCGCGTATATATGTATATACACCAAACTTTTTGTACCCAAAATTTTTGAATAATCCTCGAGTAAATGCATAATCAATCTCGACGAAAAGTTTCCACGACGAACGAGAGAGAATTCATCAACCTCGTTCGTAATCTATGTAAACAAGTAAACGATGAGAATACACCTGTTACGTACCCCTCCCCCGACCTCGATCCCATCCACCCCGCGCTCTCCAGAAGGAAGAACGTAAAAAGATTTCCTCTTTCTTTTTTCACCCACGAACGGAGGAAAGAATTTCCCCCTAAAAACCAGCTACTTAAAACTCGGATTTTAAAGTGTAATGCACTAAGGGTCATTTGCATGAGGGTGGAAAATATGAAATTCAACTCATTAAATTCGATTCCGAAGGAGCGCCTCTTTTCATACGAAAAAAAAGAAGATGTAGGAAAGAAAGAAACGGAGGTAAGCGATAAATAATTAAACGGGGGACATTATCGTGAGGTGAGATTATCTTCCGTAGTTGTGCAGAATTTATCGTCGACGCATTCTTCGCTCTCTCTCTCTCTCTCTCTCTCTGTATCTGTCTCACATCTACCCCAGTTAAATCATCCGGTCTCTTCCCTCCTTTGCAATAATTAGGTTTTCGAGAAAAGAGACTCCGCGACTTTTGGATTTTTCATGCGACCATTTTATTTATTCAACTAAACTTGTATGCCATAGGGGATGCGATGAAATTTTCATCGATATACTGTACATTTATCACGCGTCGAGTGGGGATAATTAATTTATCATCCTAGATCTATTGGACAATTAGTTTTGATCATTATGTGAAAAGTAACGATGTCCTTTGATATTACTAGTCCGAAATCCAAGGTTTTTGTCAACGGAAAGGTTTTTTAATTCTTGTAGTACCAAAATTATCACAATTTTGATACTTTAAATAATGTGCTTCTCTGCTCGAATAGTAGGGAAAATATATAAATGGGGAAATTTATTTGAAATACGAATAAAGTATTGCAAGTGGCAGCTGTCAAATATTGATGTAAATCCGTTGAGTAATAATGAATAATAATGTGAATTGCCGTGATTCTTCTGTAACATAACCTCGCGTAACATACATTATTACTCTAAGGATTTACCAAAATTTTAAAAATTATTTGTAATACTATGTATATATTGAACTGGTACTAAACACACGTCTTTAAACAAGTATAAAGTAACATACTCCCTGCTAGAAATCGAAATAGACTTTTACAGTAGGCAATTATTACCTGATTTTTTTCAAGTCAGATGATTCATAGTTATCGATTTAATGAAAAAAGTAAGAATTATACGGAGAAAACGATTTTAGTGAAAATTGCAATGTTATTAAAAAATCAAGAAACAAACTTAATACCTTTTAAAATTACTTTTTTTATAGAAATAAATCTGTGTTTTATAATTTGTCGAGTCTGCAGTTTTTATCGATTACTCAATAAAAAACGAATAGTAATATAATTTAAATTTTTTCTAATTTAAATAAAATAGTAATTTATATATACTAGTATTTTTTTCTTCGTATATAGCTAATTATCGGTCCTCAAAATTATATTTACTTATTCCTGCAAAAATAGATAATTAGATTTACTTTATTGAATTTTACAGTTCGACAATTTGCCAAATTTAATGTATTTTTAGGCTATTTTTAAGTGAAATTTATCTAAAAATAAACTAATCGTTAGCTATTTGAATTAGATAATTTTTTTACCCTAATTTGTCGATGATATTTAATTACAAACTGGCTAATGTATATGGTTATTTAAATTATCTATTTTTTAATATCTAAACTAAAAGGATTAGTTAATGTTTTATTAGAGCTTTACAAACAAATTCTCAATAAAATTTAGACATTTGCGTTCAACAAAATCAAATAATTCATAGAATGTAAATGTGCTTAATAGAATTGTTTATATAGTATTTTATTAATAATTATTTAATTTATACTGCTGATTTTCTGTTTTAAAGACTTTATTCCTCATTCCATATATAATTCTAACACTATCATTATTTTATACAGACGTTTTTATAACCTTATATATATATATATATACATGTATACCTATATTTACTCGCACTAAGATAAATCGATTAAAATTTTTTTATAATAGACTATTATAAAATTTATCTGCTGCTACATGTAGGTTAGACCAATAAATTTTCTGGGCATACACGCGAAAGTTTCGAAATTGTTATCTACCTATTAAAAAATGTAAACTTTTAGCATCGTCTAATGCAGCTGAGATACCTGATGTATTATTTAAGAACCGAGGATACTAAAACCATTACCAAAGTTATGGATAATATTTTTTTTTTCAGTTAATACATTTCCTGCATATCTTTCTATATATATATATATATGTGTGTGTGTGTGTGTGTGTGTGTGTGTGTGTGTTGGAATGCACAAGCTTGAAAATTTCGACCTAAATTACAGGGATCTACCTTTATCAGCCTGCAAATCGTCACATTATTACATTAAAAATTTGAATACTCATAAGCTAATAAGCGTAAAACTTATAGAGATTGTGAGAAAATTTTTGTTGTCATTAAAAAGAAAATGCACTGCACTTTTTCGGCAAGTCGATAAAGTAGAACTGTCGTAACCCAGACTTTATATTCAAATTATTAAATAATACTTTGAAACAAATTGATGTTTATAAAGAAAATAAGAAGACCTGACTGAACATCAAGGGGCGCGCTCGCGCTCCCCACGCAAGTATGGGATGCGCGGCTAGCCTTTGTTACGTATGGAGAAGGTGATTGGAGAGGACCGAATAAAAAATTGTTTGGACGCTGGGACTGGAACCGAAGATTCGCGAGTTTCCAGTCACGAGACCTAACCACTAAGCTACCATCCGCGATTGCTTGCTGTAGTTGCATTCATCTTGATATTTCGCGTTTCGGTCATCCTACACCCTTCTCACACACGTGCCGATCCGCGCGTCAATGTTACGTACGTAACACCTTATATTCAGCTAAATTCGCTATGCGTACTTTTCCTTGGCTAAATCTTAAATTTGAAAATATTCGACGTATTAGAATAAAAAATTAGTAACCACAATTTTTACGCGAAAATTTAAAACAAAAATTAACCATTATTATTAACGAATGATATTGCTAAAATTTATCAAGATTTTTAGGTGTAACGAGATTTTGTAGTCAAATAATATAGGGGGACAAATAAACATAAAAATTGGAACAAAATTCGTACGTAATTCCTAAATAATATTGAAGAATCTAATAATACAAATTTTTCATTTTATATAATTATAATTAACACAATAAATTATCATTTTTAGCCGTTAGAGAAAAAAAGCAAATGTATTTATAATTAATTAAAAAAATTATTCGACACTGTTTTTTTGATTTTATCGCAGTTCTTTAATTAAAAAATAAAAATAAAATTAGTGACAGGTGCAATCAATAGATTTATAAAAAAAATCTAAAAAAAAAATAATTTGATTAATAAGCTCTTCCCAACCGTTTGAATTAACGAAATTGAAATGTAAAAATATTTTTGAAAATGTATTAAACTTTTCGTGTGACCGTTTTAAACGTCTCTTGATACACCCGCATTGCAATTAGTTTCGATTGTCCAAAGTTTCGAAATAAATTTGCGAACGAAATTGGTAACGCAATTACGAGAATCTGAAACTTTACAAGTTAATTTAATTTGATAATAAAAAAAGAAAAAGAAAAAGAAAAAGAAGAAGAAGAGGTGAACGTCGTTTCGCGCGTATTGAATATAATTGAATGCCCCTTCGTCAAGTTTAATTCTCTCTCCCCTCTCGTCATTAACGATAGATCGTGGAACCGATTGTCCCGAAAAAATGTATTACCCATTACCCGTTCGAATCGGAATCTTTGGTAACCCTAATATTTTATCATCAAAAGATCAACGGTAAGAAAAAAGAAAAGAAGGGCGAGGCAACAACTTGGTCAATAATTAATGAAACTATAATAACGCGTATCAAGTGTAGTAATGGAGCTAATTTTTCCTCGTATAACCCAAGGGGCCATGGATTTCATGAAGCGCCGGGGGTGGGTTAGAAAGGGATGTTCGACTTGTCTCCGGTAAGCGAGGGCGCGACCGGGATAATGTATTTGTTTGAATTACACTCGGAAAAGAGATTGAGTTTATTGGATTTTTTTTTCTTTTTTTTATAGATATACACCCTCTTCGTATGGTTCGATACGGATAAATATGGGACGTGATGAAGACCAGCTCCATGGAATTTTATGAGCCGGAGGGTACTACTGATACGATCCCGAGGCTCTCTTATGGAATATATCGTTTTACTTGTGTCGAACATTTCACGCGCATTCTACTCCAAATAAAATCTCTATATTTTCCTCCAAGGTTTATTTTTGCGGATTTGAATTCAACGTTTATTTCATTTTAACAGGCTGATTTACTCCCACTTTTTATCCTATCTGCTTTGCCAATGTAAAATCCCACGTCAAATTGGATGTGATTAGGGAAGGGGGATTAATTTATGGATTTCGAATTTTAGATAAGGATATTCATCCTTGCTTATCGGAATTTACGACATTGTCTTCAACATTCCTTCGAGGAATACAATAACCCAATAATCTGAAACACCAATATCACAAAATAAACAAAATCTATTATTTTTTATACAATATAGTTTTCAATAAACATACTAATCAATATAAGAAATAATTTGTTAATATTAATTATATCGCTATACAAATATAATTTTCATAAAAATTTTAGGTGAAAGACAAGTTAATTTTTGAAAAATGAACTTTTAAAACATTATTTTTTGAAAAACTTAATCAACGGATTAAGTTCAAAGAACTTACGAATACTTTTGTTTATAGTTTGAGATGACATTTGAAAGGATTCAAAATTTTTTGTAAGAGCGTATTCTCGGAGGCTAATAAATATTTTTTTCTTAATTTTAGTATACAAGCGAATATTAATACACTGATGCTCTTTGAATTTTATAAACGATTGCTCTTTTTGAATCAAATCATATTCTACGTCATTTTTCGATCGATAACGTAGGAAAAATAAAAAGTTGAGTATAGCATGATTTTAATTTATTAGCGTTTTTAGTAGCATTATGTTACTTTTTTTATAAAATAGTCATGCTTAAATATTTTAAGCTTAGTTAAAAGTATTTATCGATATTACCTTAGTAAAGATCAAAACATTTATGAAACAATATTTTTGGTATAAAAATTACTATCTAAATAAAGAACATAATTAAAAAAATTAAACATATTTTCGTGTAGATTATTGATTTAGAATAACTGGAAATTTCACAAAGTACAGAGATTTCCCCTACATTATATAACATATAAAATAAATGACCAATTTTTAGGGTTCGACGTCTACCCAAAATCGAAATTTCACTTGGCATTGAGCTAAAATAACGTCATCAATCAAAGAATAATTTAACATAACCTCAAAATGATTAGTTTCTACTATGGTGATTTATTGGTTAGATAGAATCAAATTTATAGAGCATTAATTATGGATTTATTGTCAAAGTGTCAAAAATAATTAGTATGTTCGTAATTAATGCCAAAATTTTTAATTTTCACTATGAATAAAAACAGTCGTAGTAAATACAGTAGAGCATAAAATATTCTAAAAATAAAAAACTTATCTCAAAATAATTTTAAAAGACATGTTCGATTAAAAATTAAAAAAGAATTTTAAATTACAGTTTATAAATTAGCTCAGCTCCTCTGGAATGTTGTGAATATCAACGATTAAACCAATTAAAAAACTTTTGCAGTTTTGATTAAACAAAAACATGAAAGTAACTTTGAATTTCCGTACCCCATATCGATTTACAATGATAACATACAACATTCTCATTTATGCCCCCCCCTCCTTTTTTCGTTCACGCCGAGTAGAAAAATTTTTCTACCTCGGTATACCTTATCAACGTCACGAAACGCAATCTTACTTTTTTACGAAAAAAAATACGAGGCATTGCGCGTTTACGTTTCATCAAAATAAGTTGAAAGGTCTATTGTTATCACTCAAAATGTATTGCTTTCAGAGACTCTGTACTCAATCCAATGCACTTTTTTTTATTTTTCGTTACGCCAAGGGGTAATCGTAGTTCACTTGATGGATTGACCTGCACAATGGTTTATATACTTTTTAGAAATATTCTCTTTATATAGCCCGAGGATCATTTTTTTGTGATCTACGAGAAATTTTGTATATATAAAATAAAACATATACACATACAATTTTCTTTTTGTTTTTGTTTTTTAAATCCTTACCGATCCTTGCGTGATCGTTGAATAAATACCTGGGTATAATTGATCATTTATCTTTTTTATGTGAGAGAAAGAGAGAGATTCATAAAGGATAATTCATTTATATACATTTTTTTATCAATTAAAATTATGTAGGTTATCGCGTAATTCGCGATTTTACAACCTGTAATTTTTATCGCGTTTCACGACAAATTGACAAGTTAACGCGGTCGCGATAAATTTTATTGAAATATATTCGCCCCTCGAAGAATAAAAAAAATATATACATATATATATATATATAGTTATTTACAGCCTCGTAAATGAATATATAAACTAGGGTTATTTACTTTTAAAGATAACGGTATGTGTGTACGAGTTTTCCTTTTTTTGACTTTTAATTTGTAATCGTACAATATCACGAGTAAGCAGTGTTGAGTGTCGACGAAACGTTAGATCGGTAACAACGAAAATTAGCATGAATCGGTTCTCCAACAGTCAATTCAGGAATTTTTAAACAATAAACTCAATTTATGATTATTTTATTGGATAGATAGAAAATTATTTTATTAGATGTATAATACTTTTGTAATATACTTTTAAAGCAAAACGATAGCTCGTATAAATATTACAATGACGATCTGTAATTTAAGGGGGTAACATACCCGATGAGTTACCGGCCAAGAAAAATGATAATTATTATTTTTATTTTTAAAAATATGCAATTTTATGCAAAACCTGAATACAGAACTGCACTAGATAATTAAATAACCAGTCATTCTACAAAGTTCCAGGTTAATATAGCAAGGACACCCTAAAAAATGTCTGCACCGAAATGTACGATTGTCCGTGATTTTTGGGTGCAGAAATATTTTAGTGTGTCCTTGTTGTATTGACCTGGAACTTTGTAGAATGACTTATTATTCAATAGTGCACTTCTGCATTTGAGTTTTGCATAAAATTTTTTGCTCGGTATTCTTTCTTGCCGGTCGGTAATCCTCCGCGTATGCCAGCCCCTTAATACGATAATATTGAAACAAATTATATGTAATTATTTAAGAAGAACTGTTTTAGAAATATGAGCCCATCATAATAAGATAATTATGTCATAAATTATTCAAATAAAATGTAATAATATTAGTATTAATATTAATAAGAAAGAAGATTTATATACATTAAATATATGTTATAAGACGTTTAAAACTATAGTTGCACATAATACATATTAAAGTTTATTCTCATCAGGTGTGTACACATTTTTTTATCATCAATCCTATTATTGGCCTTCTTCAGATCGATATTATGAAAGCTGTAATTCAATTATTTCAATTATTAAAATTGGCGGCAATAATACTATGTGTAAAAAATTTTAAATATCAAAACGAATAGAAAAGCCAAGTTATGACATCTCAGACTAAAAATCCAAATATAAAGAGTAAACAAAACATCGTACGATTATTTTTATATAAAATATGATTGTTTTTTTGAACTATTTAAAAATCTTGCTATAACCTGGAAAACTCGTTATTTCTTTAGAGAAATATAGCATAATTTTACGTAATAACGACTTCAATCGGGAGGTAGACCACGAAGAATAACAGAAAAAATATAAAATTACCGTTCGTAACTGCTTAAATACTATATTTTCCAAAAGTAAATAAAATACATACAAATTTTCACATATTATACAAAAAAAATTGCTTCGTCTATTGATGTAAGACAAGTTGCGCTGTCATTGTTAAAAGTAGATCGAGTGTACTTTTCGGGGAATGCCGAGTCACGAGGGGGAAGTAAGATGGAATTAGCCATGGCTAGTTTTATTCACGTCCCAGGCTAAAAGGAGTCTGAGAGAAAGCTACATAGCAATCGAGAGGGAGGGACGAAAAGAAAAAAAGGATATATCGTGTAGTGAGTCGAGTGCGTCAAGTAGATAAATCCGGATGACGATGAGACAATACATTTGGTAAAGGACATAACCCTCACCAATTCCATACACACCATTCCAATAGACACTCGTCCTCTATACAGATGGATATATCGTATCTCAGTCTCTATAGAGGAGTCGATTTACAGTCGTCTCGTGCGATTTAGTTGATCATCGATTGGTCGGCCCGACGGAATAAATGTCGGAAGGGAAGAAGAGGAGAGAATCGTAAAGAGTATACGAAGAAGGAGCTATAGCCGAGGGGAGGGGGTGAAGGTTGAAGGTAGAAACCATCCATTTCAAAAATGATTTTAAAGCTTCGCTCCCGCGAATACGTGACTATCCTGTTGAAAAGCACGAGCATCGTCGATGAACTTTACCTATCACAAAATAAACAAAATCTATTATTTTTTATACAATAGTTTTTAATAAACATATAATCAATATAAGAAATAATTTGTTAATATAATTATATCGCTATACAAATATAATTTTCATAAAATTTAAGTGAAAAGACAAGTTAATTTTTGAAAAATGAACTTTTAAACATTATTTTTGAAAAACTTAATCAACGGATTAAGTTCAAAGAACTTACGAATACTTTTGTTTATAGTTTGAGATGACATTTGAAAGGATTCAAAATTTTTTGTAAGAGCGTATTCTCGAGGCTAATAAATATTTTTTTCTTAATTTTAGTATACAAGCGAATATTTAATACACTGATGCTCTTTGAATTTTATAACGATTGCTCTTTTTGAATCAATCATATTCTACGTCATTTTTCGATCGATACGTAGGAAAAATAAAAAGTTGAGTATAGCATGATTTAATTTATTAGCGTTTTTAGTAGCATTATGTTACTTTTTTTATAAAATAGTCATGCTTAAATATTTTAAGCTTAGTTAAAAGTATTTATCGATATTACCTTAGTAAAGATCAAAACATTTATGAAACAATATTTTGGTATAAAAATTACTATCTAAATAAAAAACATAATTAAAAAAATTAAACATATTTTCGTGTAGATTATTGATTAGAATAACTGGAAATTTCACAAAGTACAGAGATTTTCCCCTACATTATATAACATATAAAATAAATGACCAATTTTTAGGGTTCGACGTCTACCCAAAAATCGAAATTTCACTTGGCATTGAGCTAAAATAACGTCATCAATCAAAGAATAATTTAACATAACCTCAAAATGATTAGTTTCTACTATGTGATTTATTGGTTAGATAGAATCAAATTTATAGAGCATTAATTATGGATTTATTGTCAAAGTGTCAAAAATAATTAGTATGTTCGTAATTAATGCCAAAATTTTTAATTTTCACTATGAATAAAAACAGTCGTAGTAAATACAGTAGAGCATAAAATATTCTAAAAATAAAAAACTTATCTCAAAATAATTTTAAAAGACATGTTCGATTAAAAATTAAAAAAGAATTTTAAATTACAGTTTATAAATTAGCTCAGCTCCTCTGGAATGTTGTGAATATCAACGATTAAACCAATTAAAAAACTTTTGCAGTTTTGATTAAACAAAAACATGAAAGTAACTTTGAATTTTCCGTACCCATATCGATTTACAATGATAACATACAACATTCTCATTTATGCCTCCCCCCCTCCTTTTTTCGTTCACGCCGAGTAGAAAAATTTTTCTACCTCGGTATACCTTATCAACGTCACGAAACGCAATCTTACTTTTTTACGAAAAAAAATACGAGGCATTGCGCGTTTACGTTTCATCAAAATAAGTTGAAAGGTCTATTGTTATCACTCAAAATGTATTGCTTTCAGAGACTCTGTACTCAATCCAATGCACTTTTTTTATTTTTCGTTACGCCAAGGGGTAATCGTAGTTCACTTGATGGATTGACCTGCACAATGGTTTATATACTTTTTAGAAATATTCTCTTTATATAGCCCGAGGATCATTTTTTTGTGATCTACGAGAAATTTTGTATATATAAAATAAAACATATACACATACAATTTTCTTTTTGTTTTTGTTTTTAAATCCTTACCGATCCTTGCGTGATCGTTGAATAAATACCTGGGTATAATTGATCATTTATCTTTTTTATGTGAGAGAAAGAGAGAGATTCATAAAGGATAATTCATTTATATACATTTTTTTATCAATTAAAATTATGTAGGTTATCGCGTAATTCGCGATTTTACAACCTGTAATTTTTATCGCGTTTCACGACAAATTGACAAGTTAACGCGGTCCGCGATAAATTTTATTGAAATATATTCGCCCCTCGAAGAATAAAAAAAATATATACATATATATATAGTTATTTACAGCCTCGTAAATGAATATATAAACTAGGGTTATTTATTTTTAAAGATAACGGTATGTGTGTATGAGTTTTCCTTTTTTTGACTTTTAATTTGTAATCGTACAATATCACGAGTAAGCAGTGTTGAGTGTCGACGAAACGTTAGATCGGTAACAACGAAAATTAGCATGAATCGGTTCTCCAACAGTCAATTCAGGAATTTTTAAACAATAAACTCAATTTATGATTATTTTATTGGATAGATAGAAAATTATTTATTAGATGTATAATACTTTTGTAATATACTTTTAAAGCAAAACGATAGCTCGTATAAATATTACAATGACGATCTGTAATTTAAGGGGGTAACATACCCGATGAGTTACCGGCCAAGAAAAATGATAATTATTATTTTTATTTTTAAAAATATGCAATTTTATGCAAAACCTGAATACAGAACTGCACTAGATAATTAAAGAACCAGTCATTCTACAAAGTTCCAGGTTAATATAGCAAGGACACCCTAAAAAATTTCTGCACCGAAATCGTACGATTGCTCGTGATTTTTGGGTGCAGAAATATTTTAGTGTGTCCTTGTTGTATTGACCTGGAACTTTGTAGAATGAACTTATTATTCAATAGTGCACTTCTGCATTTGAGTTTTGCATAAAATTTTTTGCTCGGTATTCTTTCTTGCCGGTCGGTAATCCTCCGCGTATGCCAGCCCCTTAATACGATAATATTGAAACAAATTATATGTAATTATTTAAGAAGAACTGTTTTAGAAATATGAGCCCATCATAATAAGATAATTATGTCATAAATTATTCAAATAAAATGTAATAATATTAGTATTAATATTAATAAGAAAGAAGATTTATATACATTAAATATATGTTATAAGACGTTTAAAACTATAGTTGCACATAATACATATTAAAGTTTATTCTCATCAGGTGTGTACACATTTTTTTATCATCAATCCTATTATTGGCCTTCTTCAGATCGATATTATGAAAGCTGTAATTCAATTATTTCAATTATTAAAATTGGCGGCAATAATACTATGTGTAAAAAATTTTAAATATCAAAACGAATAGAAAAGCCAAGTTATGACATCTCAGACTAAAAATCCAAATATAAAGAGTAAACAAAACATCGTACGATTATTTTTATATAAATATGATTGTTTTTTTGAACTATTTAAAAATCTTGCTATAACCTGGAAAACTCGTTATTTCTTTAGAGAAATATAGCATAATTTTACGTAATAACGATTTCAATCGGGAGGTAGACCACGAAGAATAACAGAAAAAAATATAAAATTACCGTTCGTAACTGCTTAAATATTATATTTTCCAAAAGTAAATAAAATACATACAAATTTTCACATATTATACAAAAAAAATTGCTTCGTCTATTGATGTAATACAAGTTGCCGCTGTCATTGTAAAAGTAGATCGAGTGTACTTTTCGGGGAATGCCGAGTCACGAGGGGGAAGTAAGATGGAATTAGCCATGGCTAGTTTTATTCACGTCCCAGGCTAAAAAGGAGTCTGAGAGAAAGCTACATAGCAATCGAAGAGGGAGGGACGAAAAGAAAAAAGGATATATCGTGTAGTGAGTCGAGTGCGTCAAGTAGATAAATCCGGATGACGATGAGACAATACATTTGGTAAAGGACATAACCCTCACCAATTCCATACACACCATTCCAATAGACACTCGTCCTCTATACAGATGGATATATCGTATCTCAGTCTCTATAGAGGAGTCGATTTACAGTCGTCTCGTGCGATTTAGTTGATCATCGATTGGTCGGCCCGACGGAATAAATGTCGGAAGGGAAGAAGAGGAGAGAATCGTAAAGAGTATACGAAGAAGGAGCTATAGCCGAGGGGAGGGGGTGAAGGTTGAAGGTAGAAACCATCCATTTCAAAAATGATTTAAAGCTTCGCTCCCGCGAATACGTGACTATCCTGTTGAAAAGCACGAGCATCGTCGATGAACTTTACCTATACTGAAATATTGGAATTCTTGGACAACCCACCCTATATACGTGTACCCAATCGTATCTACCGTTGAGAATCAAATCAATTGATCGTCCGAGGTGATATCGATTTTTATTATGTAGATAGATCGATCTATAGGTACACACACACACACACACACCTAAACCCGGGGCGTACGGGATTTTCTCCTTTCCACTCCTGTTTCTTATATTGTACCGGATGTTCTTACATAAAAATCGAGGAGACATTATCGTTTTGTACCCTTTTTCTATCCTCGTTATCACCTTGGGTATTTCACTTTTTCTTTTTTTTCTCAACTCAGTTTTCTTCCAATCGGAGGAATGACGAAAAAAAGGAACATATTTTCTTTACGATTACTCTTGACGCTCTGTCAACTGTAATATATTGACAATCTCATCCTTTGAAACATCATATACAGTACCGTCCATAAGTTTACGAACATTTGTAAATTTTCAAAAACATTTTATAAAGAAAATATCGTAGAATAATTTAAAAAAAAGCATCCCGCGTAAAAATAGATAAATTCATATGAACTTGATATGATGTTAGGTTCATATAAAGTTTGTATAAATTTATCCAATTGGCACAATCCTGAACTGCATCATGATTGTACCAAGTTCAGTCTAAAGTTTATATATAATTTTAAAACAGCATCAGCCAAACTTTATATAAACTTTATTTAAGCTTATATTGTTTTTTTATAAATTTGGTTATTTAATCTGTATATAATTTTATATATAAATTTACTATACCATAAACTATGAGGATTTAAAAAAAAAAAAGTAATGTTAAATGTTACCCATCCACATCTGAAAAAAAGCATTCCATATATGGTTTTCAAAATTTGACGTAGAGGTTAATCATCAGCATCGAAGTTGCCGTCGTAGGACCATTCAAGTCGCCGTTGAGGGTTAGACTGACGAATAACCGTGAAACAAACATTTTTAGTAACTACCAGTAAACAAGAAGTCAATTGTTTACTGGTGCTAAGAGACCGTTTAAAAAATATCTTGACAACTAAAATTTGTTATGTGTCAGTCTAACCCTCAACGCCGACTTGAATGGTCCTACGACGGCAACTTCGATGCTGATGATTAACCTCTACGTCAAATTTTGAAAACCATATATGAATGCTTTTTTTCAGATGTGGATTGGGTAACATTTAACATTACTTTGTTCTTTTTAAAATCCTCATATTTATGTATATAAATTTATATAAATTATATACAAATTAAATAACCAAATTTTTAAAAAAACAATATAAAGTTTAAATAAAGTTAATATAAAGTTTGGCTGATGCTGTTTTTAAATTATTTATAAACTTTAGCTGAACTTTAGCACAATCATGAATGAAGTTCCGGATTGTGCCATTGGATAAATTTATACAAACTTTATATGAACCTAAACATCATATCAAGTTCATATGATTTATCTATTTTTACGCGGGATAATACAGGATATTTCTTTATCTTTCAAACTAATATCACGCAAAATTATTAGCATTAATTATTAAAAAAAATGTAGCGATAGGACGATTTTTGAAGAAAAATTAAAACATCCTTCCATTTAAGTAATGTAAATGTTTTTTAAAAATAGAAAATAATTGTTTAGTCAGCTTCATTTTCCCTCGAAAATTAATTCATGTAATTCCGAGTGATATAGGTTGAAAGATTAAGAAAATACCTGTATTTTACTTTTTTCTAATTATTATACGATATTTCTTCGAAGGTTCTGATTTTGTTAACATTAGATAACATATAGACATTTCAATGGAAAATTTACAAATGTCCCTAAACTTGTGGACGGTACTGTATATCCACTTAGGACAATCTTTGTTCGAACGAATAAAAAAGTATTACCAAAGAATAATTTTTTTGTAACTTTAAAATATTTTTTTAAACATAATTTTATCAATTTACAGAATGTACGAGGAGGTCGTCTCGTGCGATTTAGTTGATCATCGATTGGTCGGCCCGACGGAATAAATGTCGGAAGGGAAGAAGAGGAGAGAATCGTAAAGAGTATACGAAGAAGGAGCTATAGCCGAGGGGAGGGGGTGAAGGTTGAAGGTAGAAACCATCCATTTCAAAAATGATTTTAAAGCTTCGCTCCCGCGAATACGTGACTATCCTGTTGAAAAGCACGAGCATCGTCGATGAACTTTACCTATACTGAAATATTGGAATTCTTGGACAACCCACCCTATATACGTGTACCCAATCGTATCTACCGTTGAGAATCAAATCAATTGATCGTCCGAGGTGATATCGATTTTTATTATGTAGATAGATCGATCTATAGGTACACACACACACACACCTAAACCCGGGGCGTACGGGATTTTCTCCTTTCCACTCCTGTTTCTTATATTGTACCGGATGTTCTTACATAAAAATCGAGGAGACATTATCGTTTTGTACCCTTTTTCTATCCTCGTTATCACCTTGGGTATTTCACTTTTTCTTTTTTTTCTCAACTCAGTTTTCTTCCAATCGGAGGAATGACGAAAAAAAGGAACATATTTTCTTTACGATTACTCTTGACGCTCTGTCAACTGTAATATTGACAATCTCATCCTTTGAAACATCATATACAGTACCGTCCATAAGTTTACGAACATTTGTAAATTTTCAAAAACATTTTATAAAGAAAATATCGTAGAATAATTTAAAAAAAGCATCCCGCGTAAAAATAGATAAATTCATATGAACTTGATATGATGTTTAGGTTCATATAAAGTTTGTATAAATTTATCCAATGGCACAATCCTGAACTGCATTCATGATTGTACCAAAGTTCAGCTAAAGTTTATATATAATTTAAAAACAGCATCAGCCAAACTTTATATTAACTTTATTTAAGCTTTATATTGTTTTTTATAAATTTGGTTATTTAATCTGTATATAATTTTATATATAAATTTATATACATAAATATGAGGATTTAAAAAAAAAAAAGTAATGTTAAATGTTACCCAATCCACATCTGAAAAAAAGCATTCATATATGGTTTTCAAAATTTGACGTAGAGGTTAATCATCAGCATCGAAGTTGCCGTCGTAGGACCATTCAAGTCGGCGTTGAGGGTTAGACTGACGAATAACCGTGAAACAACATTTTTAGTAACTACCAGTAAACAAGAAGTCAATTGTTTACTGGTTGCTAAGAGACGTTTAAAAAATATCTTGACAACTAAAAATTTGTTATGTGTCAGTCTAACCCTCAACGCCGACTTGAATGGTCCTACGACGGCAACTTCGATGCTGATGATTAACCTCTACGTCAAATTTGAAAACCATATATGAATGCTTTTTTCAGATGTGGATTGGGTAACATTTAACATTACTTTTTTCTTTTTAAAATCCTCATATTTATGTATATAAATTTATATATAAAATTATATACAAATTAAATAACCAAATTTTTAAAAAACAATATAAAGTTTAAATAAAGTTAATATAAAGTTTGGCTGATGCTGTTTTTAAATTATTTATAAACTTTAGCTGAACTTTAGCACAATCATGAATGAAGTTCAGGATTGTGCCATTGGATAAATTTATACAAACTTTATATGAACCTAAACATCATATCAAGTTCATATGAATTTATCTATTTTTACGCGGGATAATACAGGATATTTCTTTATCTTTCAAACTAATATCACGCAAAATTATTAGCATTAATTATTAAAAAAAATGTAGCTGATAGGACGATTTTTGAAGAAAAATTAAAACATCCTTCCATTTAAAGTAATGTAAATGTTTTTTTAAAAATAGAAAATAATTGTTTAGTCAGCTTCATTTTCCTCGAAAATTAATTCATGTAATTCCGAGTGATATAGGTTGAAAGATTAAGAAAATACCTGTATTTTACTTTTTTCTAATTATTATACGATATTTTCTTCGAAGGTTCTGATTTGTTAAACATTAGATAAAATATAGACATTCAATGGAAAATTTACAAATGTCCCCTAAACTTGTGGACGGTACGTATATCCACTTAGGACAATTTTGTTCGAACGAATAAAAAAGTATTTAACAAAGAATAATTTTTTTGTAACTTTAAAATATTTTTTAAACATAATTTTATCAATTTTACAGAATGTACGAGGAGGTCGTAGGTGAGATCGACCCGTTTTCATAAAATATGGTATTTCATTTACCGTTATACGACTCGAAGGGATCTTCAAAATGTATATCGTGTATCACACCGAGTGAAATATGCGTAGATTGATAAATTGGTTAATAAAGATAAAAAGAAAGAGACTTTCTCTCTCTCTCTTTCTCTCAAGGTGCTTCACGGATCAAAGGTTTCGGTATAGGAGCTCAAAGTCGTAAATCGCCAATAAATCGGTACTCGAGTTTTCGTATTATTTTCTTCCGTTTTTTTCCCTCCTCGAAATAAATTTATAAAAGCCTCGAGGGGGTTCTTCGTTTTTAACCTCCTGTATAACAATTGTAACGCGTATGGGGAGACATTTTTTTTATTTAAATATTGACGTTTGATCAAGTACCCTGAAAATTATCGTGATAGCACGATCAAGATTATAACTAATAGGTTTAATTTTATTCCTCTAGAAAACCATAATCAGCTTAACTTTTCATTCAAATTTTAAATATTTATTTATAGCAGTATCACAGTTCGATTATTTGAATATTACACAAAAAGTGATTACATTATTATCTAAGAATTTAAAAAAAACTAGCACATTCCATATATCCGAAAGATTAGAATTTTCCAATAATTACTGAATTGGTATTACGTGTATCAGTAAACCAGTTTTAACGAAAGTTACATTCCCTCTTTTTCATAAAGTGAAAGTCCTAGTCTTCGTAAGAATCGTCGATTGGTTACAATGCCTTTTATCCGTGAATGATCTAGCACTGAGCTAAATTTCCTAGAACTAAATATTAGTGCATTCAAAAATGGTTGAAATCTATAATTCTAAACGGTTGAATAAAAACGAAAAAAGTCGAATTATCTTCTAATGTTTGACCACACTGCACTAATATTCTTCTTTAAAATGCAACGTAGAATCTTGGTTGTAATATCCTTAATCTTATGCTTTAATTGACCACATTTATTTACATTAAATATATGTTATAAGACGTTTAAAACTATAGTTGCACATAATACATATTAAAGTTTATTCTCATCAGGTGTGTACACATTTTTTTATCATCAATCCTATTATTGGCCTTCTTCAGATCGATATTATGAAAGCTGTAATTCAATTATTTCAATTATTAAAATTGGCGGCAATAATACTATGTGTAAAAAATTTTAAATATCAAAACGAATAGAAAAGCCAAGTTATGACATCTCAGACTAAAAATCCAAATATAAAGAGTAAACAAACATCGTACGATTATTTTATATAAAATATGATTGTTTTTTTGAACTATTTAAAAATCTTGCTATAACCTGGAAAACTCGTTATTTCTTTAGAGAAATATAGCATAATTTTACGTAATAACGACTTCAATCGGGAGGTAGACCACGAAGAATAACAGAAAAATATAAAATTACCGTTCGTAACTGCTTAAATACTATATTTTCCAAAAGTAAATAAAATACATACAAATTTTCACATATTATACAAAAAAATTGCTTCGTCTATTGATGTAAGACAAGTTGCGCTGTCATTGTTAAAAGTAGATCGAGTGTACTTTTCGGGGAATGCCGAGTCACGAGGGGGAAGTAAGATGGAATTAGCCATGGCTAGTTTTATTCACATCCCAGGCTAAAAGGAGTCTGAGAGAAAGCTACATAGCAATCGAGAGGGAGGGACGAAAAGAAAAAAAGGATATATCGTGTAGTGAGTCGAGTGCGTCAAGTAGATAAATCCGGATGACGATGAGACAATACATTTGGTAAAGGACATAACCCTCACCAATTCCATACACACCATTCCAATAGACACTCGTCCTCTATACAGATGGATATATCGTATCTCAGTCTCTATAGAGGAGTCGATTTACAGTCGTCTCGTGCGATTTAGTTGATCATCGATTGGTCGGCCCGACGGAATAAATGTCGGAAGGGAAGAAGAGGAGAGAATCGTAAAGAGTATACGAAGAAGGAGCTATAGCCGAGGGGAGGGGGTGAAGGTTGAAGGTAGAAACCATCCATTTCAAAAATGATTTTAAAGCTTCGCTCCCGCGAATACGTGACTATCCTGTTGAAAAGCACGAGCATCGTCGATGAACTTTACCTATACTGAAATATTGGAATTCTTGGACAACCCACCCTATATACGTGTACCCAATCGTATCTATCGTTGAGAATCAAATCAATTGATCGTCCGAGGTGATATCGATTTTTATTATGTAGATAGATCGATCTATAGGTACACACACACACACACCTAAACCCGGGGCGTACGGGATTTTCTCCTTTCCACTCCTGTTTCTTATATTGTACCGGATGTTCTTACATAAAAATCGAGGAGACATTATCGTTTTGTACCCTTTTTCTATCCTCGTTATCACCTTGGGTATTTCACTTTTTCTTTTTTTTCTCAACTCAGTTTTCTTCCAATCGGAGGAATGCCGAAAAAAAAGGAACATATTTTCTTTCCGATTACTCTTGACGCTCTGTCAACTGTAATACATTGACAATCTCATCCTTTTAAACATCATATACAGTACCGTCCATAAGTTTACGAAAATTTGTAAATTTTCAAAAACATTTTATAAAGAAAATATCGTAGAATAATTTAAAAAAGCATAATACAGGATATTTTTTTATCTTTCAAACTAATATCACGCAAAATTATTAGCATTAATTATTTAAAAAAATGTAGCTGATGGGACGATTTTTGAAGAAAAATTAAAACATCCTCCCATTTAAAGTAATGTAAATGTTTTTTTAAAAATAGAAAATAATTGTTTAGTCAGCTTCATTTTCCTCGAAAATTAATTCATGTAATTCCGAGTGATATCGGTTGAAAGATTAAGAAAATACCTGTATTTTACTTTTTTCTAATTATTCTACGATATTTTCTTCGAAGGTTCTGATTTGTTAAACATTAGATAAAATATAGACATTTCAATGGAAAATTTACAAATGTCCCTAAACTTGTGGACGGTACTGTATATCCACTTAGGACAATTTTGTTCGAACAAATAAAAAAGTATTTAACAAAGAATAATTTTTTTGTAACTTTAAAATATTTTTTAAACATAATTTTATCAATTTTACAGAATGTACGAGGAGGTCGTAGGTGAGATCGACCCGTTTTCATAAAATATGGTATTTCATTTACCGTTATACGACTCGAAGGGATCTTCAAAATGTATATCGTGTATCACACCGAGTGAAATATGCGTAGATTGATAAATTGGTTAATAAAAGATAAAAAGAAAAGACTTTCTCTCTCTCTCTCTTTCTCTCAAGGTGCTTCACGGATCAAAGGTTTCGGTATAGAAGGCTCAAAGTCGTAAAATCGCCAATAAATCGGTACTCGAGTTTCGTATTCTTTTCTTCCGTTTTTTCCCTCCTCGAAATAAATTTGTAAAAAGCCTCGAGGGGGTTCTTCGTTTTTAACCTCCTGTATAACAATTGTAACGCGTATGGGGAGAACATTTTTTTATTTAAATTATTGACGTTTGATCAGTACCCTGAAAATTATCGTGATAGCACGATCAAGATTATACTAATAGGTTTAATTTTATTCTCTAGAAAACCATAATCAGCTTAACTTTTCATTCAAATTTTAAATTATTTATTTATAGCAGTATCACAGTTCGATTATTTGAATATTACACAAAAGTGATTACATTATTATCTAAGAATTTAAAAAAAAACTAGCACATTCCATATATCCGAAAAGATTAGAATTTTCCAATGATTACTGAATTGGTATTACGTGTATCAGTAAACCAGTTTTAACGAAAGTTACATTCCCTCTTTTTCATAAAGTGAAAGTCCTAGTCTTCGTAAGAATCGTTGATTTTTTTACAATGCCTTTTATCCGTGAATGATCTAGCACTGAGCTAAATTTCATAGAACTAAATATTAGTGCATTCAAAAATGGTTGAAATCTATAATTCTAAACGGTTGAATAAAAACGAAAAAAGTCGAATTATCTTCTAATGTTTGACCACACTGCACTAATATTCTTCTTTAAAATGCAACGTAGAATCTTGGTTGTAATATCCTTAATCTTATGCTTTAATTGACCACATTTATTTACTTAAAATATGTTCTTCGTCTCCATAAAGTCCGTCGGTAAGAATTCGTATACAAGCAAACACGTAGAATTATAGGCCATCGAAATTTTAAATTAAGTCGGTCCACAAAATCATTATGAGAGGAAGGAAGGAAGAAAGGAAGGAAAAATAAGAAGACTATCAGGAATACAAGAACAACCCGTTCGTAAGGTATTTTGGAGAATAAGAAGGTGGTCGAGCAAACAAATTGACGCGGTTGGTATATGGGTGAAAGGTAAAACAAAACCACCGCAACTCGAGATCTCGCAAAGTAAAGAGGGAAGAGAAAGGCACCGGAAAGACAGCAGCGGCATAAATCCCTCGAGGGAAGATATTGGCAGGGTAAAAGATCGGTCGAAAGTGAGAATGGTAGGGAGGAAATAAAATGGCACGAAAGCGCCATCCCTGATAAACCAATCTGAGTCTGATGGTTACGCCGTTTCTTATCAGCGATAAATCGAATCCCTTGTGCAACCTTATCTACTCTCATTTCGCTGGCATGACTTTCGCGGTGCCTACACCAAAAATTTTCTCCTCTCTCTCCTTCTCTTATCTGATTCTTCTTCTCCCTTATTACCTTCGCTAAGTATTCTTTCTCTCTCTCTCTTTTTCTTCGACTCTCCGACAAATCGATCCTCGAAATAAACCGA
Organism: Theocolax elegans; assembly: GCA_026168455.1. Classification (NCBI taxonomy): domain Eukaryota; kingdom Metazoa; phylum Arthropoda; class Insecta; order Hymenoptera; family Cerocephalidae; genus Theocolax; species Theocolax elegans. The sequence goes on along the minus strand of CM047428.1, from coordinate 87,702,882 downwards.
TCGATCATTCGCGAAAAAATAAAGTCTCGAGCGAATTTCACGATCTATCAGGTTCGAAATGTCTCCAACTTGTTTTTTTTCTCTTCTTCGTGAAGGCAAATGAGGAGAGAATCTGGATTTATGGATTTGTCGCGTTCGTGGATAAAGTTCCTCGTATAAATATATTGTTTGCAAAGAAATTTTAAACTACATTATTATCACGTCATCGTCCGTTACATCAACTTCTCTAGCTCACATATGTCCGATTCTGCGAAAGCCAATCCTATCCTATGTACACATATACATATATTTTTTTTGGTTGTCAGATATAAAGGGAGAGGTACGACTTTTTCGCTCGCACCAGCGAATCGAAATGCAATTGTGATAAATGGACCTTACGGTAGCGCATCAACGTCACGAACGCATCATTATCTTTATCTCATTAAACTGAGGGGCGGTATACTTTTTCCCTAGCATCCCTGTCTGACTGGAGGAATTAGCAAAATCGTTCGTACACGCAAGAACATTTTTCATGTCAAGCTACTACGTTAACAAACTCGCTCGCTCGCTTCCTCTCGCGTCATTTATTTTATTTTTATCTCTTCACCGCGTGGGTGTATGTCTCTCTGTATGTCTGCGTGTATGCGCACCACCATTCGATAAATAAATATTTCAATTTTTTCCGATTTACACGTTTTCTCTCTCTACTGATGGTTTAATTTTCTTTTCTTACTTGCCACATCGCGGAGAGAAAAAATGAGCAAACGTTACCTGAATGCTCAAGGCGCGTATATGCGAGGTTTTGCAATTCTATCCAAAATTTATGTCGATACAGTGAGGATCGGATATTTCAAATTTTCACCATACTTGGCTAGACCTCGAACATGCAAATGTGAAAAATCGAAAAATATCACCAAAATAGAATATTCGTACTAATTTTTGTTAAATGAATTAGCAAATTTAATTTAATTAATTGATATAAATTGAAAGTCAGATTGAGAATTATATGTTAATTAAATAATAAATTGAGTCGATTAAAAATTAATAGAAAGTGAGAGTCAGCTTAATATTTTAACCTGGTAAGATACAAATATTCTCCAGACAAGAAGATAATTTTTAAGTATACGAGAATTTAAAAATCAAAAAGTATTAAGAAATATAGTTATATAAATACCTTTTTAAGTTAGTACACAATAAATTAATTCAAAATTAAAAATTTTCATACTGTAAATTATTACCAAGATAGACGGTAATTTTTATTGGCATAATTTTGGTGCAATATCAAGATCTTCCAGCAAATCAAAATTTGCAATAATGCAGTAAAATTGCAGTGATCTGCTCTAATTATCTCTTCTCGTCACCGAAATTTTTATTTTAACTTTGAAGTTTTTAAAAATATCGCATATTTGATTAACCAGGAGTAAATATTTCAAACAATATTCGTTCCTTGTACTAATTAGTAAATGCTAGAAACTTTACACATCTTTTACCGTTGGATGATCATTGGAATCACCATAAATTAAGCATAAACTTAGGATAATCTTGCAAAAATAGGGCAAGATACATTTGTATGGAATTAAAAGGAAAAAACAAACCTTGATAGTGAAATAATAAAATCAGAAATCTGAAAACGTGCTCTTACCTGAAAAAGAAAAAAATACAAACGTTTAATTACCATAATACTTTTGGATAGATTTTAAACATTATCTTTATATTTTTTTATTATTTTTTATTTTTTTACTAATTTTTTGTTTGTTGAAAATTTACAACGATTTTTCTAAATTACTGTGATCTTTTTCAATTCGCAGCTTCTCTAAAACATTAAACTGCTGCATTGAAAAAAATAGAAAAAATTTCTCAAGTAATATTTCTCGACAAAATCAAAATGGTATACTAAAAAGACTGAAATTAAACAGAATTTCACTATCTAATTATGAATTTAGGATATTTTTGGGTCACTGATTATAAATTTGACTTCGGATACTCGTGTTACGTCTAGTAACGTTTAGTTATTAATAAATATAGTATATTTTAAAACAAGTAAATTTGAGTTCTTGATTGTAATTCTTAGTAATAAAAGTTAGACGATCGGAAGGTTTAAACGTTGGGAAAAACCCAAGAAAAGTGCCATGCACATCTTTAAGCAATAAAATCAATTGAAAGAAAGCAGATGCCCGAGCGACAGTTGACCGATGCATCTGAAAGTCGTAAAAAAGGGAAATATGACTCCTTTCTCGAAGAGTTTTTTTTGGGTTTACTTTAGCCTAGAATTATCCATTCGCTTTATTTTTCCAAACGATGTAAATTAAATTCAATGCATAATGAATTGAATCTAGCAAGTGAATTTAAATATAATGATACTTTGATTTTATTATACCGTTTAATTAGGATAAGTAATAGATTTTGATATATTGTTACTATTAAATAAGCATCTGTTTGTATGTAATTTCGCATATAATATAATATAAGAAAAGTTATGATGGTAATTAACCAATGTTTAATTAGTTAATTATTTAATATTATGTGTAGCTATAATGTATTTTAATTAAATAAATAGAGATAAATATTTACTGTATATTTTCCAATGCGTCTAATAGTTTATTCCTTTTAGTTGACATTATTTTTACAAATAAATAAGAATTATAATTTAAGAAATACAAATATTATAGCCCTTAAAAATAATAATTTTTCTTATATTCTAGGCTTGCAGTTATAGTTTATCGATCGATTTTAAGTTTAGTTATAAAATAATTATGCATATAGATATATACATGGCTTATGTATGTAATTTGAATACATACATATATTTTATAAAAAAAAGGAACTAATTATTGTTACATAGAAAAATATTACATGTATATATAAGTATGTATAAGGTTAAATTTTACGTAGATAAATAACCAATTTGTTTAGTTAATATATTTTAAATACTTACTCAAGTTTTAAAATAGTTAAATAAATAGTAACGAATTATAATAATTAAATATTGATTCACTACTTACAGGCAAGCATAATATTTTTAAACAATTGTTATCAAGTTTATTTTACACATTTTTGTTCTACTCAATTAATTAACGTTTTGTTGTATCTATATTGTACGTACATATATGTGTATATATTTATAGATGATACAATGATTTAATGGTTATAGTTATTGAAGCAATAATAATAAGAATAGTTAATAATAAACTGACAAAATTATTATTCAATACTATAACCTATTATTTCATTGTTTAAATAATCAATATCAATTGTTTAAATAATATAAACCATTAATAAGCAACTATCTTACATAGAATCTTACGTATGAATGTATATGTATATATATATATATATATATATATATACATATATGTATGCATGTATGTATGTATACGTAATGCATAAGAAAACATATGCGTATTTTGTTGTTAATTAAATAATTAAATATAATTTCTTTTACTAGTTGTACGTTATTTCTAGTTTAGTTAGTTAAATAGAATTTATTCAGCCCAATTTTTACAATAAAATACGTATATAAATAGATATTGTTTATCTGTTATTTTTATTATGAACAAGTATGTATAAGTGTGAATTTAAGGCGAATTTTTATACGAATTCTTGATTAGATTATTTAGTTTTTAAGGATATCTGTAAACAGATGTTTTGGGTAAAAGAAAAGCTTGAGCATGCACCCCCACCCTCAACCCCAGTTTTTCCAGAGGCCCAAGGGTATAAAAGCAGAGGTCACAAGGCATGCTTATGCTTCTTTTGCTCCCAAACGTCTCTGTAACAACATCTCCAAATAAACTCGAAAACCTTGTCCAATTGAAAATTCGTCATTTCATTTAAAACAAAAAAAAGTAAGTATATACCTAACCTTATGGGTACTGGTATCTAACAAATTACTAACAATAAATAAATTTAACAATTAACAAATAAGGACCTTCGGGTACGATTTGTTACTCTGGACCACTATAATTAGAGGTACGGGTATTAATTGTTAACCTTAACACGTGCTTTTGTTATAATTATTTATAATTGAATTATATAACTAACCTTATGGGTACTGGTATCTAACAAATTACTAACAATAAATAAATTTAACAATTAACAAATAAGGACCTTCGGGTACGATTTGTTACTCTGGACCACTATAATTAGAGGTACGGGTATTAATTGTTAACCTTAACACGTGCTTTTGTTTATAATTATTTATAATTGAATTAATCAATCCTGGACTTTTCTAAGTACGAATTGATATTGTCTGGACATAAGTGTACCGATAAAACTGTAATTTTTGTAATTATATTGTTACGAATTCTAAAAATATTAATTTTGGGTATAAAGGGTTATAATTTTCAATTATCAACAAGGACCAATTTGGTCCGGTTGATTTTATCTGAACTTTTAAGTTCGATAAACTATTGAATTTATAATCATTTATACTAAATTAATAGAATAAATAAATATATATATATATATAATTTCAGTTATCAACAAGGACCAATTTGGTCCGGTTGATTTTATCTGAACTTTTAAGTTCGATAAACTATTGAAATTATAGTTATTTATATTAAATAAAACATAGGTACAATTTCAGTAATCAAATAAGGACCTTTATGGTACGATTTGTTTATCAAGAACCTTAGGGTTCGGATATTAACTGTAATTGTGCATATGCATTTATATAATTACCTAACATTTGGAAATAATAGTTCTATTACAAAATCTAATAATTTAATTAAACTAATAAAAGCACATATAAAAGATACTAATACATTAACAATAATTCAACCCAGGATCGTAAGATACGGGTTGATATAGAATAATTTTTTTTGATTAATACGAAAATTATAATATAAAATTATTACAGTTATTAATAATAACTAAACCAGCATAAATTAATAATTTACAGTTAATAGTAAGAGTAGTTATAATTAATATTGTATATTGACCTGTCCCCAGCTCTAACAATTATTTGTTGGCTAAAAAGCGGTAAAATATAATAGCATGACTGTTTGACGTAACACTCGATTTTTTAATTAAAAAAAATTGTATTGCACCTAATTTTTATCGGACATTTTAAATTTGAAAAATCTGATTTCAAAATTGCAACTAATAACTCAAAGAACCTTCAAAACTATAGTTTAAAGTCAAAATTTTTTATATTATTAATTTTACGATACACCGTTTTGAATTTGGCATATTGGATGTTGAAAATAGAAAATTCGAACGACAAATTAATAATGAACGACCCAAAAGAACTTGTTAGAAATTGTTTTTTAAAAATATATATAAATTTTATCATTTCAGTCTGCCATATTGTATCCGCCATCTCGTTAAAAGTCTAACCTCAGATTCGTAGTCAGCGATTTCTATCGACCCCCGAGCTCACAATTTGAAATCTATATTCTTTTCATTATTAATGTCTTGGTCCGACAATTATGAATTTGAAAAATTAAATATCCTCGAGTTAATATTTTCTAGTCATTTATAAGAAAATATTAAATTGAGTTCCAAAGAGGACATTTGAAAAAGAAAAATAATTGGAAATCCATGTATATGTAAATACCTTGTAATTTACTTATCGGATCGTCACATTCGCAACAATTAATCCCACCTTCGTTATTTACAATTTTCCTCGATAATTAAATTGACTTTGCATATACATAAGCGCGCGATGTCATTTACGAAATGTCGAATAGATTCAAAAGCAATCATCATTTACGACTCGATAATAAGAACGTAACGAACGAATCGACTTCCTTTCAGGCGAAATATCTCTCGCTAATCCCGGGAAATTTCTGATCCAAAGCTCGGCTCGACATTTTTCAATAAATCACCGAGCGTTCCCTTATTCATTATCTTCGAACGGGCCTTTTTGCGAATTAGAGAAAAAAAACTTGAAAGAAATGCACATATACAAGACCAATAAAAAAATCATGTTAACGAACCTCCGAGCGTTAATCCTCTCTTTGCGCTGAGCGCGACCGATTGATGAATTAGTTGATACGACTTCTCGCGTCAGCCTACCTATAATGCGATTTTCTCCTCGGAGATTATGATTCTTTGACACAAAATGATCTTCCATTTAAAACCATATAGATTTTACATTTTAATTCCGCTAAAATATTGCTCTTTTTTTTAACGATGTAAGTAACGTTTTTTATAGCACCCTCTCGCGTAGAAAAAATTTCCTTGGAAAATTATGGCACAAAATTTTCTTGCATAATCTTTTAATTTTAATCGAGCAGCAGGGTAAAATTTATTTGAAAATGGGGTATGTTTACCTTGTTGTGAGCTTCGTCCCACTTTTACTAGAACAACAGAGTAAAATGTGTCAGAAAGTTTTCTCTGTATAGTTCAAAATTTGGCCGTTATCTGATCTGATTTTTAAAAAGTCTTTTATTAGATTTTAAAATTCTGATAGCTAAGTCGTAACGTATATCAAGAATTTATAAGACTAATCAATCCAACGCGTTTTTTCCAAAAAATAGATTTTTTCCCATACTTAGTAATCTATTATAGTATTAGTTTTAATGACAAAATGTAATGAAGGATCACAATGTATATATATATCCGAAATTCCGAAGAACTTGATAGTATATGTTCACGTTCACCATTATCGAAATAGTAGAGAAAAAAAGGAAAATGAATTGATGTATCACGTGACACACCGCCCTTCAAACGGTTAAATGATAAACGTTCTGTACATGATGTAGACTTGATACGTGCGAAAGAAATACACGCATTTCGGAAGGATTGATTAAAATTCACATTTTGAATCATTTGTTTCCAGAAATAGGTGTTTATTCATTGAGAACAATATTTAAACGTAGAAATACATTTTTTTGTTGTTTTTAAAGTTCGATGTTAGGTGACAATGCACCTTTTAAGCGTAAATCATAAACGAAAATTAACTAAAGGAAAGAAGTCAATATAAAAAAAAGATATAAGCGTAAATAATTTGTTGAAAACCATTGTTTTAACAAACGTAACCTCCAAACATTTTACCCGGAGTGAATATCGTGCGATACGCACTCGGATGACCAAGCAAAGGAGAATCGAGGTTTAAACGGGAGTATTTGATACAATACAGACGAAGAAACACACGGCGAACCGAACAAAAAAGTGACGAACGGAAATCCGTGAGTATAAAAAAGAGAAATATGATTTTACTTGAAGCTTCGTTTGTCGCGAACGAACCAAAATATGTACATACTTCACCAAATGGCAACACTTGGCAATCTTGTTTTAACAAAAAAACAAATAATAATGTAAAACGTTCGATTGCAGGTTAGACGCGATATTACAACGAATACGATTTTATTTATTTTTCTTTTGGACTTATTTCATTACCCCCGCATATACGCAATTTTCATGCTCGTAAATTAATATCATTGAAATGGAAGGTTTATTTATCACGTGTGTGTATGTGTATATATAAGCAAATTATGTTTTAACGATTATTATCTTTCAAAAGCTGCTGGGATGTTAAATTATTTAATTATATTGTATTTATTTGACGGAATATTCGCGAAACTCTCTATATAACGTTAGCTTGTGTAAGATAATTAGTATTCCCATATATATATATATATATATATATGTGTGAATTCAGTTTCGCTGAAATCGGCTCCAACCTTATTATTTTTTTTTTAATTTTTTATTTTTTATTCGCGTTTTTCGTGACTGGAAAGTTTTTGTTTGTCGCGTCCTGGCTACCTTATGATCAACGGCGCTTATTCGTTTATTAATAGTTTAAGTCGACATGAGGATTTGACCTTTTTTTCGGAAGACGTATTTTTTCGATCGATTTTTCGTTTGTTGGTTACAAAACAATTTTTTGGAGGAGACGCAAGTGATTTTTTGGGAAAAAAAAGTTACTGACAAGGAGTCATTGAAATGCAAATGAATTTGAACTGAGAATATAATTGCGACCTTCTTGAAAATTCTAGGGAGATATGTATTTACTTCAATTACAAAATCTCTATTTTTATACATTTATCATTATAGATATGGAAAAAGTTTAGATCGTAAAATTTAAAATGTGAATTTTATTAAAAAAATACAGGTATGTAGGTATAATTAATGTAGGTGAAAAATTAATAGAAATGCGGGTGAACAAATTAACGCTGAAATTGTAACTATTATTCGATCAAGCTTAAGTCTTAGACCGATATATTATTATTATATCCAAAATGTTAAATAAAATTATGAGAAAGCAACATTGTATAATTTATTTATATTATAAAATAATATATAAAATTATTACATGTAATATGCGTTGAACATTTATCAAATTTTTAATTTCGTTATTAATTTAATTTTTATCTGGAATAACTGCTAAAGTAAGTATATCGAAATTTACAAGTACCACGTACTTCGTCCAATTTTGTATTAGATTATAAAATATATTAATTTAAATTTATTTATTTTACTTATTTTATATTAAAAACAGTATTGCACTAACATAACGTTTATGAAATACCAAAGGTCGGTTCACTGCTGCGATATTGTTTTGCAAAAACGTAACGAAACTTGTAGTTTTGCAATCGAGTGTATATTTATTACTACAAATTATAACAATAGAAAACAAAGAAATAGTGAGACATAACGATAATAAAAAAATAAAGAAATCTACGATGAATCTATACGTTTTGGAAACTTTTATTTTCTCGATTGTATGACATCCCCTTAATCTTATTTCTTAATTTTTTTTATTATATATTAACGCGACGACAATATTTTATTAAAAGTGTTACCGTTACAATGTGGTAAAACCATGGACACGTATTATTTGTTAACCTAAAAATTCATAATATTTGCATTCGTAATATGTGCATTTGCATTTGGAAGCAAATTTTCTTTGCGTATTTTTTGCTTTATATAAAATCAAAATTTACTCATCAAAAAATATCAAAGTGGTGCTTTTGGGTAGAATGACAGTAGTTCGTTTAGTTTTATTCTACTTGAACAAACAAAAAATTCCGTTTTTCAAATCAATTTTCCCTTAAATTTTTCACAACCGGTTTTTTTTTAATCAAAATAATCGTACTAAAAGAATCTTATTATAACAATAATTATTATTATTATTGCAATATGCAAATCTGTAATAATTGAATAATTTTTTATTACAAGTAAGAGCTGCGAATATATAGTATACTACAGATTTATTAAAAAAAATATAAATAATGTTTTTTTGAAAGTGGAGCATATACGCGTCGAGCGAGAAATTCAGGTAGTAAATAATTAATGACATTAAGTAATATAATTATGCAGAGTAATTGGTAATTTCATTGCGCAAGAGCAATACCGAACAAAATGTACATTTTCCTCCTCATCGTCGCAACTATTCTCACTAAATTCGTTAGAGTGAAAAAGTCACTCAGACCTTCTGCTAATACTACTGAGTCACTGTACTTCTTAAAGAGTGAAAGTTGGATAATTTATCATTTGAAATAGAAAATTGAGAATTTGTAAAGTTCAATATTTCATTCGAATGATTTTTCAGTAAAAAGAAGTTTAGCAGAAATCTGCATTATCCGTTCGCCAAAGAATCTGGTAGAAAAATTGCTGAATTGTAGAAGAATGTCAGTTATATAGCGAATGAATAAATCTTTATTAACACTAAATTAACGCATTTCTCTTTATTAATATTGAATCAACGCATTCATTGAAAAATATACTGATAACAATATTGCGCGCTGCCTAGATGCATTAATATTGTTATTGATTGAGTAGCATACCGGATTGTTACCGACCGAGTAAAATAATGTAATTATTACATTTATTTAACAAAATTATTACTATTTTATAATTAATCCAAATACAGAAGTTCTGGATAAATTAAATGATACGTCCTTATGCAAATTTGCAAATCAATCAATAAAGAAAAGATGATTCGAAAAAAGTTTGCACCGAAAGGATATAATCTACTTTACAAAATTTTAAAAGGGTATTTTTTATCTATTGAATTGCAAATTTGCAGTTACATATTATTTAATAATTAATGCTTTACTATTTAGATTTCTTTGTAAAATAGTGAATTTTGTTGAATAAATCCGAAAATGAACTTATTTCACCCCCTTAACGGGATATCGAACTTAAATTACAGGAATCTACATATTTCAACCCAAAAATTATATCTAAAACATCAAATAAAAAATCTAAAAAAATGCATACGGATAGCTTATAACATAAGGAAGGGTCTGACGTTTTGTTTTTTAAGAAAAAATCAATTTTTAAATAATAATTGAGTAAACACTTTTTAGGTCGGCGGTTTAAAGCAGGTTAACGTTCAGGTGTTACTCAAAAATTCATTAATTTGTTTATAAAAAAAAATAATAATAAATGACAATTTTCCGAGTCCGACATCCCCTTAACGCGGGGTGATAGTCAAATTACAAGGATTTACCTTGAAAAACTGGAGAATTATAAAGGTGATAAACTAAAAATTTGGAACAATTTGTATATGTGATGTCTAAATAATATAGAAGTTCACAAAGCGAATTTACCAAAATAATCAATTTTATATACAAATAATGACTTTTCATTGTTAAGATTAGGTATAAAAATCGAGGTTTCCGGTTATGCAATAATCAGAGTGTGGGAAAAATTTATAGTCGATCTTCAGAGCAAATATAGGAAAGCACTACGAAGAGATTTGAAATGAAACAAACGTATTATTAAGAAAAAATTAATAACGATACTAATTTTTACGTAACACATCACCTCGATAACCGATAAACAACGAGGGTGCATTCCCCTTATCGATAAGGCCAGAAACGTTAGCGTACCGTGTCAGTGACCGAGACGACTACGCTGCCTAAGCGCATGAATTTCCAATTAATTTTCGTCGAGCCATTCAAACGCTCTAAACGTTACCAAGGTATAATTGACCAAAAAAAATAAAAAAAAATAAATAAACAACGTAGCCAAGTTGATGAAAAGCAAGTGTACGTCGAGCATAGACAAAGATTTCCCGGTTTAAACCAGAAGAAAGTATATAAAGTAAATCGGGTCGCGAGCGCGAGAGACAAAGTGACGCGACGAAACCCCTTTACCTTTTCTTTCTTTTTTTCTTTTTCGGGGTAGAGACCGCGCGAACCGCATAAATAAATGAGAAGCGTGCCCGTGTCTCTGCATACGTGGACGTCAGAAAAATATTTTTGAACTAGATTTTCGGGTTGGGAAAGTCTTGCCTCCTAGACAAAGGAGTACCTTACACACGTCCACAAACACACACGCGCCCAAAGAAAAGAAGAAGAAGAGAGAAGAAGCCCATAACTTTCTAGTGGCTTTCTCATTTTTGCCCTTTTATACTCTTGGCTTTTTTTCCTCGGTGGTGGTGCTGCTTCCTCCTTAATTGCCTCCTTCTTTTGCGGCTAACTTGACACTCCCCGCGCTAAGTAAAAATGTATTAATTCCACGACTTTTTCTAAATCGCCTTCCCGTTAACGCTCCGTTTATATACCTTCTTCTTCTTCCACGTTTTTTACATTTTTATTTCTAGTCTAGCGCGGGTTCAATTTTTATTACAATTGCTCAATCACCGACTTCCTTATTCGACTTTCTGTTTCTCTAATTTCGATCTTCCTTTAATTTCTTCCAAATTTTCGCTTTTTAACCATTTCAACTGCACGTAAAATGTATATATACGTGCCTCAGTTAACCTGGTAGAAATTAAATTGTTTCGTGATGTTTTGAGGTTAGAAAGTAGCTACATTATAATTCATATGAACTCATTATTATCGATTTTTAAACGATTAATGGCTTGTTTATGCCTAACGAAATCGTTCATATTTCTACTTGAATAGAAAAATGATGACAATTTTCGTAGATATTTAACCATTTGTTAGTGTTTTGTGGCTAGGAATTGTTAATTCTATTCTCCCAATTTTTAAACACAAGGTTAGTTCATATCAAAAATTTCAATACTGTTCATGAACCATTAGGGTCCTTTTACGTCGTTTTTTAATTACATTACCCTCTAAAAGGTCGTCACATTTTTTCTTTTTTCTAGTCCAACTTTGAATTCGTGTATCTCAAAAACGGTTACACCGATTGTAAAATTCTCGACGGAATTTGAAAGACTGTTCAAAAACCTTTTTATATGTTCTTTTCTTCAATTTTTTTTTGTTTTCAACGCGTGTCCTACAAAATAGAGTATAATCATCGAAAATTCATTCAAACTTGCATTAACTAATTAGACACAAATACTATAGATCTGTTAGGTAATTTCGTGAAAATAGATCATTTCCCACATTGGTCAAAATCGCGTCGATTAAGCAACTTCAAAGACTATGCGAAAAGCAATACAATTCGATGATCAACGGTTTTATTTTTAATCAATGCGAAATAATAAGTTCCTTTATTGCAGGATGGTATTATACTTGACCAAAAATTGTTTATTGATAACGGTGAGCTATAAAAATGAAGAAAAAATAAAAAAATCAGTAATTTCTCTACGTTTTCTTACACACAAAAGTAGTGTATCACTAACACGTAAGAAATCTTAAAGGTCGTTCATAGAAACAAGAGGTGTATATATACATATATTTTTATTCTCATCTACGTGAAATGTAGATGTCAAAAAGGCATTTTAAAACGCTATATGGTGCCACTGATTTATACGAGCAATATGTCTGCCGAGTGTATGCGTATATATACGTTCATGTACGTGTACATCGGAGTCGGTCGATGAAATTCAGCTAGGGCGTAGATGAGACTCACTGAGAACGGAACGGCTTTCTCACTTTTTTGAATATTACTTTTTTTCTCTTTCTTGAATTCTAGTATTCCTATTTTAACGGGATATCTTACCGACGGAGAAGTAATGGTTTTTTTTTATTTAAATTAGTAATTTGTCGAAGAGAATGTCATATACTTAAATGATGAAAAAATATAGAATATAGTATGGAAATCGAAGGTGTTGTAATGAGTGTAACCTATTGCTGTGTTTATTTCAAATAAAAACGATGAGGTATTCAGTCGATTTTTGATCTATGCGTAATTTATCTTAAATACACTTCAAAAAGAATATCTGCTTACTGCAATGTGATTGTTCTATAATCAGCGAAATTCCTTTTTGTAAAAAGTGAGCAAGTACAACTCACAAAGATTAATATTCTAAAATCAAGGAGATTACTCTTAATTGAAATGGAATCACATTTGCGCAATCAGAGGCACATTTAAGAATAATTCCGCTTACATCAAAATTCTATTTTTTCAGTATAGGTTGGTTAACAATAAAAATACATAGATCTACAGCAGCATTCAACCCAAAAATTTTGTAACACTATATTGAATTAAAAATCCGAAATAAAGCATGGATAAAGAATTATTTCAAATCTTGAAATGTTATAGTGTATAAAAAACTAAAAGGCGACATCCCTTTAACGCCGTTTTTCCACTTTGGTACGGTAAAATCTAAAACTGAGCGAAAAGCAACACGATATGCGATGTAGTTTAAAATTCTCGGATGACACACGTACATCCGATAAAACACTCGTCATATTTGGTTAACCGTAGCGCGATAAAACTTGAAGAAGGAAAAGTGGTGGTAGACCACCTTATCTCGCTTAGCTCGCTCTAGCTCTCGCTCTTTCTCTCTCTCTCTCTCTCTCTCTCTCTCTCTCCTTGTCTTCGCGGAGGACAATTAATTTCAGGAGTTACAAGGACCATCCGCGCGCACCTCCTCGGTACACACCATCAATTACACTTGCCGCCCGCTGCAAGCGCCGATGCACTCAAGGAGCACCCGGTAGGTTATATACTTCCCGCGCCGTCTTTGTTCAACCAGGTGGAGAAACGAGTCTTCCAAGATTTACCATTCGATGTATTGATAAAACCTCCTGGAAAACAATCTCCGGATGACAATTGAATTTTACTTCCTTCCTTTTTTCTTCTTTCTCGTTTCTCGCCTCGTCCCTTGGTAATTCGAGACGAGGTGTATCAGTGTTTCTTTGTGCCAGGGATAAGACTCTTTCAAAATATGATAAGTCTAGATCAAATCTGTGTAAATTAATGCAGTCTCATTTTTGTACATCCGTTGAAACAGCGTCGTAAGCAACGACGGTTGATATTGCCAATAATTACAAGAAATCACGTGACTGTAGCATAGTTTTATACGAATTGAACAACCGAAATCCTAGTGCTATTTTCAATTAAAGTAATTGTTTGAATTAATTTCTATTTATCGCAAAACGACTTGGTTTCATATAAATTCAAATCAATTTTAAAGTCATTTGAAATTTGAAATCAATTCTAAATTCATATGTAATTATATATATATTTGATACTCGAACTCAATTTTAAAATAATTTAAAATAAATATTGCAATTATATAATTTAAAATTGGTAATCGTTTGAAACTTAATAAAATCAGTTAAAAGTGATAAACAATTTTGAATTCCTCTAGAACACGTAAACTTTTTAACATAATTTTGAAATTAAATAATTAAATTTAAATTCACTAGAGATTAAAAAAAATCGTTGAAAAATTGATCTTAATATTGAAAAGTTATTTAAAGTTAGAAATGATTGTTAGGTGACAATTTTCGCCATGCACGATTATAAATTTACCAAGCATACATTTTACGCGATCGCAACGAAAGGTATATTGTTACATAACAGTATTTCTTTGACAATATCTCATTCCAAAGGAACGACGTTATAAAATTTCAACCAAAATCTCAAAATACCTAAAGTAAAAAGAAAAGATGTAATAAAAAATTTACTTTGCTAAAGATAAGCATTCCCGAAACTCGACATTAGTATAAATATAGTGTACGAAAAATATATAAATTCGTGTTTGATCCTCGATATAAAGGCGGAAGGTCACGAAACTCCGGGACGAGGTTCGGCTAATCCACTCACCGAATTCGAAAGAACCAAGTTATTATTAGTTGTCGCGGAAAAGTTGGGTGGGCGTGTACGACACTACAGCCCGGATAGATAGATAGAGAGAGAGAGAGGTAGAGGTAAGGAAAAAAACGACGAAGACGAAGAAGAAGAAGTTTGATCGATGACGAAGGTACAGCGGTCCTCGCATCCTGGCCTACTTCCTTCGTCTTGCTTTTTGGTCCCGAGTCCTTTTGAGGTACGCAATATAGCGCGTCGTCTCCCCGAGAAAACCCAGAGGAAAGAGGAAAAATAACACGCGTGTCGTTTGTCACTCGACGTCGACGATCTTGCTTTATCCATTTCTCTCTCTTTCTCTCTCTCGCTCTCCTCCGAAAAGTCGGCCGAGGAAGGAACTACGAGGGAGATCGAAATGTACGCAAACCCCTCACCTTTTTACCTCGTGCGTGTGTGTACGTGTACGTGAAATGTATATATGTACAACGACAACTTTTGTGCTCGCACGTGAATGATGGAAGATTTGGCTAGGTCCGAGGGTGGGCCAAATGCGATTCTAATGTGAACTTGACGATCCCTCGGAACGATTTCTTTGTGCGCGCGTTGTGTGCTGCGCTGCTTCTTTCTTTCTTTTTCGTTTTTTTTTCGGGGAGAGAGGCGGAGGGGGGAGGGAGGGTAATTGTACCGCTCCGAGGGTTTGAACTTTCATCTGAATATGAAGTTTGTATCGTTTCAAAAGAGTCGCTCTCTCTGTTTTTATTCGCGGATGTGGAAGAAAAATTAGTTATACCTTTTACCTACGGGTAAGAAATATTCCATGTTTATTTTTCATTAACAATCGCTGGATTTTTCTTTTTTCGAAAAAAAAAATTATATTTACTTCCAATGTCATATAGACATTTTAAGATTTTTATCAATATACGTGGACGATAATTATTTTTTAATTTATCTTTTAAAAAAATTTCCTTATGATATACCTGCAGATATCTAGTATATTTTTAAAAGGGTAATTCATAACTAAATAAACCTTTAATAGGTTTTATGGCATAATTAAATAAGAAAAAGGGTATTTTAATTATCAAATAATTAGTCGACAATGTTTCGCTATCTTATCCTCATCGACCTGTACCTTTTAATCATAAATATAAAAAAAGTCTATTAATTTTTACTACAATTTTTGTAAAATTTACCATTAGTTGCGTATAGATGTTACTATACAAAATAGTAATTTTTTTAATTTTAATAGGCTGTCATTTCATTACTAACCGTATTGTTATTTTTACTACAACTTTTATCTCAATGTATACTAAAATTATTTACTTCCACGTTGTATTGCGCGTGATATGGAAGCCGATCATTTTAAAAGACAAAATTCTTAAATTTTTATTTACAATAACGAATTGTAACAACTTCAGGGTGAAAATGAGAAGAACGTAACCTACATCACTCTGGAAAATTTCAGTTAATAATATGTACAATAATTTTGATAAATAGATCGATTGTTTACAAAATTACATAGTATGCATTTTATAGGTTACAATATTTTGAATCAATCAATCTAATTAAATATTAATTATTAATCAATTTAATATTTACAGAATGATAAATCGCCATCTAAATGCGCTGTGCGGTGTACTTATATAGTTTATTTTTTTAATAAAATTGATGCATTTCTTCATTATAATTAATAATTATTTACTGGATTCAACAGCCGCATATCTACGAAATATTTAGATTCTTATGTTCTATCATTTTTTGGGTTTTTAAAGGCAAATTCCTGTAATTTAAGTAGACAATTTCTTTAAAAAAAATAATACCCTAGTCATATTTAGAAAGCATTATAAATGAATAAATATGTACTAGTGCTAAAAAATGTATAATTGTATGTATTTTAGAATTAAGAAAAAAACAGATACACAATTTTTCTCTCGAATTAAGTAATTTTTTACTTGAAAGGCACTCAAGGTTTTATTTGCACTCTATCTTTACCTGTTACCTTAGATCTATTTCTGTATTTATTAAACGAGTAATTTTTAATTTAAACTGAGTAATTTGAAAAAAAAGAATGTAAGAGAAAACTGAAATTCCATTGGAGGTTCCGATTTTATACTTTATGTTTGATTTTTAACTCGATTGGAATGCAACTCGTACCAGATACTGATTGTCTCTAAATAAATAGTTTTTCACTCTAAGTAAAACATAAAAACTGAGGTTATGTTTACACTATAAGATCCCTATCTAACTCGATTAGAACAAAATTCGAAAACTTCCGTTACCTATATTGATGATTTAGCAATATTACAAAACTAGTAATTTTTCAGTCAAAAAAATTATTGATTCCAAAATAGAATTTAAGTTACGTTTGAGGCTACATTTCATTGATATTTAAGTTGATTGAAATGAAATTCGATACTGATTGTTAATTTTTCGCTCGAAACGAATAGTTTTTCGCTTGAAGAAGAAAATTGAGGTTATCCAGTTGACTCTTAATTTCGATAATCTGAAATAAAATTCGATATCAATAGGCTCGGGTCGTTCCACCCCAAAGAAGTATAATTTTTCACACGAAAAAATTAGTAGATTGGGATCATTAAATGCATTGGGAATTCGGCGCTCACATCATTAACTGCTCCTTTATCACAAATTAACCCCTATCCTTAATTAAATAAATTAGCCAATTAATTTATATTTCGAAAATACGATATACGTACACCCGAATAAAAGATATGTATACATATATACGTCTCGTATAAATTGTTCATTCGAACGAATCGCGTAGCTAACGCGAATTTGAATAATACATGCAATAAGTGCAAAGGTCCTTTTTAAAATTCCTACTCTTGATGAACGTTATTTAATTATGAATACAATATTCGAAAAAACTCGGTGATTCACGAAATGAAAATACGCGGCGTCTCGGTAAAACGAAAGACGCGACACGTAAAACGAAGAAGAAAGTGTGTAAGAATAAAAAAGAAAAAATGGTGAAAGAAACAGTTGGTTAAATGCGATTTTTTCCCTCCTCGAAAAGTTCCCTTACTGACGAGGCTTTTACAACGATTTCTCTTTTCCTCAAACTTACAAAAAAAAGGATAGTCAAGACATCCTTATCTCCTCGGTGCTTTCGACGACGCTCATTTTTATCCGCAATTTATACTTTTTTGGGTTTTTGACAATATTTTTAATTTTTGTAGAGATTTTATTGTCCCCGAAAATTAAAAGCAAGTTCGTTTAATTTCTTTGATTTAGTAAAAATGTAAATGATTTTCTAGATATAAAACAGCTATTTCAAAATCACTATTTGTGAAACATTAACAAATGGCCATATTCAAAAACATCGAGTATAAAGTGAATTTTCAAATAAATTAGCTATCAAAATTTTCAAATAGTATATTATGACACTGTTGTGGGAGATGGGTTTCTACCTTCCTCGAAGTTGTTCGCACGAGCAAAGCGAGTGAGAACATCGAGAAAGGTAAAAGAACATCTTTCATAACAGTTTCATACGATATTTTATAACATTAGAACCTCAAAATCTGAAATGAAATTGGGATTTTGAGGTTAAAATGTTATAAATTGTTTAAGTTACGATTTTATTAATATATATCGGTAAAATATGTCACTTAGCCCTCTTATTGTCGATTTTAACTAATGTACTAATTAAAAATGTTATTTATATAAATTAATACACGCAAAAGATGTGTTATCGCTTGGTAATTAACTCGATTGGTAAAACAGGAATTGGATATACCTTTAAAATGTCAACTTTCTAAAAGGTAATGCTGGAAAATCCATACAGTTTTTCCAGTAGAAATTTAAACGATTGATGGATAAATATTAGCTATTTTAATAAAAAAAATCAGTATAAAATGGTATAACATATCTATTTTCTAACCTTAAAACATTAATTTACTCCCTTTGCATAAATTAAAACGATTTTTGAAGTACAACTAGCCATTTAGTTAAAATTAGTACAAAAATAGAATTTATTATGACTATAAGATAGAAATTCCTAACCTCAAAAAAATAGTAAATTTCAACTACTGCGTCTATTACTAAAAAAATAAAAATAGAAAGACGAATGACCGTGCATTAAATAAACGAAAAATAATACATAATATTTCTCTCGAATTAAGTAATTTTTTACTTGAAAGGCACTCAAGGTTTTATTTGCACTCTATCTTTACCTGTTACCTTAGATCTATTTCTGTATTTATTAAACGAGTAATTTTTAATTTAAACTGAGTAATTTGAAAAAAAAGAATGTAAGAGAAAACTGAATTCCATTGGAGGTTCCGATTTTATACTTTATGTTTGATTTTTAACTCGATTGGAATGCAACTCGTACCAGATACTGATTGTCTCTAAATAAATAGTTTTTCACTCTAAGTAAAACATAAAAACTGAGGTTATGTTTACACTATAAGATCCCTATCTAACTCGATTAGAACAAAATTCGAAAACTTCCGTTACCTATATTGATGATTTAGCAATATTACAAAACTAGTAATTTTTCAGTCAAAAAAATTATTGATTCCAAAATAGAATTTAAGTTACGTTTGAGGCTACATTTCATTGATATTTAAGTTGATTGAAATGAAATTCGATACTGATTGTTAATTTTTCGCTCGAAACGAATAGTTTTTCGCTTGAAGAAGAAAATTGAGGTTATCCAGTTGACTCTTAATTTCGATAATCTGAAATAAAATTCGATATCAATAGGCTCGGGTCGTTCCACCCCAAAGAAGTATAATTTTTCACACGAAAAAATTAGTAGATTGGGATCATTAAATGCATTGGGAATTCGGCGCTCACATCATTAACTGCTCCTTTATCACAAATTAACCCCTATCCTTAATTAAATAAATTAGCCAATTAATTTATATTTCGAAAATACGATATACGTACACCCGAATAAAAGATATGTATACATATATACGTCTCGTATAAATTGTTCATTCGAACGAATCGCGTAGCTAACGCGAATTTGAATAATACATGCAATAAGTGCAAAGGTCCTTTTTAAAATTCCTACTCTTGATGAACGTTATTTAATTATGAATACAATATTCGAAAAAACTCGGTGATTCACGAAATGAAAATACGCGGCGTCTCGGTAAAACGAAAGACGCGACACGTAAAACGAAGAAGAAAGTGTGTAAGAATAAAAAAGAAAAAATGGTGAAAGAAACAGTTGGTTAAATGCGATTTTTTCCCTCCTCGAAAAGTTCCCTTACTGACGAGGCTTTTACAACGATTTCTCTTTTCCTCAAACTTACAAAAAAAAGGATAGTCAAGACATCCTTATCTCCTCGGTGCTTTCGACGACGCTCATTTTTATCCGCAATTTATACTTTTTTGGGTTTTTGACAATATTTTTAATTTTTGTAGAGATTTTATTGTCCCCGAAAATTAAAAGCAAGTTCGTTTAATTTCTTGATTAGTAAAAATGTAAATGATTTTCTAGATATAAAACAGCTATTTCAAAATCACTATTTGTGAAACATTAACAAATGGCCATATTCAAAAACATCGAGTATAAAGTGAATTTTCAAAAAATTAGCTATCAAAATTTTCAAATAGTATATTATGACACTGTTGTGGGAGATGGGTTTCTACCTTCCTCGAAGTTGTTCGCACGAGCAAAGCGAGTGAGAACATCGAGAAAGGTAAAAGAACATCTTTCATAACAGTTTCATACGATATTTTATAACATTAGAACCTCAAAATCTGAAATGAAATTGGGATTTTGAGGTTAAAATGTTATAAATTGTTTAAGTTACGATTTTATTAATATATATCGGTAAAATATGTCACTTAGCCCTCTTATTGTCGATTTTAACTAATGTACTAATTAAAAATGTTATTTATATAAATTAATACACGCAAAGATGTGTTATCGCTTGGTAATTAACTCGATTGGTAAAACAGGAATTGGATATACCTTTAAAATGTCAACTTTCTAAAAGGTAATGCTGAAAAATCCATACAGTTTTTCCAGTAGAAATTTAAACGATTGATGGATAAATATTAGCTATTTTAATAAAAAAAATCAGTATAAAATGGTATAACATATCTATTTTCTAACCTTAAAACATTAATATTTAACTCCCTTTGCATAAATTAAAACGATTTTGAAGTACAAACTAGCCATTTATTTAAAATTAGTACAAAAATAGAATTTATTATGAACTATAAGATAGAAATTCCTAACCTCAAAAAATAAGTAAATTTCAACTACTGCGTCTATTACAAAAAAATAAAAATAGAAGACGAATGACCGTGCATTAAATAAACGAAAAATAATACATAATATTTCGAAAGTATATTAAGTTTCAAACCGCATATCAAACGGGTGCTTTGATGGGCTTGAATTCAGAAGAGCTTAAATTACACGTAATGGATGTCAGTGTGGGGTTGTCGGTAACTGCATTATATTAAATAGACATCACCCTGTAAGCACCGTCATGGAAATTTCAAAGGGTATACGAATTTTATAATTCAATTTCGAAAAGTAGAAAGGGATTACATCTAAATATGTTGGTATTAACTTATTCGCGTTACGGGACTACGTAAACAGAAATATTGAATAACGTCACGTGTGCGAACCTGCACATTTAACTTCGTTACATATCGGTATTTCATTTTGTTGCACAATATTTACATGAACCAAAAAGGACTTTTTTCGTTGTTGTAGATAAAGGAATTTTTGGTAATTACAGGGATCTGCTTTTATCGACTCGATTATTACGATTTGAATATTCAATCGAAAGTCTGTTGGAGAGAATTTAAAATTAATTGTACTTTTATAAATATTTATATCCACGAGAATTTATTTATATACCTTTTTATTTATTTATGTACATTTTATTTATTTATTTAATTATTTATTTATTACAAGGATCTACTTTTATCGCCCCAAAAATATGTATATTGTCACGGACATCGCCGCGCGATTTGGGCATATGAGAAGAGTCAAGTGACAGATAAGAAGTGTGTAGCTCGTATCATCGATGCTCCGTCGGGTGAACGGTAGCTCGATGGTCAGAGCGCGCGATTCGCACGCTGAGGTCCCGGGGTCGAATCCCGCAGTCACCTTTTTATTCTCGCTTCTCTCCTTTTCATACGTAACAATATTTAAAAATTTAGGGTGCGTGGAAGAACCTAATGGAATCAATTTTTAAGACAATACAACTTGAGTTAAAAAATAAGTAAACAGTACTTTATCAATAACTTTGTTGATAAGGTCATAGGTAACTTATCTCAGTTTAAAAAAGAGTATAAGGTCATAGGTAACTTATCTCAGTTTAAAAAAGAGTTATCCACTCGGTAACCCAAAAATTATATTAAGATAAAAAATTCAAAAAATTCCGTTACCTATATTGATGATTTAGCAATATTACAAAACTAGTAATTTTTCAGTCAAAAAAATTATTGATTCCAAAATAGAATTTAAGTTACGTTTGAGGCTACATTTCATTGATATTAAGTTGATTGAAATGAAATTCGATACTGATTGTTAATTTTTCGCTCGAAACGAATAGTTTTTCGCTTGAAGAAGAAAATTGAGGTTATCCAGTTGACTCTTAATTTCGATAATCTGAAATAAAATTCGATATCAATAGGCTCGGGTCGTTCCACCCCAAAGAAGTATAATTTTTCACACGAAAAAATTAGTAGATTGGGATCATTAAATGCATTGGGAATTCGGCGCTCACATCATTAACTGCTCCTTTATCACAAATTAACCCCTATCCTTAATTAAATAAATTAGCCAATTAATTTATATTTCGAAAATACGATATACGTACACCCGAATAAAAGATATGTATACATATATACGTCTCGTATAAATTGTTCATTCGAACGAATCGCGTAGCTAACGCGAATTTGAATAATACATGCAATAAGTGCAAAGGTCCTTTTTAAAATTCCTACTCTTGATGAACGTTATTTAATTATGAATACAATATTCGAAAAAACTCGGTGATTCACGAAATGAAAATACGCGGCGTCTCGGTAAAACGAAAGACGCGACACGTAAAACGAAGAAGAAAGTGTGTAAGAATAAAAAAGAAAAAATGGTGAAAGAAACAGTTGGTTAAATGCGATTTTTTCCCTCCTCGAAAAGTTCCCTTACTGACGAGGCTTTTACAACGATTTCTCTTTTCCTCAAACTTACAAAAAAAAGGATAGTCAAGACATCCTTATCTCCTCGGTGCTTTCGACGACGCTCATTTTTATCCGCAATTTATACTTTTTTGGGTTTTTGACAATATTTTTAATTTTTGTAGAGATTTTATTGTCCCCGAAAATTAAAAGCAAGTTCGTTTAATTTCTTTGATTTAGTAAAAATGTAATGATTTTCTAGATATAAAACAGCTATTTCAAAATCACTATTTGTGAAACATTAACAAATGGCCATATTCAAAAACATCGAGTATAAAGTGAATTTTCAAA
Organism: Theocolax elegans; assembly: GCA_026168455.1. NCBI lineage: Eukaryota > Metazoa > Arthropoda > Insecta > Hymenoptera > Cerocephalidae > Theocolax > Theocolax elegans. The sequence goes on along the minus strand of CM047428.1, from coordinate 87,679,599 downwards.
AAATTAGCTATCAAAATTTTCAAATAGTATATTATGACACTGTTGTGGGAGATGGGTTTCTACCTTCCTCGAAGTTGTTCGCACGAGCAAAGCGAGTGAGAACATCGAGAAAGGTAAAAGAACATCTTTCATAACAGTTTCATACGATATTTTATAACATTAGAACCTCAAAATCTGAAATGAAATTGGGATTTTGAGGTTAAAATGTTATAAATTGTTTAAGTTACGATTTTATTAATATATATCGGTAAAATATGTCACTTAGCCCTCTTATTGTCGATTTTAACTAATGTACTAATTAAAAATGTTATTTATATAAATTAATACACGCAAAAGATGTGTTATCGCTTGGTAATTAACTCGATTGGTAAAACAGGAATTGGATATACCTTTAAAATGTCAACTTTCTAAAAGGTAATGCTGGAAAATCCATACAGTTTTTCCAGTAGAAATTTAAACGATTGATGGATAAATATTAGCTATTTTTAATAAAAAAAATCAGTATAAAATGGTATAACATATCTATTTTCTAACCTTAAAACATTAATTTAACTCCCTTTGCATAAATTAAAACGATTTTTGAAGTACAAACTAGCCATTTATTTAAAATTAGTACAAAAATAGAATTTATTATGAACTATAAGATAGAAATTCCTAACCTCAAAAAAATAAGTAAATTTCAACTACTGCGTCTATTACTAAAAAAATAAAAATAGAAAGACGAATGACCGTGCATTAAATAAACGAAAAATAATACATAATATTTCGAAAGTATATTAAGTTTCAAACCGCATATCAAACGGGTGCTTTGATGGGCTTGAATTCAGAAGAGCTTAAATTACACGTAATGGATGTCAGTGTGGGGTTGTCGGTAACTGCATTATATTAAATAGACATCACCCTGTAAGCACCGTCATGGAAATTTCAAAGGGTATACGAATTTTATAATTCAATTTCGAAAAGTAGAAAGGGATTACATCTAAATATGTTGGTATTAACTTATTCGCGTTACGGGACTACGTAAACAGAAATATTGAATAACGTCACGTGTGCGAACCTGCACATTTAACTTCGTTACATATCGGTATTTCATTTTGTTGCACAATATTTACATGAACCAAAAAAGGACTTTTTTCGTTGTTGTAGATAAAGGAATTTTTGGTAATTACAGGGATCTGCTTTTATCGACTCGATTATTACGATTTGAATATTCAATCGAAAGTCTGTTGGAGAGAATTTAAAATTAATTGTACTTTTATAAATATTTATATCCACGAGAATTTATTTATATACCTTTTTATTTATTTATATACACTTTATTTATTTATGTACACTTTATTTATTTATTTATTTATTTATTTATTACAAGGATCTACTTTTATCGCCCCAAAAATATGTATATTGTCACGGACATCGCCGCGCGATTTGGGCATATGAGAAGGAGTCAAGTGACAGATAAGAAGTGTGTAGCTCGTATCATCGATGCTCCGTCGGGTGAACGGTAGCTCGATGGTCAGAGCGCGCGATTCGCACGCTGAGGTCCCGGGGTCGAATCCCGCAGTCTACCTTTTTATTACTCGCTTCTCTCCTTTTCATACGTAACAATATTTAAAACATTTAGGGTGCGTGGAAGAACCTAATGGAATCAATTTTTAAGACAAAATACAACTTGAGTTAAAAAATAAGTAAACAGTACTTTATCAATAACTTTGTTGATAAGGTCATGGGTAACTTATCTCAGTTTAAAAAAGAGTTATACACTCGGTAACCCAAAAATTATATTAAGATAAAAAATTCAAAAAATTTACTTATATTTCTTTTAAGTACAAGAACCTATTGACAAGAATGACTTACAAAATATCAAAAGATTAAAATATTTTTTGTTACGCTATCATCAATAAATGAATAAATCGAACAGGATTTAATTATAAAAAATCATAAATTATTATATTCCTTAGTAACATTGACGCAGACTGTCGGAATATAAAAAATTAAATTAAATAGGAATATATTAATATTTCGACCAATATAATTCTCATAAAACATGTAAATAAATTTTAGTGTACAATGTAATAATTTTCTCAATCCTGGCAGTCTGTCCCTTCATTCGTAAACAATACGCGCAGACAAAAATTTTTTTAATAAAAAATGATATATTTTGTTAGTAATGCTGGAAAATGGTTGATACATGACGAAATTCAATTTAACGTTTGATATATGTTTGTGAGAAAAATTTCTATAATATTGCGATAAAATTTAGAAAAATTCATCTCATATCGAATGCGTCCCGAATTCACTAAAGATATAGTAATTATTATTAAAAAATGATTAAAAATACAGTAATTATCATATAAAAAATTAGAATAAATATTACAAAAAATGTGTAAGGGTAAAAAAATGACTTCTCGAGATATCGTCTCAATTCCTCAATTTTGATTTGCGCTAGCGCCCGCGAAAAAAATGTAGGAAAAAAGAAAAGTGGATGAAAGGCTGTACATCATCAGTTAATAAAAACACATCGTGACGAACTTTCCATTCTGGCCGTTCTCCGTAGTGCCGCGTGGAAAAAAAGAAGGAAATTCGCGGGACATTTCGGCCTTGAGAGTATTAATTTTTATTACGTTTTCCCCCGTCACCGAGTGTGTGTGCGTGCGTGGGTGTTCGTTTTGTCTCTCCTTTGCGAAGGTGGGCGCGAGACAACGCTAATTACTCCCCCTGCGCAATTATAACGATGTCTAATGAAACGGGCTCACCGCGTTAATGGAAACCGGTCTAAATGCGAGCCTCGTAAAAGTTTCATCCTCTCGCCCCGAAAATTCGTATAACGACCTGGCTTTTACCCTACGACTTATTTTCCGTCCTACCAACAAGAGCTTTATTAAAAACCATACTTGCGCTAGTATACATATGCGATATATGACATCGTACCTAATCTTTCCTTGAGTTTTTTTGAGATGACTTTTATCACACATACTTGCTTCATGGTTTATTCGTCTTATCCGAGTTTAACGTTGTTACGCTTATGGATTTTTCTATTTTTCCGTTTTAAACGATGGACAATATGTGATTAGTTTGATCACACAAACGCGACCAAATGTCCTTTCCAAAATTAAAGTTGTTATTTTCATTTTTAACTTTTATTGAACTTTGTTTGCGTACATGACTATTGCCGTCACAGCAATGTGAATCAATTTTTATTATTATTAAAGATCTACTATTTCATGAAAAAAGATCGAAATACACAAGCACTAGATTACTTAATAATATATATCATTAAACAAAGTTAGAAGTCAAATATTTTTATAACTAGTGCTTCGGTATTTATTTTATGCATACAAGGAAAGGAAATAAGTTGAATACAAATTACCCAAATCTTCTGAGTAAAATAGTGGCATTCACTTGTTTTCACCATTTTTACATTTTTTACGATACTGGACAGTAATATTTCCTCCATACGAGAAGTACACTTTCGAGATCACGTATTTTGCTTCACAATTTTAAACTCAATGGTACTTTTAAATTTACTCAAAACATTAATATGCAATTTAAAATAAATTTTTTCTCCGTATACAAATGTATGTATAACGTCAAATAATCGTAATAATTAACAAATTTTCCTCGGTCGGTATCAATCATGAGACATGCCAAACCCTTTGATTTTTGGTATTTTTTTCGAAATCTACGCAAAAAGCTTCTTTTAGGGAAAAAAACTTATCATGATTATGGCTATTTTTTAGCCAAAGAAAAATTTGATAACCTCTATCATGTCTATACTAGATAAATGTCAAACGATCAACTTACTCAACTGACATATTTGTAACTATTCCTAATTCGGCTTACCTGAAACATAAAAAATATTTTTCATTAATTTCGGTTTTATTTGTTATTTACTCTCTGTAAATTGCAAAAAATATCTTTCATTAAAAATAGGAATATCATTTATTGATTGTTAATCGAAAAATCTCGAAATTTTAACAGTACAATAAAACATGTTTTTTAATACATATAATTTTTTTTAATACATTTTTTTTAATTTAAAAATTTTTTTTGGACCAATACAAGTACTACATAAAAATTGAAAAATACACATATTTTTAACTTTTGTATTTATTTTAAAAATTAACGTTCAATTACAATATTTGTAAATTTACGTCTATAAATAATTTATGAGTAATGTATCGAATGTACAAGATTACGAATGAATTCTTCAAATCGAGTATCATACAAAAATTCATCTCATATCGAATGCGTCCCGAATTCACTAAAGATATAGTAATTATTATTAAAAAATGATTAAAAATACAGTAATTATCATATAAAAATTAAATTAAATAGGAATATATTAATATTTCGACCAATATAATTCTCATAAAACATGTAAATAAATTTTAGTGTACAGTGTAATAATTTTCTCAATCCTGGCAGTCTGTCCCTTCATTCGTAAACAATACGCGCAGACAAAAATTTTTTTAATAAAAAATGATATTTTGTTAGTAATGCTGGAAAATGGTTGATACATGACGAAATTCAATTTAACGTTTGATATATGTTTGTGAGAAAAATTTCTATAATATTGCGATAAAATTTAGAAAAATTCATCTCATATCGAATGCGTCCCGAATTCACTAAAGATATAGTAATTATTATTAAAAAATGATTAAAAATACAGTAATTATCATATAAAAATTAAATTAAATAGGAATATATTAATATTTCGACCAATATAATTCTCATAAAACATGTAAATAAATTTTAGTGTACAATGTAATAATTTTCTCAATCCTGGCAGTCTGTCCCTTCATTCGTAAACAATACGCGCAGACAAAAATTTTTTTAATAAAAAATGATATATTTTGTTAGTAATGCTGGAAAATGGTTGATACATGACGAAATTCAATTTAACGTTTGATATATGTTTGTGAGAAAAATTTCTATAATATTGCGATAAAATTTACAAAAATTCATCTCATATCGAATGCGTCCCGAATTCACTAAAGATATAGTAATTATTATTAAAAAATGATTAAAAATACAGTAATTATCATATAAAAAATTACAATAAATGTTACAAAAAATGTGTAAGGATAAAAAAATGACTTCTCGAGATATCGTCTCAATTCCTCAATTTTGATTTGCGCTAGCGCCCGCGAAAAAAATGTAGGAAAAAAGAAAAGTGGATGAAAGGCTGTACATCATCAGTTAATAAAAACACATCGTGACGAACTTTCCATTCTGGCCGTTCTCCGTAGTGCCGCGTGGAAAAAAAGAAGGAAATTCGCGGGACATTTCGGCCTTGAGAGTATTAATTTTTATTACGTTTTCCCCCGTCACCGAGTGTGTGTGCGTGCGTGGGTGTTCGTTTTGTCTCTCCCTTGCGAAGGTGGGCGCGAGACAACGCTAATTACTCCCCCTGCGCAATTATAACGATGTCTAATGAAACGGGCTCACCGCGTTAATGGAAACCGGTCTAAATGCGAGCCTCGTAAAAGTTTCATCCTCTCGCCCCGAAAATTCGTATAACGACCTGGCTTTTACCCTACGACTTATTTTCCGTCATACCAACAAGAGCTTTATTAAAAACCATACTTGCGCTAGTATACATATGCGATATATGACATCGTACCTAATCTTTCCTTGAGTTTTTTTTAGATGACTTTTATCACACATACTTGCTTCATGGTTTATTCGTCTTATCCGAGTTTAACGTTGTTACGCTTATGGATTTTTCTATTTTTCCGTTTTAAACGATGGACAATATGTGATTAGTTTGATCAACACAAACGCGACCAAATGTCCTTTCCAAAATTAAAGTTGTTATTTTCATTTTTAACTTTTATTGAACTTTGTTTGCGTACATGATTATTGCCGTCACAGCAATGTGAATCAATTTTTATTATTATTAAAATCTACTATTTTCATGAAAAAAGATCGAAATACACAAGCACTAGATTACTTAATAATATATATCATTAAACAAAGTTAGAAGTCAAATATTTTTATAACTAGTGCTTCGGTATTTATTTTATGCATACAAGGAAAGGAAATAAGTTGAATACAAATTACCCAAATCTTCTGAGTAAAATAGTGGCATTCACTTGTTTTCACCATTTTTACATTTTTTGCGATACTGGACAGTAATATTTCCTCCATACGAGAAGTACACTTTCGAGATCACGTATTTTGCTTCACAATTTTAAACTCAATGGTACTTTTAAATTTACTCAAAACATTAATATGCAATTTAAAATAAATTTTGTCTCCGTATACAAATGTATGTATAACGTCAAATAATCGTAATAATTAACAAATTTTCCTCGGTCGGTATCAATCATGAGACATGCCAAACCCTTTGATTTTTGGTATTTTTTTCGAAATCTACGAAAAATGCTTCTTTTAGGGAAAAAACTTATCATGATTATGGCTATTTTTAGCCAAAGAAAAATTTGATAACCTCTATCAGGTCTATATAGATAAATGTCAAACGATCAACTTACTCAACTGACATATTTGTAACTATTCCTAATTCGGCTTACCTGAAACATAAAAAATATTTTTCATTAATTTCGTTTTATTTGTTATTTACTCTCTGTAAATTGCAAAAAATATCTTTCATTAAAAATAGGAATATCATTTATTGATTGTTAATCGAAAAATCTCGAAATTTTAACAGTAACAATAAAACATGTTTTTAATACATATAATATTTTTTTTAATACATTTTTTTTAATTTAAAAAATTTTTTTTGGACCAATACAATACTACATAAAAATTGAAAAAATACACATATTTTTAACTTTTTGTATTTATTTTAAAAATTAACGTTCAATTGCAATATTTGTAAATTTACGTCTATAAATAATTTATGAGTAATGTATCGAATGTACAGATTACGAATGAATTCTTCAAATCGAGTATCATACAAAAATTCATCTCATATCGAATGCGTCCCGAATTCACTAAAGATATAGTAATATTATTAAAAAATGATTAAAAATACAGTAATTATCATATAAAAAATTAAATTAAATAGGAATATATTAATATTTCGACCAATATAATTCTCATAAAACATGTAAATAAATTTTAGTGTACAGTGTAATAATTTTCTCAATCCTGGCAGTCTGTCCCTTCATTCGTAAACAATACGCGCAGACAAAAATTTTTTTAATAAAAAATGATATTTTGTTAGTAATGCTGGAAAATGGTTGATACATGACGAAATTCAATTTAACGTTTGATATATGTTTGTGAGAAAAATTTCTATAATATTGCGATAAAATTTAGAAAAATTCATCTCATATCGAATGCGTCCCGAATTCACTAAAGATATAGTAATATTATTAAAAAATGATTAAAAATACAGTAATTATCATATAAAAATTACAATAAATGTTACAAAAAATGTGTAAGGGTAAAAAAATGACTTCTCGAGATATCGTCTCAATTCCTCAATTTTGATTTGCGCTAGCGCCCGCGAAAAAAATGTAGGAAAAAAGAAAAGTGGATGAAAGGCTGTACATCATCAGTTAATAAAAACACATCGTGACGAACTTTCCATTCTGGCCGTTCTCCGTAGTGCCGCGTGGAAAAAAAGAAGGAAATTCGCGGGACATTTCGGCCTTGAGAGTATTAATTTTTATTACGTTTTCCCCGTCACCGAGGTGTGTGCGTGCGTGGGTTGTTCGTTTTGTCTCTCCTTTGCAGAGGTGGAGCGCGAGACACCGCTAATTACTCCCCCTGCGCAATTATAGACGATTGTCTAATGAAACGGGCTCACCGCGTTAAGGAAACGGTCTAAATGCGAGCCTCGTAAAAGTTTCATCCTCTCGCCCCGAAAATTCGTATAACGACCTGGCTTTTACCCTACGGACTTATTTTCCGTCCTACCAACAAGAGCTTATAAAAACCATACTTGCGCTAGTATACATATGCGATATATGACATCGTACCTAATCTTTCCTTGAGTTTTTTTTAGATGACTTTTATCCACACATACTGCTTCATGGTTTATTCGTTCTTATCCGAGTTTAACGTTGTTACGCTTATGGATTTTTCTATTTTTCCGTTTTAAACGACTGGACAATATGTGATTAGTTTGATCAACACAAACGCGACCAAATGTCCTTTCCAAAATTAAAGTTTGTTTATTTCATTTTTTAACTTTTATTGAACGTTGTTTGCGTACAGGACTATTGCCGTCACAGCAATGTGAATCAATTTTTATTATTATTAAAGATCTACTATTTTCATGAAAAAAGATCGAAATACACAAGCACTAGATACTTAATAATATATCATTAACCAAGTTAGAAGTCAAATATTTTTATAACTAGTGCTCGGTATTTATTTTATGCATACAAGAAAGGAAATAAGTTGAATACAAAATTACAAAATCTTCTGAGTAAAATAGTGGCATTCACTTGTTTTCACCATTTTTACATTTTTTACGATACTGGACAGTAATATTCCTCCATACGAGAAGTACACTTTCGAGATCACGTATTTTGCTTCACACTTTTAAACTCAATGGTACTTTAAATTTACTCAAAACATTAATATGCAATTTAAAATAAATTTTTTCTCCGTATACAAATGTATGTATAACGTCAAATAATCGTAATAATTAACAAATTTTCCTCGGTCCCGGTATCAATCATGAGACATGCCAACCCTTTGATTTTTGGTATTTTTTTCGAAATCTACGCAAAAAGCTTCTTTTAGGGAAAAAACTTATCATGATTATGGCTATTTTTAGCCAAAGAAAAATTTGATAACCTCTATCATGTCTATACTAGATAAATGTCAAACGATCAACTTACTCAACTGACATATTTGTAAACTATTCCTAATTCGGCTTACCTGAAACATAAAAAATATTTTTCATTAATTTCGTTTTATTTGTTATTTACTCTCTGTAAATTGCAAAAAATATCTTTCATTAAAATAGGAATATCATTTTATTGATTGTTAATCGAAAAATCTCGAAATTTTAACAGTAGCAATAAAACATGTTTTTAATACATATAATATTTTTTTTAATACATTTTTTTTAATTTAAAAAATTTTTTTTGGACCATACAAGTACTACATAAAAATTGAAAAAAATACACATATTTTTAACTTTTGTATTTATTTTAAAAATTAACGTTCAATTACAATATTTGTAAATTTACGGTCTATAAATATTATAGTATTATCGATGTACAGATTAGGAATTCTTCAAATCGAGTATCATAGCAAAAATTCATCTCGGAACAGAGACGATTGAAAATAAGTTGAACAGAAATAGCACGTCAATTGTAGTAACATTCATTTGACGTTTAATACGTTTCAATTAGTGAGAATAATACCAAAATATTTAGAGCCCGGTATCGATAACCAAACGTTGTAAAGCCATTTTAATATTTTACGTACACACTAATTATTCGTTGGTAGAATATTATTAACGCGTATACCTAGTGTCAATGAAACATTAGTTAATTATAGCTTTGGAATTCAAATACGTTATTCACCGATAATATTGTTATTGTTAGAAATTTAACTTTCATTTGAATTGCATACTTTTTTATTGTAGGTTGGTCAAACGAAACCTAATAAAGTTTCACTACTTTTTTTTAAAAGAAAAGCTTCAATTTCTAAGTTACGACATTTAATTTCTATATACGTTTTATCTAAGCATATTTTAAGTAATTTTTGGAAATTTAAGATATATTTAATAAAAAAAAGCAGTGCTTTTGAAATTTAATTTATAAAATTACATAGTAAAATAAGAAATGATTTTCAAACGTAAATTACAGTGTAATAACATGCATTCATATGTTCGTTTGTCGATATTTGTTAATCAACTGTACGAAACCCTAAGTTTTACGCGGTGTATACACGATGCGGAACTCGAGAACGTGTACTTACGTAACCCATCTAAATAATATGGCAGAGTACACCGCTGCGTCATTTTAATTATTTTTCAGTGTTCAAAAAAATATAGATTCATCGTTCGTAATATGTATGTTTAATAAGTCTATTCTCCAGAACCAAGCAAACTGAACGAAGAGTAAAAAGTGCATTCCTCAATTCTTAAATTAGATTGAATTCTGATAAACCGTTACACCGTATTATTATCATTATCATTATTATTATTATTATTATTATTATTATATTATTATTATTATTATTATTATTATTATTATTATTATTATTATTATTATTATTATTATTTTATTATTATTATATTATTATTATTATTATTTTTTTTTTTTTTCGTGGGAAACTGGAGAAATCTTACATAAGACGACGACGAGGGTCCGCACTCGTCGCCAGTGCCGGATTCTTACCGGCTAAAACTCCAAACCCAACGCTTTCACCTGCCCAGCCCGGAACTGTTTTTCACATTACTTCAAGCTGGGAGGCGTGTCTTGTGACATGCGTCATCCGTTCCTTATTCTATCCTCCCTCGATGAGACTGCCACTTATCGTGAAGCGGCCTTTCTGGCGGTATCGAGCGCGCGCCTAAAGGTGGCACAGGCTCCGGACCCCGCCACGTGAGACACTCCCTCAGCATCCTTTGATGGACAAAGAAAGCATTTGGGAGCGCTCTTGCAATTCTTAAGGTTGTGTCCAGGCTCGCCGCACTTGTAGCACGACGAGGACCTGTCCACTCCCTTACAATTCCGTTTCGTGTGACCGAAGTCTAGGCACCGATAGCACCTCTCGACCAAGACTCGATCCCGAACGCGACAGCTTACGAAGCCGACGCAGAGATGCCGCATCGACTTCAGCTTGTCAGCGCTCTCGTGATCCAGCTTCACGATGGCTGTCTTCTGTTGACTGCGGTTTAGGCCCAAAAGCGTCACCTCTCGGCCCTCAGGCGAAGAAGTAAGCACTTTATTTAGGGCTGCCACCACTTCGTCCCTCGTTGTGAGAGCGTCCAGGTCTCTGATCTCAAGGGTAACCCTTCGATCTCGGACTCGAACTTCTCCCATTCCTTGGGTAGCAGTACGCACTTTCTCCGCGAATACTGCCGCATCGGTTTTTTTGCCTAGCCGAAGCAGGACGTCCCCCCGCCCTGTGGGCCGCACACTTAGAACCTGCGCGCCACTGTCGTCCGGATTCACTTCCTTTCGGAGCTTCCCCAGAACTTCAGCAAACGTTCGGTTCCTCGCGATTGTGACCACCAGGGTGGATACCGGCGCCTTCTGGCGCTTTCTCCTGTCAAGAGGCGCCTGTCCCGACTTAACCGTCGGCTTCTTCTTTTCCACCACAGGCTTGGACTTGGATTGCTCCTTGTCCTTACCAGGTGGTGGCACCTCCTTGCGAGGTTTCTTCTTCTTACGGGTTTTAGAGGCCTCGGGTGGGCTTTGAGGGCCCTCCCTACTCCTCTTTTGAGCCTGTATCTTGGCTGTAGCCGCGATGACGGCTTTAGCAATGATGCCTCTTCTCTTAGGCCGCCGACGATTCTCGTGGCCAACTCGATAATCCTCGACTTGGCACTTGTAATCATCGACTGCTAAAGACATCTTCTTCGTTTTCCCGTAGAGCTCTTGTACAAGAGCGTCTACTGTTTTCAACCCTGTTTTGACAACCATGGAAATGTTTGGCTGCTTTGCACAAGCTGCCAACATTGCCTGAAGTTCTTTTTTCAGATGGTCGTAAGTGGAGTCGATCTCCTCCTGCGCCTTCTCCACCTTCTCGTATTCCTTACGGAACACTTCTATCTCCTCTTGAGATTCTCTGCTATAGGCAGAGATGCCGCTGATGGCGCTACCAATGCTGGTAACGCTACCGCTTCGTAACCTGCTTGCAGAAGGAAGACTCAGCATCTGGGATAGCGGCTGCTGTTGGGGGTTTTCTTTCGAGGACCCCGCCTCTGACGTGATATCGTCTCAATTCCTCAATTTTGATTTGCGCTAGCGCCCGCGAAAAAAATGTAGGAAAAAGAAAAGTGGATGAAAGGCTGTACATCATCAGTTAATAAAAACACATCGTGACGAACTTTCCATTCTGGCCGTTCTCCGTAGTGCCGCGTGGAAAAAAAGAAGGAAATTCGCGGGACATTTCGGCCTTGAGAGTATTAATTTTTATTACGTTTTCCCCCGTCACCGAGTGTGTGTGCGTGCGTGGGTGTTCGTTTTGTCTCTCCCTTGCGAAGGTGGGCGCGAGACAACGCTAATTACTCCCCCTGCGCAATTATAACGATGTCTAATGAAACGGGCTCACCGCGTTAATGGAAACCGGTCTAAATGCGAGCCTCGTAAAAGTTTCATCCTCTCGCCCCGAAAATTCGTTATAACGACCTGGCTTTTACCCTACGACTTATTTTCCGTCATACCAACAAGAGCTTTATTAAAAACCATACTTGCGCTAGTATACATATGCGATATATGACATCGTACCTAATCTTTCCTTGAGTTTTTTTTAGATGACTTTTATCACACATACTTGCTTCATGGTTTATTCGTCTTATCCGAGTTTAACGTTGTTACGCTTATGGATTTTTCTATTTTTCCGTTTTAAACGATGGACAATATGTGATTAGTTTGATCAACACAAACGCGACCAAATGTCCTTTCCAAAATTAAAGTTGTTATTTTCATTTTTAACTTTTATTGAACTTTGTTTGCGTACATGATTATTGCCGTCACAGCAATGTGAATCAATTTTTATTATTATTAAAATCTACTATTTTCATGAAAAAAGATCGAAATACACAAGCACTAGATTACTTAATAATATATATCATTAAACAAAGTTAGAAGTCAAATATTTTTATAACTAGTGCTTCGGTATTTATTTTATGCATACAAGGAAAGGAAATAAGTTGAATACAAATTACCCAAATCTTCTGAGTAAAATAGTGGCATTCACTTGTTTTCACCATTTTTACATTTTTTGCGATACTGGACAGTAATATTTCCTCCATACGAGAAGTACACTTTCGAGATCACGTATTTTGCTTCACAATTTTAAACTCAATGGTACTTTTAAATTTACTCAAAACATTAATATGCAATTTAAAATAAATTTTGTCTCCGTATACAAATGTATGTATAACGTCAAATAATCGTAATAATTAACAAATTTTCCTCGGTCGGTATCAATCATGAGACATGCCAAACCCTTTGATTTTTGGTATTTTTTTCGAAATCTACGAAAAATGCTTCTTTTAGGGAAAAAACTTATCATGATTATGGCTATTTTTTAGCCAAAGAAAAATTTGATAACCTCTATCAGGTCTATACTAGATAAATGTCAAACGATCAACTTACTCAACTGACATATTTGTAACTATTCCTAATTCGGCTTACCTGAAACATAAAAAATATTTTTCATTAATTTCGTTTTATTTGTTATTTACTCTCTGTAAATTGCAAAAAATATCTTTCATTAAAAATAGGAATATCATTTATTGATTGTTAATCGAAAAATCTCGAAATTTTAACAGTAACAATAAAACATGTTTTTAATACATATAATTTTTTTTAATACATTTTTTTTAATTTAAAAAATTTTTTTTGGACCAATACAAATACTACATAAAAATTGAAAAAATACACATATTTTTAACTTTTTGTATTTATTTTAAAAATTAACGTTCAATTGCAATATTTGTAAATTTACGTCTATAAATAATTTATGAGTAATGGAATTCTTCAAATCGAGTATCATACAAAAATTCATCTCGGAACAGAGACGATTGAAAATAAGTTGAACAGAAATAGCACGTCAATTGTAGTAACATTCATTTGACGTTTAATACGTTTCAATTAGTGAGAATAATACCAAAATATTTAGAGCCGGTATCGATAACCAAACGTTGTAAAGCCATTTTAATATTTTACGTACACACTAATTATTCGTTGGTAGAATATTATTAACGCGTATACCTAGTGTCAATGAAACATTAGTTTAATTATAGCTTTGGAATTCAAATACGTTATTCACCGATAATATTGTTATTGTTAGAAATTTAACTTTCATTTGAATTGCATACTTTTTTATTGTAGGTTGTCAAACGAAACCAAATAAAGTTTCACTACTTTTTTTTAAAAGAAAAGCTTCAATTTTCTAAGTTACGACATTTAATTTCTTATATACGTTTTATCTAAGCATATTTTTAAGTAATTTTGGAAATTTAAGATATATTTAATAAAAAAAAGCAGTGCTTTTGAAATTTAATTTTATAAAATTACATAGTAAAATAAGAAATGATTTTTCAACGTAAATTACAGTGTAATAACATGCATTCATAATGTTCGTTTGTCGATATTTGTTAATCAACTGTACGAAACCCTAAAGTTTTACGCGGTGTATACACGATGCGAACTCGAGAACGTGTACTTACGTAACCCATCTAAATAATATGGCAGATACACCGCTTCGTTCATTTTTAATTATTTTTCAGTGTTCAAAAAAATATAGATTCATCGTTCCGTAATATGTATGTTTAATAAGTCTATTCTCCAGAACCAAGCAAACTGAACGAAGAGTAAAAAGTGCATTCCTCAATTCTTAAATTAGATTGAATTCTGATAAACCGTTACACCGTATTATTATCATTATCATTATTATTATTATTATTATTATTATTATTATTATTATTATTATTATTATTATTATTATTATTATTATTATTATTATTATTATTATTATTATTATTATTATTATATATGTATTATTTTTTTTTTTGCGTGGGAAACTTGGAGAAATCTTACATAAGAAGACGACGAGGGTCCGCACTCGTCGCCAGTGCCGGATTCTTACCGGCTAAAACTCCAAACCAACGCTTTCACCTGCCCAGCCCGGAACTGTTTTTCACATTACTTACTTCAAGCTGGGAGGCGTGTCTTGTGACATGCGTCATCCGTTCCTTATTCTATCCTCCCTCGATGAGACTGCCACTTATCGTGAAGCGGCCTTTCTGGCGGTATCGAGCGCGCGCCTAAAGGTGGAACAGGCTCCGGACCCCGCCACGTGAGACACTCCCTCAGCATCCTTTGATGGACAAAGAAAGCATTTGGGAGCGCTCTTTGCAATTCTAAGAAAGCATTTGGGAGCGCTCTTGCAATTCTTAAGGTTGTGTCCAGGCTCGCCGCACTTGTAGCACGACGAGGACCTGTCCACTCCCTTACAATTCCGTTTCGTGTGACCGAAGTCTAGGCACCGATAGCACCTCTCGACCAAGACTCGATCCCGAACGCGACAGCTTACGAAGCCGACGCAGAGATGCCGCATCGACTTCAGCTTGTCAGCGCTCTCGTGATCCAGCTTCACGATGGCTGTCTTCTGTTGACTGCGGTTTAGGCCCAAAAGCGTCACCTCTCGGCCCTCAGGCGAAGAAGTAAGCACTTTATTTAGGGCTGCCACCACTTCGTCCCTCGTTGTGAGAGCGTCCAGGTCTCTGATCTCAAGGGTAACCCTTCGATCTCGGACTCGAACTTCTCCCATTCCTTGGGTAGCAGTACGCACTTTCTCCGCGAATACTGCCGCATCGGTTTTTGCCTAGCCGAAGCAGGACGTCCCCCCGCCCTGTGGGCCGCACACTTAGAACCTGCGCGCCACTGTCGTCCGGATTCACTTCCTTTCGGAGCTTCCCCAGAACTTCAGCAAACGTTCGGTTCCTCGCGATTGTGACCACCAGGGTGGATACCGGCGCCTTCTGGCGCTTTCTCCTGTCAAGAGGCGCCTGTCCCGACTTAACCGTCGGCTTCTTCTTTTCCACCACAGGCTTGGACTTGGATTGCTCCTTGTCCTTACCAGGTGGTGGCACCTCCTTGCGAGGTTTCTTCTTCTTACGGGTTTTAGAGGCCTCGGGTGGGCTTTGAGGGCCCTCCCTACTCCTCTTTTGAGCCTGTATCTTGGCTGTAGCCGCGATGACGGCTTTAGCAATGATGCCTCTTCTCTTAGGCCGCCGACGATTCTCGTGGCCAACTCGATAATCCTCGACTTGGCACTTGTAATCATCGACTGCTAAAGACATCTTCTTCGTTTTCCCGTAGAGCTCTTGTACAAGAGCGTCTACTGTTTTCAACCCTGTTTTGACAACCATGGAAATGTTTGGCTGCTTTGCACAAGCTGCCAACATTGCCTGAAGTTCTTTTTTCAGATGGTCGTAAGTGGAGTCGATCTCCTCCTGCGCCTTCTCCACCTTCTCGTATTCCTTACGGAACACTT
This sequence comes from Theocolax elegans, assembly GCA_026168455.1. Taxonomy (NCBI): domain Eukaryota; kingdom Metazoa; phylum Arthropoda; class Insecta; order Hymenoptera; family Cerocephalidae; genus Theocolax; species Theocolax elegans. The sequence goes on along the minus strand of CM047428.1, from coordinate 87,663,432 downwards.
CTATCTCCTCTTGAGATTCTCTGCTATAGGCAGAGATGCCGCTGATGGCGCTACCAATGCTGGTAACGCTACCGCTTCGTAACCTGCTTGCAGAAGGAAGACTCAGCATCTGGGATAGCGGCTGCTGTTGGGGGTTTTCTTTCGAGGACCCCGCCTCTGACGTGATGTTAGAACTAAGCGGTTTGTGGCCTCCCCCAAAATCCATGAGGCCAGCGCCGGCCACCGGGGCTTTCACCCGATCGGAACCGACGACGGGATTCACTCCTAGTTTGGAGTTGCCCGCTTGGGGTAGTATGTTTTCATCTCGCTTGCTCATACTTCTGGTTGTACTGTTTGGTCCACGGAGGCTATTTTATTTCACCTCTACCCTTCACGCAAGCGTGACGAGCATTCCCCCATCCGCCACCCGGGGGACGCGCCGCATACGGGGACAGGACACCCCGCGCGGATTATTATTATTATTATTATTATTATTATTATTACTATTATTATTATTATATCGTTGTACCGTTAGCTCCGATGATTTTTTTTTTCCAATAGAAAAAATTGATCGTATTTTTTTCCATTTTAGTTATTTAGCACAAATGTGTCCACATTCTAAAATTTAAATTTATTTATTGTAGTTCATGCCAGTGATAAACGAATACCGTTTTAATATTCGACGTAGGAAACGTGATTTCCAAACGTATATAAATTACACCGATAAAAAAAAAAAAAAAAAAACAAACGCGCGTGCAAGTATTGATATTTAAATGATATTAATAAAATTGGTCATTATACCTTCCGAAATGTCATACGTTTAATTTAATAAATGTATCTGCACTCTATATTCTGTACTTCTTACTATACGTTTTGTAGAATAAAAGTTTACTCGAAATAAAACGTAACTATCTTTAAATCGTAAATTGGAGTTAGGTTTAAGGTTATGTTTTACTCTTAAAGTTCGATATTAATTTGATTGTGTATGCAGTAATAATTTATTTCTACAAAAAGAAAATTGAGGTTAGGAATCAAGTTCGATATTGAACGGGTTACTTTACTTTACTCTCTTTACTTTATCGACGTAAAATATCACATTAAATTTATAAAATTTCGTTTGCTTTATTTATAAATAACCTATCCGTGTGTAAACTTTTAAAAAGAAATATTTATTAGTTTTTGAGAATCATTTCATATCAGTAATTTGTAATAATTTTCGTACAGTATTAGCTTACGTTCGACGGTTGAAATTTATTTAAAAATATTAAGCGTGCAGCTGAATTATAATTAAAAACGGAAATCATCTCTGAGAATTGCACTGAATAATGTTATTATTAAATTAGGTAAATTCAAATTTTTAGTATCAAAATTTTTTAAATCTTTCGACCCCTAACATTATAATTGGGATAATATTCTGTATACGGAGGATGGAATCGTTAAATCTTGAAAAATTGAACTTAAAAATTCAAATATTATTTATCTTGATAAGCTTTAACAATCAGTAATAATTTAAATAATCTTTAGTGTATTAAACTCTGTTAACTGAAATAATTTGACTGGATAAAAGAAAAAAAGTGAGGTTAAGTTTTGTGGTAACTTTTTAAATGCGATATTTAACAATCAATAAGAATGAATAAGAATAAAACTAAATGCAGATCAATTGCGAGTTTAGTCTTCATTCGCGAGTAATCGTTCTGCAGTCGAGAGTGTAAAAAATAGTTAATTTAAAAAAGTAAACGTCGCATACAAGAGGGTCGCATAAAAAATCGATCGAGTTATTTTTCTTTTCCCTTCCATTCGACCGTTCGAGGAGGAGGCGATCTCAACCCGTTAATCCGTTTTGTAAGTATTAATCTAGCATAGAAATCTAACCGAATCAAAATACTCTTGTGCATCGGGTAGGTAGTTACAGCGTCACGAAACATCGAACTTGAAAAAGAGGTCATAGTTGCACGCGGCACTCGAGAGGGTCCACTCGCGTGTAATACACGCAATACTCGTACACCCCCACTCGACCCGGTATACACCCATTATTCTCGGGTGCACGAACCTTATTATTGCTCTCGGCCTCTTCTCCGTTCGCGGACTGGGGCAAAATTTTTTTCAAAAATAATCCCCGCAACGCGCAACCGGAGAGAGAGAGAGAGAAAGAGAGAGAGAAGGTACGAATAGAGGATGCGGAGAGCCGATGAGCCATTTTGTGTAGCCATCTGTTTGATACAATATATATGTACCTATGTGTGGGCTTGTGGATGATCGTATAATTATACGATCCTTGACCCTTTAAGTCGAGACTTTAAATCGATCGATGAGATTTCGATTGCTATCCATTGCTCTTTTGTAACCACGGACTGTATATATATTTACACTCCGTTATTTTTCTTTTATTTTTTCCTTTCACTGGCAGCGACTACAGTGCTCTAATAGTTTCAATTGAGCGTATTTTTGTTTAAGTCAGTACTCTCACTGATAGTGTAATCAAAGCAATATTATAGAAAATAAATAAAAATAACGGTTGGAGGGTTTAATTTTACGATTTCGATAATCCATCTTTAAATGTATTACAATTTATTAACCCATTAACGCGCAAAAATGCACAAATTTTTCTTAATTTTCAAATTTATTATTTGATGGCTAAGACGTATGCCTATAATAATGCTGATTTTTTTCTAAACAATTGTTAATCTGTTCTTTCGAATGACGTCGAGAAAATTGATCTATCCTATTTCAAAAATCAGTTATGTTTTTTTGAATATAAAAAATTTGTTACTTTATTGTTTAATTTACTTTTTATCTATTATAAAAAATGTATATTAATCATTTAATTTGTGATCGTTGCTGCACTATTTAGTTATACTTTTAGTCTGTATTTTTTATTTTTGAATGTTAGATAGTTTAAATATTTACTTTCAATGGAAGTGTACGGAAAAATAGCTAATTTGTACATTTTTTTCCTATTTTTTTCATATATTTTCATCGAAATAAAATTTTTGAACTATCTAACGTTCAAAAATAAAAGTACAAAGCCAAAGTATAACTGAAAAGTGCACCAACCGCGAACACAAATTAAATGGTTAATATGCAATTTTTATTATAGATAAAAATTAACGTAAAAAATAAAGTAGCAAAGTTTTTATAATTTTTTATATTCAAAAAATCATAACTGGTTTTCTAAAAAGATAGATCAATTTTCTCGATGGCATTCGAAAGAATTGCAGATCAAAAACTATTTTTATATTTGGTTATTTTTTTAATGTTTTGCGGTAGAGGATAGTTATTCCGTAGGTTGTATTTTTTTAACAGCTTTTTTATACCTTCAAAAGCATCGCATTTTCTATGAAAAGTAGCTCATTCTTAAAAACAGTGTCGCCATAAATTGCACGTAAAAAATAAGAAAAAAATTAATTAAAAATGTATGAGTATGATCAAACGACATGTGCTAGCGTACTACCGTACTTAAACTATCTTCGGTTTTTATGAAAAATTACAGTCCAAGCATTGTTTATTTCATTTTCATTATAAATACATTTTTTCTTAAATAGTAGGTACATCATGTACTTTCATGTTTTAAAAATTCACTCAAGATTTTCAACAAGTTAAAATAATTTTATTAAAGTTATGCCAAATACTCTTTGCAGCACGTCAATTATTGAATTAATTTCTAATTTTTTGTGATTACTCGTTCAACTGAAGTTTTTTGTTTATCAAAAAAATATATTATTCAAAAATTAATTTTTCTATTGTCACGTGAGTTGAGAACCTTTTCTCAACTCTTGCCACGAATGCATTTTCGTCAACACAGCGTTCTCGTAACTGGCACGATTGTTCTCTCTCGCCATGTGTAATTAGAGGAGACTTCGGCACTTACGAACCTAATCTATGTAAAGGGAGAGAAGAGTCCGAGTGCGTCGTTGATCCTGCGACACGCATAATTTAGACGATCCTGGCCTTCCGGCTCGTACAGACGTTCGAATAAATTAACAGTCACTTCTAATACCTTCTGGATTTTATTCTCCTTCCCCACGGATTCCCATACAGCCCTCGGCCCTCGAAGCAGATCACACCCACGTAACACTATTCAAACATAATGTTTCAAAAAAATTTTATATCATTTTAATAAATAATTTTTTATCCAATATACAAAAAACTGTTAAAATAAAAGAAACCGATGTAAAGTTTAAACAATTAGTTAAAAGAATAATTGTGCGTCAGTGGTTCTAAAGCGGCACTGCTGTCGCCTGAAATGCGCGGTATTCACTTTTTCTTTAGTTGTTTTTATGTAGCCGAGCTCCAAAAAAGTAGAAGAGCCGTGGCGCAAAGGTCATGCACAACAGCACGATTGAACAAGTGCGCAAGAAGCCCGAAAATTTTCTCAGTATATAAAACAGAAAAGTATGTTAAGGGGATGCCACACAGTATAAATTACTGAATTGATTTTTCAAACTAAATGTTGAGATTTTCGTTTATCCCGATTTTGCGATCATAGGTACATTCTGCACGATTAACAGATTGTGCGTCAACTTGCAGAATCTTATAATTCGATACATTTCCTTATCTAAATGAAAAATTGTAATGTACTAAAAATTGTAACTGTTTACCGACATTGCAGTTTTTACAAACTATTTTTCATTTAATTAAATGAATATGTCGAATTTTAAAATTCTGCGAGTTGATACACAATCTGCAAATCATGTAGAATGTATCTATGCACGCACAATTGGAATAAAAGATAAACTGAAGATTTAATTTGAAAAATCAAATATGTCGGTAATACGGCATCCCCTTAAATAAGTGTAAGGGTAACAATCAGGTATAACCATCCCTTTTAAAAATACGCCAAAACTGAATCAAAAGGTTAAACGCTATGATGACAAAAGGGTATTCTAGTTAATAAATAATTTCTCGTCTCGGTTTGACTCGGTTGATAATTATTAATATTGAGAATTGGTAAACGTAGACTCTGGCTCACCCAAAATTCTAGAGAATGTAATAAATAATAATCATCATCAGGCAATCGTTTTTTCGAATGGCCTAACCACACGAGCACACACCCAAATCACAACAAAGAGAGTACAATTCCAATTATCACCGTAACTACAACCTTGACGATACCTCTTATAGAAAAAAGAAGAAGTATAAAGAAAAAGAAGAAAAATCGATGACGCAACGTACGTGCACTCTAAGAACCGAGGGTACGAAACTTAGATTAGAGGCATCGATATATTAAATGTTACAGAGTTAATTGTAATAATATAGAATTTGGAGGGTATAGGGAGGAAGCGCCGAGTGGTTGTTAGTTAAATTCGGGCTCTAACTCAATTATCGCGCAAGAATGATCACAGGCCGATCGATTAGTTACGCGAGCGTCATCATCGCTCATATACCTCGAACAAACAAGCTAAACGTTGATCAAAAACTGTTTAAACATTAACGTCTAGTGTTATAATCTTGATCTGGTCGTATATGAAGCAATATCGGTCATTACTACCCGATTTCCTGCGATTTACAATATAACGCTCAAGACTACCACGTATAGACATTATAGGTAAACGAAGAGAAGATTTTGGGAGGACACTTTCGTTCCTATCTGAGTCACGGAAACGTTTTCTCCGGTAACTCGACAGCGGGACGCCGATTAATTACAATATCTTTCTAAACTAATAACAACATCATGGATCGCAACCACCGTTGGAGAGCTGCGAGCGTGTATGTGCGAAGCGTCGCGCGCACGCGCGTGTGTGTGTGTGATATGCCGGTTCGCCGATTAATTTTATGTTAATTAGTGTATCTCGCGATTATTATTGTTAAGAACTCTTTGTATCACCGGTATCAAAGTTATTATTAAATATATATATATATATGGGGTATTCCACGTGAAGTAGTCCGATCAAAATTTTAAAATGCACCAAATTTTGGGTACACTTTGCAAATGTTTTTCAGAATACAGAAAAAAATTTTTAGGTACTGGAATCTATTTGCTCAAAAGTTATTCTAACCTCAAAAAGTGGATTTTTCCATATTTTTTTCAACACCAGCTGGGTTTACCGCTATATAACTCAAAATCTATCAACTTTTACTATAGAACATTATATGTAACATTCGTTGCTAATTATATCTAGAATTTATTCTTCTGGGTTAGAATTTCTAATCTCAAGGTCAATGTTACATAAACTACATGTCAATATTCAACTTAAAAAAGTGCTAGTGCGCCACCTTTGATTTTTCATCCAAAAGTCTAAAAGAAAGCTTGAAGCAATACCTTTCAAATGGTCTGTAGCATTTTTATGGCCTCCAATTCTGTAAAAAGTTATGACAATTTAAAGAAAGACAAAAAATTCACAAAAATTAACATGGTAATTCCCATTTAAATTTTTAAAAAAATTTCGTGTTTCTTTAAATTGTCATAACTTTTTACGGAATTGGAGGCCATAAAAATGCTACAGACCATTTGAAAGGTATTGCTCCAAGCTTTCTTTTAGACTTTTGGATGAAAAAATCAAAGGTGGCGCACGTGCACTTTTTTCAAGTTGAATATTGACATGTAGTTTATGTAACATTGACCTTGAGATTAGAAATTCTAACCCAGAAGAATAAATTCTAGATATAATTAGCAATTAGTATTCTGAAAAACATTTGCAAAGTGTACCCAAAATTTGGTGCATTTTAAAATTTTGATCGGACCACTTCACGTGGAATACCCCATATATATCTAAACAATTTTATTTATCGTTCATTGAACCAACGACCGAATGTAAATTCATTATAAAGTTAATCGTCAAACTTCCACCTCTTTCAAATTTATTTGGCGCAGAAATTAATTAGCATTCTCTTTCAACAATAACAACACCACTAGTACAAAATAGGTAAAGAGTAGCCAATTTCTTTTCAATCGACCTATACGATAGATATATTTTTAACCTCCAACGTTAAAAAATAAATAAAATTGTATTATAATAGATAACAAGAACAATAAATAATATAATAAATAATATAATCACATAAGAAAACCACAGTAAAAATCCCTAAAAAAACATTACTATTTTCAACTTACTTTAGCTGTCAGTTTTTGTACGAATTATCAATAGTCGACTATTATTTAATTTTAACTATAACAAGAGTTCTCATACGAATTAACAGATTTTTCTATTTCAAACTTTCGATTTTTTCTATTGAGTAAATAATAAATTTTTTTGTAATTTTCCAACTTTCCAAATAAATTTAATGTTATGGTTTAGAGCATATAAATTTCAAATTTTTTTAATGAAACAATTAAGAATAATTGCTATTTTTGCCCATATAAATTAAGTTGTCCGTGAATGTAGTAAATTTTCCTGTTTTTAATAAAATGAATGAAAAATGTTGCAATACAATAAATATACAACATTATAGAAGACGGATACAGAAAGTATAAGTATTAAACTTCCTTTTAGCCATCTCAGAAAATAAAATAGTGCTATTTTTAAAGTAAGCAACAATCTAAGAAAAAAAAGCGGGAAGTACCAATTTCTGATCAGTAAATTTTCGGTACATATACCACTTTCTATTTAAGTCTACTAAACAATTATTGATTGTTTAACCTTCAAATTGTAAGTAGCAACGTTTAGATTTATGTAAATCTATTATTTTATTGAAATAATACACTGATCAGAAATTGGTTCATGATCAACAATTGGGTATGTGACGGTAATATTTATATAGATAAGAGCGTTGTATGTAAATACATAAATGATTAAATAAATAAGTAATCAAATAATGAACATAAATTAAATAAATAAACAATTAAATATTTCTTAATCAATCACCTTCGATGCTCGTATAAATTAAGTTGTCCGTGAATGTAGTAATTTTTCCTTTTTTTAATAAAATGAATGAAAAATGTTGCAATACAATACAATAAATATACAACATTATAGAAATAATATTTATATAGATAAGAGCGTTGTATGTAAATACATAAATGATTAAATAAATAAGTAATCAAATAATGAACATAAATTAAATAAATAAACAATTAAATATTTCTTAATCAATCACCTTCGATGCTCGTATAATAATTGTATTTTCAATTACTTCTTGGTGATTCGAATCCTCTTATCACTGAAAACTCATTATCCGGATGAATGAACGACGAAACTCGCGGAAGAATAATATAAAAATGACGCGGAGAGAGAGAAAGAGAGCAAGGCAGTGGAATCGAGGGCGATTTAATAAAAAGGAAATAATAAGAAATAGGCGAAAAACACGTTGGAAAGAGTGAGAGGCCCGAAAGTCGAGAGACGCGTAAACGAGCATAAAAAATTGGAGCGTGTAACTCAAGCAGCGATTATATCAGCGTAATCGCGGCCGAGCACGAGCTAATTTTTCTTTACTCCAATTTCGCCCTCTCCTCCCTTCTCCCCCACCTCCTCCTACCAGTACTACTACCCTTTTGTGCGCTGCGATTCCAACCCCCTCTCATCCTTACTTGGTCTTTCTTCGGCAACCCTTTGACCCCCAACCCCTTCCTCGAGAGAGTTTTGCTTCTTGTTAAACCCGCATTTATTATTACAAATTCATTGTTATTAAACTAAGTGCTCGGTAATGTATCGGATTACCTACACTCGCTCTTCTTATTTTCCTTTTTTCTTTTTTTTTCCTTTCTTTTTGCCACCCTTCCTTTTCGTGTTACGTTTTTCCTCCTCCTCCCCCACCCCCCGCGAACGTCTGTAATTATATAAGCGGTTGTTACATTAAATACCCCGGAGGAGCTTTTGTTACATTCGGGGAAACGTTCGGTGCCTTTTCGAATAATCGCTTATCCGAGTACCCTTTTTTCTTTTTTTGGTTTAATTGCGGAATATTATTGCTCTATGTATTTCTTTTTTTTTTTTTTTTGGTATTCCAAGTTTTTGTGATATTTTTATACGCTGACGCTCATAATCTTTATATTATTCATATTTTTAACTATCGTTTGCATTGTGTTTAGAAAAGTTTGTTACATAGCTTTTTACAAGAATACGTATAATCAAAAACTGTCTTACAAAAGTTACCAATATTATAAAACTTGGAACAATCGATCAGCAAACTAAACATTATCGTGACAGTACGGTAAAAATTGTAAAGTTTTCCTTACAAATATTATGACTTTTTAGGTTAACCTTTGTTCAACACCTGACACATCCCAGGTTTGCCAAGCTATCGCAGTAACTTTTATTAGAATATTCTCTCCGTGTACATACGTAAAAAATGTTTGTATTAAACTCCACATTTTTTTCTTCCCCCTATGTGAAAATCATATAATATCAAGTACATCAAAATTTATAAACAAAATTAATATTTAATAAATTTCAACTAGTTTATACTCTGACATGATGATAGTTTATAAAATTTAATAGTTCGTTGATGAATAAAAAAAATACATCGCGAAGAGGATGCAGGATTTCGATGGAAATGTCGCCTAATTAAACAAAGCCAACTTTTCCGTCCAACAAAATCGCGACACGACGTTTCCACGTACAAATACAAACCACGTGGACGGAGAAAAATAATTAATAATTATGGGTATCGGAGAATCTTGACCGACGATACAGAAAAAGAATCAAGTTTGTTAAGGAACAAAACAAAAATGTTTATAATAATAATCTCGAGTCGGAGATAGAGAGGGAGAGAGGGAGAGAAAGAGAGAGGAAGAGAGAAAAATAAAGCAGACGATTCAATTGCATTTTTAGATAGTTAAAGTTTGATGCGAAGCGCGAACCGCTGCTTCCAATTAAATTTTTCCAGACCCGAGGAAACATGGACGCCAATTTCCTGGTGGGGGATGAGAGGGAAGGGGAATAGAGCAAGCGAGAGAAAGAGAGAGAGATGAGTAAAAAATAGTGAAATAAAATCCGCTCGGCACAATTCTTGGCTCTCGAATGTGCTATATACGCGCGAGCGCGCGAATGCCTCCGACGTAGAAGAAAAGTTTTCGTTCGGCGCCAAACTAACGACGAGTTAATAACGAGTCTTCCACTCCCCCTACAGATAGAAATATTATTCTTTTGTTTTTTTTGTTCAATTTGTCTGCCATTTGCAAAAAATTATATTTACCTTGGGAATCCAATAACGTTCGTACATAATATAATCAAAACGTCGAGCTCTATTATCATCCTGATTTTATGACATCGTTGCTGCGCCCACAGTGAGAAAATCTGACATTATATCAACGTTAATTGGGATCCTTTAATTATTCAATTTGTAGATTACTTTGGATTTTAATTTATGTACACACTTTCTTTTTTTTCTTATGAACGTTTTGCTTTTGGCATCGCTTTTTTTATTCTTTATATTTCTTTTCTAATTTCGTTATCGTAACGTGTCGATCCGTGATGGTATGCTAATGCTAATTTATAAGAACTTTTCATTTTCTATAAAAACAATAGTAATTTAAATATTTTTGTTTTTATATTTTTGTGTATTACGATCGAAAATTAATTAAGGTAACGTTAATTAATATACCCACCTCTTATTACTACCATTCAATTAATGATACACACTAGCCTTTTTAATCAATACACGCACAATTTTACCGAACGATTTTATGTATAAAATATTCATTTCTAATAAATTTTGTGGAATAGTCGTTCGAAAAACAAAAACAAATAAATACATTAATGAAATAAATGTTATTTATTTCGAATCGAATGAATGTGTAATTATACCTAATTGTTTATTGCCTACAAATATATACAGTGTATTGAAAATTTAGGTTACGCGTACAGCGTCAATCAATTCCATGATGTAAATTAAATAAGTCGCTAATATCCTCTATATGATCGCAGTACGCGATTTGAAAAAGAAATAAATAAAAAGAAAAAAATGGATTGTTTCTATTATATCGAAAAGAAAAGAAGAAAAAAGGGAAATCTTCAATGTTCCTCATTGTCGTAATAATTTCTCGAGGAAAAGTGTGTCGCAGTTTTCGTAACGCCGAGGTGCTATAAATACAAATGGAACTTGGTTGGAAAGTTTTTCTTTCCCCCGTTCCCTCTGCATTTTCCGCGAGCGAAAAGCCTTATCATAACTCTGTCTTCCTCTCCGTTACTCGACTTTTTCTTCCTCGACATTCCACGCGCTTTTCTTCGAAGCACGCGAGTCATCCCATTCTTGTTTCTTCTTCTCTAGTTGATGTATATATGCCACAGAGGAGTGAAAGAGAAAGAAAGACCGTCTATCTCTTCGCAATCACATCCGAGTTTTGACAATGCGTTTTCTCAAAGCGACGCTCTTTGCATTCCCACTGCCGAGACGTAGGTCGCGCTCTATTTGTCTAAAATAAAGATACGTGGAAGAATAATTAACGTCTAAACTTTTTTCCACGCGGAGCGAAAAAGTTTAATAAAAATTAGTCCAAACTTGGAAGAAATGAAAAAAGTTAAAAATGTTTGATCTGCTAGTAAGTATGTAGTAAAAATGTGGAGAATTAAAGTATCTGTAACTTAGGCATTACAAATGTAACTAATCTCAAATTGCTCATTTTTTACTAGGTTATAAATTATAATTATTCGATATCTGAATTTATCGATGATTTTTCCAATGAATAACTTTTAGCCTTTACGGGTATGTTTATTAGCAAACTACTTTATGCTTTTTACTTATTTTTCTTACCTACACGACGAAAATATTTTTATAAAATGTATCTTAATGTTTTGGATAAATATATTGTAGTGCTTAAATGGAAAAGATACTAAAACAAAACACGTGCACGAATTGTCTCTTCGTTCAGGAAAAATGCCTATCCGGTGTGGTCAATATTATCTGGAATAAAATTGTTGCCAAAAATTATAAAAACAAACGAATGTCACCATATTTTGACAATTTTTATTCAACTTTTCTCTCCGTGTAGGAAATGACTATTAAATTCAATGTTCATTTATTTCAGGGATTGTTCAGAATAAAAATCTGGTTTAGGCTAGGTTATATGATTATTTACCAGAATTTTGTAAAAAAATTGAGAATGAAAATCATAAAACAAAAATTAACAATTTTAGGCTTAACCGAATAGACATTTTTAAAGAAATTTTTATCGATATTAATGAATCTAACAATTTTTATTTGGTGGCGTTTCAATGGGAGTTCTTCATATTTATGATATTTTATTTACTTCTTTATAGGTTTTTTTTAAGATCAAAGAGATGCGTCGTCTGCACGTGCGGCTGATATATATATATATATATACATATGTGTGTGTGTGTGTGTGTGAGTGTGTAAGCTTTCTATGGAACCATTTAAACAGGGTCGAAATTTCAATCCACATCTAAATGACTACTCATTCCATTTCTATCGTTAATCATACAGGAATGTTCAAATTAATTTTAAAATTAGATTTTTCAATAAATTAAATCATTTATATACTTTTGGAAAAATTATCTTTTGCGTCTACCACAGATGGAAATTCACCTCAATTCCTGAAACATCCATATAATTATAAGATTGTACAAAGTAGCCTGTATACACTGAAATGTAACCCTCATACATATTGACCGAGAACGAAAGAATAAAAGAGAGATATAACTGCCGTTGGGGTATCTAAATCAGGTGAAAAAAATACGCGAAGGCCGGAAGGACACGACATCAAGAAAGAAGAGGGCAGAGGGATGAAAATATTTAATTCCCGGTGCGCGCACGCGCTGGGAGTAGTCGCGTCAGCGAATGGAGATACATGTGACTCGGCGAGCAAATAAAACGCGCGAGTTGAAAAAAGAAGGGAGAGGAAGGGAAGAGGTAGAGGGAACACGAAGGGAAGAAGAAAGTATACATATATACGACACGGTTTTTCCGGTGGGTTCTCCACCCAGCAGCACGCAGTTAATTCAAAATGCGCCCGTATAATTCGCGACGCCCCAGAAATGCTGACTTTAGCCAGGCATTTCGTTGAAAAATCCTCTTACTCTACATACGTGACGGGATACCCAGAATTCTTGGACATAGTAGCGCATCGCGTATGACCGCAATATGTTACCAAATCGTATCTATGGTCAATTTTCGTTTTGATTAACCGAATGCTTCGTGTTAAATTATACGATCAAATTGTTGATTGTTGATAGAAAAGTAAGTGATTATTTGCGGTTTATCTAATTTTTCGATTTTTCGAAATATTGAATTTGAATTATGGATTTCGTTTCGTCATAAACAGGTTGAAATCAAACAAGAATTACATTCTGGTTTTAAAACGCTGTAACACCTGATGAATTAAACGACTAATCGTTAACAAAAATGTATTTGACGAAATAATTTTCTCATTAATTTCTAATTTCAAAGTGTCCATTTACCTACATAGAGAGGCAGTTTCACAGTGAATAAAATCTCAAATAATAAAAGAATAACAAGAATAAGATTTGTTTTCTGTTATTGTTGAACGTATTAGAGTGTTTTGCGAAAAGAGACGTCAGATTGGCATACAACAATGGAAAATCTCTGTGCTTCGCAGATACTTATTAATTAAAAACTCTTAAAACATTTTTTTCCCGAAAGCTAACAACTCAACCAAGAACTTTAAAGTCTTCAATTTCTACTGAGGTGACCAACAATAAAAAATCGTAAATATCGTAAATATCCTATCTAAAATATGTGATTTTCAGTCTCATGGTTAAAAAATCATTAAAAATTAAATAAAATCAATAAAATTATTCATATGTTTAAAAATAGTAAAAAATACTTTTTAAAATTTGAAATAAAAAATCACTCTTAACGAGTCATAAAACATCAAATTCTATAAAGATTTTCGTAACACCAAGGGTTATATTAACTTAGCAATTTGTACGACATTCGCAAATTTGTAATATTTTCATTTTATTTAAAAAAAACGCTAACAAATAATTGTACTACTCCAATTACATTTTAAAAATGGACATTTTTCGACGTTTTAAACAAAAAAAATAATTGATTAACAAAGCATGGTTTCAAATAAAAACAAAAATCTATAAAATTCGCATGCTACTCTAGAATTCGTTATAATTTTATAAATGCTAAATAATAGACAAACGTCGTGTTAAGTGTCACATTTATTTATATAAAAGCAGACATATCCAACTGAAACTAAAAAAAAACAGTTCAAGAAGAACATTATCGGCAATGGTAATAAAAGTGATAACGTGAATTTTTAATGTACAACGTTTAACGTAATTATATATATATATATAACTAAAAAACCAGGAGGGTGAAATCGATTAAACGTAATAAAATTTAATACATTACGTAATGTACGTATCATGCGAAACGAATTTAATTGACAGTGAAGTGAAAAAAAGCACGTTATGAAAAATTAAATTTTAACATCCCATTAAAATTAATGTACAGGTTATAAAATGGTCGATTCAACCGGAAAGTCGTAACGGCAGCCTCGTTCATTAACGAAACTTGGTAACGATTGGCAATTATTTTTCTTTTTTTTGTCGTTACCATTTTTCTTAGCAATTAATATCATCTTCACTTCGTAACAAAAGTGTTTTAATTCTATACCAACACACACAAATTTTCCAATGTTCCCGTATCGCCGAGAATTTTGTTTTCTTTTTTTTTCGTTCTTTCGAAAAGTTGTGTTGTTATAAATGAGGCGGAAAATAATTTATCGATCCACCCGAATAAATAAAATCAAGAGTATGCGATAATTAAAAGGGTACTCGCGTTCCACGCGTACCGCGTATACTTTTCTTTTTTTCCTTTTTTTTCTTGTTAATTCCTGTATTACAATTAACTTTTCGTTTCTCCATCACCCAAAGAAAATTATTTGTTTTTTTTTTATCTCGATGCGCATTTACGATTACGACGAAAATTTTCCGATAAATAAACCGCGCTTCGTTTTTGTGTCCCTGCGTGGTTTTTTCTCCTCTCTTTTTAAAGCGGGCTACACAATGCGGTCACTTTTACACACCAAGCGTTACTGACATTTTCGCGGCTCGTCAATTGCCAACGAAGCGTTCGTAAATTTGATGAGGGTGTATTAACTTCGATGGGTTATCTTAGTGAAAAATTTTAACAGTTTTGTAAAAAATTTTATTAAATGTTGCAGTTTGTTGAGGGAAAAGAATGCATCGTTCGTTTAATTTTCAATCTCATTTTCACCTCACGTACAGGTGGATTTTTGTTACCGTGTAACATTAAAATTGTTATAGCTGATTACTGCTCCGTAAAAACTAATTGTTTATGAATATTCTCATCAAATTGGCGATCGTTATGTTTTGCGTGTTTTTTTACTTTATCAAATAATTTGTGTTTACGCTGCATCGATTGATTGGATCGGTTTAATTAAACGGCAATCCCACGCCTGAAATTTTATAACGGAGTATGAATGTGCGTCTACGGTAAATTGAGAAAAAAATTATTCTAAAAAGTATCTAAATGTTTTGGATAAATATTGTGATGTAAGCATAGTAAAATTTGTAAAACAAACACGTGATCTCGAAGTCGATTTACTGTCTGGGAAATATTAATATCGGTATGGTAAAAAATATTAATGAATATTAAAAGTGTTTTTGTTAATATTTTACCTAAAATATATAAATTTAAGTCTATCTCAGTTAGTTTCAGTGACATTTATTACAAATGGTTGCACAAGATCTTGTTTATCTTTAGGTAATGAAATATTTTCATTATATAATCATTTGCCAATAAATATATAAATAAATTAGTGTTGGAACAGCTGGTTAAATGAATGAATATTTCACAATACAAGATTGACAAGAATAAGATTTGTTTTCTGTTATTGTTGAACGTATTAGAGTGTTTTGCGAAAAGAGACGTCAGATTGGCATACAACAATGGAAAATCTCTGTGCTTCGCAGATACTTATTAATTAAAAACTCTTAAAACATTTTTTTCCCGAAAGCTAACAACTCAACCAAGAACTAAAGTCTTCAATTTCTACTGAGGTGACCAACAATAAAAAATCGTAAATATCGTAAATATCCTATCTAAAATATGTGATTTTCAGTCTCATGGTTAAAAAATCATTAAAAATTAAATAAAATCAATAAAATTATTCATATGTTTAAAAATAGTAAAAAATACTTTTTAAAATTTGAAATAAAAAATCACTCTTAACGAGTCATAAAACATCAAATTCTATAAAGATTTTCGTAACACCAAGGGTTATATTAACTTAGCAATTTGTACGACATTCGCAAATTTGTAATATTTTCATTTTATTTAAAAAAAACGCTAACAAATAATTGTACTACTCCAATTACATTTTAAAATGGACATTTTTCGACGTTTTAAACAAAAAAAATAATTGATTAACAAAGCATGGTTTCAAATAAAAACAAAAATCTATAAATTCGCATGCTACTCTAGAATTCGTTATAATTTTATAAATGCTAAATAATAGACAAACGTCGTGTTAAGTGTCACATTTATTTATATAAAAGCAGACATATCCAACTGAAACTAAAAAAAAACAGTTCAAGAAGAACATTATCGGCAATGGTAATAAAAGTGATAACGTGAATTTTTAATGTACAATGTTTAACGTAATTATATATATATATATAACTAAAAAACCAGGAGGGTGAAATCGATTAAACGTAATAAAATTTAATACATTACGTAATGTACGTATCATGCGAAACGAATTTAATTGACAGTGAAGTGAAAAAAAGCACGTTATGAAAAATTAAATTTTAACATCCCATTAAAATTAATGTACAGGTTATAAAATGGTCGATTCAACCGGAAAGTCGTAACGGCAGCCTCGTTCATTAACGAAACTTGGTAACGATTGGCAATTATTTTTCTTTTTTTTTGTCGTTACCATTTTTCTTAGCAATTAATATCATCTTCACTTCGTAACAAAAGTGTTTTAATTCTATACCAACACACACAAATTTTCCAATGTTCCCGTATCGCCGAGAATTTTGTTTTCTTTTTTTTTCGTTCTTCGAAAAGTTGTGTTGTTATAAATGAGGCGGAAAATAATTTATCGATCCACCCGAATAAATAAAATCAAGAGTATGCGATAATTAAAAGGGTACTCGCGTTCCACGCGTACCGCGTATACTTTTCTTTTTTTCCTTTTTTTTCTTGTTAATTCCTGTATTACAATTAACTTTTCGTTTCTCCATCACCCAAAGAAAATTATTTGTTTTTTTTTTATCTCGATGCGCATTTACGATTACGACGAAAATTTTCCGATAAATAAACCGCGCTTCGTTTTTGTGTCCCTGCGTGGTTTTTTCTCCTCTCTTTTTTAAAGCGGGCTACACAATGCGGTCACTTTTACACACCAAGCGTTACTGACATTTTCGCGGCTCGTCAATTGCCAACGAAGCGTTCGTAAATTTGATGAGGGTGTATTAACTTCGATGGGTTATCTTAGTGAAAAATTTTAACAGTTTTGTAAAAAATTTTATTAAATGTTGCAGTTTGTTGAGGGAAAAGAATGCATCGCTCGTTTAATTTTCAATCTCATTTTCACCTCACGTACAGGTGGATTTTTGTTACCGTGTAACATTAAAATTGTTATAGCTGATTACTGCTCCGTAAAAACTAATTGTTTATGAATATTCTCATCAAATTGGCGATCGTTATGCTTTGCGTGTTTTTTTACTTTATCAAATAATTTGTGTTTACGCTGCATCGATTGATTGGATCGGTTTAATTAAACGGCAACCCACGCCTGAAATTTTATAACGGAGTATGAATGTGCGTCTACGGTAAATTGAGAAAAAAAATTATTCTAAAAAGTATCTAAATGTTTTGGATAAATATTGTGATGTAAGCATAGTAAAATTTGTAAAACAAAACACGTGATCTCGAAGTCGATTTACTGTCTGGGAAATATTAATATCGGTATGGTAAAAAATATTAATGAATATTAAAAGTGTTTTTGTTAATATTTTACCTAAAATATATAAATTTAAGTCTATCTCAGTTAGTTTCAGTGACATTTATTACAAATGGTTGCACAAGATCTTGTTTATCTTTAGGTAATGAAATAATTTTCATTATATCATCATTTGCCAATAAATATATAAATAAATTAGTGTTGGAACAGCTGGTTAAATGAATGAATATTTCACAATACAAGATTGACAAATCTTAGAAGATTTTAACACTCAGTTCGGCTGCAAATTTTAAGTAAATATATCACTCTTCGCTTGCGAGACATTTTAACTGCTCGATATTCACTGAGTGATAAAAATCACTTTGCAAGAGTGAACTTAAAACATATGATCACACGAAACAGAATTATTTTATAGATCAATCTTTTGAAAAGTCAAAAAATGAATCTTCAAATTTTGAGATTAGTTGAATATGAAGAATATATCTACATAATATTTTTTCATTTCTTCATGCATATTTATGACAAACACTTGAATTAAAAAACATAAACATTCAGAAAGGTAAAAATTAATTTTTCTTCAAAAAGTTACAAGAAATGAAGTAAGAAATTTGTTAAATTTCAATCGCTTACTGAATTTTAATTAACTGGTTAAAAAAATTTACTTTCAGCATTTTCGAGAATACAATCGTCCGTTACATCATAATCTCAATAAGATATTTCCTGAATATACATTTTAAAAAGGAAAGATCCCAAGAAAAATGGTAAATTTGTTTAAATGCTTGTTTCAAACGCTGGATATCACTCATCGTCCGTTCATCGAAATGACTATACATTAATTATTAAACACTCGGCGCTAATTTACAAAGTGGATGGTCCCTCTCTCTCTCTCTCTCTCTCTCTCTCTCTCTCTCCCTCCCTCACTATTCATCGTAATGTAGACACATCTAAAATATAATGCGCCATCGATTTCAACGCGAAATTGCACTTAAACTTTTAAAGTTTAATGTTTAAACTAGCCACTATTTCCATGCTCAAATTTAGACAATCCGATTTCTCTCTCTCTCTCCCTCCCTTCCTCTCCCTCTTTCTCTTCGTCTGCTCTCTTTGCTAAATACTGCCATATAATTTTATTACCCAGAGCCCTAAAAGAAAACCTAAAATTTAACTATTTCGATGTAATCGCGCTTTATAATATTACCAATGACGTTTTATTACGAACATTGTCTACGTAATATTACTCTAACCAAAAGACCAGTTAGAAATTTGATCGTTTCGAAGTTGAAAGGTAAGTATTTTTAAAAAAGAAATTTACCGTGACGTATATTTAAATATTTATCATTGCGGGTAAAGTATATTACGTAAAATTATACGCAATTGAAAGAAATTAATATATTAAATAAATGTCGATTAATTCTTCGTTTACAACAAATTTTATTTGTGCATCAAATTTAGCTATAGAAATGCTTAGTAGTTTTTGAGTTCACATCCTTTATAATACGAGGTTACGTTCACTAAATTAAATTTTGTTATTATTGTGATACTTCATAAAATTTAAATTCCGTAAATTAATGTGTCCTTTATTAATAATATCCAATTTTACGAGACATCTAACGTCGATGAGGTAAGAAAGAGAGAAACCTCCAAGAAACTTGAAAGTTATGAATATTCTGAAAATTTGCTTGAAAACGTGTAGAAGAAAAACAAGCGTCGAAACATAGTCTCATCGGAGAAAATAATAGTCGATCTTTCACTCTTCGGTTGCATGTGAATAAAAGAGTGGTACACCCACACGCGCAAACACGTAGACTACATAGGCACATCGGAAGGAAGTGATATCCCCCAAGAGTCGTATGTTTACGTCCTGAGGTATCATCTCTCGAGGTGAATTTATTACGAATCTCCTGGGTATGTCTTCACATCCACAGTCTCACCTACACAGAGAATATCTTGTAAAGAAATGACGAGGGTATGTGTGTGTGTGTGTGTGTGTGTGTGTGTGTGTCTCGTTCGCCGTCGTCACTCTCTGAATTGCTTGAGATACACCCTCGTTTTCCTCATACCTAGGGAATTTTTAATGTCCTTTTCTTTGTTCATTGTTCATATATGTATATACACACGTCCTTTTTCGCTTTTTCTCCCTTTTACAATTCGAGTATTCGAAAGGATATCACACTCGATATTGTTATTCGCTTACACCAAAGATAAAGAATATTTTTTCATTAATTTTTCATTATTTATTATTATTATTAATTGCAAGAAATACCTTTCGCTAAAAAGAGGTATTTATTTTTTATTTTTAAACGAAAATATCTCGGGTGGAGATGATTAAATTCCTATAATAAACAATTTATCGCGCTTAACCACAAATGTTGATTTAAACGAGGAAGAAACGTATAATTTATTCGGACCAAGTATTTCTTAATTTTTTTTAATTATATTAAAGGCATGTCAGTCTCAGAGAATGGTAATTGTTCATATTTTTTTATAAACAGCACAATGAATTTTGAATAAAATCCTGAACAGTATACCCGAATTTTTCCTGATTTTTACATCAATGACATAGTTTATGTATACCATAATCACCGAATAAAATATTTATTATTATTACTAAATTATTCTAAAAAACTCAAGGAACGTCATTTGATTATCTTAATAAAAAAACGTGCGTTTGTTCTTTAATAATATTTTTTCGATGAACGATTTAAGCGCAATATATAATTTTCCATGGTCTAATAATTTTACACGTATAACAAACAATATTGAAATACTTCGTTAAAACAAAATTTGAATAAAAATATCTATGGAGACTCCTAAAATTGTCACAGTAATAATTTCACCAAGTTTCGGTGTACAGATATATATTCGTTCATGGCGATCAATGAATATTTTTCGATTGTGCTTGGGTGCGTCCATGAGATGAATCTAAAGGGACAAACACGTCGATGTACATACCATTCCGAACAATTAACTAAGACAACGCGGTGAGTCCGCTAAGTTTTACACTGCACACACACACACACAAAGAGAGAGGCAGAGAGAGAGAGAGAGAGAGAGAGGAACTATGTATAGAGAACATTTGAAAGAGATCGGTTAGATTTAATTTTCTTTTATGTAGGACGTGCCCAGGTCCCCGAGGCGTCCTCCGTCCCGCAGTGCACACCTCGTGCGAGAACATTAAATCGATAATTTCTCGGTGGTCCGGAACTCTTTTCATCGAAATTCCGCAATACTGCCGAGGAAATCATGAAGAAACTCGCGATAAAGCACGCCCTCGTAAATTCTCTCCCGGTTCCACGAAAATCCGAGAAATATGCGATTCCCCATAACCCATTCATCCCACCTCTCCTTCTCTCCCT
This sequence comes from Theocolax elegans, assembly GCA_026168455.1. Taxonomy (NCBI): domain Eukaryota; kingdom Metazoa; phylum Arthropoda; class Insecta; order Hymenoptera; family Cerocephalidae; genus Theocolax; species Theocolax elegans. The sequence goes on along the minus strand of CM047428.1, from coordinate 87,642,294 downwards.
CTCTCTCTCTCTCTCTCTCTCTCTCTCTCTTTTACTCGTATCCATAGAGTTGGAGAGAGGGAGGTGGGATTTCGGGGACGGTCCTAAGCGGGCGACAAGCCTGATTTTGTTTAGTATGCTAATGGCCGTTAAACAAGTGTTGTCCGATGCATTAACACGATATGAAATTCATCACGGGCGGCCCGGGCCCGCGGTATATTAAATTAGCATAGTATTAATCGCGTGTTTCGTACCATCCACCCATCTACCTATATATATATATGTCTCGTTTTATTGCAAATACCCTCGCAATGTGTCTGTCTGTGGACTGACTGGCTTTGATTGCGTTTTCCAATGTTGCCCTCGACGACCGTCCGTATTGTCTTTCGTTATCAGTTATGCGCTCTGTCGTCTTAGATTTACATGTTAATTTCACGCGTTTCTATAACCTCCACCTCAACATTATCCAAAAGTTAATCGGTCATCGTCATTCTCTTACTTTACATTTATTTTATTTATTCGGGGGACATCTCTTCATTTTAACGATCTCAACTGCATACAACAATATTCAATTATTTAATGTATATAATTCATTGGAAAATATTTGCTTATAAAAAATTAGCGAAATCGTATAGATACTGAATGTAATATTCACCTTGTTTCTTTTGCAACATGTTTGTTGTAAAAATTATTTAACAAAAATTATTAAAGTTCGCTGCAAAATATTGTCAACTTTATATTTATTTTAAATAATCTTTTCGACATTTCAACCTCAGAACTTCCATTATTATACCAAGTCTTTTCCCTTGCCAATTGAGCTATTTTATTATTTTTATCTATTTGGTAAATTCAGGTTAAAAAACGGGTTAAACCAAATTTCCTAACCTGGTGTTCACGTTAATGGTGAGGAGAATGGAATGAGATTTTGGAATGATAGAAATATAATTTTTTATAGCTTATATTAAAATGTTATTACTGTATATATTGTCAACAATTTTTCATATTAAAATTTAAATAATATTTTTATCGCCAACACGTCGATTCTGCTCATTAACCACGATTTCACCAAGATTTTCCAAGTAATTATTTTCCAATATTTTTTTCATGACATTTTTCCCACGCGGGGAGTTTACATCGATATTTGATTTTTCTCTTGAAAAATGTTATTATTACATATTTGTACAATGTTTACATAAAAATTTTTATAATAAATAGACGTCACGTTGTATAACGAAACATTCAAGTGAGCATTTATAGTAACCTATATCAAATTGTTTTCCAAGTTTAAGAGAAAAATTGATAATAATTTTAATTATCAAATTTTGTAAGAATTGTACACTGGAAAAGAAGTTTACTTAAATATTGCCTAGAATACTGCCTTGATAACGGGATGATAAACTAGAAATATTGCAAAACAGCCTGGTATTTCGATTATTACAACACGAATCTTTATTAGGCATATTTTAATTCTATTCCCATTTATACTTTTCAATATTGTAATTATTTACAATAATATTTAACTATTTTTATAACATTTTAACCTCAAAATCTCACATTCATTTCAGAATTTGAGGTTCTAATGTTATAAAATATTGTATGAAACTATTGTGGAAGATGTTTTTTTACCTTTCTCGATGTTCTCACTCGCTTCGCTCGTGCGAACAACCTCGAGAAAGGTAGAAAACCATCTCCCACAACAGTGTCATAATATACTATTGAGGTTCAACTCTGTTTCCTTTAAAATACCTGCCTCCCGCGAGATACATGACATCGCCGCTAGGTGTCGTTTTGTACATTTGCCATCTCGCAAACGCATTTGCTGTAGGATATAATATACTTACAACATGCAATAAGAGCAATATTACGTGATAGTATAAAAATCATATAATATAACAGTACCCTAATGAAATTTTGAGATAATGCACAAATATATCAGATACATTTAATCAAACCTATCATTTTTTAATTTACAAATTTTGAAATTTTTTTTTATAAGGGTTACTTCTCAAGATGCTATAAATAAATATGTTCCTATTAACATTTACTATTAGAATTTTTAGGTACCATCACCAAAAACATATCAAAATTTTTCGCACACTTCTCTACGTGTATATTAATCATATAGTCGAAAACACAGTAAAATCACATCTATATATCTGTATTACGCAATAACGCTATTGTAATTTTTTTTATTCAAATCCAATGAAATTACAATTCCATTTTAATTCTCATTAGAATATTCAAATTGTCGCGAAAATTGCATTTCTGGTGATTTTGTCACTTGATGATCAATTTTTGCTAAGCAAATAAAGAGGAGAAGAAGAAGAAGAAAAAGTGAGTTCGTACACGGAACGTGAAATGAAATTTCGAACTGAACGAAAATGCAAAGTACAATTTTGGGTGCTGGGATGAAGGGGGGGGGGGGGAACTAGAAAATTTTCGTCAAGTTTCGATTTACATCGAATGTTCCGAGACTTTTCGTGTTAAGATCTTTAGCAGGATATAAACTCTGGAAAATACTTCCTGATCAAATGTTCCGAATTAAAAAGGAAATTTACTTCTCTGCAAATTGCTACGTCTTGACCTACTTTAACTTTCCTTCGATTGTTTGTTATAATGTTCGGAGCGACTTTGTCATTTAAAACGATTAATTGTCATTTTGTAATGAAAACACAGATTACGAAATAATATCGACACTGAAAAATGTTCGTATGCGGATAAAGAAAATTCGAGAATTTTAACAAACAAAAAAATAAAATGTTCAATTTAAATACTTGAATAAATTTGATATATCTTAACAAACTCAAATGTACTTAGAGTATTTAGGTAAGAAAATGTTAAAATACTTAATACTATAAACAATACTCCCATCATTTTTTTCTCGTCTAGGTCAATTTTTTGAATTCAGTAGTTCTCACTAGAATTATTTATTAATATTTTCAATTCTACTTTTCAAGTATTGGCAAAATGTTTAATCCAAATTATTCTTTAAGTTAAATTGGAGTTGCTTTGTGACTACTTGCTTTCATTAATTATTTAATTTAATAGTAACGTCATACTTACACATAAATGACTGAATGATTCGATACTGGTCCAATATTGGCACCCAATGTACCTATGTTGGTTTTCAATATTAGACCAATATTGATACCTAACGTTGATACCTAACTTTCATTTTATTTTGTAGTGAATATGTGAACTTTTTGTTGTTAAATAACTTTGGCATCTATAAAATCTTGTGTACCGTCGAAAACGGCATTATCGCTTAAAAATTAGGTAAAGAATTATAAAAAAATGAAAAATAGTTGAATTTGTTGAATGTCGTTACATAATAAGTTCCTAATTATTTCTTCCAAATGATGACGCGTAGAGTTGTCTCCTCAAAGATTCACAAAATAAGAGTGCCCATATAGACTCTGCATCCGAATAAATTAAAACACATTGGACTCCCTGGCATCTCCGTGCAGCATTTCAAATCCACTTCTCCATATAGTCAATATTCAATTTTCTTTCTCTCCGGCGTGGTGTACGATTGAATGTTATTTCAACGCAACGCGCCGTATAAGGAAACCGGTAAACTTTGAACGCTCTAAACAATAGAATCAACAAAGCGAAACAAAAAATCATGCGTATTTGCAACGAGTGAAACGTGCAGATATTAAAAAAGTTTGTTTGAAAAAAAATATTATAACTCAATAACTCAATATTAAAAAATATTTCTCGACTATACGAGTCGACTGTGTAAATGTGTACGTATACAGATTGATTGATTGATTGAGTAGTTTATTCGGCCATGAGGGGGTAGATACCCCATAGGCACCATATACAAGTATCTACAGCTTATAAATTCTTAAAACTAGATAACAAGTAATAAATTTCAGTTCGCTCGCAACAATAGGTGTAAAATACAATAAAATAAAATAACATAAAATAAAACCAAGTAAAATAAAATAAGACAAAATAAAATAAGATAAGATAAAATAAAATAAAATAAAATAGAATAAAATCAGTGTATAACAATAACAGCAGTAATAAAAAATAAATAAATAAAATATATGTATAAAATATATGTACAACCAATAATTGGTAGACGCATTGGACAAGCAGGATACAAAATTAAATAAATGTCGCTGCGACACGAGCAATCACGACAGCACATCAACATCCAGGTGAGGGATGGACCGTGAGATTATGCCTTCACTCGTGACCCGCAAAGACCAGGCTGCCTGGTCAAGCCCAAACAGATGATTGAATAACATGATTTTGAACTTATTTACATATGAAGGATCGAAGGTGAGTGATGGAAAAAGATTGAGAATACGAGTGGATGTGATGACGAATGATCTATTAAGAGCTTCGGTGCGTGGGGGAAGATACATGAGTGATCTAGGTGGATGCCGGGAGGAGGAACGGGGAATATGACCAGGAGTATTAAGTTCGGTGAAATGATCTGCCAGGTAAGAAGGTGACTTGTGAGCGATAATGCTAAACGCCAGAGAGCCAATGAGATATGAGCGTCTGGACTCAACCGACAGCCATCTCAGTCCCAGTCTATACGGGGTTACATGGTCACGTCTCGCTATATTGCCCCATACAAATCTCACGCAAGCGTTTAATAACCTTTGTAGTTTTAAATTTCTAGTCTGGTCTACATCATTATAGACCGCACACGCATAGTCGAAGTGGGGAAAAATGAGTGATTCCACAAGGTTCTTACGGAGTTTCATTGAAAGTGACTTATAATAATAGCGTAATGAGTACAGAACTCCATGAACACGCCTGGAGATCGCCGTGACTTGTCTTGACCAGTCGAGAGTGGGTGTAATTAATAAACCCAATGATTTTACCACGTTTTCGTATTCCAGAAAATTTTCGCCCAATTTAACTCTCGGAGCAGTGTTCAGGTTAATACGAGAAATGTAAGCCTGACTGCCCAGGATCATAACTTTCGTTTTTTTTACATTTAATGAAAGGCCGTTTTCCAATGCCCATCTAGCTATCGCGTTCGCATCGTGAGATACCCGTTGAACTCCACTAACAATATCGGCTGGAAAAAACGAATGATAGACCTGGGCGTCATCGGCAAATAACATATAATTACTATATTTGAGAACTTTAGGTAAGTCGTTAATAAAGATGGAAAATAAAACCGGACCCAGAACACTGCCCTGAGGCACACCCGAGAGAGAGAGAGAGAGAGAGAGAGAGAGAGAGAGAGAGATAGAGAGAGACATTGACAGCCACATAGGTATATACGGACATAACAATTAGTGGATAACGCAGGACGTTAAAATTAATCGTAATATTATACTTGAGAGTTATAGTGCTTGATTCATGCATGACAAAGTTTACCGTGTAATACCAACTCTTCGTGACATAATACCATCTCTCTCTCTCTCTCTCTCTCTCCTAAACGCCGGGTGAAGCGGAGGAGGTTTAATACACACACACACACACACACACACACACACACACACACACACACACACACACACACACACACACACACACACACACACACACACACACACACACACACACACACACACACACACACACACACACACACACACACACACACGTATGCGCAAAACAGAATTCGAAGCTCGCGCCCGTCAAAACGGGAAAATAATTGTCCATTGCCATTGGGGCCCTCCCACCCAATTCGTTCCGCAGTAATTAGAAAATTAATGAGACTCCAACCCGCGGGGCTGGGGCTCAGGCTGGGTCTGGGTCTGGGGCTGGGGGTGGGGGTGGGGGTGGGGGAGAGAGGAACAACAATAATTGCCGCGACGGGCACTTTAATCGATACAATCGGTTTGTCACGCGCCGTCAGACCCAGATATCGGTCTTTTCGAGATTGCTTAAATTCACTTGCACGAGACCCGCCGGGGTAGGAGGAGGAGGTGGTAGTGGTGGTAGTGGCGGTGGTGTGCGTCGATTAAGCCGGACCGACCGACCGACCAAACTCGCGAAGCCCGGGCAATTTGATCGGATACTCTCTCTCTCTCTCTCTCTCTCTCTCTCTCTCTCTCGCTCTCTCGCCTTTTTTTTAGTATTCTATGGGGAATACGAAATTTGTGTAACTTTATTTGGCACCAGAGCAAGTTCCACTTTTTTTATATACATACATACACACACACTGACAAGGTTTGGATTTCCGTTATTCACTCGGTAATTTTCAGTAACCGTATGTTATTTCGGTGCTATTTTTAACAATTACTTTTCCCTTAAGAACTTTGTCACAGACACAGAGAATAATCGTGTTTTATATTTTAAAAAATCATGAATGTCAGGCCCTCATACACGTTTTAAACAATGTTTCCTAAATTTTTCAGATTTTTACTTATGGAAGCTTGGGTTAAAAGTTTATGACTTTATTTTTATTAATAATTACCGAACAAAAAATTGTTTATTCAATGCTATTTAAAAACATTACTTTTTCTTTAGAAACTAGAACGTTATGCCTTCCCTTACGATTAAACCTCTCTGCATGCAATTTGTTCAGATTTTTTATTCAATATTTTAGATATAATTTTTGCCTTATTCAAAAGTGTAGATATCGCTGTAATTTGGATAGGACATTCTCTTATAGTCATAACGTCCTCTGCAAAGGACAGATAATTCGAGGTAATAAAACAATAATCAATTTTTTAGAGTCACAATTACTTGTATTGACATATTTAATATATTCTCTTTTACTCAAATCTAAACTATTTAAATAATCTTCGAAATAAGGCTAATTAGACCTCAATCCGATAAAAATTTATAGAGTGAGAGTGCGACAACTACAGGAAAAGTGTATTGACACGGGACTACGTCCAACTGAAATAAGATGTAATTTTTTTTGGGTCTAACCAGACTTAAATACAAGACTTTTTAGAGAACGTTTACATAATAATTGACTGACTATATCCAAATTATTAAATTTATTTTCAAAACCACTGTGTACAAAACATTAAAACTTATTTTTATTAATTTTAACACTGGCTTTTGTTCCTTTAAATCATATATTTCCTTTACCTATCAATTGAAATACAAATGTGGCTAATTTATGACTTAAATACCGATGATAATCCTATAAAATTTTCTGTTTTTCCTACTTATCATTGACACTTAATAGATGTCTATATATATACATCGAGGAATGCCCGTGTAATTTGAGTTCGGAAATATTTGGATGAAAATTAAATGAAGCCTCACTCGAATTGGTCATAAGCGTATTCGCGCGCAGGAATGAGAATTACAGTTGCATATTGCAAATAATCAATCGATAAATTCGGTGATTGTTAATCGAAAGCTCTAATTAAGCGACTCGGAAAGACTCTTATCCGCCTTTTCCTCGTCAAGGGAGTTGACCTCGTAATTATTATCAACTGGGTCGAGAGAGAGAGAGAGAGAGAGAGAGAGAGAGAGAGAGAGAGAGAGAGAGAGAGAGAGAGAGAGAGAGAGGGAGAGAGACTCGTCAAGTTGACAATGGTAAAGTGAGAGCTTTATAAAGAATTTCTGATCAATCGGGGAGGATCGTTGAGTACAAAGGGTCTTTTCTTTTTAAGATCAGAAAGAATTAAAAAGAATATCACTATGTATATAGGTACATCTAAAAAATGTTATGTGATTCAGAGTTATGTCAGTGTCGTTATTGTTATTTTTTTGTAATTAACGAGACCTAACATTTTTGTGAGTGTATGTCATTAAATGTTCGGTGTAATGAGTTTTTCGTGAGTTGTCAGAAAACTTAATGAATGATCCTACGTTAAAAACATTCTACTTATTCTGTATAACTTTTATTGATAAACGTAGTATATCTTTGACTATTTGTTAACTGGTTAAAAATATATTTACTTTATATATTACAATAAGAAAATTCATTATTTAGTATTAATTTATTTTTAATTAACTTAAAATTTCTAAGTTATGCCTATACACGATATAAGGTTCGTGTACATCGTGTAGAATGTAACATTTAAGAATTTTTTCTGATTTTCCTTGCAAAGGAGGCCACTGATACAATTCGACTGATACATCGTGCTTTCAACTCTTGTTACACTCAAAATCGCACAGTTTCGATTGTATAGTCTTATGAACCTGGTACAAATCTTAAGAAATTATTAAAAAACTGTATAACTAAAAACTAGCAATTAAATCGTCAAGGGAGAATTGACTAAAATGAGTCGAAAAAGGCAAAGCTCAATAATAATGAATAATTATTAAGAAATCGTCAAATTACGTTGTAATAATAGATTAAATGTCGATACGGAACGTTACACCGTAAGTATAAATAGATTAGATCATTAACTGATAAATTTACGTTCTTTCTCAAGTGAAATTATGCCGCGATTTTTGAGAAAAAGTTTTAGAGGTTAGGTTCTCTTTGACTCAGATGAATCGCTACTGAACCTAACCATGTAAATTGCTTTTATTTTTCATCAAGATATACATTTTGATATAAATATTTTATAGTTGCAATAATTTTAATACTACTATATTATGCTAACATAATGGATTAGCATACTTGATGATTACCGACCAAGTGATATAGGTTAATTCTTGCCTGCAGTACCTTCATAGTATATTGAAATTTTCCATAGAACACCATATAAATTATTAAAAGAATTAAGCTATATATCGTTCAGTCGGTAACTCTGCGTACAAATTTCGAGATAAAAAGATCGAAATGAAATGAGCTTGAACTAAGAAAGCTTATAGAAGGAAGTAAGTAAGTCTTTTCCTCATCGTCTATGAGAGGGGACTGAGTGAATGTAAGTAAAGGCAAAGGCGCGAATATCGCGTTCGTAAGCCGACGGCATCCGACGGTAATTGAAACGAGCAATTAGCGCCATCGACGTCAGAGTCTCCTCGGCGAGTTTCGCATGTCTGATGGGTAATCAGGCCAACTCCAAGTTGCGTCTTACTACGTACAATCGGGACGAACGGAGGGATGGATATTCCCGTACTCCTTTTCCCGCACCCGAACAAATCAATCTTCAATTTACATGACATTTTCACATTATTTTTATACAATCGACAAGCTAATTATCGCTTTTTGTTTTATATTTGAACGACCGGATTTTTTTGAGGTTATGTCGAACCACAATGTTTATCGTTTTTATACTCAAACGAATGGATTTTTCCTTTTATTTTTTTATTAGGGTCATATCAAACTATGTAATTTTTATATTTAAATCGATGCATTTTTTTATTTTATTATTTTTAAACTTATGTCGAACCATAAAGTTTGTCGTTTTTATATTTAAAGGAATAGATTTTTTCCTACATTATTTTTAAGGTTAATTCAAACTAACTTGATGTTAGTCATTGTTTTATTTATTTTTTTATTTAAGGACAGAACTTTTTAACTTCCTCTTATCGAATTCTTTATTTATATAACTGTCATTTTTAATGTCTTTAGGATTGGTACTTATTTATATCACCATTTTCTAGGTTAGTTCATAAAGGAAACGATATGAAAAAAAATATTAATAATTTTTGGCAATCCTTACTGAATCGATAAGGGACAACGGCGTCGAAATTACTCCTACGATTGGAATAGAAAATGTTCGCAACCATCATTCTTTTTTTTTTTTAATTAATCCCACGAGCTCGACGCGAACAGTAATATTTCAGAAAAAAGAAATCAATTACAGGATTAAAAGAAAAGTGCCGAAGAATATTTACTTTATTACATTATACGTATAGTTAATAATAATCATAATTATTATTATCACTATGAAACAATGATAGTTATTAATATAACTCAAGATGGGAGAGTAAGAGAAAGAGAGAGGGAAGTAGTCGGAGTTTAACAAACTTGAAGCAAACAAATAAAGTAGTTTTCCAAACCAATTTAAGTTTGTTACTGCAACTAGAGTAAATTTCCTATTTTTCTTTTTTTTTTACTATTCTGTTTTAGTTACCTTAAGTTTACGAGAGTCTAACTTGATCATTTGTCAGTTATTTACTGTAATTTAATTATTTTCACCTCGTTTTATATTCTCTATGTGAATCGCGCGCGCGCACGATCCCTTTTGCGCTTTGCGCCAATTTTCGTTACGCTAGTGTTCTTTTTCAATTTTTTATTAAAATTATCGTTATAACGTAATCAAGCGTCGTTAGATATTTAGTTAAACAATATCAATGCAGATGTTTCTTTCTTTATCTTAAGTGTAGGATTTGTTTTTTAGTTAGTTGTTGTTTTTTTCTTTTTCAAGGTTATGGCCCACACTTTCAGCGAATTCGTGCGATTATTTAACAAAAATGTCCAATTTTTAAAAATAGGGATAATTTTTAATATTTTACACATGAAGAAAATGATTTTTCGGAACGATACTTTTCGTAAGTTTTTAACAGTACAACTTAATTTTTTCATATTTTTCAATAATTTTTTTCAACTATTATTCTTAATTATTTAATTGGTAACGATTGGATCTCTATTTAATTTATCTCTGAAATCTGCTTAAAGATTTTTTCACATTTTTAATTATCACATTTTTAATTAATATTCTTAATTTTTTAATTGGAAATTAATGAAGCCCTGTGCAGATATCTTTTTAACAATATTTCGAGATTATTAATTGTGTTTTTTTTAGATTGGTAATGACTACTCCCCGTAATTTAAACCCGATATTCTTTTAAAAATTTTAACAGATTTTTAATTATCATTTTTAATTTTTATGTCAGAATGATTGGATATCTATAATTTGTTTCGACATCCCGATAATTGGAAAAATTACAATATTATTTAAGCGTAAAATTGTACACGCACAAAGAAAAGCACAACAAAGAGTATTCCATTTATTTTTCGCATAATGCCAAGAATTTACGGGTGTAACGAGCAGCCGAGAGGAAAAAAGAAATTATAACCTTCGTAATTACGAAAAATGATAGAGATCGTAAGTTACGCTAATTAATGCAATGATTATGAAAATAAAGGTAGATTATTTTAAAATATGATTAATTAATGTCCATTTCAACCAGAAGAACGTAGGAATATTTAAATCTCGAGTATTCTCTTTTTCTAAATTTTTATACAGTTATGTTTACGAATTGTGTCCTCAGTTTTTTGTGTTAAAAAATTAAAAGCATTGAGATTTCATTCGAAAGGTTTTATCGGTCGTAACAATTTTGATAATTTTCGAACAAATAGAATTTTATAGGTTCTTTCTGTAAAGGAATAAGGGGGGGGGGGGTTCCACTTTTTAATAATTATCTAAAAGTACACCTATTATACTTGTTATATTTCATAACTGCTTAAATAATAATATTTAGGGGTATTTCAGATGTAGATTACGAACTTGATGACCACTTTTAAAAATTAAAAATACACTGGATAAAGAATTTAACTTTCTGAAAAAATTTTTGAAAAATTTTCTTTGAAAAAATTGATTATCAATTAGAACCTATTAAATATACTCTTACGATTGCCAATTTACAACACATCAAATTTATAACGCTTTTTTTCATCATTCAATTCGAGGCGTCAAGTACGAGTAATAAGTACAATGTTTTTCTATTTTTTTATATAGTTTATTGGTTAAATAATAATCTAATTTTTTAAATAAAAAAATCATGCATATTATTGTTATAGAAAGTCGACTATAGAGACAAACACTTTACCCACATTGATCCTCTGATATTAAACACTAATTTTACGCATTTTCTTAGAAAAATCGATTATCCCAAATCTCCGTCCTCTAAAATTTAAGACCCGGCCTTTATAGACTTATTTAAAATATAATTAAAATAACTTAAAAAATATAAAAATTCTTTATTATTAATTTTTTATATTGTTTAAATTTATCGATCTTTAAATTATTTCCAAACGGATTTCTTAATATGTAAGTCTTAATGAGGTGACATACCTGATGTGTTACCGACCGAGCAAAAAAGATAATTATTATACTTACATCCTTAAAAATTTCTGCACCGAAAAAGCATTCAAAATCATACATTTTCGGTACAGATTTTTTAGGATGTCATTGTTGTGTTGACTTGGAATTTTTTAGAATGATTTATTATTTAATTATCTAGTATACTTCCGTATTCTGGTTTTGTATAAAATTACGTATTTTTTAAAATAAATACAATAATTGTTTTTTTTTTTGCTGTGGTAAGTAACCTACTGGGTATGCCACCTCCTAAAAAAAGTGCCAAATTTTAAAGACATACGTTTTTTAATATCTGAAAGGGACAACTCAAGAATAACATTAATTAGAATTAATAATTCATTATTTAACGACTATTAATAGAATAGACAGGTTTTGAACAGCAAAAAGAATGTTTTGTAAATACTTTGATTTTGACTTACTTAAGTGACGCATTTGTATTGATATATTTTGGTTTCGGCTTACCTGAAACATAGAAAATATTATTCATTAATCATTGCTTTGTATTCGAGTATTACTTATCACTAAGTAAAACATATCTATAGTGAGGTTAAAAAATAACTTGAATTTCTAATTTTCGGGTTGGAAGGAAAAACGAAGAATCGAAGTTCCTTGTAAATTTATTATTAATGTAGTAATAATCTGAATATTAGAGTTGATTGAAGAGAGAAAAATAGAAAAAGATAGTAATGAATGATGGCCAAGTTTCAGACGTTAAACTCAGAGTAACAGGTATTTAATATAATAAAATTCGTGGTAGCTGTTTTAGAGCGCATAATTGCAACAACGAAATAAACAATTTTCGTCTGAGTAAGACGTCTGAAAGTTTGCCATTATTGCAATGATCGAAACAACCTGAGTGTAAAAATGGAGTGATATTGAGTAGGTCAATCGTATAAGAAGCTATGTACACGAGTACAAGTCATGAAAAAAAGTAAAACGAGAGTGATATGATTATCGAAGAGTCGAAGAGATAGGGTAGAGGCTCTCGAACTCGAGGAATCAAAGAAACACGCATCCGTTGTATATACCGGCGCAGCAAGTGATAAGGTAATACACAGGTAGATTAATTGAAATCAGTTTGGAAGCTCGGTACATCGCTGCGCTTCGTCGAGGAGAAACGACACTCGAAGATTGGAGGGGTTAAAATATAGGTAGTATAGGAAGGTAGGTAGGTAGGTAGGTAGGTAGGTGGAGGAGAAGGCAAATGATCCAGTGGAAGACACGTGCTCCGTCTCTAACTACCCAGCGGACCGAATGGAGATCGAAGGGCTGTTCCACTTCCGCGTGATTTCCCAGTAGTACGAGGACCTTTGAGCCGAGACGCCGGAATATTTCGACCAAAGGGTGAGGACGAGGGAGATGAGGGGATGGTTACGGTTGGCGATGACACTTGCGAGAGAGGGCGGAAAGTTCGATCGCCGTTGACGTTTGCCTCGGTGTCACTCCTCTCCGCTTACCGCTCGTCGCTCGTCGCTCGCCGCTCGCCGCTCGCCGCTCGCTGCTCTCCGCTCTCCGCAATGAGAAGCACGTAATTAATTTCCCGTACGGAGGAGAGGGGACTATATACCAAGTTATTCGGGGAACTAATATTAAGGAGGAGGCGCGAGGAATTTCATTCGATGAGGATAGCCTCCAGGGAACCTACTTCATCTCTCTCTTCCCCTCCTCCTCCTTCTCTCTCTCTCTCTCTCTCTCTCTCTCTCTCTCTCTCGGTGGACGGTCATTTTACCCCTTCTTATTTTTCTTTTATCCCTCTTCTGGAATAAGCAACTGTACGGTCATCTTTCTTTATTTAACAACGGGATTAGCCACCTTAATCTTCAACATTTATATTAAAGTATGTAACTAAAAAACAATCAAATTAGTTATAATGTAGAATAGTATGCAATTATTTATTCAATTTTACTATACAATATATGGTAAAATACAATACTACTACGATTTTCTCAGTTTTGTACTCATAAAAATAGAATAGAAATAAATAATAGAATAAAAGAGAACATTATATTACGTATTTATTCAATTTTTGTCGTCGATGCAATTTTAATTATGAAGGAATTTGGTTGATTTTGGTGAACAAACCAGGACATTCATTTGGCGACGTTTTCATGGACGCTCTCTAGAACTTCGCTATGGCACGATGAGGATGAGAAAGATCCATCGAAACGTCTCCAAATTAATATCAATCAAATTGTTTTATAAATTTTTTAAGTAAATATCGATTGTGAAATTTTGTAAAAATTATTTTTAAAAAGCTTATTTTAAAAAAAACCATTGTTGGCTAACGTACATTACAGACATATAGTAACTCTGAGCCGTACTGGACTTACAAGAAAATATGTTTCTTTATTTTTTTAAAGAAAGTGAAATAATAATTTTAAATTTAATATGTAATTCATAAAACAGTTCAAGTTAAATGTTTGCTGAAAGCATTTGTAAAATCTTCTTGGATAAAAAAAACAATCGTCAGTTCAAACAAAGTACCAAAATTTACAAACAAAATGTTGGTAGCGATCGTTCTCCCAAATCCATAAAATAAAAAAAATTTCCCTGGCAGAGTATTCGGTTAGGACAGTTTATCTCTCGCAACGATAAGACCAAGCGAATGCCAAACGAAACAAAAAAAAACCCCACGCCATCAAGAATAATAGTTAGAAATGTTAGTATTAAAACGCGAATGTGAAAAAAGTATAGGCGCGGTTCGTAACAAGTCCTCGGCAGTAAAGTATATAGAGAGGCTTCAAGGAATCTTATCAAGGATCTACATCATCGAGCAGGACAGTACAAGCCAAGTTCGTTGAAAGCGGGAAATCCTTGTTAATCCAAAGGGGAATCCTTCCCTTCTGGACTACCTCCCCAAAAAAAGGAGAAAAAAAAGTAAGGACAATGGGACGGGAGATCGTTTAACGTCGTATCTCGGATTTGTTTAGAGAAGATGGTGGCCACCTCCACACGTAACACATTGCGGCGCGTGCCAAGCTTCCAGGGGACGATAAAACCTCCAACGGTGTCCGCGCCGTATTGCTTTTTATTGGTCGCATCATCCCTCGAGCAGTCGCGCAATAAAGGACCATAACCCAACGCTCCCTCCCTCTTCTCTCCCTCTCTCTCCCTCTCTCTTGGTTTAGCTCGATTTCCCGGGCGTCGATTCGCACGCGCGTCTTTCCTTCCCGTACCGTCGTAGATAGATACTGATTTACTGCGGGCACTTAAACCGCTCGATCTCTATACCTCTCTTCGGGTTCTCGCTACTGCGCGATCTACACTCTCGAGCCGAGCTGATGCAGGTGCTTTTTTCCTTTTTTTTCCTTTTCGAAAAAAATTCTTCCTTCGCCCTTCGATTCTCTTTCTGGCTTTGCCACGCCGAGCCGTAAAATTACTCAACTTCGCCTTTTTCTTTCCACACCCCCCAAGGAAAATAAACAGTTTTTTTCCTTTCCTATTTTTTTAATCGAGTATATGCACCGGGAGAAAGAAAATTAGTTTAAATTAGCCGAACGAATTTTATGCGAAGTCAGAAATTTTGAAATTTTGACCATCCTACAGGTAAGTAGTAACTTCATTTTGCTTCACAATTCTGAATATTCTGTCCCTGTAACATTTATATAAAACATTTAAATATTTTTTTACAAATTTTCACTCCGCAATACAGTTAGATATTAACACAACCGACTTATGAGAATTAACTGATATTTATTCAATTACCAATGAATAATATGATTGTTTATTTATACATTACAAAAAATTCCATCCCCCAAATTAATCAAAATTATTTAATTTTTTCTCTAACATTGTAACATTATGACAAAAAGATATTTTTGCAATGTTCTCTTATGACATACCTACACTTTTTAGGTACTTTACTGTGATTCTTGTAAGGAAATTCACATCACAATTTTATAGATACACATCGAGAAAAAATGAATACAAATCACCCAATAATCATTTTTTTCTTAAAAATTTAAAAATTTAACTGCTGTGCATGATAGATAATAATTTTGTTTTCTTTTATAGAATGTTGACCATGTCAATACTAGAATTTTCATCCTGATCATTTTAGATGCCTTTTAGACACATTTCCTCATAGTGTAGTACCTCTCTCGGTAAACAAAATATAATTTATACTTCAAGTTTACGATGAATTCGTGTTTTTTTAAAGAGCTTTGGAAATAAAAAATCATGTCCATTAAACTTCTGTGTGTCATGTAATAAAACACGATTTCTTTCCAAAATTTAATTCATAATTCTGAATCGAATACTGTAGCAGTGCGTTCGTATTTTTAATTATGAAATTTATATTTATTTTTTTCAAACATATAGCTCCATCGGAGTAATTCGTATGTTAAAATTTATGCAGTCGATAATAGTAGATTCTTGCATAAGTCACTTTATCGTTGAGGAATATCAAAGAATACGCAAATTTGAAAATTCATAAGACAAAGTCTTGTTTTTAACATTAATTTACCCTAATAGAAATCAAAGCATTAATGAAACGTTTAATTATCCAAAAGATAGTCATTTGACCATAAATTTAATTTAATTCAAAAAAGTAAATAAAAATTTTAACAAAATTACCCGTAGCGATCGTTTACACCAAAAAAAGTTAGAGAAATAAATGAAAAAATATGTATCTTTTCACTATGGAGTTTTGTTTGTTTACCCGCACGGTAACGAAACACTATTATTATTACCCACGTGTCGATATTTTCATTCGTCAATTGAAAAATCGCACCTCTTTTTTTGCCTTGTCTCATCGACGCAAAATATTTTTATGTCAGAAGGACCTACTTCGGACTTGTCGGTTGCTTAGTTCCAGACTGACATAGACACTTTACTCCGCTGCTTCGAAAATTCAGTGATATATACGCTTATTCAATCTTTACCGACTGTCTACCTTTAAATTTTAGATACTTATTTAAAACGATTATTTTTAAATATTATTATTAATTCGTACATTTATATTTATTTATTAATCTTTTTATTTATTCAGTACTGTGTAATATTTACGTGCCTCCGTTGGGTGACTCGTTAAATAATTCATTGTTAATATTATTGATTACATTATATGGAATTATTATTGTTATCATTGTTCTATTGTTATTAATTTAAAATTTTTAGTCGTCGAGTCACCTGTCTCCGAGTTGGTAATGTCCGTGGAAGGTTTTACAAAATAAAAAGTGGAAAATTCCAATTTTCCCCACTGGATTTGCGTGCCGCTTTTATCACCCGCATAAACTCGGCGCACGTGGAGAAATGTGTACGGATGCGATAATAAAAGATATGCGAAATAAATATAAAATATATATACCTTTGTCTATATATGTATATATGTGCATGTACGATAGGTATATGTGTATTTAGGATGTGCATTAACCTTATTAGACTCGACAAGAATGTGATATATGCCACACGGAGAGAAAAACGGAAGAGTAAAACAGTTGCGGGAGAGTCAAGTAATGTTTATTTGACTACGTTTCTAAAAAAACCATCGATCGATTGTGTATACGTACGACGAATTCATTTTTGTTTTGATATATCAGATGGCGCGTTAGATATATTATTGTTGTCGGAAAGAGGAGCATATTTTATACATTTGTTTGATTTTAATATTTGTTTTTAAAAACGTGGTCATAATTGATTGAGATGTAGGTTTTATTAGAGGATCGGTTCATTATCTTTCGCGCTTATTTCTAAATAATTTTTACTCGATCTTCAAGTGTGCGTGACTCGTTGTAGTTGAGTAAACGTAACTTAACTTGTGTAGTAATTATAAAATTTATTTCATAAAAAATTCAAATTACCGATTGACAAGTACTGTATACTAATATTGTTCATTGAAATTTGAAGAAAACCATGAAAAAAAAAACATATATCCGATGTAATACATTTCTAACGGTAATACTGACTGAAGCAATTTCTAAGCTATTACTAATAATAAATATATATTTTAGAATACAATTTATTTTCGTGGATATAACGATAATTTGAAAAATTAAGTGATTTTTTCACGACTACCCATTGAAATTTCAGACGAATCAAAATTCTTGATCAAATTGATAATTAATTATTATGTCAACTGTCCAATAATATAAATTTAAACAATATTATTTCGGTCTGACAGTCCATTAACTAAAAAAATAAAATATTATTAAACGGAAATAATTCAATTTACGATCTTAAGAACGTTTAGTATTAACGTTGTCTGAACTCCATTACGTAAATCTGAATGTTTGACGAAAATAAATGTTCAACAATACTTAAGAAAAACGTTAAATTATATGTTAAAAGAAAATAAAAGAAAAGGGTATGTAATCTGTTAATATTTTGATTAACCGTTTGGGTTATACCAATACGCATACAATTTATTCGTTACTGCAGGTGGAGCCACCCGCATTAATGGGATATATCCAGGCGTTAAATGATTTATCAATGGGCATTAGATAGGGCAATTAGACGCAAAGAGCCGAGATTAAGAAGCTAGAAGGTTATGTAATTGGAAGGAAAAGTTTGTAAAATCAACTTCCCGCTATATCCAAAAATATAGAGGTTTTAAAAAATATATATAATTTTTTTTGCAAAACCCGAATATATAAGCAATAAATAATTAAATAATAAATCATTCTACATATACATATAGTATAGAACCCGGTTAATTAAAAAAAAATTTACTCTCTCGATAACATTCGCAGGTATATATAGGTCACCTCCTTAAAATAAGAATCTGAATTGATATCAGAAGATAAGTTTAAAATGTGAAGAACCCTAGTAGAAATCTGATCATTAATGTAACATATTTTAAGCCAAAAATTGGCCAAGTGTCATAAAATACCCAAAAAATGCCCAATTAATGGCAAAAATTGACTTTTATTTAACCTTCAAATGTTACATTTCTACTAGGGAAGAAATGTGATGAAATTAATTTTAGAGAAAAGAAATAATTATTTTACACTGTGCAACTGCAACATTCGAGTCGGCAAACGCGCGCAAAAAACTTAATCTCAAAATATAAATTTGCCCATTTAATAAAATTAGATAAAGTATATTAAAAAATGTACATGTGTACATAACCACAATTAATCTCATTTACGTCTATGTATATACGAGAATGAACATTTTACTAATCTTCCAACTTTTGAATCTACTCGATCGATAACAATCGACTGGCGAGATCAGCCATTTAACGTACAAATGACGTAAAGTCATCGAGTAAAAAATAAAGGAAAGAAAAACGGTGGTGCACCATGCAATGAACGTTAGATACGATATGCATTATCGAATAGACGGTGTAGAACCGAGTGAATAATTCACGTGGGAGTATAAGTGTAACCTATATTGTCAATAGAAAATTAGTGGATAATGTCGAGTGAGAGAGAGAGAGAGAGATTGAGGAGGGGGGGGGGTGGGGAGGGGAGGAAAAGAAAGAGTTGGTATAGGCGCTTATGTGGCCTAGTAGCCTAAGCCCCGGAATAGTCTCTGGCGCCCCCCATGCTGCAGAGGCACCTGGCGCTTATGCGACTTTACTCAAACCCTCTGTCCTACATTATTGCGAGTCTACCGAGTTACCCTCGCGTCTCTATGAATACTCCAACGATTACGATGCCAACGTAATGTTCCTTCCTTTCTTTCTTTCTTTCTTTCTTTCTTTCTTTCTTTCTTTCTTTCTTTCTTATTTTTAACTTTTTTCCCGCAACAAATTATTTGGATATTCACAACGATTGCTACCGTGATAACTTGGTTTCACAACGAACAACTTGTCTCGAAATTAACATTTTATTTTATTCAACATTTAGAACGTCAGAGATACGTAGTAAAAAACAAAACGTAAAATATGTTTTTTCGCGGGAAAAGGTGATAGATCTGTTTTACTATCCAATAATTTTTTTGCCATAATAGAATTAACTCAGTGGCAAAAACAGTGTAGATTCAAATTACATTAAAATTAATATCAAAATTCATCTTGAATGATTTCAATACTGATTTCAAACGTACCACATTTTCCATATTTTAAAATTCATTCCAAACTTAGTTCATTTCATATTTCAAATTTAATTATACATTTCAAGTGATTTTGAAACTTATATTCTTTATTACAAATTCATGATTGCACAATTGATTTCGCATTATAAATAATTTTTATTTGTAATTTTATTATTACATTATTACATTATTAACTTACATTAATTCAATACTTACTTAAAAAGGTGATGCCAATGTTCATATGATTTCAAATAATTTTGTGAAATTAATACACCTTTTCAACGTAATTTCGGAATGATTTCAATTTTTATCAATTTGGCTGAGTGACGTTGTTATTACTACTTCACCAATTTTTGAAGTCAATAAATTGTCGTTATCAATAACCCGAAAATCGAATTCTAATTTTAAAATAATAACGTAAAGATATCCCCCAAAAAACTGCTTTATAAAGGGAAACGACTGATAGAAACAAACTGTTATTAGTTGCAGCTTGTAGTTACAGAATTTTATACCAATTTGATAAAAACTGGATGATAAATAGAGATAAAACGTACCATTTAAACAGGACATAACCTTAACTTTTAACAATATATTCAATGATATTATATCAATTAATATTGAATAAAATGTTAGATCATCAAAATTATTTACATCCACAGCGTTGAGATAGGGTGCTTTGAAAAATTGTAATAAAACACCGAAAGCCTAAAAAAATACGTTTATTACCAACTGTGGTTGATGTAAATAAAAATTAATCCAACTAGTTGAAATATATAAACCAAAGGGGAAGAATGTTGAAATATTAGTGCTATAGCTTTCTTTAATGATTTAACGAATTTACAACTAAAACTCTCGATTCGACTATTGTTATAGAGCCTCGCCAACGGCAATAAATATAGAAAACATATGCGAACGTTCAAATTCAAGTTGGATCAAGTTCGTATAATGCATCTACAGGATTTACACGCGAGGAGCGTAAAAATATTTTATCGAAAATTTTGTTATATATACATATATATACTATTTCCTCGTAGTGTTTACGTACAAAATTTTTTGATTCTTTCAGCAGCGCGGCGATGTGTACGCGTGTTTAAAACACTCGTGATCAAAGCAAACTTTTCAACAAATTGAACGTTGTACAAAGAGAGAGAGAGAGAACGATTAGGAGAGAGAGAAAAGATGAAAAAGAAAAAGGAAATAAAAAAAGGGGAAGAAGGGTAATAAAAATCTCGAGGAGACGGGTATAATTTAATTCGAGAGAGCAATTAAATACAAAATTTACGATATCCGCATCGTATATACGACTTAGTAATTTCTATCAAAAATCGTTGATGCATAAACCGAGTGTGTATATATATATATATGTATATATATATATATAGGGAGACGGACACGCGATCGTGGCCAGGAACTAAAGTGCCTTTCGGTTCTTTCGTCGCGAACGACCGAGCGAGCGCCGGTCTTTATTTATTCACCGAGACGGCAAACTGGCACACACCCCTGAATTCTTCATGGGCTCAACCTCGGCCTCTCGCTAAGACTCACCCTGCATTGTCCGACCGAGAGTTTTCTCATTCGGGACAGCTTCGATTTGTTTCTCACTCCTCCTCTACATCTATATAGTTATATATACACCACTACAATTTTTCTCCGTCGTATTAAAAACTTAGGTATCAATTTTTACAACCTTTCGAGTTTCTCGATCGATTGCGCTGCTGTTGGTTCGAATGTTGAAAACTTTTTTTTTAAACAAATTTGTTTTTTTTTTAAATTAAATTACTTTGTGTACTCGAAACTCGCATCACCTGCTCGAGAAAAGTTAACCTGAATTAACGATAGCATAACATTCAAATTCAAATTCAAATCGAGAAAATTACGTTTTGTAAACATTTAGATTAGAATACAATATACAATTTTACAATTTTGGTGAGGGTAAGAATTTATTTAACAAAAATTACTGTTCGAGAAAAGTTAACCAAAAGGGTCAGAATATTCATCTAAAGAAGTCATTAATTTACTAATAATAATATTAAATAAAATAAATTAAATATTGTAGTAATGCATCTACGCTTTAAAATTTTTCGAGATGAAATCAACTAATTTATACACATAGAATTAGCTAAAAATCATAGTTAGTTATTTCTACGAAAAAAATATATTTTCATTTACTTTACTGCATTTTGAATTATAATGAAATATTATAGAATAAGAATAATATATATATATACTTTTGTAGAAATCAAAGAATTTGTTGTGTTTTACTTTATCTCGACATTCTATCGTCTAAAAGAATGTTAAACATTACCTCGTTTATATACCGGAATTTTTTTAGAGTAAAGCTGAGTAATTTTTTAAATATGTCAGAATTTATACATTTTTAGGTTATATGTTCCTGTATTGAAAGAAAACGAGATTTAATCAACTTGTCATTGCTACTCTAATCATCACTTTATTGGTAAAAGAAAAAAACAATTTTTAATTATTAATCATGAAATATTATTTTTAAAAACACTTCAACAAATGATTCTAGAAAAAATAGGTATAAATACAAAATAATTAAGTAAAATAATATTTAGTCACTCGTAAATGAAATGTTACTAAAAAAAATGAGTTAATTATTAAATAATTTTTAGCATCTTACCTAAAAAGGTTAATTAATTTTCGAGGAGGACGAGTAAAATTTACTCGAATGCTCAGTCTGAAGTACCCAAGTAAATACTGGTTAATCACTTGAACTACTTGAGTAAAATTTACTTAAGTACCTAACCTATAATGTTTTCGACAGTATTCTTTAATTAACTTTGAATTCGTTAGTCAGACATTCCATAATAATGTAACATACTCCTGCAAATTATAATTAAATACATTCGCACGAGATACGAGTGCTTAAACCACTCGACTAAAAATTTACTGTGACTTTTAGAAAATAATATGTTTAAACTTAACAATTGGTTATATTTATTAATTTGAAAAGTTTGAATCGAAAAATCGGTTCTTCCGTCGAGTAGATGTATAAAAAATAAGAAAGTAAAATACTGTATTTAAATACAAACTATTGTACTTCATATATAAGTTTATAAAATCGCTTTTTTGTCACAAATTAACTATTAATGATTTCGTGTTAAGGCAATTCCTCTATTAACAAAATCTAGAACTTCTTGAAAGACCCTAATAAGGAAGTATTACTGATAACTGAGATGACATGCCATTATGAAAATCTTCGTCAATGGATAAAAGACACCTTAAAAAAATGTCCACCGGAAAACCTATGCTTTCGGTGAAAACGTTTGCAAAGATGCTGTTGAAAGAATAATTATCGAGTTATTTAGTAGATATCTAAAATAGTAGACCTAATAAAATAATGTACATTTCACTCGGTCGATAACAATGGGGTAAGCGAGGCCCTTGAAAAAAATAGGCTATACTGAAAAATCGGATTCACCATAAAATGTGTAAGCCCAGTTTTGCAGGATCAATCAGCCTAATTTTGTGGGGTGAATGTCACGAAAAGTTTGATACCGATAATTTCGTGGGTGTTCGGTTGGTATACGGGTACGGGGCTCCCTGGGAAGAAACGCGAGTATGTACAGGGTACATACAGGGTAGATACGAATGGATAAAGGGTCTATTAACAAATAACGAAAAGCGCAGACGACTCAACGTAGAGCTTTGGAGAAGCAATCAAGAATCCCTTACCGGAATTCAATTACGATTGGGATACACACTCAGGGCAATCCAGCGGTTTCTCACATAGACCGCGTAATATTCGATGGGTGGTAGTGCAACCGTACCATGGGGAAAAAGAGATGGAGATATAGAGGTACAAGTAGAGATATATATATATATATATACATATATAGGAAAACGAGGGGAAAGAGATGAACCGTTAGAAGCGCGCGGCGGAGACTAACAAGCCAAAATAAACAGTCGACTGCCGCCGATTCGCCTCCTGTCGCAATATTTACAGTACGAGCTCGACAAAACCTTGGCTGCGTGTGTACTCGCTTACCTAACCTCTCATCCTTCTCCAACTCGCTGCCGTAAAATTTTTGTCCATCCATTTATATATATATATATAGGTTTAATGCCAGGTTATTGCATGACATCTGCTGATTTTGAAGCGATTTCATATTTTCTAGATTATCCGCGGTATATCTCTCCTTGCGTATAACCTCCTTTCCCTCTCTCTCTCTCTTTCTCTCTCTCTATCTCGCATCCCTTGAACGCTTTCGCGCGCGTTGTTTACCCTTTTTCCTAGAGACGTCTTTTTTTTCCTTCCTCTTCTTATTTTCCTCCTTCTTGATCCGACGAATACGTGGGGAGCTTATTATTATTATTTAGCCCAAAGTTTGTTGATTTTCGATTTATGAGAGACGCACGGGAAGGTTCGATATTTGGATGTGTGTGTGTACACAAACTGGAAACCAATTTGAGGGGATTTACATTTTTTTTGCGGAAGAATATGCGTGTGTGTATACCACCCCACGCGTGTTTGTGAACCGTGGTAACGTTTTGTAATAATGTTGTAATGGAAGTGAAATGTGCCACGCCGGAAATTGAAATTTTTATTATTATTTATTAGAAAATTTGGGGATTTCTTTTTTTTCCATGTTTATTTTCTATTTGATTTATCGCGGGAACGTATACCGATAGTCAAACTGTTTTATGATACGTATTTGAATATTGAATAATATTTTTATAAAACATGGAGTTACAACGGTTTTGTTCGTTTGCTTTTATAGTATACTAATCTTATAAATCACATTCTTTTTTTAATTTTAGTTTTTAAATGTTATGTAATAACCTACTCGTGTCAATAATTTATAATTTTTTTTGCACAAGTTAATATACACACTTTAACATAATTATTAATTAAACGAGAGTACTAAACGAACAACATTTGTATAATCTAGGCTTAACCTCTCCAGATTATCGACATAAAAATATCATTCATTACCAAAACTTACAATACTTTTATACAATTTGAATTATGTTCGAAATTAATTATTATTTTTGACAGGGAGTGGTTTGCGAAAAATAATAAATCTTCAATTTTTTTAAAATATATACTTAATATTTGGATTAAAACGTTTGATGATGGATGTAATACTTTAAAATTACTAAATATTTGTATACCCAAAATTTGGTAAAATTTTGAGTAAAATTTAATTAATGAAAGGTCAGTTACACGTATAAGTACTATTTTTACATAAATTGATATTTTATATTCATTTATGTAAAAATAGTGTCCTTTTAGTCGATAATTTTAAGCGAGGGTAATTTGAATTATTGATTGGGTTTGACGTAAACTTTGACCCTGCGAATGTCGGTAAGCGTCCCCTTAAGTGGACGTCAAACCCAATCAGTAATTCAAATTTACCGCGCCTAAAATTATCGACTGAGAAGGACTATTTTTACAAAAATTAATGTTTTATATTAATTTTATAGGATTCTGCATCCTCTTTAACCTGTTTAAAATTTAATTTAATCGTTTGCACTGTCAGAAGACTCACCGTAATGGTTTTACCGTAAATACGTATTAGACACTTTTATCTTAATAGTAAGGGGATGTCGTACTCCATTGTTACCGATCCGAGTGAATTGAGAGGTTGAACGATGAACAAAAGGTGTTCTAGATAACTTAATATATTCATTGCCGTTTATTTGAGTATTATTTATCCTTGAGATACATTTCAAACGAAAATATCGATGCATTAAAATATGATTTAAATATATTATTATAAATAGTTTGAAAGAAAATTCAAAAGTGCATTCTCTACCAAAGCCTTTTTTGAATATATCGATATATTTTTGTTTAAAATTTTCAAATTAATTTCTATATATTTTAAGGTCGTTTTTTTTATGTTTTCATCAGTGACGAAGGCATGCGATGTCTTTGTAAAGAAAACATTTGCTGAAAGTATAATCCCTAAAGGATTTTTACTAGATATATATCATATATTTATACTTCAATATTTAATTTATTCATCAATGCAACATTAGTTGGTGACACTACTATATTAAAAAACAGAGAGCTGTTAGTCGAAACAAATTTTGTTGATCATTAATTACAGACCTGTTGGCTAATTTCTTAGCTAATCCATACCCATAATGAATAATGAACTGAGCAGTTAGTTCAGTGGCACTTAGTCAGTCGGCGTATCATTTTGGTCAGATGTTTCAGCATTGACTAACCAATGACTCACCATAAACTAAGAATTAACATAATATTATTTTAGATGAAATACTTATGGTATCTCCGAATCAAACTTAATTTTAAATTAAGAAGACATTTTTTATACTCTTCGTCTACTATATTTGGTGGAATTTACCAGAGCATGGCCTTCTTTTAATACAATTAGAAGCGTTTCGTCCTCAACCTTCTGTTTAGACTCCTTAATAAGGAACTGGATATTTTACCTTAGACCACTGTCGCAAAGTGAACTGCTAAACTGCACCAGTAAAAGAAGACGACGATCTCTCTAACGAGTGTAAAGTGATGGTCGTCTCCCTCTAGCGGTGGGAAAAACTATTAGCCAGATTGCAACGTAATAGATGAATTTATCAATCGTCGATGTGTATTATGATAAAGTATTTACTGTCTTTCAGAGTCAAACTTAATTTCATATCAAAAAAAGTAAGATGTACTCAGGAATCCAAATGAAGATTGAGTATGAAACGCTTAAAATATCTTTTTAAAGAGGGTCATGCTATGAGACATTCTACCAGCTACAGTGGATGAATAGTAAAAAGAACCTTCTTTTAATTTAACATTAAGTTTTATTCGGAAAGACGCTATATACATTATATAATACACATCGCAAATGATATCGTCTATCTTGAAAATGTAATGTTAGGTTTATACCGTTTACAAAGTAATGAACCCTAATAAGAAAAGTTTACACGAACAATTAGATGTTAGCTGAGATATTTGTAGGTTATGTATGCAAATTATACGATAGTATCGATACAAAACTGTTTAATTACGTTTTAAACAGTTGTCTGATGTAACACTATTTTCTTTTCGTTTTGTATGGCGAAAGAAAAACAACTGCAAACTTGATGTATCATGAAAGAAAGAAAAAATCGATGGGACAATCGAAAAATGAGTTATTCGTAATCCGATACACGTCGTACGCAATATGTATCCAATACAAAGAGGAGAAAGAAGCATTGGGGTTATTCGAAAACAAAGTAAGTGTCCATATCCTTCATTAATAAAACATGATCCATCGCGAAGAAACGTTGAGGGTTGGGAAGAGGGGGAGGGGTGGGGGGGAGGGAGAGAAAAAAGAGAAAAAGATGGGTTGAAGCTATCGAAAATGGAGGAGCGAGGAAACGGGCAGCAGAAGCGTCGTTCATTATCTCCATCTCGTTCCGAAGTACGATCTTGTCCCGGTCGATTAACGACCTAATCGGCTTGACGAATTCGAGCGTCGTCCGGAAGAAACGAGGACGGCAAATAACCCGGACCCTTCTCTTTCCCCGAGACCCGAGAGAGCCGGATAGAAACGTTAATGGACAGTGACCGGTCAGTGGTCATCCGAGTAAGCGAGAACCCAAAAGCTGTTTGGTATCGAATCACCCTCTCTCTCTCTCTCTCTCTCTCTCTCTCTCTTTCTCTCGTTCACTTCACTGTTTATCCATTTATCAAGGCTAACCCGCGTTTCGTTAACGCGATCTCTCTCACTTTCGTGTCTTATCGCCTTTTCGACTTCTCTCGTCCTCATTTCCCAACCTTCTCGTAGTTAACTACGTTACGTATGCTAACGAAAAATTTAACTTCCAGTGTCAATGTATATGGGTGTCATACTGGAAATTGAATAAAAATTACCGATGAAAGATGGACAAGTCGGTCAAACATTTTCTGGATGTTACTTCTCATTTTATTTTTTATATAATTTGATCCCATTTACTATATTGAATACATTGTTTATTATTTACCAAGTTAAAGTCATTACAACAGTATCGTTTTATTCATTTTATCCAAATGTTAGTAAGTAACGATTGTACTCCGATTTCTAGATTATTGAAATTTAACTCGAAAATTGACAGGCAGTAATGCTAGTTAAAAAAATTAGATCATATTACTGAATAAATGATTTTTGTTTGTCTTTTAAAAGATATTGAAGGAATTATGCTAGAAAAATGAAAGGGGTGTTAAATTCAATTTTTACCTTTCTCACCTTACCAATGTCAGTAGCTAGACATATATTTGGATGTGATTAAAAAAGAACATCCTCTAAGAGTTCGGTGCTTTTCTTTTATAAATAACCCATTTATTTCGCGAAAAACGTAACATATTCTAAGAATTGAAATATTATATATTTTTAACGATTCGAATTTTGAAATAGCTGATTTGAAGAAATACGCCCATTTAATACTTTAAGGTTTAGTAATAGCTAATTTGAATGTTTTATTAATTAATAGAAGTATTCATGTTTAATGACGTTTCAATGATTTAATACTTCTATAAATTAGTTATGTCATTCTTACAAAACTCGCTTTATTTATTTTATTTTTTACTTTTTGGGGCTAGAAATAGATATTTCATAGGTTAAACTGAAGAAATAGTTATTTATGCACTTAGGAAGTCAAATATAGGCATTTATTCCCGGGACGAAAGTTTTTCAGAAAGAAATTCATCTAACGGAATAATCGACTCTTACTCTCGAAGTGCATAGAAAATTTTTCACCCTGATCGTTTGAAAAGTCACTTTTTGCAATAACAATTTTTTTTTAATTTTAAAATTTTTTTGAATATTGTAAAACTGTTAAGTCTACGATAAATAAAATGAGTCTATGGCGAATAAAATGTGTCTACGATGAATAAAATGAGTCTACGGGAAATAAAGTGATCGAAGGAATAAATTGCATTACTCCATTATGATATTTAATGCTACTTGATATCTTAAAACTAGTTTAAGTTTAGTCTGAATTGTAGCTTATCAAATGTTAAAATTTAGTTTCGATGACTAATTTTTGTTAACAAAATTTCAACACAAACCAAATTTTATATAAATCTGCAGTCGAGTTCAATTCCACTTCAATAGCCAATTTGTTATTAAAATAAAATTCATTTAAAAAATTTGGTTCTAATGAACGAGCTAGTGATGATTTAACCACTATTATCCAATGTAATACTCAAGAACGATTAATAGGTCACAAGGTTCAACACGTAATTACGTAACACTGGGTTTAAAACAATGTTCCGCACTTCATCCCAAAGGATCACTTATAATTTTCACAAGCGTAACAAAAAAAATTGTATATTTCCTTTGTTTTCTTTCGTTCTTTGGGTCTTCGAAATTCCCTTTGAGGATATGCATCCCCATTAATCGCGGTAATGACTAAGTCGGACATTTAAAAATAACCTCCCCAAGGAAATACGCGAGAGTTATCATATCCGCGGGGTTGAATACAACACTTTAGAAAATCATCTCGCACTACAATCCCCTGGTAGAAATCTTCACCAGTTTCTTCTCAGTACATAGCTAATTTCGAGGAGATAAACGTTTAATCGTTTATGTTGTAATTATTATTTCTTTAATTTAGAAAGTTCGTTGCACGCGTATGCGTAACATTGTTTTTATTAAATTTATAAATTAGTATAAGCTAAAAATATTTCTATTTGATCAACACGTTGATCAGTGAACACTAGGCTATTTTCTACCAGGGAAGTGTCTAAATGATAGGATTTATTTTAGATTTTAAATAAAAAGCGACAATAATTTTGACTTCGCCTTTTTTTTCGATTTCAACTTATAAATTCCAAACTCCAAATCAATACTAATCCAATAACGCGACGCGTAAAATTTCCGAAAAAAAATAAAAATACCTCGATTGGTGAATAGATATAAAAGGGAAAAAAGAAAGGTGCGATACCGGAAAACAAATAAGTATAAAAACTCGACTGACGCTTTGGGTGAGTTAACAAAATTAAAATGCGCGTTTGAGAGAGAGAGAGAGAGAGAGGAGAGAGAGAGAGAGAGAGGGAGAGAGGGAGAGAGGGAGGGAGATGGAGAGGGAAAAAGGGTCGTTAAAAATCTGTTAACCGAGGCCGAAGGTTTTGTTAAATTTCGGGATCGCTGGGCAGACAACCGCCGACAAATTGCGTGTCGGCTTTATTAAAATTGTTGAGCCGAGCTACACAATATAAAGAGCCCCCCGCGCGCGCGAATCCAATGAACTGCGGGCCAAGTCGATCGATCGTTTGGTTCGGGAGGAGCAGGGGCAGCGGGAGCAGCGGGGGCAGCGGAGGCGTTAAGGTTCAGAAGAGGCGGGGTGATTAAAACTTTGCCAATTTTTCTACGAGCTGGCCAGTTGGTTTTTTTCTGTTGCGACTGGTCCTTTATTAACCGTTCAATCGGTACGACCATACGTACTGTACGAATTGACTTTGTAGTTGCGCACGAATGCGAATATTTTCCCGATAGTCGGACCTCGCAGGTACCCCTTTTTCCGAGACAGCGAGAGAAAGAGAAGGCAGAGGTACTTTTTATCCGTGGGCAAGATTTTTAAAATTTTGGAATTTTGAGGAGGAGATAATGGATCTCTTATTAAAAGTGGGTACATATATATGTAGATGATATCGTATCCGGTGGAAAAGAGAAAACGAAGAGGAAGAGAGACGGAGGGAGAGAGTACTTAAAATTGTGAAGAAACAAAAAAGAAGGAAGAGAGAGAAAAGAAAAATTACAGCGTCAGGAGCGTTTGTCTTTTACGTTATGTCTCCCCATTATGTCTCTCGTTATCCAACCGTTACTACTGAAATCTGTTTTCTTTAGTTTTCTGCTGTGATTGCGTGTTCAAAGACTCCTTGTTTTTCTTTGCTCGAGGTCTGTCGAGGATTCTGCTTACTCCCACTCGAAGTTTAGTTTGAGACATGAAAAATTCACCCTGAGATTCTTTTTAAATGAACGTCCGGACTCGCGCGCGCGCGCCCGAGAGAGAGAGAGAGAGAGAGAGGCTGTCTGTTTAAGTAGACAGCCGCGAAAGGAAAGTTGACGCGCTTTCCTCCCATCCCTTTCTCGTAATTTTTTACCTGTCAGTTACGTCCTAGTTGTCTGACTGTTTGTATGTGTGTGTGTGCGCGCGCGCGCGCGTGTAGAGAGAGATATATATACAGGCCAAATTGTCTGCGACTTCCTATCCTCGTGCATGACGAGCAGCATCCACAACTAATTATTTTGTGTGACTTTAATTGCCGATTTAGCCGTAGATTCCAGAATATTTTAATAATAAATCTAATTTAATTATTAGAGTGGTTACCTTTATTTTAAACTTGTTTAGTTTTTACATTTATAATCAAGTGAAAACATTTCGAACTATCGAAATTTCAATACGTGAAATTTTCTCACTACCCAAATTATTTTTATTTTTATTTTCTGTAGATAAATAATGCATATCCGCTATTATAGTGAATTATTCTTAATTAAATTAGTAACTATTCACTAAACTTCATTTGCATACTTTTAACTATTTGAATTAGTAATTATTCATTAATTAGTTTTAATTTATTTAATCAATGTTTCAGAAAAAAACGATAATTTTTCACATACACAAAGTCGAAATTTGGAAAATATGAAAAACTTAATGTAAATTTAAATAAATATTATGTCCGCGAAACCGAATAAAATAAATAAGTTGATATTTAAAAAAAATGAAAATCTTATCATAGTTTTGCATTGCACGATTTTGAAATCCTATAAATATACCGCTCGAATGTTTTAATACGTACTTATTGCTAAAATATATACGCCAGCCCTTAGTCGCGTATCGATAAATGTCCAAAAAATGCACCTATAATATTTTAACAAAATTTTATATTTTGAGATAATCAGAAAAATCTTATTATTTGACATCAACATTTCTTGATAATGCAGCTTAACTATTCTAATATTTAAAAAGATATCAAAAATATAATCGATCGAAACATTTTTATCAATTTTTTTTTGAGGTACCCTTTTTGACATCCCACATAAATATATATTCGGCCTACTAAAAAAGTTTTACAGAGAACGAATTTGCAAAATTTATCATTGACAGATTCTTGAAGTGCCATTACAACTTGTGGAATATTTTGTTTTATTCGAGTTACAATATTCAAATAATAGCGATTTTTTCTACACTTGATATTGAATTTTTTATGTATATAGCCATGTAGTATTATTCTGATACTAACCGTGATACATTCTCGATACGGCATTTAAATTACAAAAATCTATCTTCAAAACGTCAAAAAAATTAAACCAGAAAAAAAATGTTCTCTTTCTGAGAAAATTTGTAGTTATACCTAAATGATATAAAAGAATATTAAACAACGCTACCTACTAGTTTATTGGAATAATCAATGTTAAATGAATTAATAAGAAACAATGATTATTCATCAGTATAACTACTGCAGGTATAAAAAAATTGAGATTTGTGGCTATCCAAAAATGTCGATTAGTTGCATATAAAAATTATTGAAAAAATACATAAACGAACAAACGGAAAAGCATTACAGAGATATTTACTGAAAAAAGAGGAAGCCTATCGTTGATTAAGAATAAACAGCATGACGAAGGATCCATAAAATCGAAAAGAGCGAAAATAATGTGCAACCCATAATTTAAAAGTTAAATCAGTGTCACTGTTAATAACGATGACAAAGAAGAGTAGGTGTTACGGATTAGCAATACGAATAATTCAAATGAAAACGAGGCAATGCTGAGCGAACGGAATCGTTGGAAGAGACAGGGAAAAGGCGAAAGCTGAGATTCTCAAAATACGAGAGGAAGAATTTCCTCCGATGGGGATAGCAATTTAATAAAGGTGTGTGTGTGTGTGTATATATTCCGTTTCACTCGAGGTTCCACTCTCTATTGTTGGCTCATTCTCATTTCCCACTGTGTATATACATTTCACACACCACCTCTGGCAGTTGTTAACGATCGCGTGCGCCCACATTTATATCTATCGCGAATGCATTTTCCACTCGGGGGAGGTTATGATAACGTTACGCCTGATTAGAATTAAGAAATTTTCGCGTTGCTGAATCATCTTGATGCCTGGGATTAACCGAGAGGTATATTATTGCGTTTGTAAATGCTACATATATGTATATATATACATACATGCGAGACTGTCGAAGCTCTTTACGATTCCTTTTTATGTAGTTATTTCGGTCGAACGTTTTTATCACATCGATTTTTTTATAACCCACAAAATGTTAATAAAAATAGTTTAATTATTATTTATACAGACGGAACTTTCTCGCAAAACCTCGAGAATTATTGATCAAACTTTTGTATACGAAATTTAGAGAAATTTGAATCCGTGTCTTGAATGTTTATTTATTTGTTTGTTTACCAGAATATCAAATGACAGCACAACATGCGAATGTATAAATATCGTTACTTCCATAGAGATGAAACAAATTTATATACGATTGGTGGGTACAGATTTAAAATTATTTTACAACTAAAACTTAATACTAGGTAAAAATAATATACCCTATTCCTAGTTTCTCTACATATTTGTAAAAAATAAACAAAATATAGTTTTTATTTCTATTTACAGTATATTTTCTAGAATACCTTCCTTTAAGCTCGCGTAGCAACTTTCATCCGCGGGAATAAACGTCCATTTGACTTGACCTTAGTGAATAAATAATTATCATTTGATCCAATGTGTTTAACATCACCATCGCAAGACATAAATAGAGCGACGTTGTTCAGTCATCTTTATTTCAGTTTATCTGAACGCATAAAATGTAGATTAACAATAATTGCTTTAAAAATCGTTCGCTCTGCCAACTGATCAATTGTTTATTCTATCCATATGTAGCTATATGTTTTCACGCACGTTTCGATCGTTCCTCCCAACACCATTTTTTCACACTCGGCCGATAGAGCAGTTTCCACAAATAAAGAAGGAAAGGGGAAAAAATCAATACTCGCGATAGATAGCATTAGATTTTTTTGAAAAAAAAGGAAATTGTTGTTAAAAGCTCAATGGACCAGAGCGTCAACAAAAAAAGATGTATAAGCTGATAGGACGCCGAGCGTTCTATTATCGGAGTAAAAAACCCCCGTCAATAGGCAACTCGGCTAGTAATTCGATACGAACACAAGTTAAGTCCTATCGAGAGAATCTGATTTTTCTAGAATCCGGAAATGTCTCACAGATCGGTCGTGTATCCATATATACATATACAGAGAGAGAGAGAGAGAGAGAGAGAGAGAGAGAGAGAGAGAGAGAGAGAGACTTGCACACGTAAATTCATTGGTAAAAAAAGAAGGATAAAACACCGAACAAAAGCCAGTGTATACAAAGTAAAAGGATAGAGGGGGAGGAAGGCAGCGGTCCACTTTTATTTGGAACGTTGGACGCGAATAAATATATAGAAAATCCTGCAGAGCCACTGCGGTACTCGCATCCTCCCCCTTTCCCTCTCTTGGAGACTATATGGTTCTCGGTAGATCGTACTCCGCAATTCTTCTCGGATTTTCCATAATATCCCCTCACCCCTTGAGTGTCCCTGATGGGAAGAGAGGGAGAGGGAGAGAGAGAGAGCGCGCGTTATACGTCGGGGTGGAAAATGCGATTTCAACGAGGAGGAGGAGGAGGAGGAGAGCCCCTGCGCTTACGCGTGCTTATGAGGCCGGTGAGCTACGATGTCGAGGATCAATCCGAACCAACTCTACAGCTTTATAAAGTCCAAATGGAATTCTTCGGTATGCCCTTCTTCCCTCTCTCCGTTTCTCTCTTTTTCTGTTACCTATACTTTTTATCCCCTGCAATCGATGCGAGAAGCGCCACTTTGGTGAGGAGGAAATAATTAATATCTCTTTTTTAATCACGTGTCGTCGGTGCGTGTTTCCGAGTCGCGAATGTACGACCACCAGGGGTGAATGTTTCTTTTAATTAGATGCTTATGTAGTCGAGTGGACATTCAGACATTTGTTTTCATTTACAACTTTCGGGAACATTCGGGCGAATGATTTCCATCTACCTTATGGACGTAAACTATCACTATACTGGTAATTAAACGTTCTTAGTTGGGGCAAACAATTATTACAAAGTTTAGATCGAGTATATATTTATAAATTCTTTAACTTTTATTACAGTTCTTGCAATTTTTTAACTTCCTTATTCTTCAGTTGTTAATGATCTTCATTTGTATTCCTCCTCAGGTCTCACTATTTACGCTTAATTATCTACATACAAATTCAGGTTACTCATAAAATTTTAGAATTCGAGATAAAATTGTCTAACCGATAGATTATTAATCAACGCAAAACCTCCCACAATTTTATGCAATTTTTAGGCCGATAGGGTAAAAAGAATAATTATATAATTTGAAACCTCTTCAATAAACACCAAGGTCCAACGATATTTAAAAACAATTTAAATTAGAAGATGAAGACTCAGGTATAAGGTAACATAAAATAAGTAATAACATGATATTACTACTTCTATAAAGAGTAAAATTAATTAAAAATAATTTTTTTGAGTTAGTAATTCATTGTCTTTGCATATTAATGAAAAATATTCTTGTACTTAAAATATTGGTAATTTATAGCAAAAAAAAGTAATGTAATTAATCTCAATACAGGAAAATCGGTTTTAATCGATACCTCATTTAATTAACAGAGGTCTCGGTTTTTAGAACAATCATAATAAAAAGACTTTTTTCTTTATTAAAAGTACCTAAATATTTATATATGAATTGGATCAACACGGTGAAAATTTTTATAACAAAAATTCCTATTCGGCATAATAAAAACTTAAGTCGGATTTTCACTTTTGGTTAATCATCATTTTATTTACGATAAACAGTTATGTAATTTTTTAACATAATTATCCATCCATATACAAAATTAATAAAAATTCCACGAAAGAAAGAAAATGATTACTAAACGAGGTTGCAATCCATTTGGCATATTAGAATAAGTTATAACTTTCGGTATACATACATTACGAGACATAGAAGCCACAGAAGTACAATGTAATTAACTGGAGAATGTTTAATCTAAACTCTGACATTCCAGGGGTAACCTATATATGAGGAGCAACGATAAGAGGAAACGTACAACCTCACCAGGAAAACAGATAGGAAGACACGAGAACAACAAAATACAACCTAACAAGAAGGTAAAAAAGATAATGCGTATATACGAGGATGAAATTGGAAGACACCAAAAATGAGAATCGAGTGCAACCAGGCCAATGTCTATTGTACATAACAGACCGATAAAATCACCGAACAGTCGGTATATAGGCAAAAAAAATGCTCTGGGACAACAAAATAGCAATTTAGGATCAGCCCTAAGGAAAGATCGTCAACTTGCAATTTTTCTTCTACTTGCGCTTGATTTAACATTTAATTTTTTTTCTCCTTCTTTTTACGACGAGGAAAGAGATAAAGATGAATCGTTATTAAAAAAAAGTAGTGAGAGAGAGGTAGGGGGGGGGGGATGGGGGAGAAAAAAATTTTTTTCTCTCTTTTGATACGACGATAAAGCTCGGTTGTAAAATTATTTTCCCGAAGAGCCGTTTTAAATTTACTGCGCGGGAGCGAGAGAGAGAGAGAGGGAGAGAGAGAGAGAGAGAGAGAGAGAGAGAGAGAGAGAGAGAGAGAGAGTGATATATATTGCGCGCCCTTCCGATATTTCGAATGCAAAATAATAGAATCTTCAAGACTCGGAGAAATTGATAGGAGATTATCTGCGAAAATTTTACACGTTGTAAAATTCGCATTAAAATTATTCACCGAGAAATTCTCCTCCCCCTCCTCCTCTTCTCTTTTTTCCTTTTTTATCTGCGAGTTTTACACTTTTTTTTTCATCGCAGGGATATTGAGAGCGACTTTTATACGTAGCTTTCGAAATGTAACTTCCGTTTTAATAAAAATCTATATCAGAGACTTTTATTAAATTAGACACGAATGTAAAATGTACAGTAACGTTCTATTTTTTTTTACTTTTTTGAAGAGCGGATAAATTTTTATCGATCGTAGAGCTTGATTTACATTTGATTTCATGCAGATTTATTATTATCCAAAGTGTGTTTAAGAATTTTCTTCTTTTTTTGTTGTTGTAAATTCGACGTTACTCTTGTTCAATCGAAACGAAAAGTGCACTTTTATCATGGAGTTATTTTTTCACAAAAAAATTGAAATCTCTTACGTATCTCGTTACTATACTTAATACAAGTTGCAAAAATTTAATCCAAATAATGAAGAAATCAATGTGAGTTTTTTAGCCATTGATAATTATTTTGCAATCGAAATCCTACGTAATACAGCAAAATAGAATAAATTTCCAAATAGATGTTACAAAAAAGGAATTACAAGTTCACCTCTTACCTCTTCGCGATAATCGTTGCGAGCGCTTTTGCGGAAAATCGCAACTTTTATTTAGAGGTTGTCATTTTTTTCTCTACGATTCTAAGAACTAATGCGAGGACCCATTCTTTCTAGTGCAATCATTGTCACCTTATGTGAAAACAAGAATGCGATTAAATTTGTAAGATTTGCTATCATTTTTCAATAATTTAAGTTATATTTACATATTTTTCGGAGTTATTTCGATATCACGTTGAAATCGTGGAAATTTAATTGAAATCGATTCAAAACATTACAAAATATATAAGGTTAAGTTCGGTATTTGGAGGAAGGTCAATTAGAAAATGAAATTCGAAATCAATATTGTATATAATAATCATATATAATATCTTTTTTAAATCGATTGAAATTTAAAATAAAATTTTTAAATCATATAAAATCATTTAAAAGTAGAATTAATTAAAAAAAATTATTTGAATTTTGTTTAAAAAATGCTTTGTATAGCTTCTCGCGATTACAATCTTAATTTCATACGACAAGACGCTTCACACACAAAAACACTTTAATTCTATTCATCATCAATTTCATTCATAATTACACTAAGTTTTTGTAATCGAGAAGCATTGCGTCTGTTTTTACTGGTGAAGCTCGTAACATCGAAGGCGAGGTTCTATCACCGTGAATTCTCTTCACGTTCATATTGGACAAATTTACCGTACCACTTGTTGGTTGGTTTTCGAGTTGTTATATATATATATATATAATCATTGGCAGTAGCCTTCTTCAAATAGATTGATATTGTATACACACAATCCGGATGAAATACAAACGATGATGGGATCATTCCGTTTGTCCAAATACTCCATAAAATTAATAAACCTTGATCAATTTACCAAACGACTATCTTTGAATTTCTAATGGCGGGAATGCGCAATTCCACTTTCACCTATTCGGATATTATGGTTTACTAATTAATTAATTATCGTTACCGTAGTTTAAAAAACATTTTTAAATCTGGCATACAAATTGTATATTCGTCATTCTATATTTCTATGAAAAATCGATAGAAAAGCTGCTTCTAACCACAAAAAATTGTGGGTGCGTAATTATGTATTGTATAATTATTTTGGGTAAAAACTAGTTATTTCTTTAAAAACCAGTAAGAAAAATGTTCCGAACTTTAATACATTAACAAATAGCCAATTTTCCACCAGAGATACCTATGTATATTCATATAAATAAATATTTATATTCATATAAATATTTATCGATTATTAGTTCAACGTTTAAAGAATCAAATTTTTATTGATTATCGATCAATGGTAGAAAAAAGTGTCTCATCGTGTTAATTAATGACGAGGCAGTTCTGAAGAAATAAGTAAAATGCACTTAACGAAAGTAATAGTGAATATTTCATCAAGAGTAAACTCCGGTAATTCACAAATGTGTGAATCGCGTACCTCCAACGAGACTAGCTAGGTCATCAATTTTCGCATTTTTTAAATCCATCGACACATTTATATTTAAAATTATCTTCATTCGTTAAAAATAAAAGATTCGATTTTCCCCGATAATTATCCCGAGTAGTGGTGCTGTTGGGCCGTGAGAAATCTTTCAATTTCAATCGATTAATAATCACCCAAACTGATTTGTTTCATTAATTTTATCGACAAGTCAATAATTAGATTTTGCGCGGGGTTCATTCACGCGATTGAGATAATAATTGCATTATAAGGTTAAAATTTTCTAATAAAAATTACTGTGACTGCACGGTCCGGTCAGGACCTTGCTTTAGCTGTTGAGCGAGTTAACCTAGAATTATTATACTGTATGAAGAAAAATCGTGTACCGTACTGTCACGATAATTTTTATTTAAAAATGAATTATATTTTATTTACTTAGAAAATCTATTAAAAATACAGGATATTTTGGACTACTATCTCCGATATTTACAAGATTTAACCTAAAATATCATGCAGTTTGTAAGGGATATGTTCGCTTTGGCGAGATGAATATATTACGGGTAGCTTAGAAATAAGGCATAATGCGTGTGTGTGTGTAGATATATATATTAAACTAGTCAAGCCTTGAATAATAACAGGCAATAATCATAAATTAGTTGAAACCCAAAACGACCGGGAAATCCAACCGAAACGAGCGACTTAAAGTAAAGAAAAAGGATCTATTGTGTTGAAAGAACAATAATAAGAGACATAGCTTTCGACACATCTGGTCCCCATACTTTCAGCCTATCGAACACTTAGTCGCGAAACACAGAGAGGGAAAATGGAAGAAAAAACTAAGTACGCCCCCGCACTAGGTATATACCAGGTCTCGGCCCGAAGCGAGGGCTACAAAAATCAGTCAGTCCCGTTCTAGCTCTCGAATTGAGTACACCGTTTTGTGAATATCCCTTTAAAGTGTTCGCTCTCATATATAACTGATTGTTACCGCGTTATTTCAACGTCGAACCGACAGTCGCTGGCGTGTGCGGTTTGTGATCCGCCTTAGACGCTGTAACGCGTAATCGTGGCTGCTAGGCTATATAAATAATAGTGCGATATTCTGCAACGGTCATTAATTCCGTTAAGATTGGATCGAGGACGATATTGGGGAGCTTTCTGGAAGCCGATATCGTTTGGTGTTCTCCGGCCGAACAGTCTAGCAACACCGTCTCCTGGATAGTCGGTTGTGATTTACCGAGCTCTGGGCTGACTAGGATCACTCCAAAGACCGCACAGCAGCATCCAACTGACGTTCGACTAGATAAGTAACTGCGAGATCTCGCCTGCGCCTTTATATGTATTAAAAGAAAAGTAAAATCCGTGTAAACAAATTTGTAAATCATTATTCCGTGCGTTTTAAGTTTATACTGTAGTTATTTCCTTTAAATATGTATATTATGTTAAATTAGTATATAGTAAATTTACTAAGGCTTTTTCCCCACTTCGACTGGGGTTTTTTAATGCCGGTAGTTTTTCTATCAATAAACTTATCACTTATATCTAATTTTATTTTATTGCATTTATTTCACCTAGTATGTGTTAATCCTCACTCTATCCTAACCTATTATAATTAGTTTTACTTGCTTAAAACATTTTGGTGCCCCGGGTGAGGAATGAGTGATTACACATATGTAGGCTATGGTTACTCAATTGGTAGTAGGATATAATGACTTACATAATTTGTCTTTAGTTATAATCTAAGTTAAGTACCTGTGTTGTATAGTTATAATCCATATACCGTTAGTTTTAATCTATATTAGTTTCTTTTCGAATTTCGTTGTGTAATTTGCGTTTAAAGTACATTTAATTACTTTGTATTTGTTATAAGTATAGTTAATATGGCGCCGCTAGCTTTGAGAAAACTTATCGCAGTGCAAAACACGCGGATTGCAGAAATTGAACTTTTAAGTACACGGTTAAGGGAAAAATCACGCGATTCGTTTAATCTGAGTATAGTTACTTCGCGCATCGACACTTTGAATGAAATATGGACAAATCTGCGTAATACGCATGCTGAAATTGTAGTACGAGACAATGCTGCAAACGAACCTTATGTTGCCGATGGGAAAATCACTCAATTGCAGGCGTTGTATGAGGACACGCTCGATTTCCTATTAACCTTAAAAACAGAGTTGGCTCCCGCACTACCGGTTCCAATCGCTACTACGCGAAACGCTAGAAGCTCTCCCGATTTCGAATTGCGAGCCGCTAAGTTACCGAAATTAGATCTTCCTTCTTTCGCGGGTAGGTACGAAGATTGGGAAAACTTCTGCGACCTGTTTACAACATTAGTACACGACGCGCCGCGACTATCTGACGCAACTAAACTGCAATACTTAAAAACATGTTTACAGGGTGCGGCGGCAGATTTAGTTAAAGACGTCGCGACTACAAACGCTAATTACGCTGCAACCTGGCAAGCGTTAAAAGCGCGCTTTCATAACCCTCGTTTAATCGTCAATAATCATTTACGAACTTTAATGGACTTACCGTACCTTAAGAAGGAATCGGCCGCTGATTTACGTTTATTCGCAGACGAGGCTCAGCGTATTGTTCGTGCATTATTAAATCTTAAAATGCCGATCGAGCATTGGGATATTTGGTTCGTCTTTATTTTAGCCGCTCGTTTGGACCCGGATTCGCGAAAGGTTTGGGAGGCGGAACTAAGCATAAAGGATCGACGTCTGATGGCTGGTACGAATAGCGAAACTGCGGGCGCGAACATATTAGATCGGTTCCCGAAGTTTGTAGATTTAGCCGAATTTTTAGAGCAGCGAGCTCAAACTTTGAGTTTTATCGCCGCGGAAAATAAATTCGATAAAAAATCTATACTGCCGATGAAACCTATACCGAGTGCACGGAAAATCTATCACGCGTCTACTTCACGCAGGGAACTCGATCGAAAGGTTAGATGTCCTTTATGCGGTAAAACTCATTCAGTATCTCAATGTTATAAATTTAAATCGAAATCTCCGCAAGAACGCCGCGCGGAAGTACGTCGTTTACAGCTTTGTTACAATTGCCTAGGTCCGCACAAAGCTAGTAATTGCACCTCCTTGTATAAATGCGCTACCTGCAATGAACGACATCATACCTTGATACATATTGCACCCGCAGGTAGTAACACTCCGGCTAATAGAAATACGGTTGAAACTAATGAAGAGGTGAAACCTTTTAAACTAACAAATAAAAATGTACATACTGCCAGTATTTCGGCACATAATCATTCCGTTATTTTGGCAACCGCGCAGATCCAACTAATCGGGCCTAACGGAGAGCATACTCGTGCTAGGGCATTATTAGATCAGGGCTCCGAAATTTCGTTTGTTTCGGAAGCTATAGTGTGTCTCGTAGGGTTACAAAAACAACGGGTTAATATTTCCTTGAGTGGTCTCGGTAACAGTACTGCGGGTACAGCACGAGCCGCGACGCGATTTGTAGTGCAATCTTTGAGAGACCCATGTTTCCAACTGGAAATAGAAGCGCTCATCTTACCGAAGCTTACCGCGAAATTACCAGCACGGCGTGCGGTGGAGTGTAACTTGCATATGTTCGAAGAATTACCGTTAGCTGACCCGCAATTTTTCAAACCGGACTCCATCGATGTCATATTGGGAGCCGACGTTTATGGTCAATTATTGCGGTCAGGTTTGCATAGCTTTCCACAATCGTCGCTAATTGCTCAAGATACCGCCCTAGGTTGGGTCATTTCGGGTCCTGCCTTCATCACTGAGTCACGGCGGGCGGGGCGTGATTCCCGAGGAATAATTAACACTCTACATTGCGCTTCGCAAGATATTGACCTGGACGTAACCTTGCAAAGGTTCTGGACTCTCGAAGAAATTCCGTGTACTAATAAAAGATTAAATGGCGAAGAAGAGGCGTGCGAAAGCTTATATACAAAAACACATATTCGTGATTGTACGGGCCAGTTTATCGTACACCTACCTCTTAAGTCAGGAATACCTGAGGTCGCATCGGAGACTCGTCGTATGGCGATGGGTTCTTTAAATCATATGCATCGACGTTTCATTCGCGATCCGAATCTCGCATCAGCTTACCGTGAGTTTATGACAACATATGAGTCCCTCGGACATATGTCGCGCGTACCCGATGAACAGTTAAAAAAATCCGCGAGCATGGTATCTACCTCACCACGCAGTTATTCAATCTTCTCCGGCTGGTATGAAAATTCGTGTAGTATTCGACGCGTCGCGTAAAACCCAACAAAAGCAATGTTTAAATGATTTTCTTATGGCGGGACCCGCGCTTCAACGAGATTTATCGTTAATTTTGTTAAATTGGCGGCAATATAAATACGTGTTTACAGCCGATATTGTTAAAATGTTCCGGCAAATACGCGTCACAACCGAACACCAGGATTTACAACGAATTTTATGGGCTCCAAGTCCAAGCGAAACCCCGACAGAGTATAGACTAACAACGGTAACCTATGGAACGTCGTGCGCACCATATTTAGCTATACGTACGCTTAATCAGTTAGCTGTGGATGAAAAATCTCGTTTTCCGTTGGGAGCTCGCTGCCTTGAAATGAATACGTATGTTGATGACACTTTCGCCGGTGCGAACGAACTTTCCGTAGCGTTGCGTACGCGTCAAGAGCTTGTTAATATGTTAGACACCGCAGGTATAAAATTGGATAAATGGGCTGCAAATCATCCCGAATTAATCCCTTCACGCATGTCGTCTATGCAGGTAAACAAACTCATTAACACTAATGAATCGGTCAAGACACTGGGTGTTCAATGGAGTCCTTCTGACGACCAATTTAAATTTACAACACTAGAGTTTAAAAATCTGATTGGGGGCGACAACGAAACGCGCAATTCTCTCTAATATTGCTCGCTTATTTGATCCTCTCGGGTGGTCGCACCGTAACCGTTGTGGCAAAAATACTCATGCAGGATCTATGGATTTTAAAATGTGGTTGGGATACCGTTTTAACCGTTTGAAATCCAAGAACGTTGGTCCGATTATTGTAATTCGCTGTCTTCGCTTCCCTGTGTGTCGATAAAACGTTGGCTAGGTGAGTCAACCGGTCCGTCCTCACAAATTCACGGGTTTTGCGACGCTTCTTCACGCGCGTATGCTGCAGCAGTTTATATGCGCATTGACGAAGGTAATGGTAATTATTGCGTTTCTTTATTAGCGGCGAAAAGTAAGGTTGCGCCAGTAAAAACCGTGAGTATTCCGAATCTCGAATTATGCGGAGCCGTATTACTCGTGAAACTCATACAACATATTTCTAAATTAGAATTTTTTCAAGCGTTACCTATATTTACTTGGACCGACAGTGAGATTGTTTTAAAATGGCTTCAAAAACATCCCTGTAATTGGAAAACTTTCGTAGCGAACCGCGTATCACTTATTCAAACCGAATTGCCAAAAACCACTTGGTCACACGTACCGACCAAGGAAAATCCCGCAGACCTGGCCACTCGTGGTTGTAAACCTTTAGAGCTGATCCACTCTGATTTATGGTGGTACGGACCGATTTGGCTGTCGAAGAGTCATGAGCATTGGCCTAAAGCGATTTCCGCACCGCGGGTTTTACACATTCGATCGACCATTGACGAACCAACTATTCTTGTTAAATTTTCATCTCTCACCAAACTCTATAGAATTGTGGCTTATTGTTTACGTCCATTGCTCATACTCCGTAGAAAGAAACAAAAATCTCGAGACACCCCCCTCATTTCTTACCGTGTCGGAATTATCTAACGCACGAATTAAGGTCATTAAATTAGCTCAACTTATGCATTTAATACTGAAATACAAGTATTACAATCGGGCAAACCTCTCCCAAAGCGTCATCACATGTTAGCTTTAAACCCTTATATAGACAATGTCGATGGTATATTACGCGTAGGAGGACGACTGACAAATTCCGGCTTGACGTATGAAGAAAAGCACCCGCCCATTTTACCGCATCGTTCTGCACTTAGCCGACTACTAGTACGTTACGCACATCGAATCTGCTTACACGGAGGCCCAACTTTAACGTCAAATATGGTAATGCAGTATGCATGGATATTAGGACGAAATCGATTAGTGAAAACCGAGATCCGTAATTGTATTACTTGCCAACGCGTTAAACCTAAGTTAGCTCATCAAATGATGGGAAAT
This sequence comes from Theocolax elegans, assembly GCA_026168455.1. Lineage (NCBI taxonomy): Eukaryota > Metazoa > Arthropoda > Insecta > Hymenoptera > Cerocephalidae > Theocolax > Theocolax elegans. The sequence goes on along the minus strand of CM047428.1, from coordinate 87,597,466 downwards.
CTTCCCGCCGCGCGCGTAACACCTGGTCGGCCGTTCAGTTCTTCGGGTCTAGATTATGCCGGTCCTATACAAATACGTACGACGAAGGGGCGTGGTCATAAATCCTATAAAGGATATATTGCTCTATTTGTATGTTTCGCAACAAGAGCCATTCACCTTGAGGTGGTTAGTGACCTCACGACTCAATGTTTCCTTGCCGCGTACAAACGATTTGTCGGACGCCGTGGAATCTGCCGAAACATATACAGCGATAATGCGACCACCTTTCAATCAGCAGATAAAGAATTGCAATCGATGTTTAGGCCGCTTCCAATTTTTACACAGCAGTAGCAACTACACTCGCGAATGACGGTACAACATGGAGTTTTATTTCCCCCTAATTCTCCTCATTACGGAGGGTTATGGGAAGGCCGCGGTGAAATCCGTTAAGCATCATCTCAAACGGCAATCGGAGTTCAAACATTAACCTTCGAAGAACTTTCAACTACTCTTGTCGAAATAGAGGCATGTCTCAACTCGCGTCCTCTTTGTCCTCTAACTTCGGACATAGATGATCTTCAAGCCTTAACACCATCTCATTTCCTTCTCGGAGGCGCATCTGCCTACTTCCCGATGAAGCTCCTCCCAATGTTCCCGAAAACCGGTTGGATCGCATTCATTTACTTCAAGCAATACGTAATAAGTTTTGGAAACGTTGGTCTCAAGAATACCTCCAACATCTTCAGGAGCGAAGTAAATGGCGAGGACCTACAAAAAACTTTGCGGTTGGTCAATTAGTTCTTGTACGCGATGACCGATACCCACCGTCAAAATGGGCCTCTCGCTCGGGTTATAGAAGTACATGAAGGCCCGGATGGATTAGTTCGAGTAGTCACCATAAAGACCGCGATTCCGTTTTGCCGGCCGACACATTGCGCGTCTTAGTCCGTTATTTGTCGAAAAAAAATTAAACTCATGACTTGTAACACCAACTAACGTCAAATAATACCAACAATTCGTCCGACGGACGAAGGCGGGCGGAATGTTCGCTTTGGCGAGATGAATATATTACGGGTAGCTTAGAAATAAGGCATAATGCTGTGTGTGTGTAGATATATATATATTAAACTAGTCAAGCCTTGAATAATAACAGGCAATAATCATAAATTAGTTGAAACCCAAAACGACCGGGAAATCCAACCGAAACGAGCGACTTAAAGTAAAGAAAAAGGATCTATTGTATTGAAAGAACAATAATAAGAGACATAGCTTTCGACACATCTGGTCCCCATACTTTCAGCCTATCGAACACTTAGTCGCGAAACACAAGAGAGGAAAATGGAAGAAAAAACTAAGTACGCCCCCGCACTAGGTATATACCAGGTCTCGGCCCGAAGCGAGGGCTACAAAAATCAGTCAGTCTCGTTCTAGCTCTCGAATTGAATACACCGTTTTGTGAATATTCCTTTAAGGATGTGTTCGCTCTCATATATAATTGATTGTTACCGCGTTATTTCAACGTCGAACCGACAGTCGCTGGCGTGTGCAGTTTGTGATCCGCCTTAGACGCTGTAACGCGTAATCGTGGCTGCTAGGCTATATAAATAATAGTGCGATATTCTCCAACGGTCATTAATTCCGTTAAGATTGGATCGAGGACGATATTGGGGAGCTTTCTGGAAGCCGATATCGTTTGGTGTTCTCCGGCCGAACAGTCTAGCAACACCGTCTCCCGGATAGTCGGTTGTGATTTACCGAGCTCTGGGCTGATTAGGATCACTCCAAAGATCGCACAGCAGCATCCAACTGACGTTCGACTAGATAAGTAACTGCGAGATCTCGCCTGCGCCTTTATATGTATTAAAAGAAAAGTAAAATCCGTGTAAACAAATTTGTAAGTTATTATTCCGTGCGTTTAAGTTTATACTGTAGTTATTTCCTTTAAATATGTATATTATGTTAAATTAGTATATAGTAAATTTACTAAGGCTTTTTCCCCACTTCGACTGGGGTTTTTTAATGCCGGTAGTTTTTCTATCAATAAACTTATCACTTATATCTAATTTTATTTTATTGCATTTATTTCACCTAGTATGTGTTAATCCTCACTCTATCCTAACCTATTATAATTAGTTTTACTTGCTTAAAACATTTTGGTGCCCCGGGTGAGGAAGTGAGTCATTACACATATGTAGGCTATGGTTACTCAATTAGTAGTAGGATATAATGACTTACATAATTTGTCTTTAGTTATAATCTAAGTTAAGTACCTGTGTTGTATAGTTATAATTCATATACCGTTAGTTTTTATCTATATTAGTTTCTTTTCGAATTTCGTTGTGTAATTTGCGTTTAAAGTACATTTAATTACTTTGTATTTGTTATAAGTATAGTTAATATGGCGCCGCTAGCTTTGAGAAAACTTAGTCGCAGTGCAAAACACGCGGATTGCAGAAATTGAACTTTTAAGTACACGGTTAAGGGAAAAATCACGCGACTCGTTTAATCTCAGTATAGTTACTTCGCGCATCGACACTTTGAATGAAATATGGACGAATCTGCGTAATACGCATGCTGAAATTGTAGTACGAGACAATGCTGCAAACGAACCTTATGTTGCCGATGGGAAAATCACTCAATTGCAGGCGTTGTATGAGGACACGCTCGATTTCTTATTAACCTTAAAAACAGAGTTGGCTCCCGCACTACCGGTTCCAATCGCTACTACGCAAAACGCTAGAAGGCTCTCCCGATTTCGAATTGCGAGCCGCTAAGTTACCGAAATTAGATCTTCCTTCCTTCGCGGGGTACGAAGATTGGGAAAACTTCTGCGACCTGTTTACAACATTAGTACACGACGCGCCGCGACTATCTGACGCAACTAAACTGCAATACTTAAAAACATGTCTACAGGGTGCGGCGGCAGATTTAGTTAAAGACGTCGCGACTACAAACGCTAATTACGCTGCAACCTGGCAAGCGTTAAAAGCGCGCTTTCATAACCCTCGTTTAATCGTCAATAATCATTTACGAACTTTAATGGACTTACCGTACCTTAAGAGGGAATCGGCCGCTGATTTACGTTTATTCGTAGACGAGGCTCAGCGTATTGTTCGTGCATTATTAAATCTTAAAATGCCGATCGAGCATTGGGATATTTGGTTCGTCTTTATTTTAGCCGCTCAGTTTAGACCCGGATTCGCGAAAGGTTTGGGAAGGCGGAACTAAGCATAAAGGATCGACGTCTGATGGCTGGTACGAATAGCGAAACTGCGGGCTGCGAACATATTAGATCGGTTCCCGAAGTTTGTAGATTTAGCCGAATTTTTAGAGCAGCGAGCTCAAACTTTGAGTTTTATCGCCGCGGAAAATAAATTGGATAAAAAATCTATACTGCCGATGAAACCTATACCGAGTGCACGGAAAATCTATCACGCGTCTACTTCACGCAGGGAACTCGATCGAAAGGTTAGATGTCCTTATGCGGTAAAACTCATTCAGTATCTCAATGTTATAAATTTAAATCGAAATCTCCGCAAGAACGCCGCGCGGAAGTACGTCGTTTACAGCTTTGTTACAATTGCCTAGGTCCGCACAAAGCTAGTAATTGCACCTCTTGTATAAATGCGCTACCTGCAATGAACGACATCATACCTTGATACATATTGCACCCGCAGGTAGTAACACTCCGGCTAATAGAAATACGGTTGAAACTAATGAAGAGGTGAAACCTTTCAAACTAACAAATAAAAATGTACATACTGCCAGTATTTCGGCACATAATCATTCCGTCATTTTGGCAACCGCGCAGATCCAACTAATCGGGCCTAACGGAGAGCATACTCGTGCAAGGGCATTATTAGATCAGGGCTCCGAAATTTCGTTTGTTTCCGAAGCTATAGTGTGTCTCGTAGGGTTACAAAAACAACGGGTTAATATTTCCTTGAGTGGTCTCGGTAACAGTACTGCGGGTACAGCACGAGCCGCGACGCGATTTGTAGTGCAATCTTTGAGAGATCCCATGTTTCCAACTGGAAATAGAAGCGCTCATCTTACCGAAGCTTACCGCGAAATTACCAGCACGGCGTGCGGTGGAGTGTAACTTGCATATGTTCGAAGAATTACCGTTAGCTGACCTGCAATTTTTCAAACCGGACTCAATCGATGTCATATTGGGAGCCGACGTTTATGGTCAATTATTGCGGTCAGGTTTGCATAGCTTTCCACAATCGTCGCTAATTGCTCAAGATACCGCCCTAGGTTGGGTCATTTCGGGTCCTGCCTTCATCACTGAGTCACGGCGGGCGGGGCGTGATTCCCGAGGAATAATTAACACTCTACATTGCGCTTCGCAAGATATTGACCTGGACGTAACCTTGCAAAGGTTCTGGACTCTCGAAGAAATTCCGTGTCCTAATAAAAGATTAAATGGCGAAGAAGAGGCGTGCGAAAGCTTATATACAAAAACACATATTGTGATTGTAGGGGCCAGTTTATCGTACACCTACCTCTTAAGTCAGGAATACCCGAGGTCGCATCGGAGACTCGTCGTATGGCGATGGGTTCTTTAAATCATATGCATCGACGTTTCATCCGCGATCCGAATCTCGCATCAGCTTACCGTGAGTTTATGACAACATATGAGTCCCTCGGACATATGTCGCGCGTACCCGACGAATAGTTAAAAAACCCGCGTGCATGGTATCTACCTCACCACGCAGTAATTCAATCTTCTCCGGCTGGTATGAAAATTCGTGTAGTATTCGACGCGTCGCGTAAAACCCAACAAAAGCAATGTTTAAATGATTTTCTTATGGCGGGACCCGCGCTTCAACTGAGATTTATCGTTAATTTTGTTAAATTGGCGGCAATATAAATACGTGTTTACAGCCGATATTGTTAAAATGTTCCGGCAAATACGCGTCACAACCGAACACCAGGATTTACAACGAATTTTATGGGCTCCAAGTCCAAGCGAAACCCCGACAGAGTATAGACTAACAACGGTAACCTATGGAACGTCGTGCGCACCATATTTAGCTATACGTACGCTTAATCAGTTAGCTGTGGATGAAAAATCTCGTTTTCCGTTGGGAGCTCGCTGCCTTGAAATGAATACGTATGTTGATGACACTTTCGCCGGTGCGAACGAACTTTCCGTAGCGTTGCGTACGCGTCAAGAGCTTGTTAATATGTTAGACACCGCAGGTATAAAATTGGATAAATGGGCTGCAAATCATCCCGAATTAATCCCTTCACGCATGTCGTCTATGCAGGTAAACAAACTCATTAACACTAATGAATCGGTCAAGACACTGGGTGTTCAATGGAGTCCTTCTGACGACCAATTTAAATTTACAACACTAGAGTTTAAAAATCTGATTGGGGCGACAACGAAACGCGCAATTCTCTCTAATATTGCTCGCTTATTTGATCCTCTCGGGTGGGTCGCACCGGTAACCGTTGTGGCAAAAATACTCATGCAGGATCTATGGATTTTAAAATGTGGTTGGGATACCGTTTTACCGTTTGAAATCCAAGAACGTTGGTCCGATTATTGTAATTCGCTGTCTTCGCTTCCCTGTGTGTCGATAAAACGTTGGCTAGGTGAGTCAACCGGTCCGTCCTCACAAATTCACGGGTTTTGCGACGCTTCTTCACGCGCGTATGCTGCAGCAGTTTATATGCGCATTGACGAAGGTAATGGTAATTATTGCGTTTCTTTATTAGCGGCGAAAAGTAAGGTTGCGCCAGTAAAAACCGTGAGTATTCCGAATCTCGAATTATGCGGAGCCGTATTACTCGTGAAACTCATACAACATATTTCTAAATTAGAATTTTTTCAAGCGTTACCTATATTTACTTGGACCGACAGTGAGATTGTTTTAAAATGGCTTCAAAAACATCCCTGTAATTGGAAAACTTTCGTAGCGAACCGCGTATCACTTATTCAAACCGAATTGCCAAAAACCACTTGGTCACACGTACCGACCAAGGAAAATCCCGCAGACCTGGCCACTCGTGGTTGTAAACCTTTAGAGCTGATCCACTCTGATTTATGGTGGTACGGACCGATTTGGCTGTCGAAGAGTCATGAGCATTGGCCTAAAGCGATTTCCGCACCGCGGGTTTTACACATTCGATCGACCATTGACGAACCAACTATTCTTGTTAAATTTTCATCTCTCACCAAACTCTATAGAATTGTGGCTTATTGTTTACGTCCATTGCTCATACTCCGTAGAAAGAAACAAAATCTCGAGACACCCCCCTCATTTCTTACCGTGTCGGAATTATCTAACGCACGAATTAAGGTCATTAAATTAGCTCAAACTTATGCATTTAATACTGAAATACAAGTATTACAATCGGGCAAACCTCTCCCAAAGCGTCATCACATGTTAGCTTTAAACCCTTATATAGACAATGTCGATGGTATATTACGCGTAGGAGGACGACTGACAAATTCCGGCTTGACGTATGAAGAAAAGCACCCGCCCATTTTACCGCATCGTTCTGCACTTAGCCGACTACTAGTACGTTACGCACATCGAATCTGCTTACACGGAGGCCCAACTTTAACGTCAAATATGGTAATGCAGTATGCATGGATATTAGGACGAAATCGATTAGTGAAAACCGAGATCCGTAATTGTATTACTTGCCAACGCGTTAAACCTAAGTTAGCTCATCAAATGATGGGAAATCTTCCCGCCGCGCGCGTAACACCTGGTCGGCCGTTCAGTTCTTCGGGTCTAGATTATGCCGGTCCTATACAAATACGTACGACGAAGGGGCGTGGTCATAAATCCTATAAAGGATATATTGCTCTATTTGTATGTTTCGCAACAAGAGCCATTCACCTTGAGGTGGTTAGTGACCTCACGACTCAATGTTTCCTTGCCGCGTACAAACGATTTGTCGGACGCCGTGGAATCTGCCGAAACATATACAGCGATAATGCGACCACCTTTCAATCAGCAGATAAAGAATTGCAATCGATGTTTAAGGCCGCTTCCAATTTTTACACAGCAGTAGCAACTACACTCGCGAATGACGGTACAACATGGAGTTTTATTCCCCCTAATTCTCCTCATTACGGAGGGTTATGGGAAGCCGCGGTGAAATCCGTTAAGCATCATCTCAAACGGGCAATCGGAGTTCAAACATTAACCTTCGAAGAACTTTCAACTACTCTTGTCGAAATAGAGGCATGTCTCAACTCGCGTCCTCTTTGTCCTCTAACTTCGGACATAGATGATCTTCAAGCCTTAACACCATCTCATTTCCTTCTCGGAGGCGCATCTGCCTTACTTCCCGATGAAGCTCCTCCCAATGTTCCCGAAAACCGGTTGGATCGCATTCATTTACTTCAAGCAATACGTAATAAGTTTTGGAAACGTTGGTCTCAAGAATACCTCCAACATCTTCAGGAGCGAAGTAAATGGCGAGGACCTACAAAAAACTTTGCGGTTGGTCAATTAGTTCTTGTACGCGATGACCGATACCCACCGTCAAAATGGCCTCTCGCTCGGGTTATAGAAGTACATGAAGGCCCGGATGGATTAGTTCGAGTAGTCACCATAAAGACCGCGAATTCCGTTTTGCGCCGACACATTGCGCGTCTTAGTCCGTTATTTGTCGAAAAAAATTAAAACTCATGACTTGTAACACCAACTAACGTCAAATAATACCAACAATTCGTCCGACGGACGAAGGCGGGCGGAATGTTCGCTTTGGCGAGATGAATATATTACGGGTAGCTTAGAAATAAGGCATAATGCGTGTGTGTGTGTAGATATATATATATTAAACTAGTCAAGCCTTGAATAATAACAGGCAATAATCATAAATTAGTTGAAACCCAAAATGACCGGGAAATCCAACCGAAACGAGCGACTTAAAGTAAAGAAAAAGGATCTATTGTGTTGAAAGAACAATAATAAGAGACATAGCTTTCGACACATCTGGTCCCCATACTTTCAGCCTATCGAACACTTAGTCGCGAAACACAGAGAGGGAAAATGGAAGAAAAAACTAAGTACGCCCCCGCACTAGGTATATACCAGGTCTCGGCCCGAAGCGAGGGCTACAAAAATCAGTCAGTCCCGTTCTAGCTCTCGAATTGAGTACACCGTTTTGTGAATATCCCTTTAAAGTGTTCGCTCTCATATATAACTGATTGTTACCGCGTTATTTCAACGTCGAACCGACAGTCGCTGGCGTGTGCGGTTTGTGATCCGCCTTAGACGCTGTAACGCGTAATCGTGGCTGCTAGGCTATATAAATAATAGTGCGATATTCTGCAACGGTCATTAATTCCGTTAAGATTGGATCGAGGACGATATTGGGGAGCTTTCTGGAAGCCGATATCGTTTGGTGTTCTCCGGCCGAACAGTCTAGCAACACCGTCTCCTGGATAGTCGGTTGTGATTTACCGAGCTCTGGGCTGACTAGGATCACTCCAAAGACCGCACAGCAGCATCCAACTGACGTTCGACTAGATAAGTAACTGCGAGATCTCGCCTGCGCCTTTATATGTATTAAAAGAAAAGTAAAATCCGTGTAAACAAATTTGTAAATCATTATTCCGTGCGTTTTAAGTTTATACTGTAGTTATTTCCTTTAAATATGTATATTATGTTAAATTAGTATATAGTAAATTTACTAAGGCTTTTTCCCCACTTCGACTGGGGTTTTTTAATGCCGGTAGTTTTTCTATCAATAAACTTATCACTTATATCTAATTTTATTTTATTGCATTTATTTCACCTAGTATGTGTTAATCCTCACTCTATCCTAACCTATTATAATTAGTTTTACTTGCTTAAAACAGGATAGTTACAATTTTTACCGAGCTGTTACGACATAAATTGACGTACTTCTCAAAGCATTTTCTATACTTTGAAGAAAGGGATGTTAATATCGATATTGATGAACTCATACTTTACTATACTTTTAATTGGCGAATTTTCACAAGTTGCACGGTCGATAAATGTATATTAATATTTATTTGTTATACTACTGCAAAATGATCATTTATCACTATATTGCTTATCTACAGAAAAAATACCGGATATAGTTTCATTGTTTTACACTTGGAGAGAATTTTCCAATAAAAAAACCGTAACAGCACGGTAAAAACTTGGGATATACGTAGTATCAACTGCTTAATTTTTCACCTAAATTTCGTGATATTTATACCGCGCTGCCACGATGATACATAAATTGGTGGTAAACACCAAACGTTCCAGATTTACTGTGTCTTCATTGTAATTATTATAACAAAATTTTCAACAAATTTTAAACACACACACATCGAAACGCATATACAATTTCTTCACGGTTCACTTACTCATCAATACTTCGAAAAATTTAAATTCTATTTGTTATACACCAGACGGTATTTAATTTCGTATTCAAAGAAACCATATATTTTCTTTCCGTCGGATATAAAAAAACCGAGCCTTTTATTTATTATTTTCTTGGTACAAAATCGCTTCACCCTTTTGGCAAAAGTTTCAAAAGGTTTAATTAACGTTATTTTCTGTCTAGCACTCACTTTTTTCCTCCCTCCCTCTCTCTCTCAATTTATTCACGCATACGATGGCGAAAAATCACACGCTCCTCTTCTCGTTTTTTTTCGTCCCACGCATTCGATGCCCCGGCCAATTCGTCCCCGATCGACGGTACAATTTCGAGTTCCAATATTTGGTTGCCCTATAGGAGAGACCTCACCGACTATTACCACTGGCGTTCGCGCTCCCTTATTTCAAGTGGGTATATAGTTGGATCTCTATATACACGGTGACCTCGTTTTCCCGTGTATATGTACAAAACGAATATTCCTACACTTTTGTCGTCGTCGTTGTCGTTTACTCAATGTCTTAATTTTACCGTTGCCTTCGTCGTTTCGAATCGTTTTATTAGTATCGTTTATGGCTCCGTCATTGAATACGGAAATTTACTTTTATCGATTTGAAAAAAGAGTGTTTGCGTAATTACAGTTTAAATAAAGTTGACGACGAGATTTTTAAAATAAACAATGATTTTTTAATCAAATAAATATACTCTGTTAGTAAATTCTAGGAGGTTAATTGTTATACCGATTGAGCGAAATAATTTCGTTTACTTATTTAGAACAGATACAATTTTACAGTTTATACAGAATCAGAAAATTTTCCCCATAATCCATTTCAATCTCTTTGACAGAACCTTCGATTTTTATAAATCCCAAAATGTATAAATAATCTCTATTTGACTTTAAATTAGCAAGTTTGACAATTGAGCAGTATCTCGAAAGTTCTTCCTTAATTATCCAAAAATTACAGAGAGGGGTGTACGAGTGAAAAAGTAAACGAGTAAACGAAGGAGAATAAAATAAAATAAAATAAAAGGAGTTTCAACGGAATCCCATAAGAGAAATTTCTTTAGTTGATCGTTGACACCAATGAAAGAGGCTCCTCTTCTTACACGAAAGGTACAGCGAAATGCTTTCGAGGCAGGAGAAGCCGAAGCGAATCGCGAAATAGAAGGAAAACCATTTAAACCTAGGTCGAGTCTATCGTTTCTGCAGTTTCCCAGCAATATACCCTATAGATACACTTGGAACAGTGAAAGGAGGCGGATGAGGGGTTGGTGGGGGCGAGAGTTGGGGGGGGGCAGGAGATATTTTGGTAGAGGAGGACCGGTAGTTTTCCGGTTAGACGAACATCCTCGAAACTCGGAGATCGAGTTCGAGACAGCTCGCAAACTGCCTCCTCCACTCGCGAATCCACAGCCGTTCGATGTAGGAAAAGAAAGAGGATATCTTCTCTACATCTGCCTAAATGTACTAATTTACCCTGTGTACTCAATTCAACAATACTGACTAAAATAATCATTAGAAATTAGGCCAAGATAGAATTCATATCCTGCACAAACAATAAAGCTCCTCTGGAAAAGAATAATTCGGTAGTATTTATCAGTGTAACTGGACAATTTTGGGCAGTGGAGTAACTTTACTGAGTTTGGTATATGTTATGGATTCATTTAAACAGACTTGTCTAGTAATAATTACCGAATAGCATGACTGATATGTTTAACTACATAGAATTCAAAAACTTAATTAACAACTTATGGATTTGTATTTATCAACTTTAAATATCGAAAATTATTTAGCAAGTTTGTTATAACAAAAGAACTTGTTTATCAACCAACATTTATCTTAATAATATTTTTTTAATATATTCAAACAAGTATTTTACATTGGATTTGTAAACCTATTTTATATCAAATATTTTATAGGTGCACCGAAAATTTATTATTAATACCAAAAAAATTCTACTTAAGGGGTTATTTAATTTTTGTTGATTAATTAATAAAAAAATAAAATACTATATGCAGAATTTCAGACTAAAATATTGTTTTTTTTTTTTTTAAATCATCACTTATTAACAAGTGTCAAATCTTTCCACTCCATTTAGGCTAGATTCATTTTTGTTAGTAAAACTTTTCTCGAAAACTCATTAATATTTCTGATTCAAATTCAACGCGTAATTAATTAAATTTTCGAAAAGCAAAGGGATTTTATTTTTTATTTTTTCACATCCAGTTTCATCTACCGACTTATTACCAATTATCGCGTTTGCTGGTAAGGTGGAGAGGATAAATAGTGACTACGGCAAGGGCCGTTTATACATGATTAGAATTGTTGCTCGTACGAATAAATTATTTAACTTTTAATTTTTATTACTGTAGCAGATCTAGACTCAGGACCGTTGTACCATCGATATATATTAACTACTAAACAGAAAAAAGAGAAATTTATGTGCAAATTTTATACATCTCTTTTCACGCACAAAAAGTTTGAATTATGAGAATAAATTTTACTACATCGAAAGAGAAACCACAGAAGTTGTTGAAAAAAGCCTTTAAAACGCAGCACTGACCTCTCGAACACAATATATATTTATATATAAGTAACCCTTTTCGTTAGAACAACAATCGTTGATAACCAAGTTCCACCAACGCTGACGTTTATAGGTCAAAATTTCGCATTACACGCAATACGCGGATCAAAGTAAATTCCATATATATATATATATACACTCATACATACATACTAACGACCCGTAGGTACGAACGTACGTTAATTGAATATAATTAGAAGAGAAATGATTATACATCGTTTTCGCGATAATGCAGATAATAAATATGAATTTATATCCACTACAAGACCGACAGGTAATTAACTTTATTTATTTATTTATTTTTTTTTGTTATAAAATCTGCGTTTGATTCGTAAAAGAGTCCGGGATAACAGATTAAATACAAATCTCGATGATGAAGTTAGCCGAGCCGAATGTTCTCCATCTCTCTTTCTCGAAATTTGCGTAGCACACACTCGGTAATCAGTTCCTTTGCCTTGTTCTCCTCCATTTTCACGGCAATTTCACACTTCCGCAACTGCGAATAAGGAACTCTCTCTGTCTCTCTCTCTCTCTCTCTCCCTCTCTCTCAGGTAAATGGCAAGGGGCACGCGCTCCTGAGCTTCTACGCTCGCACGGTCACGAATTCATCAACGTTACGTCGCATCCAACCTTCTCGCATCTGTGTGTGTGTGTGTGTAGTCTTCAACGGTGCGTATATGTCTATACACGAAACTCCCGTTTGTGTATTAAATTACACGCGTGCACAACTTTTTTTTTCAAAGTTATTACGGAGCAAGACTGTTTTAGGATAGGTTAGAAATTGAAATGATTTTTGGGTCCAAACTATAAAAATTAGTAGAAAAGAGTTCATTGTGAGTTATAAAATATCTGACAAACTAAAAATTGGATGAATTTTTACCAGGTTTTAAAACATTAAAAAATTAATTAATTTCTACCAGGGTTTTTAATTAGACATTTTTTAAAACTCGAGCGATATTAAGAATTAACTGAATTTCTATAAGAGTTTTTTAAGTAATTTTTTTAAAATCGATAAAAAAGAGTTCGTTGTGAGCTATATCATAACCATGAAACATTAACAAATTAACCTATATAAGAGGTTTTTCAATTTTATTTATTAAGGGTTGAAATTAAGTTACCCGAAAAACTTTGACTAACTTTTCATTACGAAAATTCATATTTCCCAGCAGTTTCAAGATTCTATTTATTTATTTAATGAATTTCACGGGAGTGAAAACCTTTTTACGAGACGCACTAAAACGAATAATAGCTGCGCACACAATATTTGGATACAACGGAATACAACACTCATTCAAACAATTAATTCTTCGAAAAAATAAGAATATTTATTATGCCGCACAGGTTTTGGCATTTATCGGGAAATACATTTATTGAATTTAATTAAGTCTTTCAAATAGTCCTTGAACTCGTACCTATTTTTTCTCACGAAAAATAAACTTGAGATTACTTCATTTTGGTTTAAGGGGGTGGTGCAATACTCAATCTTTACTCTTCCTATAAATTATCGTATAAATCACGACGTTAAGGGATGAGTTCATCGCCCTTTCTTTAATTTAATTGATTAAATTTTAAGGAGAAATATTCATTAATTTCAAAATTTTGGTAAGAGGCATCTTGAAATCTCATAAATATATTACTCCCTGAAATTTAATGATAGTAAAAATGAAAACAATCTTATTCGGAATATTTTAACCGTTTATTTAAAAATCGACGGTTAACTTCTGGTTTAAAACCCACAAAACAATTATGTTTAACCTTGAAAAGTGAAAGATAAAAATAAGGCTATATCAGTGTTCAATAAAATTGATTTCAATCTCGTTCCTCTCAACACAAATTTAACAGGGTTTTCATGAACAGACTAGACATTTTTTAAACAAGGGTAAAAACTCACTCGTTGCAAACTAATAATAGTTATTTTTAAGTTAAAAGGACTCACATGAGCTATCTATAACCTATAATTATTAAAATTAGCAAATTCCAGCCGTAGCATTCAAGGCAACTACTACCATCTTTAAGATATTAAAAATACCTATTTCTAACCTCACAATATATTATATTTTTACAAGAAAAATGAGTAATTAATAAAGAAAAGACAATGAACTCTTAGAATTTCATAAATCGATGTCTTTATTTAACGATATCCAAATTGATGCCCAATGTTTCTCGTCGATACGGCAGGCAGAGTAAATGTTGAATGACACTATTTTCGTTATTTGATAATTACTGTCATTTCATTATAACTCTCGAAGTGACAAGTGCTATAGCAAACATCATATTTTATTATCAAATTACAATTATCTTCTAGAAATCATAAAATAATCGTTACTAAAGTTAATTAATTATAAATAAAACGATCCTTGCCGAATAATTATCAAAAATATCAAAAAATAAAACCCACGAGAAATAACTGATCGGGCACCTCGGTGGCAAATCTAATCCAAAGAAGAAGAAGAAGAGGGAGGAGAGGGAGGAGAAGAAGAAGAAGAAGAAAAAGAAGAAGAATAAGAAAAGAGCTACAAAAGGGAAAATGGAGGAACCAGTCTTTTCGCTTAGCTTTAACCAAAAACCACAGGATTCGATTCTTTGTCGGTTACTCCTATGCTTTGTCATCACGTACACATACGCGCGCGTTTGACGAAAAAGGAATGGGGAGGAGAGGTTCCCACTTAGCTACCTTCGTAAAAGATGCATCGGCCAATCAATTTGACTTGTGCATCTTTCATCCCTCTTATGCCCTGGTGGCGTGATTTTTTCCTCTCGAACAAAAAAGTTTCTACGTTCTTTTTCCTTTACTGTCGTTTCGTGGTGTGATTTTGAAATATATACCGAAACCGAGTAGTCGTCGTGGTCGTCCCGTTCTGATTGGCTAAGTTGTTACGACTTTTAGCGCGTGCGCGACCATACCCCTCAGCCCTCGGTGTTTCGTTTCTGTATGGAGAGGTAAACTCAAGGTCTTCTCGTAATCGAGTCTTGCTTTATATCTTCTCCCTCGGTGGTGCTACGTTCATTCTTCTTCTTCTTCTTTTTTTTCTTCTTTTTTTTACTTTCAAAGGATTTCAAGTGTTGCCAACGCGTAAAAGTCTTTATTTATACCCGCGGGGGAGGAACGGGGGTGGAGCATCTCAGAAATTTCCTTTGAGAATCAGGCACATTCTCCATGAGTTTTTTTTTATTACCCGCATCACCCTCTTATTTGAGTGAGCTCCACTTAATTATCCAGGACGGAGTTGTTTTTATGGTCCTCTTTCAGAGGCAACACTTCCGTTGGGTGACTGACTTGTGAATCCAACACACCTGATAATTCAGAAGAATTACCAGAACTGAATTGATGTATCACATTTGAGACAAAGGGTAGGTCGTATACTTAATATTACTGACTGAGATCAAAATATGACCGTCATTCTGATATTCTGGTAGTGAGATAAGCGTGTTTTAGAAAGCGAAACCGATTAGGTATACCGAGAAAAATTAACTAAAGTAATTTAGCTGTAACTACTCTGTTAAAACATACATAAGTTACGCGTACCTGACTCAAGTAATTTCTACTTAATTCCATCAGTAAAAAGTATCGATCGGACGTTACGCAGAATGACTCTCTTTTTGTTTTGATTAAGACACCAATTGTGGTCAAAATTGATTGCGGAGAGGTTAGGTTGTCTTTCTCGTTTTCGTTGAAAAATGTTGGTATTCAAGTGTTTCTTGATCATCGAGTCATAGATAGCCAGTGAAGTAAATTATTTTTTCTCTGTGTAGTGTAAGGAGAAATCAAAATATTTGTGAAAATAGCTATTTGCCACGAAAATGGGCAACCACAATTTTAACCTATCCTCAATACCAACTATCGTTTCGAACGAGTTGCAAATATTTATCATCGATTCCCACAATTGTCAATTTGTTCTCCACATTTAAGAAAGAATATTAACTTTCCAAAAACCCTTTAGTAATCGCGGCCTCCGATCGTGCAATCAAAATGAAGGCCCGAAAATGTGAAGAAAAAGAAAAAAAAACAGGCATAAGGAGGGGCAATAACAATTTTTACGGGAGGTTGCGATGGTTATCGTTTTAATCTTAATTCAAAGTAGACTGCCGTGACAAATAGGTTTTAATTTCTCGAGCCTGTTTACTTGGCCTCACCTACACCGAATTAATTGCCCCTGGCGGCCTCTCTCTTACTCTCTCTTCGCGAACGCGTTATCTTATCGCCGGCCACTTAAACCAGGTTCGTTCGTTCGTTCGTTCGTTCCTTCCCACCCGCCGGTTCTTAAACCTTGGTATAGTGAGGCGGGGGTTGGAAGGTGTTTGCGGGTACACATTCTGGAGGGATGGGCGTCAGATCTAAACGGACGATTATGAATGCAGACGAGCGTGTAAGCCTCTTTGGTACGTGTGTTTGCTTTCCCTTCTGTATTAGATAGAGGGTGACTACCGGGTGAGGTGAGGTGAGGTGTGGTGAGGGATGGGGAGGAGAGGGTGGAGAGTTGGTTGTATCGAGCTCCAGACATATTGGAATTGCATTTCGAGATTCTGACGGCGCTTATAATGCATCGTTTGCTAATGGTACTTTATCCTCGGGTATCGATTACGCATCAACTTGTAATGGGATTCGCGTCTGCCTTCGTTATGTTTTAGTTTTCAATTTCTATCCAGTTTATATATGTATGTATGTGCGTGTGTGTGAGTACGCGAACGTCTATGTGCCTGTTCTCATTTCCGTTGTTCGTTGATATTAGGGTATTACCAAAAGAGTTGCGTTCGATGCATCCCCGGGTAAATTGAGGATGTGTTTTGAATAAACCACAAATTTCTCTCTCTCTCTCTCTCTCTCTCTATCTCTCTCTCTCTCCCTCTCTCTCTCTCTTCCTCACTCTCCATCTCTTTATCGGTTATCCAAATGTGACTAATTACTCGTGATGTGCACATAACATTATGTAAACGCGTGGAGAACATTTTTTACGTAGAAACATTACACGAAGAAAATTCTTTGAAAAGTAAAACTGGGATAGTTTATCAGCGATTCTAAATATACAGCGAGGTCTAAATACGAGGTAGTCATTTAATCAAATGACTAGATTTTATCTGACAAAATCGGTTTCATTTCTACTAGGGAAATATTACGACATTTCAGGTTAATCTTTACCGAATTGCTAATACATGTCGGTCGCAGAAAATACTTAAAAGCAATACGCATTTTACACCGCCAAATCTTATTTTTATATAGTATTGAATATTACTTAGAAAATACGGTCTAAATCATAAATTGTAAAATTTTAGATAGAATGTATAAACATTTTCTGATTCTAATATTTTTACATTTTTCCAAATTCGTAATTTTAGATTTTCAAATTTGCTTTATATGCACTCTAACTTCAAATTTTACACTTTACAATTTAGTGTGTACGTCAATTTTTATTGCATATTTCTTTTCTTAGGCTATCTCATCGTGTCAAGAATCTTTGCCGAGAATTTCGTCGTACACGTAAAATACTGAAATATGTAAAAGCATAATCCAAAGATGGGCAACTATTCGTCCGCAAAATTTTCCGAATTCTTTTCCGTATATTTTGTCCAATATGTTGATCAGAAAAAAAGTATTCGAAAAAAATATTTGAATACCCAATCGTTACGGACAAAAAGTCATTATTTATTATTAATTAATTAAAAATTAACGAATTATGTTTTCAGATTTTTAGTTTCATATTTCAGTTAAATTTTTGGAGTTTTTGAAAATATATCCCTGTAACTTGACTATTATATCACGTTAAGTCAACTTTATTTAATTTCTCAGTTATTCGTTAATAGTCTCTTATTTTTTATTTTTTATTAAAATTGTAAATAATTACTTTTTTGTAAAAATATTGCAAAATGCGTAAATTTGAATGTTTTAATATATCAAAGAAAATTCTCAACGATTCTCTTTCGTTTTGAAACAGAAAAATTATACCTTGTTGAGTTTAAAAATACCTACAATATCTTTTCGACTAATGCGATTATATAGCATAGAGGTAAATTTTACAGTGTTCGTCGTCAGAATGTTCATATACAGTGATAATTTTGACTGTATGTTGAATTGAATCGTTATCACGTAAATTTGGATGGGATCAGCCATCGAGAACAAATGACATCGAAAAGCATCGAGGATATCGGTTAACAAACCTAGCTTTTACCAACAGGTAGAATCAGAGTGAATCGTCATTCTCTGTACGATATTTTGGAGTCCACGGGGTTGGGGGAGAGTGGTGTACGATAACATCACGCCACGTTTGAGATTTGATTAACCAAGCGTCACGATGTCCCGGTGGTGAAGCTTCCGTTGTCAACGCGGATCGATTCCTCTCTACCCAACATTCCAATTTATATATCAATTCGGAAAAATTGTCTTATTCGCATTCTCATTTTCTATACGATAAAGTATATAAGACTCGATATAATTACTTTGTTAAAACTTTATTTAGATATTTCAATATTTTTTTTGTTATACCAGAAAACGTTATTTCTATATTCTATATTCTAATAAGGTTGTTGAATTCAAAATAACGAGATTGCACATTTATGCAGTCGCTGTTTAAAATATTATATATCAGATTTACATGGCACTACCCTACGGGTTGGACTTCTATTTTTAATGAAATACGAGGCTACGCGGTAAGTGAATTTATTTACCAAGTTAGTCCATAAGAACGGCCCGAGGGGATGGGACGTTAAAACCCATTATAAGTAAGCGACATGTTTTAATAATTAACCGGAACTCCCTGCGCGCTACGAGAAAGGATACCGAGAATAGAGAGATTCTTCCTAGTTTAATGTTGGATTTTCAATGACGGATAATACAATTACTTCATTTTTAACAATAATCCTAGTGGAAATTTAACATTTTGAGGTTAGGTCTAATCATTTTTTGGCTATGAATTACTGACACTTATTGGCCAGCTTATGCTCAAAATTACCTATTAAAATGTAGAAATTAAAATCTATAACTTAGGAATTAAAAATGTTTTTAACTATTTTATATGTGAGAAAATAGGTTTATCGTATCGATTCCTCAAATTCATGTAAACCAATAAAAATTAAAGAAATCGAGAAAATTAAATTATCTCTGAAATGATGTGACTCATCACACTCTTGGATTTAAAATCGCGTGTTAATTGAAATTTCAATGAAAAAAACAGCTAGGATTCTGTCCAAAATTGTAACACACTATAGCCGCGGATAGACAAAAGTTCCCGGTTCAATCCCAGGCCGAGGCTGTTTTGTTTCATTCAAATTTAAATTATTTTCTATTCGTAGCAGGGAAATGCTTCAATTCTACTATACAAATTATCAACTTACTCAACTGACATTTGTAGCTATTCTCAATTCAGCTTACCTGAAACATAAAAAATAATTTACATTAATTTTCTATTACTTTCTGTTTATTTTCTACAAATCGCCAAAAGCATCTTGCGTTCTTAATCAGTATTTTATGAAATAATTATTAAACAAAATATTTCGGGAAGATGAAAAAAATTAAAAGCTTATTTATTGCATTGTACCACGTGACTCCTGAGTTATATCCATCGGTGAGTACATTATGCTAAAAAATCTTTGCATAATTAATTTTTTATTCCAAATTTTTAACCATGCATCTTTACTTAAGGGGACGCCACTGTCAGTTGTTATAGATCAAGTGAATTAAAATGTTAAACGATGAACAAAAACTATTCTAATGAAATGTAAATGTGATAAATTATGAAAATCCAAGATATTCTTGCTTTTTGTTTGAGTATTATCTATCACAGTCCTAAATTAAAAATCAAAATATTGATGCATACAAAAACTGAATTAAAAGGAAATTCTACTATTATATCCATATCTAAAAAAGGTTGATAATTGATTAAAAGAGGATACATTAAAACAAATTAATAAAAAAATTTTTTCTTAAAAGTTCATAATAAGAATATAGTTTTTATATAAACCGCTACCAATTAATCGACACGTAGCTTGCATAAATTAACATGTTGATCCTATAAACTTAACCCTTAGCTGGACACATGCCCTGTGATAACATAGCTGGCCTTTGGGGTCACCGTGACCCCAACACAAAATCTTCTACTGTAACTAAACTACTGAATATTTTGACTTGAAATTTGGTTTGGTTATTACTTATTATGTAACCTTCTCGGCTCTAATGCAAAGTAATACACCCCCCTTACGACAGATGGAGCTATAAGTTTAATTTTTAAATTTTGGAGCTATAGAAAAACTGATTGAAAAATGCTGGGGTCACTGTGACCCCATGAGTCCAGCTAAGGGTTAAATTAAATTATTAAAACTTATATAGCTAGTTATATATTATATAGCTAGCTTTAAAAAATTACAAACACACACACAGGACACTCAAAACTCGGCTACACAATTTTTTTTTTTTCGCAATCACTTCTCGTTAATACACGTATAACACACCAGACATATAAATAAAAAAGAGAGACGATCGTAATAATTATCTCAGTGGATAATGTACGGAAGTGCGCTCATTAAAAATTTAGTCCTTGGCTAGAAGCTTTTACGAGATTCTAGAGGAATTAAAACGACCCACCGGAAAAAAGGAAATGCCGCGAATTTAAGGCGTTTCTTCTTAAATATAATACAATTCCAAAGTTTCGACTTGTTTTACACAATTTTACGATCTCCTTCATTATTACTCTGCAAATGCTCAAGACTTTATGGAACTAGCTCTCCTTCCTTTTTCACAGGCCAGGTGGATAATTTCATTATGTCGAGTTATTCATTTTGGGAAGTTAGAAAGACTAAATATAAAAATATATCATTTGATTTAAAAAAGAATTTGTTTAATCGATAATCATTTCCTTGGTAGAAATGTTATCATGCCAACTGAATAAGCTCAATATATGTGTACATATAATCTGAATAACGCTAGAATAGATAAACTTCGGTAAAAGTGCCCTCAATAAGTAAAATAATAAAGGAGTCCGCCAATAAGTATAAAGACGTTGCAAAACATATAAATCATGCCTTATCTTTTACTTTTACTAGCGATATTTCATTTGCAAAAACATGATTTTCGGGAAATGAAAGGAAAAGCCAAAATTAACCGACAGTTTCATTTTTAACATTGCAAGTATATCTGTATATACAAATTTTCAATGTATATAGATATACTTGAAATGCTTTCCGCTGGCGTTCTCCTTTGCTCGGCGTTATATATATATTATATAACATAAAATTTCCAATTATGAAAATCTAAGTATATTGATAAGATGTTTGTGTACATTAATATATAATTTCTTACTGACAACCCTGCGGGGAACGGATCTTTGCAAAGTGTAGGATATTTTTTCTACTATATATAAATATGAAAAAAACCGGAGTTCTAAATTTTAATGCCTTTTCCACGATAAATATAAACAAATGAAATTTTATTTAATTTAATTTAAATTTAATTTATATTTATTTAACATACACTTTTCCTGATTTCTTTTTTTAATTTTCAATATACACATTCATTCGAATATGTCAATATTTTTATTTGATTATCAACATAACGTGAATATATGCCAAATACATACAAAAGCTTATTAATTACACTACTGTTCTATTAAAACATTAAACTGGTGTAATACGGCATTTCTTCGGAGGTTCGCCTATCGTTCGCTATCCCCGAACAGGGAAAGGAGTTCAACACAATAAAAACTCTAATGTTATACAAAATGATTAACTGTATTGATCATAGTACACAGCTTTAATATTTTTATTGACACGAAAATTGCATTATAATGACATGAAAACCGTTATAAAATACCTTTTACACCCACTTCTCACGTACCCTGGTCCGCTTGCTATTCTCGTATCTTGTCTCGAATCGACCCGTTAAATCAACTACTCACTCGCGCACTCACAGGACATGGCACCAAGAGCAATAATCAAACTCTTCTCCCGGACTCTTCTCCAACTTTTCAAGCCGCGTTACGGCATCCGCCTCCTCCGGTCCTCCCTCGTGACGGCGATACAGCGGCGCTCGGGATTGGACGACGCTGGACCTCGTGATCACGCGGGGAGATGGTTTTCCCGTATTCTCTCCGCGCTTTCTATTGTTTTTCTCTGCAGTTAATAAATTTTTGAATTTCATCGAAATCCGACCGAAAAACATTTCCAGGAATACCACCAAAAGTCGACACTCACTATTTACTTACATTAGCAGTAACTTCTATACTTTTATTCTTGCGGAATTTTACCACTTCGCACATGGATTAATAAAATTTTGATTGTCTTTTCGATTAAGATCGACTAACCTTCCGATACATCCATATTATATAAAGTTTTATATTGATAACTAATCGAAATGGCTACACTGGACGGGTGTTACATTCGCTTAAAAAATTACAAACATTTAATTAATTAAATTTCCGTCTTGATCTAATGTCCACCAGGGTTAAATTTAAATGATTATTGAAATAACGAATCAAATAATTTTATTTCTAAAAACAGTTAAAAAAAAACAAATCATATAGCGTGAAATTCATTAATAATATCTGATATGTTACTGAAAAATATAAGTTCAAATTAAAAAGAATGAAAATAAAAAAAGAATAAAATTCGTTAATTACTGAAATATTTTACACGATGTTAAAAATTATAAATAAAAGTATATCTTGTACGTAGAATAATTTTTTTTTAATTTAACAAATAAACAATAAAAAAATGAACAATTTAAATGAAATAAAAAAATTAAAAATGAACAATTTAAAAGCAATTAAAAAATTAAAAATTAAACAATTAAAAAGCAAATAAATAGCATTTAATTTATACGGGCTTTGTACAATCAATTAAAAAAGTAAAAATTTAAATCAATTCGAAAAGAAGTTAAAATGAAAAAACAATGTAAAATTTATAAATTATTGACATGTCCCAAATATTATATTAAAAAATAATAAGTAAAAGTAACATTGATACGTTCCTTTTTTTTTCTTTTCTCGTTTCGCAAAGGTGAGTTTACGTCAAATTGCGTCCCAGTGACAAAAGAACGGAAGAGGAAGAAGAAGAAGAAGAAGAGTAGGAAGGGCGAAGCCAGCCTCACGCGAGACAAGAACGAATTGCCTTGTACAACAGTTGACTGCGGAATCCTCGCGAGTACATTCGTATTGCAAAACAAGTGCGATAAATTTGGTTAACTGAGATGCATTATACATTATACGTTATGACGGGTTCTTTCTACTTTATCCCTCTTACTTGTATATGGCTCCGCGTAGCGAGTACTCATTTGCGAACTTTAATCGCTCCATTTTTACAATCATATATTTTTAATATCCCTCTAATTGTTACATTTTTATTGCAGGGATTCATCCTTACCGACTGAAATATTAAAGATCTTACGAAATTCGAACATATGAAGAAGAACAAGATGAGTGTTAGAAAAAATTAATTTCTTCTTATTAACGAATTTACTATCGATAACTTAAATGTAATTTTAAAATTATTAATGCAAAAATATAATTTTCGACTCTATTAATTAATACATAAAATTTGACAAAAAAAATAGAAATAACGTACAACTCTATTTCTCAAAAGCATATATTGCAAGGTTTCTACTTTATAAATATAAAAAATAAATATGAAAAGTATAAAAATGATACATGTAAATCATAACCTCTAAAATATAAATTTGACGTAAAAAGTAGAAAAATCCCAAACGATGGTTAAAGTAGGAAAAAGTTCAAAATTTGTACTGCATAAAAATAAAAAATATTTGAATATTACAAATAATAATATCTTCATACCTTAACCTCTAAGATATTTTTCTACATCATAACATCTAAAATATAAAAATAGACGAAAAAAATGAAAAATTACAATATCAGTTCAGAAAAACTTTTTACAACAATAAAAGATACATGATCAGTAAAAAAATCGCAATTTCTGCTTGTAAAAATGTAAATCTCATAAATTCTACTTCATCAAAATAATAACATTTTATAATAAAAAAAATCCACATTTTACATCCTAACCTTAAAAATATATAACATCGCAATTACTGCTGGTGAAAAACCTAAATTTCAAAGATACCATTTTAAAAGAAAAAGTAAGTATCATATAAAGGGACAAGCCTTGATTAAAATTTAGAAAAAAATTGTTTATTTATAATAATTAACAATTTATTTATATAACAAGTTAAAAAGATTTCCTATTTTTTAAACAAAATGTATTATTATTTTTTATCGAAAATTTATAAGCTAATTTATTTGTCACATAACTATATGTTAATCAATTGTTGGTTTTCCGTGTACGATGATTTCTTACCATAATGCATTTACTATAGAATACCTCAGGAACTTTTTCACCGAATAGGCTGAAATTTTAGCAGTAACTATTAAACATCATTCAAATACACTTGAATAAAGCAGAATTTAAAAATAATGCAATTAAAAAAAATAATTTTTAAAATGATTGCAGAAAATAGAAAAATTATCTAAAAAACAGATAAATAATTTTTTAAATAAATATTTCCAGTACTTTTGGTAATTATGTTTCATTAGAGTGGATTAGAATCGCATTTAATAGTTACTGTTAAAATTTCAGCCTATTTGATGAAAAAGTTGATGAAGCATCCTGCAGGAAGTACATTGTGGCAAAAAATCATGGTATAATGAAACGATCGTGTTGGAATCCAATGTTTGATCGATGTTTGGTTCGGTGGAAAAATCGTTTTCCCACATCTTGAGTCATTGACTCGGTCGTGGGGCTGAATCCGAGAGGTTAATAAAATTAGAGGTGGGAAACTCGGCACATACGGAAGTATCGAATACCAGGTTGCGGGTGCGCGGACTCGATGTTACGACGCCCGGGTATATTTTATTTCACGCTATTATCACGCAAATAAGGCCCGATGCCTTATCGAGAACAGAGACCGAGAGTAATAAAGCGTTATGTTTCATAGCACAACGTCGGTGCAATTTTATCGTAACGACATCGCGAGAGGCCGAATCCTATTATCGAATGCCACGAGTGTTAAGTTCGTGCAGAGCGCGCGGTTCATTTTTTTTCTCTCACTCTTTTACCATTGCTGCCGTGCATTTGGAATGAGCTCGCGATGAAATTCATGAATCTAATTACTATTGGATCGGTTAATGGGTTCGACCTTTATTAACCCGCGTCGCGAGAAAATTATTCGATTACCGCGTTGGCGAACGTAACCACTCAAAAAGAATATAATAATTATCAACAAACCCTTATACGTACACGAACAATGATTTTCAGGTTATTTACGCAATGTTGTATCCGACATTTTCAAAAATCCAATATTCGATTCGTATATTCAGCAACCTCTAAACCCCTTTATTCTCAATATAAACACAATTTAATCGAATTAAATTTTTCGAAAATCACGATGAGTCAAACTCAAGGTCGTGCAAACATGATCTCTAACTGGAAAGAAATAATCAAATGCACGCTAATCTCTCTATAGTTTGAAAAAATAATTAGCCATCTTGGAAAAATGTAAGAATTATAGTGTAGAAGATAATAGACAAGAAATTTTTTACATTGGCACCTTGTCGTACATGCGTTTCTAATTCAGTTCAGAAAAAAATCATCCATATTGCGAGAAAAATATAGCCAGAAATTTGTCGCATTACTTGGGAATTGCATTACCGCCGATTCGTCTTTGTACATAACCTCTCAATTTCGTCTAAAATAAATGATGAACAATCAGCAATAAGAAAAGTCCAGAAAAACTTAAAGAAGAAATTGGCGATTAAAAATATATCGAAAAAAGCGAGAAAATCGTTAGAAAGTGAAGGATCGATCGCAAGCCACGAGGGTTTTCGCGAAAAGTGCACGATAACTCAAAAGGAGCGCTTCTCAATTTCGAATATTCCTCGGAACCCCTCATCAGCCGGTCATAATTCCCGAGGGACGCGGACGGGAGTCTCGTTTTATCTAGGCGCCGGCAACGCCTCTTCCTGCTTGCCCTCGCGGAAGTACACGGACACGTATGAGAGAGAGAGAGAGAGAGAAAGGGAGTGCGCCCCTTCGTGTTAGAGCCGATAAGGCGCGCGGCGTCGCTCCTATACACTCACTTTCGAGGTATTCTCTACCTCCACCTGGCGCACTGATAAACGTAAACCTATAGGATTCTACACGGAGAGAACTTTTTTTCCTTTTATAAAAATTACCGAGACACCATGGTATATAAATCTCAGGGTTATTCGATCGGTGTAACTGAAAAATTACCGTGATGCCGTGGTCGACATTCTGACGATTTCCGTAGAAATTTTATGAATTTTTAGGTTAATTCTTGTTGAAGATTTAATAGTAAAAGCTAAGATTCTGCATTAAGGAGGTGGCATACCCGGTGGGTTACCGACCGAGCAAAAAAATACAATTATTGCATTTATTTAAAAAAATATGTGATTTAATGCAAAACCCAAATACAGAAGCACTAGGTAATACAATAATAAGTAATTCTACGAAGTTCCAGGTCAATACGATAAAGACACCCTAAAAAATTTCTGCACCGAAAATTACGATTATCTCTGATTTTTCGCTGAATTTCCTACAAATATTATGAATTTTTAAGTTAATTTTCTTTTAAATAGCTAACCTGAACACCAGGTTTAAACTTACGGTCACGGTAATTATTATCAGAAATTTATCTCGGAGTACCAATTAAAAAACGGTTATTAACCGATCAATCCCTAGTAGGAATCAATTCTTTTAACATTTCTTTCATCCAAAAACTAGGTGTTCGATCAAAAGCTGACTAATATGTGTCTGTAATTAATGTCAAATAAAATAATTTCGACTAACCTCAAAATAAAAAAAATTTAATTTCAGTAATTACTTAGGTAAATATAAGAAGAATCTTAATTTTCAGTGATCACTTAAACAAACGTTATTAGTTATTAGGAAATAACGTCTTCTCAACTGATAAAATTAAAAGTTATTTAATTACGAATTATTGTATTGAATTCTAGGAAATATAATATTGATAGATTATAGTACTACCGGCAACTTATATCAATTTCGATTGTATCATTTGTAAGATATAAATGAATTTATCGATCTTCCGTTAGATTAAATAAAAAATTGTTTTTGATATACATATATATATATGGGGTATTCCACGTGAAGTGGTCCGATCAAAATTTTAAAATGCCCCAAATTTTGGGTACACAATGCAAATGTTTTTCAGAATACAGGAAAATATTTTTAGGTACTGGAATTTATTAGTTCAAAAGTTATTCTAACCTCAAAAAGTGAACTTTTTCCAGTTTTTTTTAACACCAGCTGGGTTCATCGCTATTTAACTCAAAATCTATCAACTTTTACTATAGAACATTATATGTAACATTCGTTGCTAATTATGTCTAGAATTTATCCTTCTGGGTTAGAATTTCTAATTTCAAGGTAAATGTTAGATAAACTACATGTCAATATTCAACTTGAAAAAAATCTAACTTCGCCACAATTGATTTTTTTATCCAAAAGTCCAAAAGAAAGCTTGGAGCAATACCTTTCAAATGATCTGTAGCATTTTTATGGCCTTCAATTCTGTAAAAAGTTATGATAATTTAAAGAAAGACAAAAAATTCACAAAACTTAACATGGTATTTCCCATTTAAATTTTTAAAAAAATTTCGTGTTTCTTTAAATTATCATAACTTTTAACAGAATTGAAGGCCATAAAAATGCTACAGATCATTTGAAAGGTATTGCTCCAAGCTTTCTTCTGGACTTTTGGATAAAAAAATCAATTGTGGCGAAGTTAGATTTTTTTCAAGTTGAATATTGACATGTAGTTTATCTAACATTTACCTTGAAATTAGAAATTCTAACCCAGAAGGATAAATTCTAGACATAATTAGCAACGAATGTTACATATAATGTTCTATAGTAAAAGTTGATAGATTTTGAGTTAAATAGCGATGAACCCAGCTGGTGTTGAAAAAAACTGGAAAAAGTTCACTTTTTGAGGTTAGAATAACTTTTGAACTAATAAATTCCAGTACCTAAAAATTTTTTTCTGTATTCTGAAAAACATTTACAATGTGTACCCAAAATTTGGCGCATTTTAAAATTTTGATCGGACCACTTCACGTGGAATACCCCATATATATATATATGTCACATCGTTCTCGATGAGCTTCAGCATATCAAAACAATTTAAATCTACCCTCTCGAAATATGCGATAATTTCATGTATATACATATATATAAAATAATGAGAAAAACTTAAATAAATCGCAAGAGATGGAACGAGATGAAGATACGAATATATGTAAAATCGTGTTTAACAAAGTTTACGATTTTTGGCGCACGACATAACCTATCAGTCAGAGTTTCCCCAAAAATTGCTTTTCCCCGTTACGCTCGTCAGTCATCAGAATTGAATTTTTCGGGCTCACGAGCTGGATCTATATATACCCAAGCCGAGTGGTAGAAGAGAAAGAGAGAAAAAAGGAAAGAGAGAGACTTTGGTAGATGAGTTTGGATTTATTCGAGCGAGCCGCGATTTCGCTTTGAGATATAAGGATGGGCGTGCTCGATTTTCCTCGATAGTTCCAGGCGGCGTGTGCCGTGAAATTTAACGCCTGTCGGTGATTCGTTCAAGGGAGCTGGCTTACGATATATCGATGATCATCGTACTCGGTCTCTATACCTATACCTAACCTAACCTCTGAGCAATGACGATTTCGGTTCACGAGTGTTAAACCATCGTCATTGGCTCCGTATGTATAAGCCTTTTAGCTTTTTCTTTTAACATTTCACACATTATTTTTCGATTCAAAGATGGAAAATCCAAATTTTGTTTCTTCAACCAAATGTACCTTTATCTATTAAAAACTTTAACATTTTTTTTAAATAACACGCGGAAAACAAATGTTTGTTACACATCACCACTGATCCCGTCCGTATACCCTGGATACCAGAGAATGTAAATAAAAGTCATCGCCCAAGAACTATTCGAATGAGAAAAAGGAGAAAAAGAGACATTGGAATTTGGCCAAAAAGTCTTTAGAGATCATTGCATCCCAGTAGGTGTCAGGTACTCCCCTTTTTTACGTGCACTTCGATATCACGATGAAACGGAAGAGATGTGCCATCCAAGACTTTGGTCGAGTCCTTTCGTTGATTGATTATAAATGGGATCAAGAGGTATATATATATACACAAGGTAAAAAGTTTCGAATCTTTTTATAACTCCTCGGTGTATCGGCAGACGGTACAACAGGAATTTTCTTGTTTCGAGAAAAACTTTGATATTAGAATCGGATATTTGATTGACGTATACCTGTAGGTGGGTACGTGTGTTATGTGCTGTATTTCATTTGTTTCAACTTGTGGTTGAATAGTCGGTAGAAAATTGCCAGACACGTTCAATGAATCACGCCGCTAGATCAATAATTGCAATTCGAACAATCAGTATTAAAGACACTAATGATAAGAGAATGAAAATAAAAAGAATGTTCCGATGATTAAAGAAGAAAAACACGTAAATACAACAACAGAGTGTAGAAAATGTTTCTTTATAATAAATATCTCTATCAAAAAAACTAACTTTATAAATAAAATAATCCATTCTATTAAAATAAATTTTATATATTTAAAAAATACATCACGTTTTTATTAACAAAGTCACATTTCTGTTAAGTATACTGTTAGTAAAATATTTCATAGTTAGTAATATTCATTCCCTATGTTCCGAGGCGTAAAATTTAACTGTGATTAATTTGATTAATTTTTAGTTGAAAAATCCATTAAACCCGAGTGACTACATGCATGTTAAGTGGACATTTCACTCGGATTGAGTAATTGCGTTCACTCAAGGAAGATGCAAATTGTGGTTACGTTCGAGGTGATAATGTCTCAGTTGAAGTTCAATAATTATCGATTTGTCCATTTTTCACTCTAATTAAATAATTGTTTACAATTCAGGTGGTAAAATACAGTTTTATTAATGTAAAATGACTCTATTTATCTCCTCAGGGAGTAAAAAAAATATACGAATCGTCTCGGGAAATAATTACTTACTTTACTCCTTTGATGCATAATGCACTGATTAACTCAAATAAAGGTGAAAAGTAAGGTTACGTTCGAGGTAACGATATTATTGTCAAAGTTCGATAACGATGTGTATAAGAGTCTAACAATCCAATCGACAGTTCTTTACTCGAAAAATATGAAAATTGAGGAATATATATTTAATAGCTAGAAGTACAGCCACGAAATCGATCAATATAGATCGAGAGGATACCTTAATTCATACGAGGCGCGTGCGTGTGCACGAATCCAATGTAAAGGTTAATAAAGTGCGTTTAAATGTGACACAGACATACACACACATACAGCACAAAGAGAAAGAGAGAGGGAGAGGGAGAGGGAGATAGAGGTAGAGGTAGAGGTATATTTAGTGGATGGAGATGAACAGTCGACACTTTGGTTTGCCTCTTGGTTTAGTCATACTCATACCCGAGAAGCCAATGGAGAGACAGGGAGAGAGGGAGAGAGATATCCCAAACACACAGCCCGATACACGGGTAAAGGGGTAGATCAACCAAGGATACAGAGGGAGTATCCGTGCGTCCATCAGAAGCATCTGGAAGCTTCTCCGACTGTCTGACGGAACGGGTTTCCTCTATCTATCCCTTGGTATGGTATGATGTGATCTGTATGTGTATTTGTAGGTGTGTGAGCACCCCTCTGACCCATCCCTATGCCTCGTTCACGTGGCCAACTTGGACTACTGCACTGCGGCGACCTTCTCTCAAACTGTGGATGTGTATGCGCGCGCGTGTGTGTGTGTGTGTGTCTGTCTCCTACCTCACTTTCCTTTCCATCTCGTCATTTCCTACTCGTTCGCGCATTGTTGCGCTACCCCATTACGGAACCGTCTATCAACATTTATGGACACTGAACGACAATTAACACATACACTCTCTCTCTCTCTCTCTCTCGCCCTCTCTCTTTTTCTTTTGGTTCTCGATTGAATATGAATGACTTTGCCAGTTTGAGGAATTTTTTTGGTGGCTGTACCAAAACGTTTCTTCATGCCCAATTTATGATAATCAGTTAAGTCCAATTCCGAATCATTGCACACCTATGCATATACAAAAAGTTAATATATTTCTAAATAATACATCCACTTTTCACTTGATATATCAACACTTTATAAGTTTCTCCTTTAAGGTTATCCTTTATAAGATAGGGTATAGGAAAAATTTTAAGTTATAAAAAAAATATAAATATACTACAATTTAAAAAACTATAAAGAATAACAGTGATAGCGTAAAAATGTTATTGATTTATCAAGGAATTTCAACAACAAAGAATGAACGTGCCATTCGAGGTTATGACAGCTGTATCTATGTTAAACCAATGTTATTTTCAATCAAACTTTCATCTTTTATTTTAAAATCAATAATAACAATAATAACATGAGAAATAATATTATTCAAGTTATTCACCTCCAGTTCTATTTCGTACAAGTACCCCAGGGGAAAGAGTATAACATTGAATGGGTAATAAATATACAGGCGAAAAATATATAGCCATATTTTTTGTCCTCCCAATGAAACTATAATTTAACTAGAATAAAATATAATTTATCTTCTACTTTGAACTACGTTTTAGCTTGTAAACATATAGGTCAAGTTTGAGTCTAGTCATGAGCAATTAACCTTTATACGACCGGGATACGCCTCTAGGCGTAAAGGGTCTGACTCTCCAACATCCCAACTTAGTTTGGCTCTAAATCAGGGACCTTAGACCACATTCTTATAGAAAAATGCAATTTTCAAATTTTTCAAAACTCCGACCATCTAAAGGTGAAACTCGTAATAAAATCGATCAGTGACAATTACAATAAAATTGCGTTTATCTTCGTAAATATCAGAAATGTCTGATACAAGTCAGTTGTACATTATTTGAGGTTATGGTAATTCTATTAAATGTTAAAAGATAATGAGCTTCCAAATGATCAGCATACAGTCGATATTTTAAATGTGTTGTTTACATGTAAAAGCGTCAAACAAGTTTCCAACAGAGTGTTCAAGGTCTTGACTGACGAGAAGAGTACTTGACCTCCGGGAAACGAATTTGTTTGAAACTGTGGAATATGGTTCTTCGGACAAAATAAAACTACTCACATGTCTCGGGATTTCGTCCCACGAGCCCAAGCAATAAAGATATTCGATAAATCGAGAGGAAAAAGAACTTTACAACAATTGAATAACTTGAGTTACAACTATCGAGTGACCAAGAACGGAAAAAACTTGACATTAATATAGGTGTTATCTAAATTTTCATTTGTTCGATTAATTCTCACACTTACAAGTTTAAATTCGATTGAAAAATAATTGCAAATTTATGTTAATTTTTAATTAATCGATTTTATTAATTTCTGAACATTTATTCGATCAAACGTAATTTTTAAACCATTCAGCTATTTCAGCGAATCCAGGTTAGTATATATATTCACTTGATTCAAAATATATATCTCCCAGTCTACAATTGCTTTTTTTCAAGTTAAAAATTGATGTTTTTGTTGACAATAAGTATCAAAAATTTTGTACAACATAACCAAGGATTTTTTTGTGTGCTGTTAGAGTTTATCACTGAAATGCAGTTGAAATCTTCAACCTCTTGTAAGAGAAATAAAAAAATGTAAAATCTCAGCACTTAACGTCACAATATTATTTTATTATTCTAAATAAATAAATACCAATTGATCAACGAATTTAAAAATATAATATAAAGTTGATCGATATGTATCTATCTTTCAATAATTTTCATTGACAAGGATCATCATTATCTCATAATTGAAAAATTAAAAAAAATTGAAACAGCCTCGCGCAATCACGAGGTTCCGAAAAAAGGAAACACGATAAATTGATAGTTCGAGAAAAATAAAACGGAGAAAAAGAATGATCAATGACAGTTTATATAGGAAGGTGGAGTTTAACGCAGGGCAATACTTTAGGAGAGAGCGAGAAAGTTACGAAAAATAGTGAAACAGCGCGAAGAAAATGTTACCTCCTCCGTTTCATCATCAAAATCTTTGCGATCCATCAACATCATTTCCCCCGATAAAACTTTATCGCGAATTCACCCGAGAAAACTTTCCCGGGACTACATGGAGACTCCGCGAAACTATCGAGCCGTACATGGAGAAAAATCTGAAGAAATCCAAGTGGTGGACAATTACGAAAGTACTATTGGTCCACAGGACCCAGTCGTTCAAAATTTTTTCGTACATACTCTTTTAATTTAATGGGAGAGGAGAGGAGATGAGGGGAGAGGAGAGGAGAGGAGAGGAGAAGAAACGAGAGCATTTATCGAGATACCAATTTCGCTGTAGGAGTTATTACCGCGTCGAGTCGACTGACGCTCTGTAAAACTTTTAATTAATTTATTTCCAACACTTGCTGTAATCACGAACTTTCCAGTCCACGAGAGGACTGTATTACTGTGACTTGACAAAAGGGGAGAGGAGCAAGGGGTGGAGGGCGGCGCGGCGGGGGAGGGGGGGGGGTGGTGCGAATTCGAGCTAGTGGATACATAACTCGTTCATTTTACAGATTTACCGAGCCACGGGGGCTTCTCGCCAACAGCCCTATATACCAACTAATTGTTACAAGCGTGTATATGTACGTGTAAAATATTCAGGGGAGTGGGGCCACTCCTGCTAATTTCTCTATTACCCGTGTTTATAAATTTATTAAAAGGTTATAATTAACGAGATTCCCTCTATATACCGGTAACTAACGAGAGTACCCAATTTTCGAAACCCTTTCCTTTTATTTTTCTTCTTCCTTTATTTTTCTTTTTTTCTTTTTTTCTTTTTTTTCGCTCGCGTTTCATAGTGACTGCAAAGCTCATGTATATACGTTTTATACCATGTTTAACCAATTAGATGGTTAACATTTCAATCGCTTTAAGGTGAGTTAGACGTTTACCGGGATTTTTAAATATATATTACACACCACACAATTGTTTTTCTTTTTTTATATCGCCACGATTATTATTGACGGATGCCAAACAGCAATCGGAGATATTGTATTTATTTTTTTGGATAGACATATTTATTCTTACGATCACCAGTGGTTGAAATTTAATATTATTTTGATCATTTTTTTATAGAGATAATTTTAGGGCAATAAATATTATTTCAATGATAAAGGAGATATATCAAACGTTGATATGAAATTATGCACAAAGAGAATAGATTTTTGGAGCATTTATTTCATTAAGGCCTTGTAATTGATTTAACAACTGTACATGCATTTTTTTATTTGCTTGACGAATCAATATTGTTGTACGAGACTGTTTTTTTTATTTTCTTCTGTAATTAATGAATGCATTTCGAAGGTATGCCGAATTGGCATAAAATGTAACAATTACTATGCTATACGTAAATATTGACACTAATCTTACATACAAAGCAATATTTCATTTTTTTTATATAGAAAAAAATTTTTCATGAAAAAATCATTGGTAAACATAATTTAACTAGATTTTTGCCACAAAAATTATTTAAATTTTAATAAAAAAAATTGTTAACTTTAATTTATCTAAAATTAAAAGCAGAAATATTTTATAGAGATTCGAACCTTATCGATCTTTTACTCCAAAGTCTTTCACTCTACCAATTAACAGTAATTTTTTATTTTTATTTCCATGTGGTACATTTAATTAAAATATATAAGAACGGTAGTTGCAAACTTCAAATCGTTTTACAGCCTGAATTTTAATGGCAGAAACCTAGCAAAATCCGAGTTTAGGCCATTAGCCTCGATTTTGTCAAAATTTTACGAAAAACTATTTTTTATGATTTTTTCATGAAACTTTTTGCATGTGGTAAGTATATTTCCATACGTTCGAAACTAATCTTATAAATCATTTTCGATTTTTAAGTTAGTAACGTATATCTAATTATTAGATTACCATAATCTGCGCGTGAATCAACTATCTGAAAATAATATTTTTGTAAAAGAAAATGGTCTAATTTTGTTGTAGCCTCCTCTTGATCGGGATGATTGGATTGGTCGAGAAACAAGAGGGATAATTGATTAATATTAGTTGATAAAAATTGCATTAAATTATAAATGAGCCGAAAGAGTTGGATCGATCGAAGAACCGAGATCCACAAAATATCGTAGGAAAGATAGAGATGATTTCGCTTAGTGAACAATGAGAATGCCAGTCGAGTTTTTAGGTATGGATACAACGATGTCGCGTCTTTGTCGAAAGTTGGAAACAAGGCCAGGCAGTTTATCATCGCGTAACCCGGTGAAAGGGACACCATCCAATCAAGTTCTTGAGAAAGTGTCGTTCGTCATCCTCGGTATACGTCGAAGCCAAGTGTTCGAAGAGACAAAAAGATATAGGTCTAAAGTCCATCCCGGATGAGAGGCTGGGCGTTTGATCAAGTTTACCATCGAAGTAAGGTGTAAGACACGACTGGGATGTGCTGGGACGAGAATGAGAATGAGAAGCATCTCGAGGAACGTCGTCAAAGATTAAACTATCCACCGGAGGTGTCGGGATGGATGGATGGAAGGCGTCGTTACAGCCAACAACGGGGATATTCACTGAATCGAACGAGAGAGCGAGAGAGAGAGGGCTCGCGCGCGAGAATCGTCCACCGAGCAAACAATGACAAGAGTTCCTCCAAGTCGTCTCGGGAACACACGTAGATACTTGTACTCGGTACCAGGGATGAAAGGAAAGTTACGAATCGGATGGTAAAATAGGGAGAACTCGAGTTACCCTAACGAGCCTCGGGCACCAACTCGGCTCTTATCCTCGACTGAGACCGCAACTCCTGTTACACCGCACTCTCCCTCTCTCCGCTCCGCTCTAAAGCTCCGATTATGAAAGACACTTTCGAGTTCGTCAGGGATCATTCTCGATTAAGCACCTTTTTTCCACGGATCATTGTAGTCTCCTGCTGCGACATTTATTTGCCAGAAATCGCTAATAACCTGCATAGAGATTAAATGTTTATTCAATTAACCCAAATTATTAGGCAATATGAAAACTAAAACTTCAGGAAAATTAAGAAAAACAAAAGTTACATTTACCGTCATATACCCAGTTGTTCACCAGTTAAGGCAAATCTGTACTGTTATTGAATAATTTTAATAATAATTGTATTTTGACTCATACATAAAGTATAAGTATATTAAACTTCCTTCTATAGTGATCTCGTATTTTTAAAGTAGGCAACAATCTAAGAAAAAAAAGCGGGAAGTACCGATTTCCGATCAGTAAATTTTCGGTACGTATACCAATCCTAGCTAAGACTGCTGGCAAATTATTGATTGCTTAACCTTTAAATTGTGCGTAGGAACTATTAGATTTATATAAATCTTATTATTTTATTGAAATAATATACTGATCATTAAGAATTATTCTAAAATGAGAATCACATTGACCATTTTGATCGTGACGGATAGGTATTTATGGAAACATTGGATCGACTTTCAACACGAAAATTTATAAATCGAAAAAATAAATAAATAAAAATGAATTAAGAACGTTTGTTACATTAATAATTAAATTAAATTAATAACAATTAAAAATTAGAGTGAAATGTCATACTATATATATTATAGTAACCTTTTCCATGCGGGGGCACTTCGAACGCGATAATTATAAAATCAATTAATTATAAAATAAAAAAATGTTGTTTCAATTAATAAATTAAATTAAGTTATTCAATAAATATTAAGAATCAGATTATAGCATATTTGACCGTATTGAATGTTGGGATAATTTTTCTCAAAAAGTAGATAGACAGTTTGGAGTATAAGAATTTAAGAAATAAATAAAATTTAATAAAATAGCTAAAAATATAAAATTCACTAATAAAAATTAACAATTACATGGAAATTTCAACCAAGTACGATAGAAATTTTCCTCAAACGGTGGGTAGATATCTAGTTCGAGAATGTAAAAAATCAAGTATAATTAAGAAAATAAAAAGTTATAAAAAAATCTACGTTGGATTAATTACGAAATTTAATTAAATTATAAAAATTGAGAATCAGTTAGAAGATAGTCATTTAATTTTGTTTCAGAAATTCGAAAAAAATTTTGCTCTGTACATTAATCGACATAGATTTTCTATGCAAATTAAAGCTACAGTAAATAACCTTGGCAATATTGAATTAATACATTATAATTAAATTACGTATGACAAAAAAATGCGAGGTTTAAAAAAATGTTTTATACGAATTTCGATGAAATATTCATCGGGTTATTACGTACAACGTAACGTATAACGCGTGTTTGATTAAAATTTTAACTAATTTCATGTTGACGGTGAAAAATGGTTTCGAAAGCAACTTTTTCATCCGCCATTATAGCTTATACATACATATCCTTTAGTACCGTCGTAACTTTATTTTAATATTGCACGATTTTAATAACCAT
Source organism: Theocolax elegans (assembly GCA_026168455.1). Taxonomy (NCBI): domain Eukaryota; kingdom Metazoa; phylum Arthropoda; class Insecta; order Hymenoptera; family Cerocephalidae; genus Theocolax; species Theocolax elegans. The sequence continues at coordinate 87,560,108 of CM047428.1, read as the reverse complement.
TTTCTTATTATTATACAACGCATTATTAGCAGTCAGTATCATCTACAAATAATTTTTATTTAACTTTTTAGTCACATAAGTAACTAAAATTTTTGATATTTTATCATATCCTTGGTAATATATGTATTAATGCTTTTCTATCGACTTTTAATAGTTTTAATTTTTACTGGAGACAAAAACCTACTTAATCACGAGTGTTTCTTCTTTAAATTCATATAATAATAAACATATAAAAATTCATTCCAACCGCGTATGTGGATAGCACAATTTACCTTTAGATATCTTGGATTTACGAATAATGAAATTCTGACTCGAGACACACAAATGAAACCCTCAAGAAACAAGTTTGGATTTGGACTATTCAAGTTTGTACATTTGTAACACTTGGTTATCCGCATTATTAAATTAAGAAATCGTAAATTTCCAATGTCTAGTTAGTAGATTCCCAAAATCTTCTAAAATTTATTAATTTGTAACATTTGATCAAAATGACAGCCCAGAAAAAGGCTAGATCAAGACCATGAAATATTGAGTAGAAAAATACATGACATAAAAAGATCAAAATGAAGTGAGCATAGAATGAATTGTATCATAACGGACGTAAAAGAATATTTATATATTTTCACACGCGTGAAACCGAGCCGAAGCCTTTTTTCAAATACATCTATTTTTTCCCCGAAGTCGCATTTGATTTGTAAATATCCGAGCGCACTTTGACAATGAAACTTGATAGAATAAAAAAAATTGAAATGCCTGAAGCGCACTTAGCTTCCCCCCCCCTCCCTCCCTCTCTCTTCCCCTCCCACCCTTCCTCACCATTTCGGTATGGAATTTATCAATAAGCATATATCGTAGGCGACACTATACATACGACTAGAAAAATAATTCCGAAACCTCAAACGATCGAAAAACAAAAATAAAAATCGCGATCGAAAATTCAGTTGTAAATATGTATATGTATATGGGCTATTTCACGTCAAGTGGTACGATGAAAATTTTAAATCGCTCCAAAATTTGAAAACAGGCTGGAAATATCTTTCAGAAGATAGAAAAAAATTTTTAGGTGTTAAAAATAATTTGCCTAAGAGTTATTCCACCATGAAAAATGGAAATTTTTCAATTTTTTAGAAAAATTTATATTTTTAAATCCATTTATCTCAAAATCTATTGATTTTTTTGAAAAAACATTAAAAACAACTTTTGTTCAAAATAATCTTTAGAACTTATCTACCTGGGTTACAATTCTTAATTTTAACATCTCGAAGAGATAGGGCACTTGGAAATATTGAATATCAAAAAAGGCGACCACGCCACAATCGATTTGATCTAACACCGCTCAAAAGATCACATTTTTCGCGAACTTTCGAATGGCGGTGGTTAGATTATTGGCCAAGACCGTTGGTGTAAGTTATACCCCATAAACCTCATAAAATCACTAATTTTCATGTATTTTAGGGCATAACTTACACCAGCGGTCTTGGCCAATAATCTAACCACCGCCATTCGAAAGCTCTCAAAAAATGTGATCTTTTGAGCGGTGTTAGATCAAAATCGATTGTGGCGTGGTCGCCTTTTTTTGATATTCAATATTTCCAAGTGCCCTATGTCTTCGAGATTTTAAAATTAAGAATTGTAACCCAGGTAGATAAGTTCTAAAGATTATTTTGAACAAAAGTTGTTTTTAATGTTTTTTCAAAAAAATCAATAGATTTTGAGATAAATGGCTTTGAAAATAGAAATTTTTCTAAAAAATTGAAAAATTTCCATTTTTCATGTTGGAATAACTCTTAGGCAAATTATTTTTAACACCTAAAAATTTTTTTCTATCTTCTGAAAGATATTTCCATCCTGAATTCAAATTTTGGAGCGATTTAAAATTTTCATCGTACCACTTGACGTGAAATAGCCCATATATATATATATATATATATATATATATGTCTATACATACGTATGTACACGAGGAGAGAAAAGGTAGTTAAAATGTATATACAAGAGATGGAGTAAGGTGGGGAGAGATAAAAGTTTCCGTGAAATGAGGTTCACGCAAGGAGAATCTAAATAAATCCATGAGGGAAAGTAACAACAAAAAAATAAACGACCCTCATGAATATTAAAGATTACACCGAGTTTTTCGTACCAGAGTGTGGGATGAGCGAGAGAGAGAGAGAGAGAGAGAGAGAGAGAGAGAAACATGCATAACAATTACAAAGTTTTAACAAATATTAAATTCATTTTTGAAAAATTTTATCGGTGTTCCTCTCTTTCTTTCCTCCTCTCTCTCTCTCTCTCTCTGGCAGTACAAAACTGCACCGCGCAAAGTTTGATGGGGTAAAACGAGAGATTGCGTACAAGAAGATGAGTTACTGCGAAACTTGTAATGTATAGCCTAGAATTTCGTACACCAGTTTAGCTCATCAATTTTATTTACAAGGCTTCTTTACGCGCGTTCGTTACATTATTAATTTATCTTTTCTCGATTGTTATTATTCTTCTGTTTTTCTAACGTTGAGGGCGCGCGCGCGCGCTCGAACCGATGCCGGGTTCAAATTTTTTTGTACCCGTACGTAAAATAAATTTTGGGTGTAAAATTTACAAATGTTTATGTTTAAAATTATTATATTTTGGAATAAATCAAGGATATATGTGCTTTTCGTATAGTAAGAAATATAATTTTAATAGTTAAATTTTAATAGAGGGTTCTATTGAAAGGAAAAATTAATTAGATTGATACATTGAAAGCATCACGTTTGTTTTATCGAGATTTAATGTTTGTGTGTTTTGTCTACGTGGATTGTGCTTATCATCGTTTACATCGGTTTCTTCATTGTCGATCTCTACATTTTTGACTTCTTATTGTGGTATACATATGAATATTTATGTTATTTTTATTTATCTTCTCATACTCATTACCGTTATTTTTTACTTTCCGAATCGACATTATTAAAGATCATATCAAATATACTTTTTTAGTAGTCGATCAAACGTCTGAGAAAAAAATGCAATAACTAGTAGTAGAAAAAACAAGTTACAAGCTTTCTAAAAAAGTGAAAATAATTCATTATCGAACAAAAGAAGTCTATATTAATCGTTGATATATTGTGTAAACTACATGTGAACGAGAAGTTCAGCTTCGTCGCGTGTATGTAGATATAACGTTGCGTCAACTAATAAACAGCGTTGCCGGCTTTACGAACTAACTCAAATCATACGCATGCTTTATAACGTGTCTTATGTACAAATTTATGAATTAAAAAAAAATTATATATCGTAATGAAAAATTATAATTAAATTATTCTAAATAATAAGTGATTGCATAAACAATTATATTCTAACGAATATTTCGTACACTGTTCACTCAATTGGCTAAGCAACTCGAAATTGAGGTACCTCACAATTAAAGGTTATGTATACATAACGATCTTTCTAGATTCGATAGAAATGATTGATAAAATGACAAATAAGGCTATTAAATCAGGAAAAAGTAGGATAAGCGTCATGAACTAATAAAATTAGGAATTAATTTTCTCGGATTTAATTTTCAGTTAGGTTGATGTATTCTTTTAATTTAATATATTACTTGAAAATAGTAGTAGTATACAACGAAAAATAAAGTAGATCGTGCTTATATATAAATATAGGTAACATTTCTCCGTTTACAAAGTGGATACACGCCACTCAATTGACTAAATTTTGAGGTAATATTGTCGCTTTAAATATGCACTTGCTAGTTTACTCGATTGAGGCGACGGCACCTAGCGGTGGTTCGTGAAAACTCGCGCACAGTTAAAATATTACATTTTGTTCGATAGTAAGAAAAGAAATGTGCATGGGAAATTTTACTATTTTTAATGATTAAAGTGTCATTTTGAGATAAAAAAGACACAGATAACAATTTTTATATTGTACTATTATAACACACTTCAATTTAAGATTTTTATTTGAACTTTTACAAAATCTAAGCGTATAAATATTCTTAATATATTTGTAATATTATTTTATAATTGAACTGTATCCCACCGTTACTATCCCTAGCAAAGTAATAATCACTTAAAAAAATATGTATCCTTACAAGCAATGAGTAAGGGAATTTTATTTACATTTCAATCACGAGCTTGTCGTTCACAAAAAAAACTTATTTTTAGCGTAGCGAACGCAAAGTTACGATGTGCCGGAGTAAGTGTAATTTACTTCGAGCGGATGTATCGCGCGAGGTAATTGTCGAGAAAAGAAAACTTGACGTTTAATCGTTATTCTATAATTTAATAGAACGTGCCCTTTTGCTAGTAGTATTTCACGGAAGAAGATCCAACTTGGTTGCTAAGGTGATTAAAAGTGGATTAACATTTAAAAAAACTAATTTATATATTATAATTAATTAATATTTTGTTACGTAATGGTACTTGGTTGAAAGATTAGTTTTTGGCTAAAGAAACGTTACATAAATATTTTGTTTTTTAATAAAGGAACGTCAAACGATCAACTTACTAGGTGTCGTATTACACAGATATTCTCAATTCGGCTTACCTGAAACATAAAAATATTTTTCATTATTTTTTGTTTATTCATTACAAATGGCAAGAAGTACATTTCATGAAAAATCGATATTCAATTTTAATTCTGATCTAAAGAATTGTATACATTTGGACGTGTAAAAAAAATTTCGAACATGTACACTCGCTAAATATGGATATTTAATTTTATAGGAATTTACTAAATGCTAAAATAAATTCTGCTCGTTATACTACCAAATGGATTTACTTCTAAGTAGCAGAATAAAATTTTCTTCTACGAAAGTAAATTTATTGTAACGTTTAAACGATTGTCACTGGGAAATTTAGAAGATATTTATTACGAAAAAATAAGAAACATTCCAATAACAATATTATTTTTTTATATATAGTATCGTTAATAGCACGATAATTCCTCTTCAAATGTCATAAACCATTTTTTTGAAAATCCATTAACATTAAGAGGGTTCTAAAATTAATTTATACCCTGACCTAAAAAATAGTATTAAAAATTTAAGTCTCTATTCTAACCTCAATTGCGTAAATAATGCATGTAAATTTCTGTAAGGGTTTTTTTAAAGCAAATATACATGTGATTAATACTATCATCTAATACTATATCTACTACGTCTAATTTTATGGATTATTTGTGAAAAAGATGCCGTGAAAATTATCGTTTCGTCATAAATCTTTCCGTCGAGCTTTTGTATTCCCAATGGACATAAATTTTGTCAAATATTTAAATGCGTAATTTTTGGTTTACCGTATTCTTTTTTCTTGCAACGTCGCTCTTTCCTATTCAAAACTTATTTTGTAAATAATTTCAAATAGTCCATTGAATATTTTAAGCTTAATTGTCAAGTTGGGTTATGTAGATCCTTGTAATACCATACAATAAAACTCGTATACGCTTTCCTCTTGGCGTTTGATGAGTAATCAATTCAAAATTCCCTTTTCGAACCCTCGAATAATTAGAGAGTAAAAGTTCCGGAGTTGAATAATAGTCTTGTACTAGGATCCGGGAAGAGTCTAGGAAAACAATTTTAAGCTTGGTGACTATGTCGGACTTTTTATTTGCGGTTACTTTTAGGCTTATTACCAGTTCTTTTTCAAACTTGTAAAATGGAAATTATTAAGAAAAATTATTCCGAAGGATTTAAGCTTTGATAACTGCTCTTCTGAAACTGAACCATTTTTTTTGTTTATGCCATCAAGTGTAATAAACAAATCGTAACAGTTTTATAAACTGTAACCTAAATTTATTATAGTGCGACGTACACAGAAAAATAACTCACAAGCCTACGAACCCAAAGGTCGACGTTCTTTTCTGGGAATTTTCTTGGATTAATTTTTTTGTTAATTTTAAATGTTACATGTCCTGGAAAATTTATGAAATAAGACCTTAAACTTATATTTCAATTTAATATTTTATATTACTATCTAAATATTAAATTTTGCAAAATGTTTACTATTAAGCCTAGAAGCTTTAACAAATCAAAAGTCTGGCACAGTTTTAAGACTTGACCGAGTTTCCGAGGTTCGATAATCTCGGATTATTTTTTTACGCTGGGAAAAAGCTTCGATTAAAAATTATAAGTAAAATGGACTATAGTTTGTAATGACTATAATTAATTCTTATAATATTTGTATACTATAAGTTTATCACTCTATGATTTGATTACTAGAAATTATTGTAATTTTTACAGAAGCTTTAGTAATTTTGAATAAAAACTGTCTCTCGTTGTACACCAACATACTAAATTTGTATTAAAAGTATGAAAAACAAATGAAATTTCTGTTATAGTCTCCAAGAGAATCATATAGGTTTACTATCATAGAATTATCTCGGACTGATTTTTTTAATCTTACAGCAGACGATAATGGATAATATGTATATATATATATATATATATATACATGTATTTGCAAGGAGGAGTAAATCCGCAAAAGAAAGGCAAAGGATCCGATTTTTCTAAATCTCACCTCGGGCGAGTAACTTACCAAGGATAATAGACGGCGCTTAACGAGCGTCCCGGCAATTCAATCCCTAATGCGCGCTCGTTACTCCTCGGGTCGGGGGTGCCTCGAGAGGTGCACGTACACATACTTTCATCCGAGGCTCCTCGAATTTCGAAGGGGCAGCTCCGAGACTAAATCCACGCTTGGTACTCGGTCGCTCGCGCCAAGGAGGTGAATCGCACCACCACGCGTCACCCTCCCTCCCCGTTGAATGAGACCGCTAATTACCAACGCGGGGCGACGATTTCACGCTAGATTTCGCCCTTTCAGACCAGGAGCCTTGGCTTCCTCCCGATGACTTTTACCACCCCGACCGCGCGTGTGTGTCGACGAGCCCTACTCTCTCACTCTCTCTCTCTCTCTCTCTCTCTTGAGATCTTTTTTTTCTCTCGCAACCCCATGACGGAGGGTTCGACGCCGAGAGGGGCTGCTGCTGCTGCTGCTGCTGCCGCCGACTTATTTATGAATCGTGCTAACAACGCGTCGCCTTTGCGAGTCTGCAAACCGTTTCCTTTTACTAATTTAACTTAACTCGTTAATTTTCAACAATTTTCTTCTCATTTTCCCATTTTACCAACGGGTGATATTAAATATATTAATACCCATTTGGTCATAAATTATTTATTATTTATTGTACGGCGACTTGAATTACATCTACAAAAAATAATCAAAAACATGGAAATTGTACATCGTGAGAGATTTTTCTGATTGTTTCAATTTTACTAACTTTACTACCGAAATTCAGGTTAATTAAGGTCTTGAAAGCATGGGAAAGCACGTATTACAAAGTATTTTTAGACTTTCAGATAAGAAAAATCAACCCATACTAAGAATAATAATAATTCCAAAAATTCAACACGATGAAACTCAACCTAACTCCTAACGCCAACAATTCATTTTATATATGTAAAGCACATGCAGAAAGGTAGATAAGAAAACCTCGATGTAAAAATGGTAAAACGGACGATTACGTCAATATAATTAAAGGGAAAAGAGTTGAGTGTAAAACAGTTGAATTGCGTTAGTTAAACTCTTGTACGAGGAGATTGGCGGTGAGGGACGGGGAGGGGGGGAGGGGGGGGGGGGAAGTAGTTCATAAAAGGGCGTTCGTCAAGTAAAGCGCGAAGTAACTTTGCCTGATTCAATACGAGTCTTGTGTTGTTAAACTTTACCGGATGGATTAGTTCGGATCGCCGCAAGAACGCGAGGGACAAAGCGCTTTACAATTTCCGACTACCACTGAATATTTATCTTTCAAAATTTCGTAAATTATTAAACTCCTGAGCCAACTCACCCGATGATGGAATTACCAGACCGATATTTAATTTAAGCGCTGGAATTAATTCTACTTTATATTATCTTCCTACACCACATTTTTCTTTCTTTCGATAAATAATGTACATTCATTTCGAGCTGTTCTTTTGTTCACGAGTCTCATCGTGAATTCGGAAGGTTTGATTATATGGATTTTGCTGGTCAGCAACGTATCCGATTGTCCATTCAAGTATTTTCTAAATCATTTTTATGACATTGGATATAATTAATAAAATGTCCATTTAGTAATATTATTACGAGCTGTTCTTTATTTATGAGCGAACTCAGAGTCTTTGACTACGTCTTTCGGTAAACATACATTTTTTTGGCAAAATATTTTTAACGACATTGAATCGATGTACGCAAAAGAAAGGTAAATGAAAACTAATCCAAAAGTGACAGTAACTCTTTCCTTTTAGAGTATTTAATTACGTTTCTAATTCCGTGGTTTCATTTATTCATCAAAACTATTTTTAAAATATTTTTTTTATAAACATCCTTTTGAATTAAAGAGCGACGCGTCAGTACCTCAATTGAGCACATATTAGTATAATTTTATGACGAAAATTGTTAATAATTGAATGTTAATAATTTATTATGTATATTCAATGATATATGTTGTTATAAATAGAAGATCCATCAAAACGTCGCCAAATAAAACTACTTTGTATTTCATAAACATCGTATAAACATCGTAGGTATATTCTTTCAAATTTTGAATAACATTGAATAATAGAGACAAGCAAGATAAGAACTTGCGATACACACTGATCATTAAACCTATAATACTTTAGGTACAAAGCATTAGAAATTCAATCCTCATAAAATTCCTCACCAGTGACATTGTATCCTAAATCCCTGTACCCGCATGGAGAAAACAATACGGACAAAGAGAGTGCGCGTCGCTGATGAAAACCGGTACGCACATCTCAATTTCTGGATAACGAAAACAGAATAGGAAGAAGAAGAAGAAGAAGAAGAAGAGAGATGAATCTACATCGAGTTGCCGGGTCATTAAAGGTTCACAGTTTCGTATATAGGTGGATTCGCATTGAGAAGGAAGGAAGGGATGAGGCTGCGAGAATTTGGAAATAGTTCGGGTCAGCCTTGTACCCAACTGTCGGAAGAACGGCTTGGGATTACTCGAGTTTAAAGGTGCAAAATTTCCAATCTTCTCTCGATTCGGGATGAGAGTTCGATTATCCTCAAACCCGGCACTTTCGCTCTTTGTGTCCGTTGCTCTCTTCGGTTACCGGTACGTGTTTGGTTTTTATAATCCTTGGCACGACGTCGATACGCCAGATTTGATATTTATTTTGTCATTACGGAATTCGTCCTGTGAATTTAATTTTCATCGAAATTGTTAGTGGCCCTCGTGTAGATATCGATCGATCGATCGGTCGATCCATTTTTAAGTGACGGTGAATAAATAGTTTATTAATCGCTAGTCGATAAACATTTTTATCATATGTGATATCTCGTTTAATATATAATCAGCATATAACCTCGACATTTATTTAAATTTGGTTTTCATTACCTATTAATATAATTGAATGATTATATCGTTAGATAGATCGCTAAAGGAATAATTTTGTATTCAAAGAAATTTGAAATAATACAAATAATACATTAAAAATATATTATTTAATGTCTCTAATTTTTCTAAATTTATTATCCACTCTAGAGGGCGCTACGATTCTAAGGGTTAATTATTAAAATTCTTACTCACATTACTATAAAAAAACATTTCTCTAGAAAAATTACCGAGACAGCATAATCAATCTGGGATTTTATTTCTAAATACTTTTGAGTGAGAAATTCCTCGTTTACAAAATAATGTTACTAACTAAAAAATCTATAATATCAAGTTTTTTAAATTCTCGCCGGAAAAATTTTTACTCAACGAAAACAAAGCAACACAGAGGGAGAAAAATGTATCCTAAAAAATGTGTAAATGTTGTAACTAAAAATAGTATGGCCAACATGGCAAATGTTTGAAAGCAAAAACGTGCTTTACCACCGTCTGGAAAAAATGTTAATTCAATTCTCAATTTTAAAAATTTTGAAAAAAAATGACATGACCGCTCATACACTAACATTTTACCCCGAAAATGTAAGTAATTTTTATCATTTATTTTCTCCATGCACGTTTGTATTTAGAGAGTGTTGATCATCGGTTTATTAATGTTTAACTTAAAAATTCATAAAACTACGAAAGTAAATGTCGTAATTTTTCTCGATCTTTTGAGCTACCAAAATCGACAACAGGCATGAGAGAAAAAAAGGTCTCCTCTTACAGGTAAAACTCTCGTCGATTACAGTAAGTTACAAAGTTCTAGGCGAATTTATTAAAGCAACTAAGGGAACGCAGGATTTTTATCACAACAGCTTTCGAGAGGACAAAAACCAGCCTCGACAAATAAATACGCAAGTTAAAAGTTACTTTTACCTCCCTCTCTCAATACTATTAACCATGCAGCACTTATTACTCATTGAACGAAAAAAAGAGGTACCGTGCGAAAATTTTAGATCCGGGTATAAAAGCGCGAACCAAGTCTACATTGCGTATATAAGAAAAAGTTTAATATACTTATGAAAAGCCTGTAAAAGTCCAATTATATTATAAAAACTTTGGAAAAAGGATTTTATAAAATCTTTCGAGAATTTTCCTTTACTCAGATGTATATAACGATCTATCTATATATGTATATACACATACATATTTCTCGAGAATTCATTTCACTTATAGTCCATAATCGGTTCTACCGCTCGGTACAGAATTAAAGGGTATTATTAACCCGAAGGATAAAAACTTTTTAATTCAATGATTCCCGGCACACTCGATACTTAATAAAAAAGAAAAGGAAAATGAAAACTTGGTTCGCTAAATAAAAATCAATAAAACACGGAGAGGGGTTGCGCCTTTGAACCGAAAGAGGCTCACTGTGAAAAGTTACAAGCCTTTAAAATGTACCAGAGAGAGAGAGAGAGAGAGATTGATTGATTGATTAACATGTTTATTGCAGCCAGTGGGGTATAACCCTATGGGGCTGAGAAGCAGATACAAGATGAGTTACAAATTTAATGTTACAAACAGCAGAATTACAGGTTCAATAATAATTAATTATCTAAAGATAAACTGTTATATAGGAGTAAGGCGCGTACTAATATTAGATTACAAAATTTAAGGTTACAAATAGTAAGGTAATTAAATATAAAATGTATATAAATAATAAAATCACAATGTTTAGTAAAAGTTAAAGTTAAAGTTAAGCGATCTCTGATGAATTGATGTCGAAATTAAATTAAATTGAATTTAAATTGAATTTAAATTTAAATTTGAATTTAGAGTGTGATGCCCTCACGAATGATTCGCTCGCTCCAGTCACACCTGTCCCTATGCGTGAGTTCACCTAGTAGTGATGACTTAAAAGTTTGTATACTGTCGACTGCAAAACTTGGCTTGGGTAGTGAATTGATGATGTTCGACGCTGTGATAGTGAAGGATCGACGCATTGCTTCAGTTCTTGGGACAGGGTAAAACAGAGAGCGAGGAGGAAGGCGCGAAGACATACGATGATTAACATCTCTACCAATAATAGAAAAACGATTTGCTAGGTAGGTCGGGTTTTTGTGAGCTATTACTGAGTAGGCAAGGGAGGCTAATAAATATTCACGACGCCTTTTTGCGGAAAGCCAGCCAAGTTCGTGCCTGTAAGGGGTGACATGTGCCCGCCATGGAATGGAACCATGAACAAAACGAACGCAGGCGTTTAATAATCTTTGAACCTTCAAACAGCGAGATTCGTCAAGATCATGGAAGGCGACAGACATGTAGTCAAAGTGTGGGAAGATTAGGCTTTCTACCAACATTTTGCGAAGACTTTTGGATAATGCCCGACGATGAAAACGCAGCGAGTGGAGCAAGCCATTGATTTTACGACTCAAATGCCGAACTTGTTTATCCCAGCTTAGTGATGGAGTTAAACACAAGCCCAAGTTACGAACCTCGGACGAGTATGGTAGGTTAGAACCTAAGAGCGTTACACTAGGTAGATCATCAAAGTTTAGCCTACTAATGAAGTTTTCACTACCTAAAATCATGATTTTGGTTTTGCTACTATTTAAATCCAGACCGTTGATTGATGACCAAAATGCAATTTCATCAACATCTTGCTGAATCAATGAGATAGCAGAGTCCAGATCGCCAGGATGACAATGAAGGTAGATTTGCGTATCATCGGCAAAAATCATGTACTTAGAATGGTGAATCATGCTGGGCAGATCATTAATGAAAATGGTAAAAAGCAGTGGTCCTAGGACGCTTCCTTGAGGAACACCAGTGGGCATGGGAAGCCACGCAGAAAGTTGACCTGAATCATCGACAACAGACTGACATCTACCCTGAAGGTAGTTGGAAAACCAAGAAACAACTCTATCAGAGCAACCCAAGTTTCTTAGCTTAATAAGTAGCAGAAGATGAGGGAGCTTGTCAAAAGCTTTTGAAAAATCAAAAAGAATCAAGATGGTTACCTGTCTGCGATCTATAGCCCCACGCACATCCTCCAATACTCCCAGTAAAGCCGTTTGAGTACTATGGCCCTTTCTGAAGCCAGCTTGAAAGTCGTCGATTAAATTTTCAGAAGATAGATACTGAGATAGTTGCGAATGGACAATCTTTTCAAGTAGTTTAGAAACTTCAGGCAGAAGAGCAATGGGCCTGGTATCAGAGGGAGAGGTAAGAGAACTCCGTTTGGCCAGAGGAGATAAGATGGCTCTTTTCCAGTTGGATGGATAAGCAGCTGTACTGAGGGAGTAATTGAAGATGGCACAGAGGAAGTTCAAAACTGATGACGACGTTAATTTTAGCATGTGTGCGGAGATTTTGTCGAGGCCCATAGATCTAGAAGTCGAAGCGTTTATAGCTGTTAGTACCTCATCTGTACTAACAGTTGTAAAATCAAAGAACGTTCTTTCAGGGCATGTTGAAGTAGGCAAAAAGCAGTCAATGTCACGACGAGAGAGAGGGACTGTGATCTCAGATGCAGATGAGTAGTGCTTATTTAGTTCGTCCGCAGTAAACAATGTAAAAGGTGATGGGAATTTAGAACCTGAAAGATTAAGGTTTCTGATTATTCTCCATCGTGATTTTGTATCGGGTGCCTGACTAATTTTATTGGCCAGAAACTTATTTTTGGCTGTATCAAGAGCATTACTAATTTTGCTACGTAGTTGTTTGAATGTAAGGAAAGCGTTTGAGAAACGGCCAAGATGGAGTGACGCTTTGTAAGCTTTGTCTCGTTCATGCATCAAGACTCTGATTTCCTTATTAACCCATGGTTTCCTATTTTTAGTTACAGCACTGGTCGTAGTAGGAGCGACTGCATCAAAAGTGTCAGTGATAACTTGCTCAAAATTGTCAACAAGTGAGTCTAAATTTGACAAATGTTTGTTATGATTAGTGATCATATTTGATGGCGAAGACCCTTTGTGGTCATCCTTAAGAACTACATTAAAATCTACATTATAATCTAAATCTAATAAGGAGGCTATTCTATGGTCGGCAGCTAGTTTAGAAAGGTTCGAATTTAACTCAATACTCAACATTTGATTATCTACATGGTTTAAGCGTCTAGACGCGAAATTCCTTCTATTCCTTTGGACTTGATGCGATAGATAAAGATCTAGCTTGATCAAATCATGACCTGCAGCAAATGGTGCATCAGATTTCGCATAGTTTCTTACGTCATTTTTATTGTGAATAATAAATAGGTCCAACCAAGTATGGGACAAGTTTGCACGGTCTCGGTAGACTGCATGATGAGTACAGTCTGATGGAACGAGAAAAAGACCCTGGGATTCAATCTCGTTTCGTAGGTACGAAGAGTCAGTACTGTCGGCTGCCATATTAATGTTGATATCTCCAGTTATGATCACATGAGAGTAAGAAGGCATCAATTCCGACAACACTGAAAAAAATTCAATGGGATAGGATGAGTGGGGGCGCCTATAAATGACTGCGAATAAAATATTCTTACTACCAATAGAGATTTGCAAAACTAAATATTCAGGTTTATTTTCAAAAACAATATTAGAATGACAGATAATTTTTACAGGGTAATTGTCACGTACATATACAGCAACTCCACCACCTCCTTTGCCCACCCGGTCGTGACGAAAGAGAGTAAACCCATCAAGTGAAACGATTGAATCATTGTCGTTTTCAGTGAGAAATGTTTCAGTGATGCCGATAATATCATAACGATTGTCCGAGCAATGAGTATCAAGGAGGTTAAAGTTAGTTATTAACCTATTAATGTTTATATGCGCAATGGAAATAAAAGATTCCTGAGTATTAAGTGGGAACAGCGGCCGACCGGCGTGACTTCACATTTCTCGCGTTGCATTTGCATTTTTGGGGGGCAGAGGAGGTAGAGCAATCAAGTCATCTTCCGAGTGAATGGGTATAAACGGAGAAGATACATTGGCTCTCATACATACGGTTAAGTTGCGCACAACAGGTCTGAGGTAGTTTTTTTCGGATGCAACTTGTTTGGCTTTTCGCTCCAATAAGTAAATCTCTTTCGGCCATAAAGGAGAAACGTAGATTTTCGAATCGCCGCCTGATTTAAATAAAGTCTGAGCCGTATGGATCTTAAGTGCCGAGGTATTCGTCAGGATTCGATCACGAACGGTTGGAGAAGACATCTGGACTACTAAAGACCAGGGATGTAAAGTAGAAGATGGATCATGAGTAGAGAGATCAACCTGAGATGTTGGGTTAGGTTGTGTCTTCTTTTGAGGCCAAACACGAGCGTGTATAACATGAGAGATGAGTGAATTGAACCCGTGAAGAGAGAGAGAGAGAGAGAGAGAGAGGAAGGAGAAGAAAAAGAACCTCTAATTTTTAATTCCTTCAAGGGTCAACCCTGAATTTAAACGGCAATTACGCAACTTTACCTCGAGAGCGTAATTTTTTCTTTTTCTTTTTTTTCTTTTTCACTTTCGTTAAAACTCCGGAGGTACATGTACTCTCTCCGAGATTTTACTATTTTTTTTTCTACTTTAAAGCCGGCTTAGCCTAGGATTAGTACCTTGTTTGAACGCGATGTTCGATTTCGAGACGCGCGGTATATAACCAAAGGAAAAGAATTTTCGGAACGACGAGTTAATTGCCAAGCTTACCAAATGATTTTCACTTCCCGTCAAAGATTTTTTAACCGTGGGTACTTGCACATTTTTTCTTTTTCATCCCCGCGCAAACGTCGTTCGTGTAATTTTCAGTAGCGATTATTGTCTACTTTTGTTGGATACCAAAATTTGGTGAAAATATGGCCTTTTTCACCATCAATTCGTAAATTTATTCCTTTTCAAACTTATGCGCGATGTAAAAATAAATTAACTTAAAAATTCGTAATATCTATCTGAGGAAATAGTTTTACTAAACAAGTTAATCCTCATTTAATCAATAAAAGATAAAATAAAGATATCTATTCCGTTTGTTACGTTATTATTCAATAAGAATAATATGGCTACGGTCACTATTCCTGACTATTCTCTATTAGTTACGTTTTATAAAAAACAATAATATCCAACTAAATTTCTATGTATAATTTTGAAAACTAGCAAAAAATACAAATAATTAAACTAAAATAAAGGAAAAAGAATAAAAAGAAAACACCGAGAAATTGACTGAAAACTTGAAAACTTATTATTGATTCAACTATAACCTAAAATTGACTCTTAAAAATAAATAATAATTCTTTATTGAGTTATTGGTTTAATCACTTTATTATTTTAATTATAATTATATTTATGTTCTAAAAGTACAAGCATATATAAATAAAAAATAATAGTACATAAATATAAATTTATAAAACTCTCCCAAAATTTCACACGGTAATTTTGATAAAAAAAAACTTTAATCCGCATAAACATTTCGTTAAGCAACAATCATCGGCAACTTTTAAAAATTTCGAACGCTCAATTCGTATTGTAATCAAGTGAATTAGAATCTCTACAATTAAATCGGGAGTGTAAATGTTTAATATCGAGTACGCGGAATCATGTGAAATATTGGAATTGAAGAACCGCCGATTCCTTGTACGCATAATAATAAATAAATATATCCTTGTACTCGGTCTCTCGTTTTTTAGGACAATCGAAATCGAAATTCATTATTCCGAGATTATTTTCAATATCGCGACGTGAAAACTCGACGGCCGTATATTGTTCACTGGCGGCATTGTTAACAACCTAATTGGTACGCGAATACAACAATATTTTCTGTTCGTTATACATTTTCCCTAGCGTTAGCCTAATAAAACAACAACATTTTCTCTCTGGGTCAATCGAATTTAATTCATTTTATATTCGATGAAAAATCGAAATCTCCAGAAATCTATCGCTATTTTGGGAAGAGATGATGGAGAAACGCTCAAGTTATCTTTTTTTAAACGAAGTAAATTGAATAATTGTCGCAAATTTCTGTTGTCATTGAGCAATAATTACAGTTTTTAAAAAATCCTTCCGTTTATTCTTGAATCACGAACGCCAATCTATATATAGTCGCGTCCCAAAAGTGGGAAATCGCTCGTGAAAAATATTTATCCGGCCCTTTGAATAAACAGTCAGAAATAAACAAAAATAAATTGTTAAAAATAAACGAATCGACTGTCAAAGTAAATAATCAATAATAATCAAGAATTAATTACTTTATTAATAAAATTATCCGTCAATAAGTTTAATCTTTTCCTAGGCCTAACATTTATTTATTGGGTAAAAAGTGTACAGTTGAATATTAAAAGTTTTCAAACAAATTTTCACAGGTATATTTTTAAAGATTTTCTTTTTTAACTAATTGATTAACTTATATATTATTATATTTTTCTAGTATCTACATTTTTGTATTTTTCACTAAATAGAAAGTTTTATTAAATAAATGTAATAATTGAATCATTAATAAAGGCATATTTACTTATTTAATTTTTCTTCACTTAACTTTTTCACCAAATAGTAGATTTACTACTCTATTGGTGATAATCAAATTTAACATATTTTTGATATTATTCATTGATCTATCGCTTCTCGGATATTTTTCTAAAATTGTACAGATTGTCTTTAAAGTGGTAGCATACCCGGCTGGTTACTGACTGAGCAAAAAAAGATAATTATTCTATTTATTAAAAAAAAATACGCAAATTTATGCAAAATCCGAATACAGAAGCACTAGATAATTAAATAAATTATAAGTCATTCTACAAATAAGTTTCAAGTTAATACATTCAAGACACCCTAAAAAATTTCCGCATCGAAAATGTACGATTATCCGTAATTTTTGGGTGCAGAAATTTTTTAGGGTGTCTTCGACGTATTGACCTGGAACTTTGTAGAATGATTCATTATTTAGATATCTAGGTTAGTTCTGTATTTGGGTATTACATAGAATTGTATATTTTTTAAAATAAATGCAATAATTATCTTTTTTCGCTCGGTCGATAATCTACCGGGTAAGTCACCTCCTTAAGGGGATGCCAAACCCGTGATGTTACCATCCGAGTTGTTTATCGACTGAGAAGTTTATTTGTAAATTAGTGATGTATATTAAAGTGTAAGTACACAATCGTGAGAACATTACCTTTTATGTTGGTGATTCTTTTAAAATGTTTAATATCTGATAAAATATTTGACAAAGGCAGCTGTTCTCGAGGTTTCCCTTAACTTATAAAAACCAATTAAAAAATTAAATTACGTAGAAACATTACCACTTCTCGGTCGCATGGTAAGATGGTGAGTTCGACGTCCTCTAAAATAAATGTAATAATTAAAATCTACACAGCTCGGTGGGTAAGACCGTTAATTCCACAAACAAATGAGATAAAGAGCATTCCGCGAAAAGTTAAAGAAAATAACTAATCTAAGCGTCCAAGAGAAAGCCCAGGCAGGGTGTCCATTTCGTTCTTCTCGTACCGGATCGAGTTTTCTCGAGTGAACTCTGTCTTTAGCGTCCTATCGCGTAATGACATAACTTTTCCTCCAAAAGAAGAAGAGGGGCCGAGGAAGGGTGAGAGGAAGAGGGAGGGAAGAAAGTAGCCACCGAGGCTTAGATGGTGGACATCGCGAAAGAGCAAAGAGAGTAAAAACGAAACGGATCGGCCCGAGGGAGTTTTAACGTACGGTCAGCTACTTTTTTCTACTTCTGCTTCTTCTTTCTTTCTTCCTTCCTCTTTCTTTCTTTACTTCTTCGATCTCTTTGTGTGTTCCTATCCTTCTCCAAACCTCGGGGTCCGGGGAGGCTAAGCCGCGCGCGAGGCTAGGCTAGACGACGACGATGTATTTGGATGTACAACCTGCTCTGGAAATGATGCGGGCAAGAGAAACTTTCGGTCCGACGCTCGCTGGATAATGCTCTTTATTACTCCTATATATAAATATAACGTTACGAGCACCTTTGTCATTCTACTTACCCGTTTCGTATAGGTACGTTCGACTGATCGACAAATTGCGCGATAATCTCTCGCGGTAGAGATTCAATGTCCTTAAATAAGTAAGATCATTGACGCATTTAAAACCGAGAAGGTTTTTAGGTTATCCTTCAATTTCATTCGCTTTGTTATCAATAATTATTTATTGACTAATCGGATGTTTACGAAGCAATCGATATATCGAGTGGGCTTAAAACAAATGAAGACAAAAACTGCGCTTTCGGTATTTCGTAGCGATCTTAAGAGTTTTAGTCAGTGGATTTTCAAAAAATATTTCGAATCTTCCGAATATTATATCTGAAAATTACGTTCAAACTATCCAATTAAAAAAGCAGTTAATCGTTTAAATTAACTAACGAGAATCGGAAGAAAAAATAAACAACGACATCGATAACAAGCATCGAATAAAGAGCTATTATCGCGGTAGTTCCCAAAATTTTAATTTAAATATCTGAAAAAAATCACGATCGCGTACTTTCAAATGCCTGACGGAAAGAATTTTTTTAAAATTGATTCATACGAAAACCAATGCTGATTGATATTAGCTCTTATCCTTCCAGAGGATTGACGAAATTATCTGGTCAAACGTTTGACAATATTAGTTTACTTTAAGTTAATTGTCGTTTCTAAAATATGTCCAAAATCGTAAACGAGAGACATAAATAAACCCGTGAAGTGTAAAAGTGCTTTTAAAAGTAATACCGCTTAACAACGCGAATCTAACCTATAAATATACATAAAAATTGGTGTGGTGAAAAATGATACACATTTTATAAATAAATTTGACAAAACAATCAAGTAAATAAAATTTTCGCAATTTATTTTTATACGAGCTATCGAAAAATTCGTTACGACCCTAGTAGGAATGGTTACCGTGTTCCTTGCAATTTATATATTCATTTTTATTAAAGATACATAACAGTTTAATAATAAACAAACAATATAAATTTATACCACGATAGTAACATCGAGGAATACAATGAACGACCTACATTAAATTCATTTTGGTTCTAAAGATATTTAGAGGATATTATTAACCCGAAGGATAAAAACTTTTTAATTCAATGATTCCCGGCACACTCGATACTTAATAAAAAGAAAAGGAAAATGAAAACTTGGTTCGCTAAATAAAAATCAATAAAACACGGAGAGGGGTTGCGCCTTTGAACCGAAAGAGGCTCACTGTGAAAAGTTACAAGCCTTTAAAATGTACCAGAGAGAGAGAGAGAGAGAGAGAGAGAGAGAGAGAGGAAGGAGAAGAAAAAGAACCTCTAATTTTTAATTCCTTCAAGGGTCAACCCTGAATTTAAACGGCAATTACGCAACTTTACCTCGAGAGCGTAATTTTTTCTTTTTCTTTTTTTTCTTTTTCACTTTCGTTAAAACTCCGGAGGTACATGTACTCTCTCCGAGATTTTACTATTTTTTTTTCTACTTTAAAGCCGGCTTAGCCTAGGATTAGTACCTTGTTTGAACGCGATGTTCGATTTCGAGACGCGCGGTATATAACCAAAGGAAAAGAATTTTCGGAACGACGAGTTAATTGCCAAGCTTTACCAAATGATTTTCACTTCCCGTCAAAGATTTTTTAACCGTGGGTACTTGCACATTTTTTCTTTTTCATCCCCGCGCAAACGTCGTTCGTGTAATTTTCAGTAGCGATTATTGTCTACTTTTGTTGGATACCAAAATTTGGTGAAAATATGGCCTTTTTCACCATCAATTCGTAAATTTATTCCTTTTCAAACTTATGCGCGATGTAAAAATAAATTAACTTAAAAATTCGTAATATCTATCTGAGGAAATAGTTTTACTAAACAAGTTAATCCTCATTTAATCAATAAAAGATAAAATAAAGATATCTATTCCGTTTGTTACGTTATTATTCAATAAGAATAATATGGCTACGGTCACTATTCCTGACTATTCTCTATTAGTTACGTTTTATAAAAAACAATAATATCCAACTAAATTTCTATGTATAATTTTGAAAACTAGCAAAAAATACAAATAATTAAACTAAAATAAAGGAAAAAGAATAAAAAGAAAACACCGAGAAATTGACTGAAAACTTGAAAACTTATTATTGATTCAACTATAACCTAAAATTAACTCTTAAAAATAAATAATAATTCTTTATTGAGTTATTGGTTTAATCACTTTATTATTTTAATTATAATTATATTTATGTTCTAAAAGTACAAGCATATATAAATAAAAAATAATAGTACATAAATATAAATTTATAAAACTCTCCCAAAATTTCACACGGTAATTTTGATAAAAAAAAACTTTAATCCGCATAAACATTTCGTTAAGCAACAATCATCGGCAACTTTTAAAAATTTCGAACGCTCAATTCGTATTGTAATCAAGTGAATTAGAATCTCTACAATTAAATCGGGAGTGTAAATGTTTAATATCGAGTACGCGGAATCATGTGAAATATTGGAATTGAAGAACCGCCGATTCCTTGTACGCATAATAATAAATAAATATATCCTTGTACTCGGTCTCTCGTTTTTTAGGACAATCGAAATCGAAATTCATTATTCCGAGATTATTTTCAATATCGCGACGTGAAAACTCGACGGCCGTATATTGTTCACTGGCGGCATTGTTAACAACCTAATTGGTACGCGAATACAACAATATTTTCTGTTCGTTATACATTTTCCCTAGCGTTAGCCTAATAAAACAACAACATTTTCTCTCTGGGTCAATCGAATTTAATTCATTTTATATTCGATGAAAAATCGAAATCTCCAGAAATCTATCGCTATTTTGGGAAGAGATGATGGAGAAACGCTCAAGTTATCTTTTTTTAAACGAAGTAAATTGAATAATTGTCGCAAATTTCTGTTGTCATTGAGCAATAATTACAGTTTTTAAAAAATCCTTCCGTTTATTCTTGAATCACGAACGCCAATCTATATATAGTCGCGTCCCAAAAGTGGGAAATCGCTCGTGAAAAATATTTATCCGGCCCTTTGAATAAACAGTCAGAAATAAACAAAAATAAATTGTTAAAAATAAACGAATCGACTGTCAAAGTAAATAATCAATAATAATCAAGAATTAATTACTTTATTAATAAAATTATCCGTCAATAAGTTTAATCTTTTCCTAGGCCTAACATTTATTTATTGGGTAAAAAGTGTACAGTTGAATATTAAAAGTTTTCAAACAAATTTTCACAGGTATATTTTTAAAGATTTTCTTTTTTAACTAATTGATTAACTTATATATTATTATATTTTTCTAGTATCTACATTTTTGTATTTTTCACTAAATAGAAAGTTTTATTAAATAAATGTAATAATTGAATCATTAATAAAGGCATATTTACTTATTTAATTTTTCTTCACTTAACTTTTTCACCAAATAGTAGATTTACTACTCTATTGGTGATAATCAAATTTAACATATTTTTGATATTATTCATTGATCTATCGCTTCTCGGATATTTTTCTAAAATTGTACAGATTGTCTTTAAAGTGGTAGCATACCCGGCTGGTTACTGACTGAGCAAAAAAAGATAATTATTCTATTTATTAAAAAAAAATACGCAAATTTATGCAAAATCCGAATACAGAAGCACTAGATAATTAAATAAATTATAAGTCATTCTACAAATAAGTTTCAAGTTAATACATTCAAGACACCCTAAAAAATTTCCGCATCGAAAATGTACGATTATCCGTAATTTTTGGGTGCAGAAATTTTTTAGGGTGTCTTCGACGTATTGACCTGGAACTTTGTAGAATGATTCATTATTTAGATATCTAGGTTAGTTCTGTATTTGGGTATTACATAGAATTGTATATTTTTTAAAATAAATGCAATAATTATCTTTTTTCGCTCGGTCGATAATCTACCGGGTAAGTCACCTCCTTAAGGGGATGCCAAACCCGTGATGTTACCATCCGAGTTGTTTATCGACTGAGAAGTTTATTTGTAAATTAGTGATGTATATTAAAGTGTAAGTACACAATCGTGAGAACATTACCTTTTATGTTGGTGATTCTTTTAAAAATGTTTAATATCTGATAAAATATTTGACAAAGGCAGCTGTTCTCGAGGTTTCCCTTAACTTATAAAAACCAATTAAAAAATTAAATTACGTAGAAACATTACCACTTCTCGGTCGCATGGTAAGATGGTGAGTTCGACGTCCTCTAAAATAAATGTAATAATTAAAATCTACACAGCTCGGTGGGTAAGACCGTTAATTCCACAAACAAATGAGATAAAAGAGCATTCCGCGAAAAGTTAAAGAAAATAACTAATCTAAGCGTCCAAGAGAAAGCCCAGGCAGGGTGTCCATTTCGTTCTTCTCGTACCGGATCGAGTTTTCTCGAGTGAACTCTGTCTTTAGCGTCCTATCGCGTAATGACATAACTTTTCCTCCAAAAGAAGAAGAGGGGCCGAGGAAGGGTGAGAGGAAGAGGGAGGGAAGAAAGTAGCCACCGAGGCTTAGATGGTGGACATCGCGAAAGAGCAAAGAGAGTAAAAACGAAACGGATCGGCCCGAGGGAGTTTTAACGTACGGTCAGCTACTTTTTTCTACTTCTGCTTCTTCTTTCTTTCTTTCCTTCTTTCTTTCTTTACTTCTTCGATCTCTTTGTGTGTTCCTATCCTTCTCCAAACCTCGGGGTCCGGGGAGGCTAAGCCGCGCGCGAGGCTAGGCTAGACGACGACGATGTATTTGGATGTACAACCTGCTCTGGAAATGATGCGGGCAAGAGAAACTTTCGGTCCGACGCTCGCTGGATAATGCTCTTTATTACTCCTATATATAAATATAACGTTACGAGCACCTTTGTCATTCTACTTACCCGTTTCGTATAGGTACGTTCGACTGATCGACAAATTGCGCGATAATCTCTCGCGGTAGAGATTCAATGTCCTTAAATAAGTAAGATCATTGACGCATTTAAAACCGAGAAGGTTTTTAGGTTATCCTTCAATTTCATTCGCTTTGTTATCAATAATTATTTATTGACTAATCGGATGTTTACGAAGCAATCGATATATCGAGTGGGCTTAAAACAAATGAAGACAAAAACTGCGCTTTCGGTATTTCGTAGCGATCTTAAGAGTTTTAGTCAGTGGATTTTCAAAAAATATTTCGAATCTTCCGAATATTATATCTGAAAATTACGTTCAAACTATCCAATTAAAAAAGCAGTTAATCGTTTAAATTAACTAACGAGAATCGGAAGAAAAAAATAAACAACGACATCGATAACAAGCATCGAATAAAGAGCTATTATCGCGGTAGTTCCCAAAATTTTTAATTTAAATATCTGAAAAAAATCACGATCGCGTACTTTCAAAATGCCTGACGGAAAGAATTTTTTTAAAATTGATTCATACGAAAACCAATGCTGATTGATATTAGCTCTTATCCTTCCAGAGGATTGACGAAATTATCTGGTCAAACGTTTGACAATATTAGTTTACTTTAAGTTAATTGTCGTTTTCTAAAATATGTCCAAAATCGTAAACGAGAGACATAAATAAACCCGTGAAGTGTAAAAGTGCTTTTAAAAGTAATACCGCTTAACAACGCGAATCTAACCTATAAATATACATAAAAATTGGTGTGGTGAAAAAATGATACACATTTTATAAATAAATTTGACAAAACAATCAAGTAAATAAAATTTTCGCAATTTATTTTTATACGAGCTATCGAAAAATTCGTTACGACCCTAGTAGGAATGGTTACCGTGTTCCTTGCAATTTATATATTCATTTTTATTAAAGATACATAACAGTTTAATAATAAACAAACAATATAAATTTATACCACGATAGTAACATCGAGGAATACAATGAACGACCTACATTAAATTCATTTTGGTTCTAAAGATATTTAGAGGATATTATTAATAATGTACCCACACACATTTACATGAAGAAAGTGTATAATTAAAATTTACTATAAATAATAGTCATTAATTCTGAAATCACACTTATATTATCAAAATCCAAAAATCATTTCTAAACATAATATAGTACAACTTATAGTTTCGACTAGAATATATTCATATAATATTTATAATAATCCATAGTAATTTTTTAAAATTTTGTCAATTTTATGATTTTTATGTAACATAACAATAATAATTACGATTAAATATTTATTCGCGAAGGACAAGACGGAATGAAACGGCACTGGGTACTCGGCCGGGACTCGAACCCGAGACCATCCGTTTTCGCGACGGGTGCTCTGTCCTGAGGTACCGATGCCTATGCACGTTTCTTTACGAATCGTCCTCATATTGTCAGACGATGCGCTAGTACGTCACCCGTGACAATCAGTCTATAATTTAAATACCAAATATTATGTTCATTTTTAATACAATATTTTTTAAATTCACATATTCTTGACCTTAAAGCATCAAACGGTACTATTTTTATATATTTTGAAAAAACATATTTAGAAGAAATATATTTTAGAAAAAGATACTCTACAAGGAGGGAAAAAATACGATCAAGTCGGTTACAGAAATTAATATGAGCAAGTAAGCTCAGAATTTATCGTTCGAAGACACTTACCCTACTATAATGATAACGATTACTTTCAGATGTCGAACTCGGACGAAAATAATTCTTTTCGCTATGTAGAGAGTTTGATCGATCTAAAGCGCCTAATTGCAAAAAGAAAAAAAAATGTTCGTCGGAGATAAACGTCTCATACTTCGCCTGATACCATCTACAATAAAAAAATATGATTAAATACCCTAATATTTGTCATGTAGTTTGAAAAGAGTTTTGCATAAGATTCAACTCGAAAGGAGAATCTTGGAAAACGAGGGAGGATGAGGGTAAAACACTTGCCGAGCAATAAACCACCGTGAAAAGGCTTTCGATCGGGCATTGTCCAGCAGTGATGTATACAGGACTTCAAACGATGCTCCCCGAGCCGTTATATCGGTTGTACACACCCACACATCCACACATCCACACGGACACACACATACACCCGCGGACCAAAGCCAACGTCCAACTTTTATCCTCGCGGCAGTGACGCGTTCGAACAAATCCCACACATACCGTTGGTCGAAAAGTCGAACGGCGACTTCTTTACGTTCGTCGGTTCCTTCCTTCCTTCCAACTTGGAACTGGCGACTCGCGCCTTTTTCCACTTTTGTTTATCTCGCTACTTTTTTTTCTTTTCTTTTTTTATCTCTAATGGAGATACAGCAGCGCCTCAAGATTGTCTTTTTAGACGAGAGAAACCCGGATTGCAGGGTTTTCCAATTCCGAGAGACGATCCACATGTGTTATATAACGTTATTTTTTCTAACTGGGGATTGTCAATAGCCTAGTTTATACTGATGTTGAGACGTTTGCGAGAAGATTTATCATTATTCCTTTCTGCATAATTGGATAGTCAAAAGAAGAGAAAAGAAAGAAAAACAAATAAATTTGTCGAAATAATAGATATTCCTTGGTGAGTGATGGGCGAGCGAGCAGTTGATGATACAAGTTAGTAAAAGTTAAACCGACATACTCTGAAGAAGGTATATATTAAGTTTGTTAGTTGTTGCACTAAAGGACAAAGTCGAGTAAGGTATAGTTTTGACGTTAATTCCAAGAGATAATCGTGAGGGAGAAAGAGAGTGAGAGAGTAGGCTATTAAGAAGGAGAAGGGTACGTGTCCCGAGACAGACACCTCCACTCGAGCGTGACGGGCTCTTTAATAATCATTATACTCGAAATATCGCGAGCGTTGTAAAAATCCGTTGAAATATTCACATCGAATCTCCGAGGTAAACAGCAGCCCGATGTACCGCGGAGGTAAAAACGACTTTGGTTGCCGCAAGACATGTTTGTATAAGGAGCCACGTACCACCTCACCCTTCTCGTGTCTTTCGGGCTTCGGCTCGACCAGCTCGCCCTCTTCGAAATTAATCGTGAAAAATGACGAGCTCGTTGAAATTTTTATAAAAAATACAACAGGAAAATGCGCTCGTCTACCGTCTTATATAAATTCATATTCCTCGGCAGAGTTACGTTCGTAAGACCGGATGAGAAAACCCCACGAGACGAAGAGAGAGAGAGAGAGAGAGCGAGAGAGAGAGGGAGAGAGAGAGAGCACCCTCGATCTTAGCTCGAGCTTTATGATTCGTTTATCGTGCGTTTTACGGCCGAACAGAGCGTAATCTTTACGATCGGCCATCGTCTCGAAATACGAAATTTCACCGTGAAGAGTGCCGAGTTTGCATTTTTATCACCACTGCCGTTTCGAAATTTTTCTTTCCCTTTTTCCTTTTTATTGAAATATTTCAACCCAACGTTGCGTCTCTCGTTCGGCCCCGTATATTAATTAACGTGTCGCGTATTCCGAGGAAACGAGGAGAAAAAGGAAATCCGAATCGCCCCGAATAATTCTATCTTTCTTCTTTTGTTTAGAAAACGGTAAACCGCCTGGGCGCACGTACTCGTCGCGTCATTAATTTCCAATCGGCGTTCAAGTCAAAAGTACTCGGGATTAAAGGACGTATCTCGATCTTGACGAAACGAAATACATAGAATTACCTGGGTAATACTCTTGCCGCACTATTTTCATAGGAATTTAAAACGTTTCAGCCGATAATACAAAACTTTTAAATTTCTGTGAAATTCCCGCGTTTTGGATAGATTTACCAATTAAATAATTAAGTTTAAATGATTATAAATAAATGACTTGTACATAATTCTTTAGTACAGGCGACAACGGGTGATAGGTCGAGTTTTTAAGAAAACTTACTACGTATTGATAACAAATATAAATAATACAATAATAATAGTTTTGATATGAATAATACACAAGCAAATTTTTAATCCATTTTGGAACACAAATTTGTTTGTTAATTTATCTCTCATTGTATCAAAATCCCATATTTTCATTCCTTCACAATTTTTCGGTGAATTTTCATATTTACAAAGACGCAAAAAACTTCATTAAAACTTCATTAAGTATTATAAAAAGAAATAAAAACCTTTTTGTTTTAAATTGTTGCTTATACTAATAAAATACAAAAGCGTGGATATTTGAAATTTGGGTTGAGGGTCGATCAGGAAATGGCTTGAAATAATCATTCGATCGAGCTCCAGCAAATTCCAGTTATAGAAAACTTTGAACTCGGAACAATTTTTACTTTGCCGAACCGAAACTTTTCAGAAATAGTGCACATCGCTTACCACGCGTACAAATAAAAGTATTCTGTGAGAAAATTTTCTTAGATAAAATATACCTCGATAGCAACATAAAAATTGTAACCATTTTCTTAGAAACATTATTTTATTTTGAATGAATTCTTACCGAACCATCGATGATCCTATAGAGCGGTCATTTTTATACAAGGAAAATTACCGTGGATGAAAAAGAGAATAAAACTTGTATGAATTCTAAAAATTTTCTTAGAAAAATTATAAATTTTTAGGTTAATTTATCTCGAACATATGATACGAAGCTTGAAATTGTAATTTGTATGTTCACAAAATTCTTTCAGGCGAAACTAGCAATTCCTTTTAAAAATCTAGAATAAAAACACAGCTAAGAGATGAAAAAATCTGGATAATGAACTGACGATTCAAAAAGCAGAATACTATTCATATGCAGTGACTTTCTATTGTAATTTAATCATTTATTTATAATTAATTTATTCACTTATAATTAATTACTTTATAAATTATTATATTTATTTTATCTACTTCTTTATTTATTAATTATTTATTATCAGTTTTTCTCGTGAAATCAATTATTGACTAAAAAGGCGTGTTATAAATCGTTCGATTTCTATTAGGGATATTTAAATGTGAAGTATATATATTGTATAAAAAATATGAAAAATACCTACGTATTTTCGTATCCGAATGATCGGGATAAAAATGGTAACCCGATTCTTCAATTTATCTCTAAAATTCTATAGAAAAACCGAGTAATAGAGAACCTCGTATAATTTTCATTTCACAGCTTTCGCTTCGCGTGCACGACGAATTACATAAATAAATGTATTACCATTCGCTGATCGAAGAGTTTCCTTATATAACCCAAACGGAAGAAAAACAATCGCCGAACACGAGCATCCGCGTAAAATCTATTTATGTATATATATATATATATGGGAGATTCCATGTGAAGTGATCCAGTTAAAAAATAGAATTTTGTTTTAATGTATGAAATCAGTAAAAAACTACTTGAATAGAGTGTAGCTAAATTTTTAGACCTAAATTTCAATTAGTACCAGAGCAGTAACCAATCAAAAAATCGAATTTTTTGAAAAAAATAACTTTTTGGCCATTTTTATCACTAAATAACTCAAATCTAACAATTTTTTCTTATATACATTAAATTTGAAAAAGTTTATAAATTTCAAGAAGAATCTGTTGAAATATTTCATTTATATTAGTTTAACACATTGAATATAGTTATAGTTAATAAAAACCTTTGTAGTAAAAAAAAGGGTTGTACGATCAAAATATTTTATCCATCCAAGAATCTAATTCATCGATGATTAATTACCTTCAAAATGGTGCAAAGTTTGAGTGCGGCAGAGCATTTCAGACAAAGTTATGGTGTTTTTAGGCAAATTTCTTAAAAAAAGAGAGCAAATGCATTTTATGAAAAAAACAGAGTAACCATATACTTGCATTCAAACAACATGCACTATTATTCTTCAATAATACTAAAATATACTATTTAATGTTAGTTACTGATACTTTTCAATCTCTAAGCTGCTTACAAACACAAAGCAATAGGTATAAGCAGTTATACCTGTTATATAATTGGATTTATTGGAATTTTAATAAGTTTCAGGTATTTATTCAATTATATAACAGGTATAACTGCTTATACCTATTGCTTTGTGTTTGTAAGCAGCTTAGAGATTGAAAAGTATCAGTAACTAACATTAAATAGTATATTTTAGTATTATTGAAGAATAATAGTGCCATGTTGTTTGAATGCAAGTATACGGTTACTCTGTTTTTTTCATAAAATGCATTTGCTCTCTTTTTTTAAGAAATTTGCCTAAAAACACCATAACTTTGTCTGAAATGCTCTGCCGCACTCAAACTTTGCACCATTTTGAAGGTAATTAATCATCGATGAATTAGATTCTTGGATGGATAAAATATTTTTGATCGTACAACCCTTTTTTTTACTACAAAGGTTTTTATTAATTATAACTATATTCAATGTGTTAAACTAATATAAATGAAATATTTCAACAGATTCTTCTTGAAATTTATAAACTTTTTCAAATTTAATGTATATAAGAAAAAATTGTTAGATTTTGAGTTATTTAGTGATAAAAATGGCCAAAAAGTCATTTTTTTCAAAAATTCGATTTTTTGATTGGTTACTGCTCTGGTACTAATTGAAATTTAGGTCTAAAAATTTAGCTACACTCTATTCAAGTAGTTTTTTACTGATTTCATACATTAAAACAAAATTCTATTTTTTAACTGGATCACTTCACATGGAATCTCCCATATATATATATGTAGGAACGTCGTTTAAAAAAGATAATTGCGAAATAAATAAGAAATGTGGTTATTTAACTGCGGTAATCCAGGGAGGGGTTGGGGGGGCGGGGCGATTGTTGCTAGTTGCGAGGAGAGAGGGGTAAAAAATAGAAGGTGAAGAAGAAGGAGGAGAAGCAGAAGAAAGTATAAGAATAAAGGTCGAATAAAAAGTAAAAGAGTATGAGAATACCAGGACAATGTCTCGGAAGTCTTGCTCGGAAGGAATCCTCTTAGAGGAGGTTAATTTCGGACGTGTTACGATGGCGCCGAGCATAAACCGCTTAAGTGTACGTTGTCTTAAATGTATACGATCCCTAGATATATGTGTGTAACCAGAAGAATTCCCTTATCGATTTCCGTTTACATCGAGTACACGTAATACCCATATACACACGAGACTGAAAACGATATTTTTCGATTTGCTCTTTCGTATATCCGATATACTTATATATATATATCTTATGCTCGTTATTGATAGACGTAATTTTATAACTGTGTCTCTGTCTATATATATGTATAATTTGTACTCGCGTGCAGCGTTCCGTTCGTTTCGACACCATTTGCTTCGAACCTCGAGACTCGTTGAAACTTGAACGGGTTTTAATTATTCATTGGAAAAAGGGTGATGTATTCATCTATATATATGTATATATACATGGTTGAAATAGTTTCGAAAACAACTTGTGCCCGAGCATCAGCCAGTCCTTACGGCACCCTCCTCCGTTTCATGAATTGCTACTTAAGAAACGGGGCTCAAATTTGGTTATGAAATTGTCCTTTTCTCTTTACCAAACACCCCGTCCTTTGAATATCAAACTTCGATGAGAAACTTTGTGTTAAAATGATTATCGATAGACGCAAAAAATTAGTAACATATCGTATCGGTAAATTTATTTATTTTTTCTCTCTTAATTTTACTGAATAATTTGTCGCTTAATGTTATGTAACACTACAAAGATAAATAAATATAGTCATGGTTTTCAGATACTGAGAGTAAGGTAATTTATTATGACGCCTACATAACTATCCGTTTATATACCATTGTTTTTTGTAATCAAACGTGATTGTTTAAAATTGTTTAATCAACGAAAATACGTCATTGCTGCCGTCGGAAATCGAAAATAGAAGTGCGGCGCACTTTTGTTTGCTGTATATTTTACTGTAAAATTTATATGTTTCTGTCGCGTGTACGCCTCGATTATACAAGATCGCTCGGCGACAAACGCAACAACGATCAAGAGAGGGAGAGAGAGGGAGAGAGGGAGAGAGGGAGAGACGCGAGATGAGCCTAAGATATGCGGAAGGTCGACGAAATAATCGACGAGAAGTAGCAGCACAGAGTTGGAGTAGTTAATGAACGTTTAAAATCGCGGATAGACGATGGAAGGGATGTGGGTTTTAGATCAGAAGCCAGGCGTAAAGCGAGGCGAGGCGAGGCGCGGCGAGGAGAGGGATAGGAGATGTACGGTCGAATTGCCGGGGTTGTACGTAAGGAGGATGAGGGATTGGAAGGCTTTTCTCGGTCAATATACCGCGAGCTGTTTGCCAGGACTGATTCATCAGAGTAGTAACGGGATTGTTTGTAATCAGCCTTCCTATTGGTTCATGATAACGAGAATTATTGTATACATACATATTTTCCCTCTCCCCTCCTCCTCTCTCGCTTTGTTTCTTCTCTGTACCGGCAAATATTTATACATCTGTCCCGTGTATCTCGACAATCTCGTTACGAGTCGCGAGAACGGTGGTGGCTGGCACGGGGGGGGAGGGGGAGGGGGATTTGTTGCGGAACTGGATACCCTTTCGCCGAAAGGAAAGGAAAGGAAAAAAGGAACGAGAAATTCGAAGCAAGGGGTATATACCGTATATACTCGAGCTCGATGGTAATGTAATATCGTTGAGCCGTAATGCAACGACGTTGGACAAGACGGAGGGTAAGTGGGGAAGTGCGGTGGGGGGGGGGGATTGGGGGTGGGATTGGTTTTAAGTGAATAACAATGATAAACCGCGATGAATCGCGATCAATCGAAGGGGAATAAGAATGTACCGAGTCACCGGGTGGCAATTAATAGGTGCATGTACGCACCTCTTCTTCTCGGTGAAAAATAAATCGATAGCGCGTTCGCTCGGTAATCTCGATTATGAAGGAGACACGTCCCGGTTATCTCTTGGTATAAGAGGCTTCTCGCGAGAGATAAAAGGCCCTCCGTAATGAAACATTATCAGCCACCGTACAGAAGAAAGACCGAGCGAGACCGAGCGAGACCGAGCGAGACCGGGCGAGAGCGGGCGAGTGGGAGGGAGGAAGAGGAGGATCCTCTGGGTTGTACGGAGTGTTGAATTATGTCGGGGTAAAGCTCGTACGGTCTGGAGGGGCAATAACTCATGCCGAGGGGTGAGACACCCACCAACACATTTCCTCTAAGTATACAGACAATACCATTGTCTTCTCCGATTCTGTTGGGAACAGCCGAACAGGTACACACACCCACACACTACCTCCATTCCTCCTGATTTCGAGTCGTCTCCGTGTACCCGTACGATACCCCCTCTATTCGTATACACCCACACACACACACGCGTCTTTTACCAAAGAATACTCCCTTCCCCCATTCCCCCATTCCCCCCTTCTCCCCTTCCTCTCTCTCTCTCTCTCTCTCTTTTAACGTTGGGATTACGATTTGGTGTCGAATCATGCGCTCTAGGATCTCACGAGCCTCGAGGGCTTGATTAAACCCACCCCTCCCTCCCACCCTTCTCCTCCCACCCTTCTCCACCCGAAAGGTACAAATCGATATAAATCCTGTTTCTTCCTAATCGTCCGGATACATGTATACCCCCTACCCCTTATCCCTTTTCCATCCTCGATTAATTAAATTTTTTTAATTACTCTTCTTCTTCGTCCAGCCATTCGAATTTCTCGCCATTCCTTCCTTTCTTTCTTCCTTCTTTCTTCCTTCTTTCTTCCTTCTTACTTTCTTTCTTTCTTTCTTTCTTTCTTTCTTTCGGTCCTTTTTCCCCTTTTCTTCTTTCTTTCTTATGCGATTTCGTATCCTCTGTATATATACACGCGTACGGAACCCACTGGAATTTCACTCGGTTGCGATTCGATACTCTATTTCGATCGGTATTGCCTATAACTACCTCATTATTATTTTTACCAAATTATATAATTGATCAAAAGTATTGACCGAGTCAAAATAAATATCTATACGAACAAATAAGTTAAAAACCCTAATATCGCAAACACTATTCAACACTATTAAAATTAAATATTTCTATTCTTCACCAATATCGTATTTTACACACTGTTCTTAAATCCCATTTACGCTCTCTCTATCGAAAAAAATATTGTTCGATACACAGTATAAAAGGTGATTAAAAGAAAATTCTCACTCGTTTAAAAATGAGCACTTCGAAAAATACTATTTTAATCGACCTGTACATACCAGAGATCACACGTATATTCTCTAATACGCGTCAAATCTACATTTTCATAATACAAATCATTTTATTTATCAAAGTCATTAACATTATTATTATTATCATATAAATGTGATATTTTCATTAATCTGGGACTATTGAAGGCTTCTGAAAAGAGGGAAGGATTTTCGTCCAATTAGTTTTCATTATTTTATTATTCATCTTGAAGTGTCACCCAACACTTAACAGCTACATTCTAACTTTTCAAACGAAAAATAAGACTTTCACATATCTATCACTGTTTTCGTTATAAAATTCCATTTAGGATTAACAACAATTATATATAAGTAGAAAAATGGATATCGGAGATTAGATTCCTTCGGATTAATTTTTTTTTTTTGAGCGCCTTTACTTCGTAGTAAATACTTCTAACCAGCATATTTTCGCAATTGCAAATTACTTCAAAGAAATAGTATATATCGCCCAATAATTTTAGTTTATTTGTTTTCATCAAAAGTTCAAAATACATTAATGCATTACGATCCAACGAAAAAAGGAACTGCTTCGAAAAAGATGGTATAATCAAGTTCGAAACTATACTCGATATATAGACTTTGAGAGTTTATGCGAAAAAAAGTCGAGATAAACATTTTGAAATTACGTATAATTTTCTTTTCTTATTTTTGTATAAAACAATGTACAATTTTTATTCGTAAGGTCGTATAATAATTCAAACAAAAATGCAGAGAAGAAAGCCTTGGCTAACAAGGAGATGCTCGAGTTGAAGCGGTAAAATACAAGTTTCCGAGCCCCACCGCTGTGAAAATACGATGAAAACACTCGCCATCGTAAATCTGTCGATCCGATAGGGTTGCTCTTCCCTCTTTACTTCGCGCTCAATGCTCTATAATCGATGAGGCCAACTTAGATGGTAATGAATTTATGACCATCATTTCAAATATACTAAATTTTAATTACCCAAAAATTACCATTTATTTGTAATACGCTATTTCACTAATTTATCGAACTTTTTTCATTTATTTTTTTCTTGGTTATAGATGTACCTAAATCTTTTTGCGATTTTTTAATTTATTATTTGTAGAACGTTTGTTACTATTTTTTTTTTCAAATCCTTTTTTGTGTCTGTGACTTTATCTTTGAATATTGAAAATTTATCTGTCTTTGTGAATAATTTTGAATTTTTTATTTAATATATAGATTCAGTGCTAATAACGGTAGATCTTTTGAATCGTATTTCATGTTGAATTTTCTATTATTACAGTAACTTTTGCATTACTCGCTGTGCTCTTACTGATAATTTAAATAAAAATATCTACAAAGTTTTTACACAATTTTTATACCGTTTTCTTACAGATTTAGTTTTATAAGCTATTTTACAAAGTTCATACAAAAATTTTGTAATATTTTGTCATATTGTGTAGAATTGTATACAGCCTAAAGGAAATAACGGTTGCGATACAAACTTTACTTTCAATTTTCTACACATTTTCAAACGTCCATAAAATAATTATAAATGAGCTATTGATAAAAAATAGACTAAACACTTAATAAAATTTAATACAATTTTTAAATAAAGTTTTTAACATCTTTCTGAACCAAATGTATATCAAAATTTTACATACATGTTTTAAAAACTACGATTTTTTATAAGAATAGATTTTTTTTAATAATCTTTATATTTGTCCTTTTTTAGAGACGATTTCCTTATTCATAAAAGTAATCATCAGCTTGTATAAATAAATATAAATTTATATGAACATTTTATAAAAACTTTGTAAATTTTTTTCGCGTATACTATTAGCTTACTAAAACGATAACAATCGGCTATAAGTATCGAAATAAATTAAAAATAAAAAATGTTGCGGTATAGAAGAAATAATAATTCTTGGTTTCTACGTCAATATATCTACGAATCGAGATTCAAAAAAGACACTCCTCCGTACGAGCGTTCTATAAATTGTCTTAAAAAAAATATCACGAAAAAAAAATAAATCAAGTGAGAAAATTAAAATGAATTTTTCCCTTTTGAAGAATATTCAATTCGTCGGAGTTATCAGCCGTGTTTCCTCGATCACTGGCGGACATCCGCATTAAAGTAGCGCAAATACGCCACGAGGACAAGGACGAAAGAAAAAGAAGAAAAAAGAAAAGGAAACGAAAAAGAAGAAACGAGCGGATTTTATTTACGGTTCGCAACGCAAAGCTCCCGGCGCTAGTGTTAACCGAGACTTAGGGTCTCTCGAGAACGATTGCAACGTCCCTCTCTCTCTCTCCCTCTCACTTATAAGCATGCTATAGGTCTAAAAGAAGAAACTCGGATTTCTCTCTCTCTCTCTCTCTCCTTCGTCTTTCATTTATCTTTTCTCCCTCTTTTTTAGAGAGAGAGAGAGAAACCAAGTGCCCCTTTTTCCTCCCAGACTGCAAATGTCGCGTCGGAGTGGTACAAAAGAAGGCTTCCTCTTTCTTTTCGATTAAATTAGAATTAAAATATCGCAGATCCGTCTCCTCCCGTGTTAATAAAAATCCGCTGCGTTATTCCAAAGCGCGATTCGTTTGTTTCAATTTTTTTTCGATTGTCGCGGACTCGTACTCCGTTAAGTAAAATAATGGACGTCGCGAGGTAATAATTAATTTCGATGGACGAGGGAAAAAAAGTGAACAACGTGCAATTACTCGAAAAGGATATAGTTGCGGAAAGATAATGAACCGTCCGTCCATTTGAATATAGTGAGAGAGAAATGGTGAGGGGTAAGGGGAGGGAGGAAACTCAATTGGCCGGTGGCGTTTGGAGTGTGCTGCTGCCGTTCAACTTTTGGGTGGACCGACCGCGACGAAACAAAGGGCACAGACACAACTTTCTCGATCCAGTCGTGATTTCATCCTGAATAATAACTCAAAGGCTAGGCCAACGTATGCATAGTTCATCTACCGTTGGACTGACCATCGCACCTCGGGAATCGGACTTGATAATTCGTGGTTCGTGGTTCACCGAGCTCCCCTTCTTTGGATAATCAGGCAGCTAAAGAGAAACGTTCCTAATCGCCTTTTTCATCGTTCGCGTTTCCTGGTTTACGAGGTACTTTTGTGCGAATCCACCTTTGAAAATGAATGAAACACTTGGATTCTACCGAACGAGTGTGTACGAATGTCGGTGTTTGTGTAAAAAATCGATTGATTCGAAAAATAATTTAAATATGTAATCTTTTAAATATCATACTCGATTGTTACCAACCGAGTCAATTTAGAGGTAAAGATAAAAGTATTTTAAATAAATGTATATAGTGAATTATGAAAGACCGAGTCACCGTTAAGTAGGGACATTGGAAAGAAATTTTACTCTTAAATCTATAATTCTTAAAAGTCAAGTAAGGATCGAATTTTCTTTCGATGCGTCAATATTTTTTTTTTAAATTTACTACAGGGCTGGATAACATTTAAATGCAATTGAACGTGGCATTTTGAGAAAAGTTTATTCTTAAAATTATAATTTTGCGTTTGATAAATAATTAAAAATCAAATTTCCTTTGAATGCATCGTTGAAATTTAACAGTGTTTAGGTACGATACATATTGGTTTCACCTAATTTCCCATGCTTATTTTATGATAATAATTTTTACATATTCATTGATTCGGTCGGTAAAATTTGAGTATTACATTCCATTAACAAGGTTGTACTTTTAAATTCTACATTCTCATTTTGTACTTCTTCTTTTCATACTGTATCTTAACTGATTTAAATTTTCGTTGTCAGTCGCTGCGCTACGTTAAGTTCGAGGAAGGGAAGAATATTGAATTACCCACTTTCCTTGGGTTGCGAATTATACAATTTATATTTAATTAAGCTGCACTATCATTTTTCATTTATATCAAAGTAAATTAATAAGTATAATTATACATTTATTATCAAATTCATGCCAAGATATCTAAATTTCCCGCGCTTCAAATTTTGGTAGTGCTTTTTTATATAGTAATGAATGAAATATATATTTTATATTTAAAGCATAGGTGAAGATTGGTTTTTACATATTATGAAGTAAGGTATTAATATATTATTATTATTTAAGCTTAATTTTTGCAGGCAATTAATATGTACAATATATAATTTACTAACAAAATCTGTATTTTTATCTGAAGTATTCCTTTAAATTGACACTTTTTATATACAGTTATTCCAACCAATATTTTTATTAATATAATTACATATTACGATATTTCTTGATGAATTATGAAGAAGAAATGTAATTTTTTTAGGGAGGGAGGAATAGCTTACACGACCCGTAATTTAAGTTGATACATTATTTACCTTATACAAAATGTATAAATCAAAGAATTTTAAATATTGTTAACAAATCGTGTTCGAGACTAAGAAATACTTATTATAATCAAACAAATTTTAATCGAACTCAAAAATATTTTGAATTTCAAAGACAATATTTTTATGGATTACAATTAGCCAGTTACTACATAAATTATCAAAATATATTTATAAAATTGTATATTCATTTAGTCAAGATTTTAGTTCAAGATTTATTTTCTGTTATTGTTAAA
The DNA here is from genome assembly GCA_026168455.1 of Theocolax elegans. NCBI lineage: Eukaryota > Metazoa > Arthropoda > Insecta > Hymenoptera > Cerocephalidae > Theocolax > Theocolax elegans. The sequence goes on along the minus strand of CM047428.1, from coordinate 87,522,262 downwards.
AGTATTAGAAAGTTTCGAGAACATAGGGATGCCGGATTGATATATCCTTAAAATATTATTATGAAATAACTTGATCGTTCAAATATACCATACAAATTCCGAATCAAAAGTTAATTTTAAATTAAAGGAGGCCTTTTTTATTCTTCATCCGCTACGGTTGAAAGAATTTCCGAGAATATAAGCTTTTAAAAAATTATCCGGTCGACAAATAAAACCTCTTGTTCGTCCACATTATTAATTAATTAAACTATTTATTATCCACACGCGTCATCGTTCCACTGGTCCTCGAGAATCCAATTCTTTGGTAGGTCGAGAAAAGAGGAAACGCGACACCGAGAGAAATTTCAAGGGTTCGATGCGTGACCCCCTCCTATCCCCCATTAAAGTGTTACCCCAACGTGCTTTTGCTCCGAGGTTCCGCAGGTTCATCCTTTCCTTAGGGGAGTACCACGCGTGGAGGTCACGCACTGGATCCTTCAAATTTCCCACCGCTCGAGACGCGCCTAAATTATTATTAACTTCCCGAATATGTTTTATCTCTCGAGTGCAACGTTCGCACAATGAGTTTTATTACTCTACGCTGTGAAAAACATAGATTTCTCTTCTAAGCGGAATTTTTGTTAAATATAATTTTATATTAGTGGACATTTAAGTTTGTCGAAAAATATGGCCGGGAAAGTAACAGCTGGTTTGACGAAATTTTACCGAAATTTAATGGAATAAACGTAACCTTTAAATATATTTAAATAAGTTTTACGAGTTATTTTGTAGATAAAACTAGATTGTCAAATATTGGCAAATCTCGTTGCTTTCACGCATACACACATAATTTACCAATTGTTTTCTTGAATAATTTCATCGTTCGAAAGACATCTTAACCAATATATGAATTTTTCGTCAAATTGATTGAAAATATTTTTTCTAATTTTTTCATGGTCTAACACTTGACATATTTCTTATGTAAATTTAAATTGCAAAAACTGTTGTAATCTTAGAAATGCAGATTTATAATATCAAACAGACTCAAGCTATCAAGTTAAAAAAACGTTTGATTCATAATAAAAAATCTCTATAACCAAGAAAATGGAATCGATTTTTACTAGGGATAACTAAGGAGATATTCTTCTCTAATCAAGCGGAATATTGCGGAATATTGTTTACGCTCTCTTACTTTTTACTATAAAAGTTTCCTTCATCATCTTGCGTCCAATGTTTACAATTTTTTTCCTATTGATGACAAAAGCTTTGAGATGATGATCATAGGTGCATTGGATGACTGGGCTGAATAATTATCTCAACTTTCTAAATATTTCTCCGCGAAAACGAAAAAAACGTTCTAGATCCAAAGGAATAAAAATCTCGTAGTGGTACATCGCGTAAACTACCTGCACAGAAATAAATGTTTTATTTTCTAAATAGGATATGTATGTATATATAGGTCACCCATATTCGTTGAAACAATGTTCGCGAAGGACAATGGTAAGCATTAATCAACCCCCGCCGTACCAGGAAGATAGAGGAGGAGGAGGGGGGGGCGGAGGGGGAAGAGGGAGGGAGGAATCGCATATACGAAGCAGTCAACAACAAGTATATCATCAACAATGAAACTTCCATGCGGCAGAGACATTCATCAGGCTCGATATGGAATCCTCGACAATCGCCATTCTGAAGCTTTCAATGACACGTGTCCGTAACGACGGGAGAGTTCGAAACCCTTGAGACACCGAGGTTTCTTAGGTGACCCTCGGCGTCTCGATTAATTAGCGAGCGCGATCTCCCATTTCCCCTGGCCCGCCTCGTCCCGCATCACCTAGAGATCGGAAAGGGGAATTCACTTGGACGTTTCGCGCGCGCACCCGCGCAAGGGAGAGAGAGAGAGAGACCCCCCTTTTCGGACAAACCGAGTTAACTTCGTTTGTGGCTTTCGAGCTTCCGACTAATTATTATTAACGATAGTCGACTTTGACGGGGGGCTTGGCTCCACCGAATGAACGATGTTTTCAATCGCATTTTAAATATTAATTTTAATTTTTAATATATTTATTTTTGATCGTCGTTATATTATTTTCGAATTCTGCGCGGATATTTTACGTCAATTACTTATGACAATTTAAATTTTTCAGTTGCTTTAAATATCATAATAATTATCAATTGATACAATTGAAATTTGATGGAGACAATTATATACGAGTCGCTTAAAAATCGATGCTCGTCGATGAACCCACTCGAGTTAACTTGTTTCGAAAAATTAAACATTTTTTGAGCTCTGGGATATACCTTATTAACAATAATATTTTCTATTCCCAGTCTAGACGAAAACAAAAAGAAAAATTATAAAATATTCGCGAAATATATATATATGAAAATTCCTCGAAACTTGTATAATATTTTAAACAACAAGTTATTGCGTTTTTTTAGACATATAATATTTTGCATACGCGTATTGTTTCTTCCTTCTCTTTAGAAATTGAATACGAGGCATAAAAGGGTATTATATTTGTGTACATCACGATGTACAAGTTAGTTAAAAGCGTTTGCACAGGGAAATAAAAGAAATTTTAATTTCTACTTTTTACTCTCGTTCCGCACAAGAAAATAAAAACGTGACGGAAGAATCCATTCAGAATTTTTTAACATTTTACGGAATAACGTTTGAAAACTAAACGAAGAAAGTGCATAACATCGCTCTAGAATAATCGCGCTAATACAAAATTTGTTTCGGCGTACCACTGCATCGAGCATTTCATATATTTCATGAATACGAGGTCAAAATGAACTGCCCGAGTCAAATGATTTCACAATTGATATCAAACTTGGTTTCAATACTAATATCAAAATGAATTTATTAAACAATCGAGAGTTTAAATTGTTTCTATTCAAAAAATAATTTCAATACTACACGATTTTAAAATTGATTCTAAAACTGCTTTTACAACATAAACGATTAATTTTATAATAGATTTCACGGTTAATTTATTATCATATACATTCATATGATTTTTAAAGTAATTTCAATTTTCTAATGATTTCAAATCATTCTACAATTTGTGTAAAAATAGATATTAAAAATAAATAATTATTTTAAATGTGAAATTATTTTGAAACATTATTTAAATTGCAAAGGAATAATTTTAAAATTATTTTCAAACTTTAATGTTGATTTGAAATATCGAATGACATCGGAATTGCATTTAAATCTTAAATAATTTCATATTTTAGATTATTACGTATACGATTTTCGAATCAAATTAAAATTCCAAACGACTGACATGTTCTTTTCAAATTTCAAATAATTTCGAAATATATTTTTAAGAACTAATTTAATATTGCTTATAATTTCTAAATTGATTTAATGTTTAATAATTAAATGTAAAACCCAAATGGTTTCAATATGATTTTAAATAACAAATGAGAGATTTCCAATTTGATTTCGAAATTATAACAATTTTAAAATTGATTTGTTATATCCAAACTAATTTTAGTTATCTAAAAATGTTAAAATGATTTTTTTCAAACGATTTCGAAGAAAATCTAAACTACAATTCGAAACATTTAAAATCGATTTGAAATCCTATGGGTTTGAATAATGACTGGAAAACTTGTTTCTTAAGTTTCCATTCTTGATTGACACGAGGTTGTCAATGATTTGATTAGTGTGAATAACCAAAAATATAACGATTAACAGACAAAAAAGAAGCGAGAGAGAGAGAGAGAGAGACCCCCCTTTTCGGACAAACCGAGTTAACTTCGTTTGTGGCTTTCGAGCTTCCGACTAATTATTATTAACGATAGTCGACTTTGACGGGGGGCTTGGCTCCACCGAATGAACGATGTTTTCAATCGCATTTTAAATATTAATTTTAATTTTTAATATATTTATTTTTGATCGTCGTTATATTATTTTCGAATTCTGCGCGGATATTTTACGTCAATTACTTATGACAATTTAAATTTTTCAGTTGCTTTAAATATCATAATAATTATCAATTGATACAATTGAAATTTGATGGAGACAATTATATACGAGTCGCTTAAAAATCGATGCTCGTCGATGAACCCACTCGAGTTAACTTGTTTCGAAAAATTAAACATTTTTTGAGCTCTGGGATATACCTTATTAACAATAATATTTTCTATTCCCAGTCTAGACGAAAACAAAAAGAAAAATTATAAATATTCGCGAAATATATATATATGAAAATTCCTCGAAACTTGTATAATATTTTAAACAACAAGTTATTGCGTTTTTTTAGACATATAATATTTTGCATACGCGTATTGTTTCTTCCTTCTCTTTAGAAATTGAATACGAGGCATAAAAGGGTATTATATTTGTGTACATCACGATGTACAAGTTAGTTAAAAGCGTTTGCACAGGGAAATAAAAGAAATTTTAATTTCTACTTTTTACTCTCGTTCCGCACAAGAAAATAAAAACGTGACGGAAGAATCCATTCAGAATTTTTTAACATTTTACGGAATAACGTTTGAAAACTAAACGAAGAAAGTGCATAACATCGCTCTAGAATAATCGCGCTAATACAAAATTTGTTTCGGCGTACCACTGCATCGAGCATTTCATATATTTCATGAATACGAGGTCAAAATGAACTGCCCGAGTCAAATGATTTCACAATTGATATCAAACTTGGTTTCAATACTAATATCAAAATGAATTTATTAAACAATCGAGAGTTTAAATTGTTTCTATTCAAAAAATAATTTCAATACTACACGATTTTAAAATTGATTCTAAAACTGCTTTTACAACATAAACGATTAATTTTATAATAGATTTCACGGTTAATTTATTATCATATACATTCATATGATTTTTAAAGTAATTTCAATTTTCTAATGATTTCAAATCATTCTACAATTTGTGTAAAAATAGATATTAAAAATAAATAATTATTTTAAATGTGAAATTATTTTGAAACATTATTTAAATTGCAAAGGAATAATTTTAAAATTATTTTCAAACTTTAATGTTGATTTGAAATATCGAATGACATCGGAATTGCATTTAAATCTTAAATAATTTCATATTTTAGATTATTACGTATACGATTTTCGAATCAAATTAAAATTCCAAACGACTGACATGTTCTTTTCAAATTTCAAATAATTTCGAAATATATTTTTAAGAACTAATTTAATATTGCTTATAATTTCTAAATTGATTTAATGTTTAATAATTAAATGTAAAACCCAAATGGTTTCAATATGATTTTAAATAACAAATGAGAGATTTCCAATTTGATTTCGAAATTATAACAATTTTAAAATTGATTCTAAAACTGCTTTTACAACATAAACGATTAATTTTATAATAGATTTCACGGTTAATTTATTATCATATACATTCAATGTGAAATTATTTTGAAACATTATTTAAATTGCAAAGGAATAATTTTAAAATTATTTTCAAACTTTAATGTTGATTTGAAATATCGAATGACATCGGAATTGCATTTAAATCTTAAATAATTTCATATTTTAGATTATTACGTATACGATTTTCGAATCAAATTAAATTCCAAACGACTGACATGTTCTTTTCAAATTTCAAATAATTTCGAAATATATTTTTAAGAACTAATTTAATATTGCTTATAATTTCTAAATTGATTTAATGTTTAATAATTAAATGTAAAACCCAAATGGTTTCAATATGATTTTAAATAACAAATGAGAGATTTCCAATTTGATTTCGAAATTATAACAATTTTAAAATTGATTTGTTATATCCAAACTAATTTTAGTTATCTAAAAATGTTAAAATGATTTTTTTCAAACGATTTCGAAGAAAATCTAAACTACAATTCGAAACATTTAAAATCGATTTGAAATCCTATGGGTTTGAATAATGACTGGAAAACTTGTTTCTTAAGTTTCCATTCTTGATTGACACGAGGTTGTTAATGATTTGATTAGTGTGAATAGACCAAAAATATAACGATTAACAGAAAAAAAAGAAGCGAGAGAGAGAGAGAGAGGGAGAGAGAGAGAAAGAGAAGTGAAGAGATAATAAAAATTGAAAGCGCGAAAGCGCATCGTCATGCATCTTGAATTCCCTTTTTGCAGGTATAGAACGGTGAGGAGGTCGCGATAAGTGGAAAAGCATTGCAGGAAACAGATAGTACGTCGGCAATCGCGCCAAGAATAATAATCCACCGGAGGGATGAGCCGGTACTCTTTGTTTCCGTCCGTGGAGGCCTGAATTTATTCATCCTGAATTTTTCGAGATAAAAAAATGAATAGCCGTCGCTCTTCCGAGTCGAGCCACTGGATAATTCGTACCCTGTACCCTATACCCTACGTCCCTATGGTTTCCACATTTATCGCATCCGCGACTCGTTGCTCAACCGTGGGGCACCTCTCTCGAGATATTGTCCTCGCGAGAGACGATCGCTCGCTCGTTTCAATTACGGCAAAGCGAAAATTTAATTGTCTGATAACGGACAGAGAGAGAGAGAGAGAGAAAGAGAGAGAAAAGACGGGAAGGGGGATACAAAAACTCGAATGTGCAAATTGCTTTTCCTGGAGTACTTACTTAGAAATTTCACTTTTTTTATATTTAAATTTTTTTGGGCCAACATTTTTAATTTTTTAAGTATAAGAACGTCGAATTTTATATTTTTAAATAGTAGATAATTTCGCGGGTTTTCGAACGTTCGTAATTTTCGAGGAAATTTTCATACTTGTGTAAAGTAGAAACGTGGAATTTTATATTTATCAAAAATAACATATCTCTTCTTTTCGAACGTTGGAACGAATTTTGTACCTTCGTGAAATATGAACTTGGAACTACATATTTTTTTGAAAATAGCACGATTTTCTTTTAAACGTCGGAACGAATTTTTATACTTATGTAAAGTAGGAACTTAGAAATTTATATTTTACGGATGTAGAAGAATCGAACTTTATATTTTTCAAAGCAAAATCTTTTAATTTTATACTTTCTAAAAGTAAACTTTTTTTTTCTTCTACTTTTTCAACGGAATTTAATAATTTTATAAAGTAGTAACGTGAAACTCTACACTATCAAAAGTAGTGCATTTTGCGTTCCTTTTTTAACTTTAGAACCAAATTTTATGATTTGAATAACAGTATTTAAAAACATATTATTTTTCCAAAGACACATTTTTTATTTATACTTTTCAAATCTTAAAACGGACTATCATATTTTGTAAAGTAGAAACAGGGAACTGTATAAAATTCCATGTATCTTTTCTTCAAACTTTGGAACGAAATATAATTTTGAGAAATAAAAACTCGGCGCTTATAAAATTATAGAAATTACCATTTTCTAATATTTAAGTGCACGTCAAAACAAAATTTTATCCTCTTGCAACTTAAGAATATTGATCTATATATGATGTTTCGAATTTAATATTATCGTAAATAAATAATAAAATAAGAACACTAAACTTTACACTATTTGAAAAATGAAAAAAATTCCAAGTCTACCTTTTTTAAAGGTTGCAACAAAATTGTACACTTGGGTATAAGTAAATAGTAAAACAGGAACATCGTACTTTATTCGTTTTCAACAGTAAAAATGTCCAAAAACATCTCACTCCTGTTTACGTAAATTTTGCAAGCTTCGTTAAGGTGCGTGCAGCGTCAATAAAGTAGACGGCACTGTCTGCGGTCGGTCGACCGATTCATCAAGTAGTAGAAGTCAATGATCGGTTGAACGCGCGCACCTCTCGGCAACGTAGAATTAAGGCTTTGCCGGTTGTTATCGAGTAAACGACAACAAATCACCTGCTGGGAACTGACGAAGATACTCCTATTTATTTCCAGCAGGCAACTGCGATCCTCTGCACTGGGCAAACTTCAACCGTTCTCGAATGTACACGAACTTTTTGGCTATACGGACGATTCCTCGAAAATCGGTTGTAATTCGAGAAAATTTCAAGTTAACTCATTTATTATCGTTATTCCCATCGCTCTTTTGGTAATTGCACAATCGATTGTACTTTTACACGCAAACGATTTTTCGCACTTTTACAAAGTTAAATATTTATATTTCCAGCGGCGGGGAGTATCTTCGTGGTTGATCATTCTCATTATTTTTAAGTGATGAGAGTGCAGCCCACTATCTTCATTATTACTATGCTTTTATGGTTCATTACGTTTCCTCTTACTCTTTACAGGGGATGTCGGAACTAATCGATAATTCATATTTTCCGCGTTTAAAATTAAACTTATCGACCGAGCAGTAGTATTTTTACAGTAATTGTTAACTAAATCATTGATATCCTCTAAGTTTTAATTGATAAACTAACAACAATTATTAATATTCAAGCTATATTTTTATTCATTATTATAATATTTTATAATTTTTCTTACAATATATAGTAATTCTTATGACCTATAAAATAGTAATTCCTAACCCCAGAACGTTAAGATAAATCAAATTTTGAGTAGGGAAAAAGAGTTTTTCTTTTTACCCTATTTACCCTACTTACTCTATTTATGTGACATAAAATTCGACATATTAAAGACAATATTAATTAATGCAATTCTAAGAGTTGACCGAGTTTTAGATGAAAATGTTGTATACTTTATAAGAATCATCCCTTACCAAAAATTTTAAAATAAATTTCAAGTAATCGAGCATAACCTCAAATAGTACGAGATGTCAGAAAGACATGGTTCTTGAAAAGTAATAAATATTTCTGTCGAAAATTTGACAGCCGAATAGATTATTTATAAAGGAAGGGCAATACGTCGATGAAGTAGGAAGAATAAAAATAGAGCGAGGCTTCCAGTTTAAAGTTCTATAAAAATAGTGATACGTGACATGTGGTCACATTCTCTGGTCAACATTTTGACGTTTTACTAAAAAATTACATAATACCATTAGAGTAATGGTTATTCATTTATATTGTTAAAAAAATAACTCACCTCTTTGGTTAATAAATGACGGTAATAAATGATCTAATTGGAATAGCCTATATTTTTTAATAGCCGCCACTACTCGGTCGATAATTCTGACCGCGGAAAATCTGAATTATTAAAATAATTATAAAAATTTACTTTTGAAATTTAAACTTTCGTACAAGGTGACTCGCAATGAATCTCTATTAGGTTCGGTCTCCCAGCAAGGAAAAAAAACGCAAAGTGACTCGTAATAAATCTCCCTCGTCTAAGAAGTTTCTTTAGTTGACTATACATTCGAAAAAAGAAGAAAAAGAAGAATAAAACGAAGAAGAAGAAGAAGAAGAAGAAGAAGAAGAAACAGAAAAAGAATGACGAAAGTTTATTTAAACTCGAGCGCGCGATATTGTATCGTTTGTCTCGATACGCGTAAAACACAACACTCGGTGAGACAATGGGCTGGTGCTCGCCCGCCACGAAATTATGATTAATGCTGGCAATTAAATTGAAAGGCAAGAAGGGGGGAGGAGGGATGAAGAGGAGGAGGAGTGAAAAGAGTTTTTGAAAGAGGTGATGCAATTTTTCTTCATTCCCGGTGGCATTATCCGTAGAGCGGGGAGGCACAGCAACCGCGATTTCAATTTCGCTCGCTCGCTCGGTCGGTTCGCTCGGTTCGCTCGGTTCGCTCGGTTCGCTTCGCTCATCGACAAATGGGTTTGACTGAGCGACGGCACTCCTGCAAACGAGGTTAGGCCGACGGCGCAAACGCCCCGGTAATGAAATGCGACGAACCACGTTAAAAGGGTTATAAACGGCCGTCATACTCCCTTCTCGCCACAGACAGGTGCGTTGCCCTCCTTTACGCACGTCGTCGTCGTCGTCGTCGTCTTCGTAGTCGTGTCTCTGCCTTGCTCGCGAGGCTCATTACTGAAACGCCACCCTGTCTATCTCTCTATTGCTGCGTGCACTGTGGTTATACTATAACTGCTACTCTCGCGGGGAGCAATGGCTCGCGGTGACGTCTGTCAAGAGGTTATGAATATCCAAACCTCGTTCGTCACATTAAATACATATTTTCGTGTCGTTGGTTTCATTTTATCGCACGGTGGATTTTTAATATTGATTGTTGGAAATTTATCGATCTTCCCGAGTCAAATGAGGAAAGGAGAGGTGAAGAAAACTAACACCTTCTTTCCTTTTTGCAAAACATGTAATAACGTTTTGATGGTCAATCTCACCCTCCCTCTTTAGACTTAATCTAATATAAACACTGTAATTTTTATATACAATTTCCGACAATCAATATTATATACACATTTATATATTACCATTTGAATTTCTCAGTTCTTATGCATGGTGCAGAAAAATAGTTGAGATAAAATTTGTTCAGAACAAATCGAACCATCTTTCTGCCAAATAGTTTTTACCTTGAACTTCATTTTCACAGTCATTTGAAGACTAGAGACTCTTCTTTGTAATGGAGATCTTAATTTTTGATCCCAGAATCGGATATAACGTGATGTCTAAGTGGAAAACGTTCAGCGTAACGACTCGCTACACCACGGTAATTATTATTACATTCCCTTAAAACCATTATCATATTTGCAATTTCATTGAAAGAGCAGTCTACCGTTTTTAAAAGTTTACTCTATTTTCACCATTTGAGATTAAGCTAATGAAATATTTATCGACATCGAATAGATTTACACCAAGTACTTAATATCACATATTTAGTAATCTGAAACATTTTTGCCTATTAATCCAAATATATGGCTCCCTTCTTTGTTCTGAACAACTTTTATCTTAATCTTTTTTCTGTAGCAGGCATAGCAACCGATTTTGAGTGGTAAGATTTTGAAAAGATGTTAAATACCTGACAATCTGTCGCGCTATTTATTTCTACATATGTTGTTTAGTTCAGTATTAAAAAAGGGGAATTTGGAATGTGGAATAGTTGTAAAGTGACTGTATATTACATAATTTAATGAAAATCTTGTTTTAGCATGATAGAGTTAGTGTTATATATAAATATGCATTAGATCATTTATTAAAAGAAGATTCACAAGACAAATTCGATTCAATTTTTATCTGACCTCTTAACTAAAAAACAACTGTCTAATATTCAGCAAGTTAAATTTTGATTATACAAATGAAAAAATTTTTCTCATTACTTCAGATATTAACTGTTGTAATGGTTATAAGTATTATTGCTTGTTAACAAATAACATTTATGATCATAATAGTGTTTAGTTTATTTATAGACATAAATACATTTATTATTAGATTCAAGTGTTTTAAATGTAGAGTGTAAACTTTTCGCGATGTTGTAAAACATGTCGAATAAATTGTCAATTATATTTCCAAGTTTATGCAATTCAATCGATGTACTTCCTTGTCAATGTATACTCGCAGATTAAACTTACGATTATGAATTATCAAAATAATTTGTTGCTCCTCTTGAATTGACAGAAACACAGCTTTATCACACGATACAGTAAGAAATGCAACTGAGCTAACCTCACGTAAATACCGTGAAAAAGGGTAAAATCAACAAACTCTATCAGCATAGATAAATTGGTGTTATATGGTCAAACATATAGACATATTTTTTTTCAGAGATATACGCGTGACACAGCACCATCTGTAGTTTGATAATACAGCTCGATTACACGCACGCTCACCTATATACAATTGCAATACCTAATTGCTTTGGACGTCGACTGTTTCTTTCATTTTTTTTCTTTCTTCTAATTACCGGCGTCGTCACGGCAATGAGTCGCGCGATCGCATCTTCTCGAGCGGATTGCGAAACAAATGGTCGTTGTTGTTGCTAACTGATTTATATGCGAAACGTTGCATTTACCGCTAATTCGGTGTAATGCGATATTAACTTATAATCAACTTTCAACGAATAATACTTGACAAATCGTTTTTCTTAAAACAGTCGAACTCTGTTTTTTTTAACTTCCAAATTACATACATTTAGATTGAAAAAGTGAAATTCACGTGAGTATCGTTCGGAGATTATTTTAATATTGAAGGTTCTTCAATTCAATGCCGTTGCGATGTGAGATAAATCTAATTTTTTTGTTAAATTATTCTGTACATGTATATTTATATTATCGTACATTTAACAAATAAATATTTATCATATATTTTTTACTTATATTATCATATATTATGTATAATATCAATGTTTTGTCATGAACTTTGTAACTTAAACAGAACAGTTTCGGTACATTTATACAATCTATTTTTTCATTTAAAAAATATATTTGCGACAATATTATATATAATAAAGTTTTCTTTTAAATTTATTTATTTAATTTATCAATTTTATTTACGCATTAAAATATTATCGTTTGAAAACATATAAAAAAAATTCTATGATTTTTATCAATACTTCCTAGCAAGTCTATCGTTGGTTAATTATCCCGAGGCATTAACTTTATTAAAAAAACTTTTCAAATTCCATTTTGAACTTCTCAATAAGGAACCTGAAACATTAATTTAAGTGCATATTGTAAGATGAACCCGTACATGTGTATAATAGCAATGAACGACTACTTCTCTAGCGAGTACAAAGACGGTCATCGTCCTCTAGCGAAATTTTTACACATTACAATCTTATCATTCAATTATATTCACTTCATTCCAACCAAATTCACTGTGAAATTACAACTCTGCTCATAATGCTTAAAGACGATTTGTCAACATTTACCACCGACGGCTATATTCAACAACTTCAATTTTCACACGCCCTCCCGAACTGTACAGATCTGTACACAAATGAAAAAAAAAGAAATTACAACAATATCTCGTAGTCCGAAACACGTGAGTCACGTTACGAGTCACGGCTTAATAATTTTCGAGTAATTGCTGGTCGTTCGCGCAAACACGCACGTATATCCTAAACAAAAAAAAACACAATGATGATGGTAAAAAGCAAAAAAATGCACGCTCACGTCTGTGTGAACAGTGTACGCCAAACGTTATTTACGGATCGTGATGTAATTAATTATTTAAAAAAAAAACTATCGTTAATTAATATTTTAAATAGTTATAAACATGGTATTAAAATGTATTGTTTGCCGCCTTATATCGATTGAAGAGAAAAAAGTACCGCTTACACGAAGTTTTGTAAAATAGGTTAGGACAATGCGGGGATTGTTGGGGAAACAATAATTACACCGTCGTCAAGTTTATACAAAGCTAATTAATTTAAGACACTGCTCTGGGTAAACAACGCGCTAATTTATATAAAACATATTTGCCCGCTATTAAACGAGAACATTTTCGTAAAATGGGATTTTAATTAATTATACATATATACATTAGAACGTTCGATAATAATAATTAAAAAAATGTATAAAACTATTAATTTACATTATCTTAACGGTGTACAGCTTTGTTTTACTTTATCGAAAAGAGTTGCTCAATAGGGTGGTGTACACGATTCAAAGAATTTTCGCTATACTCATTATATTAAATGTTACTATCGTTCTTGAAAACTGTGAATGATTTTTAGATAATTATTAGCTAATTTTGACGAAATCAAATAATTTGTAGCTAATAAGTTAACTAATTTTCGGGTTAAAATTATATTTAGACCTAGATGCATAATTTCATATACTTTGTTGAATTTTAAATTTAAATAATTAAAATACTATCATAATAAATTATTTATATTAACTTATATGTGAATAAATAATTTTTCAATACAAATTTTATGTACGGTTAGGTTATGTTCACGTTCAGTGTTTTACATCAAAACGTAAAAAGCGTATTAAATCTCATTTTTAATTATTAATATAATTTCAATACACTTTGCGTTTTTATCAATATTTCAAGTTGATGTTATTTAACCAAATTTAGACAATCATTAACTAAATAATACAATAATATTATTAGCACTAACAAATTTATAATTTTCACCTAATTTTAGATGTAATTTCACTAAAAATGAATTGATTTTTAGCTATTTGAGTTAGATAACGTTTACTTAATTTTAGATCATTTTTATGATCTTAATCTAAAAAGATAATTAATTTTCTAGCACTTATATAATTAATTATTCTTATTCTGACAGTTTGTTCCACCTTTGGTTATGAGAATATGTAATTATTAATCAAATCTTTTTGTGCATAAATTAAACAAAATTTAGAGGCGATAGATTATTTAATAATTATGCAAAATCAATAAGTAGAAGACAACTTAGAAAAAAATTTTCCGAAAAATGTATATATATTTTTCGATGTAATATTTTTAAAAGTTCAGCTGAAACATACATTTCAAACTTTATGGAAGGCTAAATTATTTAATTATCTAGTAGCTTTGCTTTTAAGTTTTCTGTAAAATAGTAAATTTTGTTGAATGAACGTAATAATTATTATCATTTTTCGCTGGGTTGGTAACAATCAGTTACGCAACCTCCTTGGATTTGAAAAAAATTATAAAGAATCCCCAGTAGAAATCAATGAATTTATGAAACCATTCTTCGGCCAAGAACTAGTCGATAAATTCGTAATTATCGTCCGAAAAGTGGTTTATTTCCATTAAGGAATTTAATTTATATTTATTATAATTACTCGTTTAAAAGTTTGTCGATCGTCCATTTGCGAGGATACGTGGGAACTAATCGATAATTCAAATTTCCCGCGTTTCGAATGGATCGACTGAAGAGTACTTTATATTATTACGAAAATTAATATTTGGTATTAAAATTACAGGAGAATCGTGAGAAGATTTGACTTAAATATAAAATAAATTATTAAATTTCAAGGCGATATTGACTCAAAACTGTGAATGTATACACCGAGAAAAATGATGTATATATTTGCTTTACGAAAAAAAGAAAAACAACAAAAAATTGGGGTTTTGGAAGGAAAACGATAAGTCTGTTAAATGAAAATTTCATCGGTTATGTCTTCCTGGCCGCAAAGTCGCGCACGAAGACCCCAAGAATTCGTCGATCGCGTGCCACCTGACATTCGTCCAGTCTCTATATACACACACACCTCTCTTGGACGGTAAGCGTCGTCGATGCCTTTCCAGAGTAAACGCTGCACGCGCGGAAAACCGTGACATTCTCGAAAACGTCCGTTCGTTGTTCTTATCTCCTCGACGTTTATTCCGAGATTCCTCATTGAATTAATTACGAGGGACACGAAAACTTCCGGATCGTGTCGCGACGAGCGTCTTGGATTTTTTGTTTCACGATAAATATACGGCATTTTCACCTGGTTGCGTTTTTTTTCTTCCGATTTGAACGATTATTTTTGTTATTTCACACGTTCGCTCATCGTTAGTGATGCGATCGTTTTGTAATTTTTACTTTAACTAGTAGGGAAGATGCAACCAATGAAATATTATCCATTTATTTTAAGAAAAAAGATCATAATGTTTGTCAGTAATTTTTTTCCGTACGAATAAATAATGCTCCGAAAGTAAATTTTATCCAATTAGTTGATTTAACCCCCTGGCGCAGTATCCCGAGATATCTCGCCCAAACAAGGTTGTTACCGTAGCCAGTAGGACGAGATATCTCGTCCAGATGTTTTTGGCTATAACTTTTAACTGATACATTTTTAGAGTACGTACGACCCCGCAAAATAAAGCTGAGGACTTTCTCTTTAAGATTAGCTGAATTAAACTTTCGATTATATCCAATAACTGTTTCCAAAATTCCTCAAAAAAATGTAATAATTTAAAAGTAACTTTCTTTTCTGAACAAGCAAATAAAAAAAGTATGCATTTGGTGATGGAAAAGTCGGGGAAAACGCTTACGCAGGGGGGTTAAAAAGATCTAGAAATCCATGACGACGATTTCTACCAATGAATCAACAACTTCTGTAAATAATTTATTGAAAACTAAAAAAAAATTATTTTGGTGTTACAGTCCGAACTATAAAACTATAAACTATAAAAAATAACATATTAATTGTAGGAAAGTAAAAATAATACACTGTAGAACTATATTGTTTAGGGTTTCAATATTAACCTACAGGAATGTAGGATAATAAGTCAGGACAGGACAAGTGCCCAATTTTTTTTTGCTATTATTTTTTTTAGTTATAATTAATATTTTATTTTGTTGTATATAGTTAATAGACTGTAAGACCGCAAGAATGATGTTTTGATTAATATTATTGGAAGTCGTCATAAGAATTAATCATTAATAAGCACACACCGATATAAATACAGTTGATTAACGTTAATATTCATTTATCCGTTAGGTCGGGAAAATCCCAAGTGCATCATCGTAGCCGAAGGTTCGACGAGGTCGACGAGGTCGACGTGTAGTAAGAGTGATATAATTAAATCCAGGTGGACACCGACGCTACGTAACCGGACCATAAACTAATCCATCGAAGATCGTCGGATTATTAGACGTCGGGTAATTTGCAGGCATCAGGCTAGTGTAAGGCTCACACACACACACAGGGAGAGAGAGAGAGAGAGAGACAATGCTCTGGATATTCGCGGTGTCTGGTAGCAAAGTTAAGACTCGGGATTTACGGGTATACCACACAGGAATTCTCGTGGTCACGGGAAAGTATGTCACGTTACTCAAAAACCCATCGTAGCTTTCGAAGATTTCGCTCACCCCACCGTGTATATACGTATATACACAAACGACCTTTGGATAATTAATGAGGATTACATCGAGCTTTACATCCCAATGGTCATTATTTATGAGAATAACGAGAGGTGGCTCTCTCGACCACACTACGTCGTACTTCATTTTGGGTATTACCTCCGTTCTTGTTGAGACCGAGAGACGGGAAGGTTATTTATTTTACGGAAACTCCTGTCAACTTACCCAGATTCGTTTAACAAATTAACGTTCGTTTATATATTCGATTGGAAAACTTTTTACGGTCTATAAACCATTCGTATACTCTCTTTATTTTTTCTTTTTCTTTATCCAACTTTGATTCGCGGTAGCGAAATTATTGACCTCTTTTTTTAAGATGCGTCTTACTCAACTTTACCGTTTAAATGCTACATTAAATTAGATGTAATTTATAAATCGGATTCATTCATACAATTTTAACATTTATTTTTCCTTCGGAAATGGAGGTTAGTACAACTTTAAATCGCGCTTTAAATTTTTTTCGTGAACTTTTTTTTAGATATTCAATTTTGTATTTTAATCTCAATCAGCAGAGACAACTATCGTTACCGACAGAGTAAAACAGGGTACTCGTCACATCTATTTAAAAATTACTACTTTCGAAATACTCAAAGACAGAAGCATTAGGTAATTGAATAATTTGTCTCTTTGCTCAGTCACAAATGTAAATTTCTAATGAATATTTAAAATCATTTCCACTGAAAGTATTAACTTTTCGATGCGGAAATATGTTTCAGCGTATCTTTCATCTATTCCATTGCAATTTTGCATGAAATATTATTTAATCATCTATAATACTTAGATATTAACGCATAATAAAATAATTTGTTAAATAAATCTGATAATTGAACTATTTTACTCGGTCGATAATAAACAGATGCGCAACAACCTTAACCCATGTTTGACATCGCAAAGTAAAAAAATATCCCAGACATATATTTAAACATTATTATTTATACATTTTTTAAAACTTTTGCTATATATAGAAAACTATCTTTTGAAACGAGCTTTCAATATACTGATAATTTTGATAACTTTGATAAAAGTCTTAATTTTAAAAAACAGGATCTCTCAGTCGATAATTCTAAACGCGGGGAATTTGAATAATTACTTGGGATCTATACACCCCCTTGATCCACCTTGAATCGTTACATAACTAATCGGTTGAATATAAAACTAAATATTATCCACACAGTGGTATTTTATTTATATATAAATTTGATTAGATTACTCGAAACTTCATAATTGCTGATCGCATTCACTCGCACGTCCAAAGAGTAAAATTCATACAAAGGTATATACACGATAAACCCGATAAAATACGTAATCGATGAAAATTTGTAATATTCTCTTGAGCATCGCGGGATCAATTCATTAATTTCCATTTGTTTGTGACTAGCCTCGAGATATACGTAAAATCGCAATGTTTCGACCAATCGGATAATAATAATTCCGCGCAACGAAACCCACACCGCGCGTCAGCATCATTGACTCTCAACGCGTATTACCTGCGAATCGACCGTATCAATATATACATATTCTCTTTTTTCATCTTTTTCTCTGCATTAATTTCAATACCGTGAACGATGAAAAAAGGAACGCGTTTCGTTGTAACGATTTTACCTCTCGTAACGATTCCCCGCGTGTTGGATTTTCGAACGATTACGTAATAGTACATCTGTCCGAAAATATAGCCTTTGTTCTTGACAATCAAGCTTATATGTGAGAAAATTCGACTATTTTAACTATACCAATGGGGAAGTATATACTTGCCATCTCAATTTTTTCGGATTTTAAGTTACAATGTAAATCTGTCACGTCGTACATCAATAGGAAATAAGTTTCTCGAAAATTAAGTCCGAAAGCTCTAGGTATGCAAATAATTTCTATGTAATTTAAAACATGTTAATCAAAGCTTTCTACGGTTACAATCGCAAAATGCATTTTCCCCCTGAAAATTATTTATTTACTATAATTAATAGTAATTGCAAAATGACATCATTAAAAATATGTCTGCCATGTTAGATCCTCGCATTTGGAATTTTGTAAATCCAAATATTTGTCGAAAAATTCGTAATCACCAGCATTTTACGAAAAATTGATTATTTCCCAAAATGTTTTAAACATTTAAAAAATTTTTAATATCGTCTTTAGATTCAGCATCAACAACCCGAAAATGTATAGACACGATGAGAACTGTTTGATATTATTACCTACAAGCGAAATGTGCAAGTTAAAGGGTTAAAAAAAAATAACCAAAAATCCCACGGGTAAGGTGTCAAGTGAAATTTTCCGTAATATAAAGCAACGTCGGTACAGTAATATAAAGTAACGTTGGGGGTAGGAGGAAGGGAAAAAAGGAAAAATGTTCTTCGAGCCAAAAAAAAATAAAAAGAGCGGACTTTAATCAACCGCCGCACGATTTCGCAGGAAAAGTTGTGCTCTCCCTTTGACGTCGGCGAGCGTTTCATTTCGCAATGAAAACTAATAATGGTAAAAAATTCGTCGAAAGTTACAAAGAGACCGGGAAGCGGACGGTACAAGGTCCTCGGTAATTAAGTATCAATAAACCCAAAGAATTCATATGGCGAAACTTTACTACCGGAATAATTCTATCGACCTTTCTTCTTTTCTTTATTAGTTCTATGCGTTGATTGTACTGTACTCAATTTTTCTGATTAGTCTATTTCTTCTTTGAATTTATCGATCTAGACCGAAATTTTCGTGATCAAAACTTTTTTCTCTTACTATCGAAAAACAAAAATTCTCAGATCAAAGTTTACTTTTTCTATTATTTCATCGATCTTTTCTAAAATTTTCAGATCAAAGCCTATTTTTTTTTTCACTTTATTGATCTAACCTGAAATTTTCAGAACAAAGTCTAGTTTTCGTTTGATTTTATCGATCTAAACCAAAATTTTCCTGATAAAATTCTATTTTTTTCCGTTTCATTCTCTCGAAATGCTCCTGAACAAAGAAAGTATTGACAAATGTGTAAATTACAGAGTCGAGAGGAGAAAATGACAAGGTTTGGGAGAGACAGAATCAGAAAAACACACGTTCATCTGAAATAAAAATAGGAAACTGACTCGCATTTCACACCGCCCTTACCAAAAAAAACCCGGTAAGTCCTTCAAAGCACGTAAATCGCTCTCGGAATATTGACAATCTTGCTACGAAAAATCCAGAACGAGGTGCTGGTTTTCTTAGATTTGTTTCAAACTCCCGCGTAACATTTCGTTCTCTGTTTATCTTTAACAATCGATATTCTATTTATTTTTTTCTCGAAAAAATTTCGATTTACTAAATTTTACTATCGCGATCCTTTTTATATATTTATATTGAAGTACCGAATATCGATAAGCGGTGTGTTATGGCTGGTCACTCGACATTGTTTACTAAATATTTTTGACATTTTTCAAAGATAAAAATGTATAAAAAGCAAACATTTTTATACACGAATCCGATGCAATTGACATTTTTTACATCTATAGGGTATTAGTGTACCAATGCTCGAAATATACTTTTCGTTCGAATTATATTTTCGGTCTGCATATAGGTATATATAGATACGAGTATCGATTGGAATCGGTTAGGTAATTCTATAATTCAATTGTATCGTTTGTTTTCGACGTTTTCGTTATATTTTTGACTTTTGATATTATTAGTGAAAATATCGTTATTTTAAATGTTGAAGATGTTATTAAAATTATGAAGATGTTATATTTAAAAGGTAATCGATCGAGTGTTAAATTACGAGCGGGTAACTCGCATACGATCGTTCGTCATTGACGGACGCGCGGTATTGGAAAAGTGCATCTTTAAAAATTGTGTTCCAAACACTTAGGTTACAACGCAATAAAGTTCGCGATCACCGATATCTCAGGTGGTAAGTGTAAAAACGAACGAATATCACAAAGTTTATCAAGCGAAATGGCGGAAAAGGTGGAGTGTATATATCTGTAAAACAAAGGAGGAAATTCAAAGGAGAAAGTCCAAGTAGAAGAAAAAAGAGGAGAGGAGAAGAAGGACAAGCGGAAAAGTGGAAAACAGACAAGGTGAAGGGAACAAGGGATAAACGAAGCGTGAAAAAGCCGGGCTCGTTCCTCCGTTTCTCTCTTGAGCCGCGAAGCGCGAAAATCCAACGGGACGCCCCCGAGATTCGCAAATAAAGATAATAATTCGGGAGAAGAGAGAAGGAGGAAAGGGGGGGGGGGAGAAGGGGGTTACCGTAACTCGTCCGCGGCCAATCAGGTTTATTGACACTAAGAGGACGGACGCGCGGAGGGGTTCTCGGATTAACTCGGCGCTAATTCGAGCTAACTATATACGAACCTCTCGTTCTTTCGAGTCTTACGATACCCTCCATCTCCATCCTTGACCCTTCGTACCCTTTTTAACCTGTATAGAGAGAGAGAGAGAGAGGGAAAGAGATATCGCGTCTTGATACCGGTAATTTGATAAGCGAAATGCAGCCGAGGATCCTTCCCAGATCTTTTTCCCTCCTTTTACTTTTATTCCTTATTTTTCTTTCCTTCTCATCCTCCTTTTTTATCGAGGGTATAGAACATTCTTTACTTCTTCTTTCTCAGGAGGGTCGATCGTTACATTTTATATACTGAAAATCCAGTTTTGACTATTTTATCAGATTTTACATTCAAAGACGCCGGTGCGATCCTTACTTCCACTTTTCTTTATCGTTTCCGTTGTTATTTTCTCCACTTATAGATGCACTCGTAAAAGGCTTACCGAGACTCTACGCGCGTATAGGTTACATCTTTTACCTTCGGTTATTAACTTGGTTAAACCTACCGATCGCTCGATATATTACAGTACAAACAACTCTTTATATTCGTTCAAAAGAGATTCATTTTTTTATGCTTTGAGTTAAATGAACCTCCTTGTCTTGTTTTATAGGCGCGTAACATAGATATATTTGGCCTTTTTAACTTTTATTTATAATTATAACGTCTAAAAAGACTTTTTCGATTGGATTAGGGGACACAAATAACATCAGATTTTTCTTTATTACTCAACGAATTTACACCAAAATTCAATTGATTATTTGTAGTGTCTAATATAAAAATTAGGCTCAAGTAACAAAAATAAAAAAAGTGACAAACTCTAAAAAAGTCGATATAACTTCGGATATTTTACTTTTGATAATTTACTTGTTACAATTTTCAAACTCAAAATTTTTAACGGTCACTGCTTCCTAGAACTAAAACACCGAATATTCGCTATTTCTATTTTTGAAAATTCGGTAACTCCGAAATAACGGTACTCACTTTTTCAAATAGTGAATAAAAAAGTATCATATTTTCTTTTAAATATATAGTGAATATATACGAACTCGTTGAGACATTTATTATTTCAAAAAGTTTACTCTGCCACGTGCGTTAGATAAAATAATTTTTTATTGTTGAAAATTAAACTTTAAGATTAGCATCTGTTACACTAATAAATAAATTAAACTAATCACTTACTATATTTTTTTCTAATACATACATTTATCACATTTGTTTTCACAATATATACATATATTCTATGTTATATACCTTGCCCTTTTTACGTTATAGCGTATCGCTTCTTTTAAAAATAGTACTCTCAACATTTAACGGAGATTTCCAAATATTCTAAAAATTTTGAAATTAACGAATTTTCAGTGTGTAATGTACACTGAAAGAAAGAAATGTTATCGGCAAAGAAATATGATGTAATTGTTAATAGAAATTGATATTGACTTGTAATAAAACAATTAGCCGACTCATTTATTTACTTATGTTCTTATCTATTAAGATTTTAGGAAAATAGAAATAAATATAAAAGTGATTGAAATTCGCCATTTTTAAAAATCCGACTAGAGATTCGTAATCAACGATTCCAAAAACTATATATAATTTCAAATATTTTAGAAAAAAAATTTGTTTCACAAAGTGCAATACATATGTAACCCGAATGGTTAAATTATACATGGATTACGTGAATGCGAGCACGAACTATCAAATGTCAATATTATAATCTTGTATAATAAAAAATTTAGTCAGTGACTAACGGATATGCAGAAAGATATTTCATCGCTATATATATTGAAAATAAAAAAATCATCCGCTGACTTAAACAATGAATTTCTTATCGCTTTTTAGTAAGAAATCAATCAAAACAAGGTGTAGTAGAAAAACCAGAAAAATAATAATTCCCATCCCGATGAATTCGAATGAACGGGAGCATGAAAATTTCAGTCTTATACGAGTTAAAATATAATCGACTTTGAAAATAACAGAACATTCGATGTCGAATTTTCATAATTATTAGCCTTTTAATTTAAATGCGGCAACCGTAGATGCATGTATATATATATATCCTTTATTTCAGTTACAGGTATAACCACAAAGCTTTTGCCCATACTGATATAATCCTAGTATTGACGGTATATAGTGCATATTATCTGATCTGTATATTACCGAAATTCCAATCATCAATTTTACGGTTGCGCACGTTATACAAATTGTATGTTACGATATTATACCTGAATCTAGATGATGATACACATTTGTGCCTCCGTTCGTATCTCCTATATATGTATAATCCATTACATATGTATATACACGCACGTTTTTACCATTAGGCAACAATTGTTGTGTCGTTACTTTTCGTTGATATCTACAGATGAGGCCAATTTATTAGTTCCTTTTTATTTTCCTTCTAAAAGTTATACGAGGTTAATCATTCCGTTCGATGTTTATTTTACGCAATATGTTGAGGTTATGTATTTATCGTCTGTGGTATCCCAATATGTAAGCAACCTTTCGGAAACACAAGTCGCGAATGTTTATATACATATACATATTTTTTTTTTCGAAAGAACCAATTGGTGTTGTAGAAGAATTTAAAAAAATATTTTTTGACAAATATTTCTCAAAATGATATTAGGTTACGTCGGATGGATATGTATGGAAAACTATGCTGAAACGATTATTTCCAAGTATTCAATATGTTCTCAAAAAGAAAAAGTTGTCGATATCGTGCACTAAAAACTAAGTTAATATATTTTTTTTAAATTTTAAAGGAAATTTGTATCAATTCATTTATTTAATTATAGATTGTTCTAAATAACGGTATACATAATAACACAACCAAATTATATAAATCGATACCTATTTTAATTTTTCAAAAATAAATAACTTATATTTGTTATTTAAATATTTGCATTTTAGCTTTAGTCGATACAATAATTTTTTGGATATAAGTAAGAGTTTAATTAACAATTTCCAAAATACAGCAAGTATTTGTATAAAATACCTATACCAATGATTAGAAAAAATCGACTTTTTACGATACCCACACGGACCCATATAAGTGCGATAGTACCCATCAAATCGACATAACTATAAATACTTAACATATACATTTTTAAACCTTGTGTCATTATTATTTACCTTTTGTACTTTTATGTTTTACTTTTTACACTTTATTTAATTAAAACGGACGTACACTATATGTAATAAACAAAGTATACAAGATTGTTTCCCAAAATTAATAAAAAGTTATTTATAATTGAAGAGATTTTTTTATCTTTTTTCTTAATAATTTAATTTTTATGTTAAAAAAAGTATTTTAAACTTGAGAGCAAGATTGATTTTACTTCAGACTAACTTTCTATAAATCTTTGGCCAAGTTCGACTCAGTCTCGTCGGATAACATCGTATAAAGTTTAGCCAAACTTAAACTTCATATATAAAGTTGATATAAAGTAATATTTTTTAAATATTTTACATTTTAATAAATACTACTTTACTTCTTGTAAAAATAATTATTTTTTCAATACTTTTATTATTTATTTTTTTTATGTATCGGAAAAGTATTCCTTGTATTTAATATTGCTTAGACAATTTTTCTAATAATGTCTCATAAATATTCCCGAATGACAAAAACATTAAGAAAAATTTTTTGTGGATATAAAAATCAATATGGAAAAAAATGATTAAAAAAAGAAGCTTACAGTATATAAAAATGAAAAAATATAAATTTATGGGTAATTTATACGCGTAATTGAATTGTTAATCATTTGAAGCAAGATAAACATTAAAATAGAATGATTATTTAATTATATAATCTAAACTATATATCCATTGTTCGTGCTTATAATAATATAAAATGACGTGATGTGTTAACTCCAAGTGATAATTTTACCATACGTACATGCATACATATTCTATCGAACAATCAACACGTTGATTACCATAATAATCATCATGATAGTACCAAGAAATTCAGGTAGAAGAAAGAAAAAAAATCTATACGTGTACGGTTAGACTCGATTTGTCATAGAGAGGGAGAGGGAGAGGGAGAGGGGGGGGGGCGCGAGGAGGCGTAAGAAGGTTCATAAACGAAGTAATAAATATCAAAGTAATTGATGCCATCGTAAACCCGAGGAAAGAAAAGGAGGTGCATTATGAGTCGGTTAGCCGCGAGTGGTGGTAGAGAGGCTGGAAACCCTCCTCCTTCTTCTCCTCCTACTCCTCCTCCTCCTCCTCCTCCTCCTCCTCCTCCTCCTTCTTATCCTAGTCTACCTAATTGGAGTGTGTAACTTTAGGAGAGAGGATAGGCGGCGGCATATTATCGCACTCGCCAAGGACGATGACACTATGACGGGACGATAACGCATGAGCAAATTGCTCGTCTTAAATTCGCACGATTCCCCAGGAAATTAGTGCTGCTTCCTTCCTTCCTTCGCTAAACCCTCTGTATAGCCTTGGATAACCAAAGTTACGTGTAAATAATTGCTTACTCTATACCTTTTACTTCGATTTTTCAACTTTTATTTTACGTCTCGGTATAAACTTCGGATTTTCAAACTGTTCAAATTTCCGTTTTACTTAGATATTTCCGAAAAAACTGGTTTTTCCTTATACATTCTTCTTCCCTTAGAGATTTATAGAGACTTGAGATGTAATCCAAGGACTTCGAGCTATCATAGTACAAATTAAAGGATTAAACGATTTTCGCCAAAAAAGTTTTCGACTTCGACACTCAACAATGAATGGCTAGTAAGTCTGTAATTAATAGCTAAAAATCGTTTTCAACTGACCTCAACAATCCTCAATTTCTACCCTAGTAGAAATAAAAAAAAATAAAATTGTTTCATCTCGTAGTAGGTATAAGTATTAAGGGGGTTCCATACTCAATTTTTGATGATTAATTAATAAAAAAGTAGAACAGTCTGTGAAAAAATAAGAGAAGAGGCGCCTTCGTTTATTGACAATCTAACTGTGTGCTGAATTTTACATTTAAATATTATTGCGTTTTTGAGAAAAGTCTTACCAAAAATATCAAATCTTTTCACCTCGTTGAGGTTAGGTTCACATTTTTGGTAAGACTTTTCTCAAAAACGCAATATAATTTTAATCTGTAATTCAGCACACAGTTAGATTATTAATAAACGAAGGCGCCTCTTCTCTTATTTTTTCACATACTGTTTTATTTACACATTTATTACTAATAATCACGATTGCCGATAAGGTAGGGAGGATAAATATTGACTATGGCACCCCGTTAAAAATATTCAAATCATCGAATCTATATTACTTAAATTTCATTAAATGAATAATTTGTACATATTACCAATTATCACATCTATGAAATGTCTGTTAAATGTTTTCCATTTCTACAATCAGGGCACTAGATCGAAAATTCAGGATTTTTTAATTCGATCTTTCTCGAAAAATTCAACTTTTCCTATAAATAGGTTTTTTTTCCATAACTTTTTTCTCTTTGAAATATCTACACTTATAACCGTCGAAAACTTACCCTCCTAAAGGGTATTTCAATTGAAAAAGTTTAAAAATTAATCACGTACGAAGAAAAAAAGTACCAGGGTTTGTTATAATTATGTCTATGGATTGATATATTAAATTTAAAAATTTACTTTTTAAGAAGTGGTTTGAGTTCGTCATTGTTTAACGAAGCAACTAGTTGATTCTAGACACAGAGAAAAATATTTATCGCTAGTATCATATATCCTGATGATAAATTATCCATTTGTTTAAAAATTAGTATAGGGAAAAGCTGGGTATAACCTATAAAATAGATATGTTTTTAATTTTCAATATTAAAAATGTATACAATATCCTATTATTTTTCTATTAGTAAGACAAACTGCATTCAATGGAAGTTTCACCATATTTACAGAAACATCTAAATTTTAATAAAATAAATAAGATATTGAATTTTAGTTCAACGGTTATGTGAAATTTTGATACGCGATGTAGTAAAATTTACACTTTGAAATGTTATTTATAATTTACATTTCAGCAAATGTATTTACATCTTATAGCGTGTTAATCAATGTCAAGACATTTTTAACAGAAATACCGATAGTGAGTCATAATAATTTTTCTTTCTAATACGAAGAAAAAAGTAAACATACTTATAGAACTGTAAGATTATTCCTCCATTCTTGAAAAATATAGCAATTTTTATTAAAACATTTTTTTCTCTGTGTTAGTGGAACAAAGTTTTAAAAAAGCCATTAAAAAAAGTTTTAAAAAGCCTTGCTGGGGTTTTTTATTTGCATTTAATTTTTTCTGTTTTTTAAATTGATATAAATTGAGTTGCCGATACGTTTTCTAAACACATTTTTATTGATGATGAAAAATTTTTCATCAGTAACAAACAAATAGTAATTATCTTTTAAACTATAGCTTCATTAACTTTTTTAACTTGTCCTAAATTTATCTTAAATGTTTTTTTTAATTTTTAATCTCGTATCGTCGTAAATTGAAACACATCCCCTTATTATACGCAAAATATTTTGGTCGGAAAACGTTCCATCAATTCACAAGTGTATCATAATGAAGTTTTAGCATTCCCACACTTATAAAAACAAAAATGATCATACAAAAATAATGACAAATGCAATTGCGCTGAGAAACGTAGCATAATTAAAAATTATTATATTTTATAGTAACGTAAAGATACATTTAAATTATCATAATTTTCACTATATATTTATAGCAAATATTGTGGTAATCCAAGTATATCCCTAGTAATTTGTGAGGTATACCATTTTTCTCAGTGTATAAGAGTTCATTGTCATTCCTTGAATTAAATCAATAACCCACCTGCATATTCAATTTTAGAAAGAATTATATTATTACTTTTAGAAAACAATCTCTTCCCAAAAATTAAAATATAAATTTCAAACATTTGAAAAAAATTACAAATGGTTAGTAAGGATATAAATTTTCGAAAATTGATAATTATTTCTGTTTAAAACTAAGCACATATAAATATGAATGATAAATATGAAAATGGATGCAATGGAATATCTTTTGATAATTATGATATAAATAAGGATAAAAATAGAGTTAGGCAGCTGATTAAACGACTCTCACGATCTTCAATAATAATTTGTTGAAAAATCAATAATTCGTTGACGACAACACAAAACTGATTCAATTCTCGGTCGACATCCCGGTAATATTTGTCGGAAATGGATTAGTCACTTTTGTAAGCCCATGAAACGTGTATATAGATATATATCCGCGGAACGACCGTGAATCGGAAAAACGTCGAAATCCAAGGTAAAATGGTGCAGGCATTAGGAAATCGAACCGGAAAAATATAATAGCCAGTTCGGAAAACCGCTTTAGCGTGGCGGGTGAAATTATCACCGAAAAAAATACATGCGCGTTATTCCTTAAAAAAATAGAAAAAAAGGATCGAGAACGAGGCAGGTCGAAACTATATTTTGATTATTCGACGACGCGCTGCACGGTCTATATCTCAATTCATAATCGGAGACACGCGATATTTCATTCGAGAGATCCGAGATTGCGTCGATAGATACTAGAGAAAAGTCACGCGAAGCGTTTCGATAATTCGAATCGCTCTTCTTCTTCTTCTATTTTTTCCCTCCCCCGTGTCTATATATATGTATGCATACATATATCTTACGGGAAACTTCGATTTTTCGAAGTTGCATTAAGTTTCCCTTTTTTCGCAGTAACGGCAACTTAAATTTATTCCCATCCTCTCGGGATACTGACATTATTTCTTTTATCGATCCGAGTTTAATTATACGGTTATCGATGAGTATGACGTTAAAATTGAAAGGTACGTCGGCGATCGGACAGTTTGGAATTGCAACTTCTTCTTCTTCTTCTTCTTCTTCTTCTTCTTCTTCATCGTCTCGCGTTTTTCTTTTAAGATGGTAAAATCCGAGGTTTTTTCCCTTAATTGACCGATAGTTGGAAATTTTGTTGGGAAAACGATGAAACATCGAACAAAAAGGTATCGAATAATAAATTTAAGTTCCGTTGTATATATCGATAGAAAATAAAATTTTAAGCTATTAAATCTTAAACATCTTTCCAATATCGTATATAAACGAAAGATTTAAGATTCCTAAGGGAATAATAGGAGTATCGATACGTATTCCCAATTTACTCCGTACTATGTGGAAATAGCTAAAATAGCTTTAGCGCTTTGGATATTACAGTCGTCTACTATACAGATACATAACACTACCGTTTAAAATCATTCTCTCTATAATTATTAAAATTTGATAAAACGGTATGGATAATATTTGTACTATCAAAAGGTCACTTGAGATATTTACATCGTTTTCAGTCAAAATTTCATTCTTGGATTTCGATAATTGAGTAAAGTAATCCATATTAAATAATAGATATTATTAAAACGTCAATTTTCTAAAATGAAAAAAAAGTCAATTATAGAGTTTGATTAAATTATTTGATAATATATATCGTAGTGAGATATAAACATTTAGTCTAACGTATATACTGTACTACTATCACCGAGAGATATCCGAGTGGATGCATAGTAACGCGTGTCGTTAAAACTTTTAATGGAAAACCTTTCTTTCTAACGAATTGGCGTTAAAATTTAATTTTGTATAAAATAAAAAATATATCCAATAAATAACACTTTGTCAATTTTCATTATTTACGTGTACGCGCCTATACTAATACGCGTGTGTGTTATACCTGACCTATAAGCGCATATAAGAATTTAAATCTATATCTATCACGTAATAAATTGAATTAACTAATATATATATATATATATATATATATATATATTGATTTAAATGAGTTGATATGGAGTTATAGAAAAATTCTAAACGCTGTTCAATTATGTTAGAAATTCTTATTCATATTTATTTGGATACCAGTATAAATTTTACTATGAACAAAACGGATCGTCTCCCGCGTTTACAAGATTTTATATCACGGTAAATTCCAAAAATGTAAAGAGAACAACGTATACTATAAATTTACAATTACGTATATAGTACTTCACGTACACGTATAAAACACACCGTAAACACTTACCGAAATACCGTTTTATATTTCAACAAAACCCTTTAGAAAACAAACGCGTATAATGAGGTTTATACACGATGTTTAAAACACCAAACGCATTTATCAAACACATCGCTCTCTGTACATACGTAATACTCACACAGTTAGAAAAAAAACTGCTCTACACATTCGATATCAATGAAACACTTATTTAAAGCACATCGTATACTAATTTTGTATAGGTAAAAGAAAAATAGGCACCATCGACGTCAGTTAAATTTTATTTTACATCCCCCTTTTTTTATCCCGACGTTTTTCCATACAGCTGGGTTTAACGACGTCGTAAAAAAGTATCGATCATCGGACCGATGTGTCATTAGAGTGTCCCGCGAAAACGCTCGATATATACCCCTTTTATAGAATAACTTTCTTTTAAACACTCATTAAGATACGAGAGGGGGGGGGGGAAGCGCTTTAGGAAATTAATCTCGAGAGCTTTCGATGTAATGTGTAATTAAATTTTACTTCGAAGGATCGATATATACGTACATATACTGCTTCTCCTTCGATTGTTATTTTAAGCGTCGAATTCAAGAAATCATCGTTTCAACGATCCTGATTTGTCGATAAAGAGAATTGGATGAGCAACAACTTTTTCGATTTTATATATAGGTAAAATATTATTTATCAAGTGATATGCCATTTTTTCATATACGGTGCGGGTATCAAATGAAAAAAAGAGATGGAAGTGTGTATATATTAGAAAATTGATGGCGAAATTAACAAACAATTCAAATTAATTATCATCAGACGTTTGACCCATTGAGGAGAAGCTGTATTACCGACATTAAAATTTCCAAATTTAATGAATGTATCAATCAATAGTCTATGTATTTCATAGAATGTAGGTACGTTCAGTACAATTGGGATTAAACAAAAATTGAGTGTATAAAACAAAAAATCGATGATGTCAGTACATATGTATGAGGTATATAGGTCTACGACTTTCCAACATTTGTTAGTCGATCGGTTTTCTTATTAACGAACAATGAAAATGTCTCAAATTTAACAACACGTTAATGTTTCTTAGGTATAACAAACATTTGTACTTACAGAATTCAAGATCAGATTTTCAAAATTTTCTACAGAAAATTCAATATGGGCACCCAAAGTTGATGAAAATTAGTTTCGGCTATCGCATTTTTATGTATTGTTTCTTAACTTAAGTTTAAAAATAACGTCCTCGAAGAACTTGTATCATATGGTCCCGCCATTTTTAATTAAAGTTTCTAAATCTGTTGTAATAATTTCACTCTTATCAAAGATTTACGTGATACATAATGCCTTCTTACAAAGTTTGCACCGAATAATGTAAATACGATTAATTTTTCTGTACAAACTATTTTAAAGGGTTTCATATACTCAATTTTTGTTAACCAATTAATGAAAAAATAAAATGTTAAGTGAAAAAGTAAGAAAATAGGCTTTCTGTTTATGGATAATCTAATCGAATTCGAAATTAAAATATTGTTGCGTTTTGAAAAACCATATTTTACCAAAAATTTCAAGACTGTCCTTCCGTTGAGGTTAGGTTCACATTTATTGGTGAAGGAATGGTTTTCCAAATGCAGTAGTATTGTAATTAGATTATCGGTAAGCAAAGGCGCCTTCTCACTTATTTTTTTACATACTGTTTTATTTACAGATTTATTGTCAATTATCGTATTTGTCGGTAAGATAATGGGGATAAATATTGACTATGAGTTTACTTATATAAATATTAACTTTACTTATAACTTGAAATTATATAGAAGCATATTATATCATTATCTAGTGCTTCTGCATTTGGATTTTGCATTAAATTGTACAATATGTTCGATAAATCAAATAACGTCCTTATATTGCTCGATCGGTAACCATTAGGTTTTGGTCACCCCCGTTAATTGCAACACTTTGAATTAGCTCGATGGATAAGGTAGGGATGATAAAAGTTGACAATGTCAGTCCCTTTAAACGCGTAAGTATAATAAAAAGGAAAGAGAAAAAGAAAAAGAAAAAGAAAAATAATGGAGAAATATGAAAAAGCAAAAGTTAGATCGAATAAAGACAGAGAAGAGAGGACTATAAATATACATATAGGTGTTATGTATGTATGTATATATACGTGTACAGAGAAACGTTCGGGGCACGCACGTATCCACTTTACGAGGCCGTTCGTTGAAGACCCAGAATGAGAGTAACGCACCCAAAGAGCGCGTACACATACATACTCGTGCAAAGCCTTTTTTCCAACGAATCCTAAGGGTAATCATTCTAGCCGAACTTCCGAGAAAAAAAAAGAAGGAGAAACGCGTCCAGAGGGTAAGAGTAAAAAAAATAAAATTGAACCTGGGTAAAATTACTGTGTTTCACGATGAAAAAAGAGGGGAGAGAAAATAAAAGTAGAAAGGAAATGGGCACAACGCTACACACTTTACCTTTCATTAATTAACTTGAGGAGTCAAACGCTCCTGCATTCCAATCATCTATTGTTGTGTTTATACAGTCAAGAAAGAACAACCTTTTCCTTCTCGTATTTTCCTTTCCACCTATTTCTTTTTTTTTCCAATTTAATTTATTCACTTTGAGTAGTGTGCCTTTTTTCTCCACCCTCTTCCTCTCACTCGTCACTGGGCTAATTGGAAAAGCTGACTGGTTATTTCGTATATATTTGCATAAAAACGCGTCTTAGACCGCACACCGCGTAATGAACAATCGTTTCGCGGAAGGTTTCAGCGTACGCACTCGCATACACACACACACACATAACCTATACCTATACCTCGGATGATAAAATGCTCAAGTGGACTGTGTACAGGAGAGTATTAGTCAAATCTTCGTGTGAGTTTGGAAAAAAAATTATTTTCTTTTATTATTCGTCCTCCGTCGTCCGAGGGCATATCGCTATATACACACATATTTTTTCCAAGTTCGGCATTTTATCTTCCCGAGAGAACGTACTTCTGATTTATACGGATGTTTATGATCGTGTTTATAGAGAACAAAATAAAGTGAGATTTATGTATTCTACATCGTGAATGATTCATCTCAATAGGAACCGTAACGGATTTTTTGCGTTATTATTACGTGGCGAGAATGTTTTTAATAAAAAATTACACGATGAACCTCGTATTCGTAATCTGGTACATTGACAAAAGTCAACCTAAAATTTTGTATTATAGATCGTTACAATTTTTTATGCTGTTGTGACACTAATTTGTTAATTGTAGGTCAAACGTGACAAATATACCATACAGGTTGTTAGGATAATTTTAAAATTTTAGAAAACTCATCGTATCAGGAAACGAATCATCTAAAATTTGGCAAAAAGGTAATGGTTATTAGTTAGGTAGCATCGGCTACGTTTCTCTACGAATTACGTGCGGTACCTACATTACCGCTACTGGATCGGTAAAATCGTAAAATTAGACTTTAACATCCTCTTAAATTAACGTTGAAAAACCATGGCCCGTTGTTCACCTTGTAATAATTAACAAAGTAATTAATTCCTTTGGATTTACGTTTAACTTTAACTTTACGTTTTTGCTACTACTTTATACGTTAACGTTTCTTCATCTATTCTAGAAAACAAATTAGCTATCAGTGAATTTGTAGTATTTGTATCATCTTAACTAAATAGTTTAGTAAAATTTAAAAGTGTTTAGTTAAAATGAATAAAAATTACCCGAATATATCGATAATTATATGGTGGCGTATGAAAGTTTACGCTGAATACGACATTTTCCTAAGGCGGGGGCTTGATTTGGAACATGTGGAACTTTTAAGATTACTCAACCCAGTGCCAGCGCCCTCTACAATATTCTTACAGTGATTTTTGCTTATAATTACCGCGTTATTCATAAAAAACAGCGACAAGTTTTCTTTGTAAAATCCAAAATGTTTAAATAAATTTTTATATCATTTAACAGGTGGGAAAATTTGGTTACTTTTGATATAACTGAACATAAATAATTGCAACATCAGGGAAAGCCACACTTAATTGTTACTGACCAAGTGAATTAAGAGGTTAACTGGTAAACAAAAATTTGTTCCAACTAAATAAATGTGAGAAATTATGAAAAACTAAGACATCACTCTTATGAAATTATAATGATAAATAATTTCGATCAAATACCAATTTTGACTGAATCAATAAAGAGAAGTCTTGGTTATTTATTTAATCAAAATAATTGTCCATCTCCATATCGACTCGGTCGGTAAAAATTAGAACATCACATATCCCGTTAACATTAGCCAATAACGATGAAAATCAGCACATCATATAATTAAAATTCTTATTGGATTTTCCCGTGGAGGTGGAAAGCATAGAATCCTTTTCCGGAGTGCGCGCGCGGGGGGAGAAAGAAGAACTGGGAAAGAGCGTGTGATAAAGCGCGAGCATCGGTCGGTCCAAAGGAAGATAAATCCAAACCGCGGGAGCCGCGAAAAGTAAAATAGGTCCCGGAAAAAAGGTGCGAAATCTCGATGAAAATCCTTGAGTAATGTGTCTTGAGTCCACGCTGACGTTACTCTTCCTTCCCTTCCTTCCCTTCCTTCCCTCATTGTTCTTACCTCGAGGGGCGGGTGGGGGCGTTTCATCTCTTTTTATCTCTCGGCCGTTTTATTCCGACTGGGTGTCTATGTGTCTATGTGTCTGTGTGTGTGTGTGTGTGGCTCGAATCTCCATCGAGACCGGGGTCAACCGGTAATCGACTTTTCTCTTGGTTATTTCGAGACTCGCGCCGTCTCGTTTCTCACGTCGACCGCGATTACCGAGCTCGCGTTATGGATATGTGGGATTCTCCTTCACTTTTTTTTTCTTTCTTTTCAAGTATTTCTATGTTTTTCCAATGATTCCCGCGATTCTTTTGACCTTATATTCCATTTTCTTTTTACCTTTACATCTTACGTGTTGATTTTGTACACTATATAGGTTGCTTTGTGCTGGACGTGGAAATTGTGTAGACTTCTTTTGATGGATTGCGCGAATATTACCGAAAGGTTTTGCGCTTATCGGAGTTTGATACATTCAGTTATTCCAATTTTTCGAATAATAATAATTAATAAATGTTGAATCTTGATAAATTATTGTCATTATTACTATTAACTAATTAGTAGAAATTGAAAAAAAAACTAAAAATTTGCAAAGAATCTTCAAGATTTTCCAAATAATGAATCTAAAATTAATTAATAATAAATAATTACGTTTCACCGGTAACGAATAGTTTAAACTCAACAACTAAACAAAAAGTTTGCATCGCTCAAGAATGAAAGATGTTGAAAAAATTTAATCATAACCGTCTCGTTCCTCTTTTTCGAGCTTATAGTCCACTGAATGCCAAAAGAGTGAATTAGTTGCGCTCAGTGACAATTAATAAAAGACATAAGTTATTACATTTTCGTCAAAAAAAGAATATTTACAACTTTACTTCCACAACCAATATTGAAAAACAATTGTAAATACCGTAGAAAGAAAGAAAGTACTCAATCGTAACAATATTAACGTTCTTTCCATACATTTTCTACGTGTAACTGCAGACGTTTCACTTGATAATATTAACGAAGTGATACTCACTTAATCGAGCTACCTAATATTTCGAATATTTAACGGCGTTCCTCATCATAGATTAAAAGAAAATAATTGCGAAACCAGAATTTCTAAAAATGAAATGTTAAAGAACACGAGAGGAACGTCGGTCTCTCAACGATCAACCATCGTGATTCATTTTTTTTCAGGAAATGTGGGACAAAGCGACGTTGCAATTATCTCCCCGAAATTTGAATTCTAAAGAAAACGCCAACCTCGAATATAAAATTTTAATCGTCCACACACGTATACACCCACACGTACGCACTGCACACATGTATATATATATATATATATATATGGAAGTTTTTACTTTGATAAAAATAAAATTTTCCACACCGAGGTAGCTTTTAGTCACGGAAAATGTACGCTCGGTATTTCACGCGGGATTGTAATAATTCAGTTTTTTATCCTCCGTTGCAAGGGGTTGGAGAGAAGAGGGGCGGGAGGGGGTGGAGTGGGGGTGGAAATTCGTCAGGTTTAGTCGGATTCCCTGAAAATTACGGGATTACGTAACACCCTTTTATGAGTTTCCTAAAATTTTATCTTCTCTTTAGAAAAATATTGTGTAAAGATATATTTTTTTCGTTCTTTGTAAATCACGCGTATGCCTAAAAAACGAATGGGGCCGTTAAATTCATATGTAACGCGAATTTTTGGAAGAAAGGTGATGTTTCAAATATCAGTTGTACAACTCCGTGGGAATTAGATAAAGAGGACATATTTTCTATATAGAAGCGTTGGTTTTCGTGCTGATAAAACGTTTAGAAATTATAAAAATATCAAATAATTTGATTCCACTACTTTTTTAATCGAAAATGTTAATTCGATATTAAGACAGTTTACGTAACGTTGGAGATTCGGACGATTCAATTTGACTTATATTATTTGCATTGTGTTTTGTATATCATTATTGGTTGGGCACATTTGAATCTAATTAACAATCAAATTTAATTTTTTAAAAAATGTAAATATAAATTTATCTTAACTTTAGAATGTTTAAGCAGAAACCTAGTAGTAATTGAGAATTATTGAGGATAATTGAAAGCATTTTTGGTGGCAATGAAACTATTTTCATTAATTGTGCGCATACTGTTTTCTTTTGTATACACCTTAAATTGTATAAAAATATATGTAAATTTTGCTTAGATTTTTTAAATTTAAAAGAAAGTGTCTTTATTAAATTTAATAACAAAGCTCTTAAATTATGCAGATGATTATCCTCTTCACAATGTGCATACAACTTTTTGCAATTTTTTAGATCGGTAAGGTAAGAATGGTAAATCTTAAGTAAACAACACTGTCACCGGTAATTAAAAATCTCCCTTACATGAGGGAAAATAATCGAAAGAAATTTATATGTGATAAATTAAAGAAAGTTAAATAAAAGTTTGAATTACATAGCTATATTTTAAAACCCGATAAAAATGAGTTTATTACGATCTATAACATGTGTAACATCGAAGCATTAACAAACAAATTCGCATCCATTAAATATTTGAAACGAATTTTGAGGTATAAGTTAGCCATTTGTTTAAAAATCGATATAGAAAGTAGATGTTTAAAATATATATATATCTATTATTAACCTGAAAAGATTATCAAGATTATTTAAATTATTAACTAGAAAAGCAAAGGTGGTGCAGGAAAATCAAATTAAAGTTTGTCATCTCTCATTAACAACAAAGAGGAAATAAAAATTAAACAAATTTTGGGCAGTGCACACGTATAGGGGCTGGCCGTAAAGTTGAATTTGCTAACCATTTGATCGGTGAGAACAATAACGTCAAACTCGCAAGTTTGGAAGGTCGGTATATATGCGCGTATATAAGCGATAAAGAAACAAAAGGGGGAATCAAACGAATTTGAGGGACGCGTTGCATTACAGGAGAAACGCCAAGAAGAAAGCCAGGAAAATTCGGAAACAGGCTCGGTGTGCTCGAACAACGTCAATCATTCGCAGGAGCGATTCTTTGGTAGGGCCAGGTTTTCCCGGTCAACTGTCGAAATTTCGGCGAGGGGGAGAGAAAACCCAAACAAACTCGGCCATGCGGTTTACGTATACCCAACGCTCGAGGGAACTCCACCATCCGTGATCGTACAAAAGGATTTTACGTTTCGAAAAAAAAAAAAAAAATACGAGCCACAAACACGGACGACGTGTCGCTCTTACGTTTATCCACCTTCCAAAGGAAAAACAAACGCAAACATTAGTTTTATCTTGCGAATTATTTATTTGTTTATCGTGTTCGACGAACTTTTAATTTTTTTCTTTTAGAGTTTCGAAGTATAGTGATACTTCAGCTTCGTTGGACTTTTAGTTGTACGTATACAGTCCACGGATAAACGGTTTTAAGTAAATATTATGAAGCATTTTTTAAACATGACATTGAATTACTATAATTTTTTTAACATATTTTTTATTTTTTAAATACTCGAAAAAAAATATTTTCTTTTTTTATCATTGTTGAACAGTAAAAATCGCGATTCACGTATTTTTAAGATTTCCTACACGTGTTTCATTTCTTACTATCAAACAATTGTGAACAAAAATTTTAACCAGGAGCTTCAACGGAATACCGCTAGATGGCGGTGGAGTAAATCTACAAGCGCACATGTGTTACATCGATTGTTGAATACGCCCGGTTAGTACGTTCATTTTCGTATCAAAAGACAACAGTAGTGCAAACAAATCGTGAATTTTTGGAAATATTCGTACACACAACACAAGGCGAAATTATAAGCAAAAAGTATGAAAAAACAAGAAATTTCAAAAGTTTCTAATCAATCATAAATTTAATAGAACGTTCTCGAAAAGCTGTTTATGTCAAACAGTATGAGTTTTAAAACAATTTATTAAAATTGCAATTAAGTATGATCTGCTAACATGATTTCCAATTATTCTTTATGTTATAGTATTTATTTTTAGAAAAGTTGTAAATCAAATAAATCTTTAATTCATCAGAAAATATTTTTTCCCCGCAGTGTAAAAGCTTGCTACACAAAATAGTAAAATTTGCAATAGTTAACTTAAAATAATACTATGGAAATAGTAATATTTTATTATAAACCTAACATATCCTTAGTTGCATGATAAAAAATTTATAAATTTTAGTCCAACTTCTTTCTCCATCTGTTAATCATGAGAAAAGTTAACCACAAGATACACCACAATTATATTAATGAATATAATTAAGTTAAAAGTATTGACTGAAAGTCCAACCGATCAAGGTGTTTTGCGTCGTTGCACTTTTCAATTCGAAATGACTCTATACAACTTGGCGATGGGAGGGTAATCAAGCTATTTACTCTTACAACAAGTTAAATTAAAACCCTTTCAACCAATTTACAAGTAAACTTATTAGCGCCTGGATGAAACTTGGAAATTTGAATGCAAAGATTATTTCGTAGAGTGTAATAAAACTAAAAAAAAGTAACATTTCTTTCTTTCTCTCTTCTTAGGTGCTTTTCCTTTCCAAAGAATAATTGCGTATTCAGTGGTCGAAAAAATTCAAGGGTGCATATATATATATATATATATATATATATATACGAACAAAAGGCTAAACTGCCAAGTACTTTCCTTTTTTTTGTTCCTCACCTCCTCTATTCGTACTTCGGAAGTAAGAAGCTTTCGCGTTCGACTAATGCGATTCGCAAAGTTACCGCGATATAGCTGTACGACCAGAAATCCTTTCCTAACACACGTACACGTGAGAGGAAGAGAAAGATATAGGTGTATTATACGTATCCGTGTGACTTCCACCAAGTTCCAAAAGTTTCGACTTCCGGTGGAAATGCCTTACCTCATATATACACACATATACGGGCGACCAGAGAAATAGAAGAAGAAATGGAAGAAACTGTCACAAGCATGTACCTATATAGCTGTCGCTGTATTAATCCAGCTAAAAGCTCTCGCTTCTATTCGACGATGCTCCCCCCCCCTCTTCCTTCTATTTTTTACACACCATATCTCTTCTTACTTTCTTTATATTCCATCTGAACTGTTCCTTTTTTGTTACATC
The DNA here is from genome assembly GCA_026168455.1 of Theocolax elegans. NCBI lineage: Eukaryota > Metazoa > Arthropoda > Insecta > Hymenoptera > Cerocephalidae > Theocolax > Theocolax elegans. Next base: position 87,482,752 of record CM047428.1, on the reverse strand, counting down.
GTGTTCAATACGTTTTGCATTATAGTCCAATGTAGGTACATTATTATTCATAAGGTTACCGGTCTGTGTATGTCTACCTTGACGTTCGATAATCCGGTGGATCTTGAAAGAATATTTCTTTTCGATCGTCGACTTTGTCATTTTGACGGTACGGTTTTGCAGTCTATATATATGTATATATATATAAGGAAAACTTTGTCTTTGACGTTTACTTTATTGAAGAAGAAGTAGAAGAAGAGAAAAAACGAATAGAGAGATATGGGACATCACGATGATTGCTTTTGGTTATCAAGAACGAAGATGAGAACCCAGCGAAATTCAATTCGTGGGAAGAGAAATATTTTTTCACCCAGTCATGGCGTACTTTTCGATAAAATGCGGTGAATAATTAGTAATCAAGGTTTATTTAGTATTTTGTTTTAGTTGACATATCAATGAGTATTGTGTCAGAGAACAAAAGTTTAGGCTGGTACGAGGTTATGTAATGTTTATCCAGAATTTTAGTGCACGTATAGTGAAAATCAAATTGTCATTGATATTTTATCAATGCTGGATAATAATGTAGGAATTTTTATTATTTTCATTTACAGGGACAATATTTGAATCCGGAAAAACGAATTCGTAATGTGGAATATGATTATTTGGTCTAGATAAACTGATTCGTGGATTTTCGTTCAATGGGTCCTATAAACATAAAATTAGGTGACCTTTTTGAAAGATCTAGGAGAAAACAGGACTTTACTTCCTATTAAAATAATTTGAGTTCTATTTAACCTTATGACCATTATAAACAAAAGTCAACATTTGGAACTACTATATCAATTTTCAACGTTGTCCGAATAGGTCTAACGTTTCAAAAGTTACTATCTTATTTAATAAATAGTTATAAATTAACGGAAATTATTAATGAAGCGTCTCCATCAATATTTAACACTATTTTTATTTATTCGACATTTATTCGATCGCACATAACTTTCAAATCATTTGAGTTATTTTATCGTTTTTCACTCAAGATTAAAACTTTTTTAGGAATTCGTGTTATTTCTATTTTTTTTAACCCCCATTTTATCCCTATAAACCCATTCATCCTTTAAAAACTTCATCCCGCGTGTTTATAATACAAAACTCATTGTATATATTTATTTTATTTAAACAAATTCGTTGTCAATAAATCTTGACTTTTGAACACTTTTTCACAATGATACTCTCTTCTTGTGGTTATTTGTAATTACAACGTTTCCGATGACTTGAATCGTATTTTACGACTCGCTAATCCTTTGGCAAATGACCCGCTCAATTACCGTCTTATGCCACAAAAGCGGTTAGAACAAAAACCACGCGAGGGTCAAAAGTTTCGGAAACTGCGTTTGGCGATTGAACGAATCGAAAATCCGCGTATTTGAATAACTTTAAACGGCATCTACGTGCCGCTAAAATTACTGTTACAAAATAATTCAGAATAATTATCTTATTAAAATTGTACTTTCTTCATTCAATGTATAATATATGTACGATCAGTACGATATGAAGCACAGTAGTTTCCAACAGGTAAGCAGAAAAAAGGATGTCTAAAATGTGTATGTAAGTATTTAAACAATAACGCTTGTTTCGTCTATCGATTTTGGTGTAAAAGTCAAACACACGAGGAAAAAAAAGTGAATAATGAATCACATATCTTTCTTCCGGAAAAGATGTTACAGCATCGCCAGATTGATAAAAAAATGTCAAGTACTCTCGAACAATTAGTATTCTTTATATAACGCATACGCGCACAGACTCGCATCGCAGAAGCCGCTCGCTAAACATTTCCCCTTGTCTTTGATAAAGAAGAAGAAAATAGAAAAATCGGCAACACCGAGTCTCATTGAAAGCGATGTTAATCGTAGTCAAAGCGTTACATTTGCCATCTTGTCATCAGGGACACAGCGACTACGATTTCAAACGCAGCTCACTCGTCTTTTAACGGGTAATGCACGAGTTAGGACGAGAGAGAGAGGGAGAGAGAGGAAGGGAGAGCAAGCGAGTGAGAGACAAGAAGCCAACCGGGAAATATTAGAATGACACGACAGAGAACTCGTCGTTTTATAACGACCGAGTGGAAAACGCCGTTCTTAATGCATACTCTAGTTAAAGCTAATTGGCCCGAGAGCCCGTTAATGTTCCGGTACTTTGCACTCGTCAACTCATCTCGCGTTTTCTTTTATACCTTCCCTCGTTTTTTTTAGTTTTAGTTTTCTACCAGCCTCTCACCGACTACGTCTCCTTTCGAATCTGACGCACGGGAGGTACGACGAGCTGTCTTCAAAGCTTCTTATACGTTATCAATTATTATTATTATTATTATTATTATTATTATTATTATTATTATTATTATTATTATTTCGAAAATTACAATTTATTGGGAGTAACGGACGTAGCGTGTACAAAGTGTTTGCTTCTGTAACGAGTATAAGATCTTTTAACGTAAAAATTAGTTAACACTATTTTTTAAAAAGTGTTACATTTTTTTGCTAAAATATGGTGCATTCGATTCATTTTAATTATCTGTCGGATTTCGTACTCCCGATCTCCTACTTCCAAATATTTTGCTTTATCAACTCAACTATATTTCATTGTTTTTGTTTAGTTTAACCAAATTCCCTAAACTTGAATTAACATATACCGTTTGAACGATGAAATATCATTCTTGATAAAGCAGAACTTTGGAATGACAAATCAAAGATTTAATAAAATAATAGTAATATTATTTTGTTTAATAATTTATACTAAATTAACTATATTATTTTTTCAACGAATTTTAATCAGCTTTTTTTATTTAAATTTAAATAATTTTTAGGGCAAGAGAACATTGATTCTATGTATTATCTACGATTTTGCAAGTGAATATCTCCCCATGAAATTTCTTTTCTAACGCTGAAAATGATCGATCATACGTAAAAATTATTGATTATTTCTATCAAAATATTTAACATCGAATGACAGTAAAATTAATTTTAAAATCATTACAATTGTAATTTTAATGCGTATATCTAAAAGAAATCTGAACAAATCGTAAGTATAAACTTTTATTTGTTACTAGAAAAATTTTACTTAACGAATGAGATGGTTTCTAAAAGCTTTCAATGTATTGACATTATATAAAATAGTATTGCAGAAATTTGTAAGCTATGTAACACTCAACAATAAATATAAAATCATGTTTCCGTCATAAATATTTTTTGAAACGATTAAAATTTGAATTATTTAAAAAAAATGAAACCTACATTTATTTTTAACAAATGTTTGTAATCAATTGTTTCTGAATCCATCGCAAGCCTATCTCAGCTGATCGATACGAAAATCCATTAAATAAAACGTAACGTAATTTAACGCTGGTGATCGAAGAACATTAAAAGAGATATTATTCCTTGATTAATAAAAACGAGCAGTTGAAATGACTTGGTTAATCATCGATAATAAATAAATAATACTAAAGTTAAAAATAAGTATTATAACCGTTCATATTCCCGAGATGGTAATCTTTCTATTCAATATACTTAATGGTCAGGTTCTCCCTTTCATTGTCTTATATGTAGTAAACATCGTTTTAAAAATAAACACTCGACTGACCTTCAAGTTCGACGACCTTGCCAGCCCTCTTGAGCGCCTTGACCGCCTCGTCGTGAGTAGCTTCCCTAAGATCCTCACCGTTGACAGCGAGGATCGCATCGCCCACGTACAGTTGTTCCGTAGCATCAGCCGCCATTCCTTTGAATATCTTGGATATCAAAATCGGCATTTTGTTCTCCTTGCCACCTTTGATCGAGATTCCCAGCCCATTGTTGTCACTTTTGACGACCCGAACGGTGCGTTTCTGATTGGCCACCGAATCCGGAACATCGGGGTCACCGAGACTGTCGATGTTATTGTTATTGACATTACTGTTGAGACCGTTACCGGTAGAGCTCGCGGAACCGGTGCTCCCGGTACTCTCGCAACTCTCGTCCAGAGAGATACTAAGGTAATCGTCCTCGAGAGACACAAAAACTCGGTACCATTGACCTCGAACCTGCGTCTCGAGGATACCCGCGCGACTCGAGCTCGCTGACGAGGCACCTTCCGATGAGGATGAGGACGAGGATGTCGCCGCTGAGGCCAGACCCATTATCATCCCTACTTGCGATTGTTGCGGCGGCTGCTGCTGCTGATGCTGATTCTGATTCTGATTCTGATGCTGTGGTTGTTGCTGTTGCTGCTGTTGCGGCTGATGCTGCTGGCTCGAGTTGCTCCCGCTCAGTTCCACCATTTCGATCTCTTCGTAGCTTGCGCACTGGAAATTTAATAACTATGTCAAATATAAATTTTAAACAATTTTTATCGTATTATACATATATAAAAAAGAGAGGGCCAGTTTGTTTTGAAAAATAAAATTACATTGTGATCATTAATTATTGTTCCCAATCCCTCCGCCAGGTGGGCATGGTCTACGTTTTCTATACGCGTATGAAGAAATCGAGAAGTTGATGAAGATATACATGAAATCACATATTTTTATTGTAAAATACTAATAGTACAGAAAAATACCTGTTTATATTCCATTAAACTATATTTGACACATATCATTAACAAAGAAACATCATTTTCTAAATCGCTATAAAAAATGTTCCGCATATGTCATATATGTTCCATTAGAAACCTTCGTAACAGTCCATTGAACTTATTTGATGTTTCCATAGATAAATTGTACTCTTGAAAAAATATTGATTTCATGCCGACCCTCGAAAGGTTAATAGAAACATTTTTGGCCTCCCGATCAAAAGCTTTTTCTCCCATTTCATAGCTATTTGTTAGAGTTCAATTCAATTTTTGTCATGTTTTTTACGCTATTACTGAACTTGCAAAAGCAGATTATATTTTAACCTAGGTTCATTTTCAAACGAACATTTTCCTCAATGAAGGTGCCCGTTTCGTTAAATTTTAAAATGATTTTTATTATAAAATCTCACCATCGATCCATTACCATATCCTTACACGGAGAAAAATATTCGATTAATAATGACTACACTATATTTAGCAAAGTTGGGACAAACTGTAAGAATAAAAAAACGTTGCTGTACACCATGCACATATTAAAATTTAATAGAAGTTTTAGCAAAAATTAGAATATATATACATACAATTTTACCATGCAGTATATCAACGATTTCTTACTTTGACAGATCGTCCGTAAAAAAAGGAGAACGATTCATCAAATTTATGTACGAATTATCTCGAGTGAGAATCATAATTTCTATTTATTTCTGAGTATATACAAATTGTCAGTTTTACCGTTCATGGCAATCTATATTTTGTAGTATATTTACAGTTTGTTGTACATTTATAGATAATTCGAATCATTCGAAATTACGTTCTTTCAATGGAATGGGCTAAAAGTGATTCATCGCTAGGTACTCACTACCAATTTTCTACCGTCTAATTACAAAATTGACATTTCTACTACGTTTTAACTGACATTTAAATATCACGTATCGCACTCACAAATATATATATATCAGCGGACAGTGATAACCTCCTACTAAAAAACAATGTGTACAAACAGCTCTACGCATGCATCAATGTGGGCATAATAAAAAAAGGAATGTATAAAAATAACAACAAAGCCTTTCGTACGAATTTGCCAGAGAGTAGGTATATATATATATATATGCGATGGGATACGCAATTTATAAAATGACAAATAAAAAAGGGAACAAAGCCTGAAGCGCCAAGGCATTCCCGATAAATTATTCATTAAAATCTGATCGTTTGCAAGTATTTCCACGATCAAGCGAGAGAGAGAGAGAGTGCAACTCGTTTCCCATCGTCAATGATGTACATTTTTATACACATCGTATCTCTCGTACAATAGAGAAAAGCAGCGTGGGTGACGTGTATAGTGTATACAATATTTACGACTGTGTCGTCATCCTAAACGCGACGCGTAGAGAGTCCTAAATTAATAATTAATCATCCGAACGCGAGAGTGGATACATCGCACTTTAAAGAGCTTGTCGTCGTTCAATTTAAACTTTAACTATTCAACGTTTGTCGATGGACACTGATCTGCCTCTGTTGAAGAACGTGGTAGACGATATTTCTATTTAATTATATACCTATTGAAACGATTTTCACTATTCTGCAGCTATTTCTATTATTATAAATATTGTTATATTTTTATATTTTTTAAATAATATGTATGATTATAATAATTGATGCAGCTTTACCAACGATGTTTTTCTTACGCATCCTAAGACGTTGGGAAATTCATAAATTGTTTCATTCACTAATTAATAACGATGAGTCTAATGCCATTTATTGCATATATAGTTCTTATCTGGTTGAAAAAAGACTGTCTCGTATAGCAACAGCTTGCAGTGTCAGAAGAAGGATATTTTACTGAAACAGTTCAAACGACACCGCAACAGTTGTAGACGTCTAACGTCTATACTATATACGAGTAAAAGCTCATCGAGTGTTATATATTCCCTCTCAATTGCAAATATCATCCGAGATGGTGGGTAATGACATTTTTGTCGGGCGCGCAAGCTGCGTGACAAAAGCTCCTTTCCGAACAATTGAGTAATTAAACTCAACGTTGATTATTTTGAAACGACGACGTTTACGCTTGTAATGTACCCCCTTCCATCTAATTTCCACTCCTCATTTTTACACGTCTATATAATTATTTTACTTTCGTGTTTAAAAAATATTTTATTCTTACATACCGGACAGTGATTGTTTGAGGGTCTATAACCACTCTGATCTATATTACATTGTTGTTAATGTTTAGTTTCAAGGTAAGTTAATCCCTCATTTTTCTCCAGTGATCGATATTCTTTTATTTTTCATTTTCATAAATTTATTATTTGAATAAAATTTCATTCTAGAACCTGCACTCCCTATATACGACGTAAAATTTTATGGTAGTTTGGAATCTGAGATAAAAATTGGTTACATTACGAATATATCTCTGAGAAAAAGAACATGACCGACCGTAAAGATTTCAAGACATTTTTGTTAAATGTGTAAAGATTTTTATAAAAGTTTTTCGCGATTGTCGTTGATATTTTGTAAAAAAGAATAGCTTAACGTTTATATGAAAATTCTCTGCTAAAATTGAAATATTTAGTATCACTTTTGATCCTATAATTAAAAAATAAATTATTTGCGATAAAATTACGGAAAAATATTTAGAACTAAGATTTTATAAAAAATTGTCTGCACGTTAGTTACATTTTAATCGTTGACCATATATATATTTCGTGGAGCTCCAGTCATAATTTTGACCTCAGATTATAAAACAACATGAAATTTTACTTTGGAACATAGGTATAGTGTAATTTTTTAGACCGTTAACATCCGAAATAAACCTGTTAAAAGCTTACTTAAAATTCGTTAATGGGTTGAGGATACGCGTACACTTTCCATCGTTTAAAGCATATACAAGACTCTGATGGAAAGGATTATCCGAAAAACAATTTTTTGTTACTAAACAATAAACAATGCTTAGGTCACATTTATTCCAAAATTTAATAAATGGTAATATTCAATCTTTATATTTAAATATTTAATATATAAATTGTAAAAAATTCACAAAAAGTTTAGAATATATGAGAGATTTTAACACAGGAAATTTTAGTGAAAAATACGATTTTTTGTTTAAAAGAAAAAAAACGAAAATACATCGTAAAATCAACAGAAACGGTAATCTAAAAATTTTATTCAAAATATTAATATAGAAATCAACATATAGATTTTATAGAGAAAAATGAGTAATGAAACTTTATTAAAAACCTAAGAAAAGGCTTAGAGGTGTGCCTTGAAAAACTAACTGCATCGATGCACTGCACAGGCTGTCGCTATAAAATTAAACATGAAATAACATTTTGGTGTGTAACTAAGATTTTGTTAAGAATGAAAACCTATATTATGATTTATTATTATTTTACTCAATAATGTGACAATGTGTTTTAGTACACAATTTATATAGTATACTCCAACAGAATCTGACGGTACGAATTTTTCCAAGAAATAAAATCCTTTACTAATAAAATATAAATGTAAAACTATCATTGCAAACTATTGAAATATTTCATTTATTGCATTAAAAAAGCAAATCGATAGAGATAAAAAAATATTCATTATAATAGTTTCTGAATCTCGTAGGTAATTTTAATAAAGAAAAGTGTTTCTCCGGTCATTTCGTGTGACGTAAGATTTTCTCGGGTCGTTTTACGAAGTCGTGTGTGATCGTAAGTACGGGGCTAATCTAACCTCAAAGTGTCGAAAAATTGCACTTTACTCGTGTGAACTCTTACCCGACAAACCGATAGTAATATTCCGTTAAAGTATTCGCGATTTTCATGTATAAATAATACTTCACCCTTCTAAAACAAAAAATATAAAATAAAAAGAAATATTTACTGATAATAGTCTAACAATGTAAAAAGTGTCGTTTCCAAAAATTAATGTATTTTCAATAAAAAAAAAGAAATTATTACTATTATTTATATCCTAGTAGAAATAAATTATTTTTTGAGACTGATTCAAGGTTAGATTGCAACCATTTGTTGACTTTTAGTCAAACAGTTTTTTGGACTAAGAAACGTTTAAGAGGTCATTCTGATTTATCACTAAAAAAAGGACAGTTTTAAGATTTTTTTTAGAGAATATTATTGAACATATGGTAACTAACAGTGTCCCGCTACTACTCCCTTACAGTTTCCATAATGTAGTAGTGGGACACATTTGAAACTATTATCTCAGTCTGCATCCGAATCATGTCCCACTACTGCGGATTTTTCGTTGCCATTTACAAATCTTGAATCTTTGAATACTACTTATATAATATTTATATCGTTTTATTTTATTGTTCAAAAAATGTTAGTTATTTCCTCAACTTAGTTAAGTAAATTGAGTTATAAACAAATGTTACTTTATTTTATGCGATTTGTATTGGAATAAATGAAAGAGCGAAAAATATTTGTAAAATTCCGCGAACTGAATATTTAAAAAGGCGCCGTCCAAGATTTCCAGGAAACCCCCTGGTTTGTGTGAGTTTTCGGCAACCAATAAAGTAGGCATGATTTGATTTAACGGTTGCGTTTTTATGAAATATACCGAGAGAGAGTTAACTCTCAGATGATAAGTATCGCTTTGTAGTAGGACACAGAAATTTTTAGCTTTTCAAACAGGAGCTCTAATTAAAAAAGTCATATAGGTTCGTCCATCTGTACGAAAGAGAAAGGTATTTGGGCGAAACCCGGACCGACAGTATTATTTAAGACGGCGAAAAATGGTCACGTGCTCTTTCTTCGATTTTTCTTCCCGGAAAAAGATTTTTGGCTGTCTCGCGCTGTTTTCAGGTACTTAATGTATATATAAAACAATAATTTTTATAAAAGCAGTATTTTTTAGTAGTCGATAAAGACTCGGATGGTATAACGTACATAATGTGTTTTACTGAATAATACTTTGCGATATACTTTTCGTAGAAATTGAGATTACTTTTCAATGACTTATTATTTTATTACAACTTTTCATGAAGAAATGCGTATTTATACCTAAAATTAGGATAACTATAATCAACAAATCGATTGTGAAATTCAACGTATTTTACTCGGATTTACTACATTTATTTGTCTGTACACGATATCTGATTTTCCATGTCGGTAAGGTAGAAAGGTCACAAATATTAAGTATTGTATATATCGTAATCACTCTCCATGGTGTTCATCTTGAAAACTTTTATAAATTGTCCTGCCTCTTATGTTGGCAAAACAAAGCGTTCTTTAAAAACTAGGATAAATGAACATAGATATAATAAAACTCCAGATTCAGTGGTTAATCAACATGTATCTCATTTTAAACATGCATTTGACTGGGATGGCGTAAAAATTGTTGATAGTGAGTGTAATTACAACAAACGTTTGATTTCTGAAATGATACATGTCAAAATTGATAGTAATAATATCAACAAGAAAGAGGATATTAAATTTTTAAATACCACTGGTTTGCCAGTTCTTAGAAATTTCCTGTGTTTACACTCGCTACATATATAAACACGACGATGTACACAAAATTTAACACACTATTTGACGCATCGATAATCCGATTAAAGGTACAAAATCTTTTATTTTAGTGTATTTTCAAATGTGCGTTCTCAATTGTAATTTTGTGTTTTTATGTCTAATAAATAGCCTGAAGAGGTTGTCAGACCACGCCAACTAAACGTTGCTTGTAATAAAAAACACCTGTCTTTTTAAGATTTTTTTCCTTTGTCTCTGTCAGATCGCATAAAAGTTTTGAAGGTTGAAATATTAAGTATACCTCACACCACCCTCTTAAAATCAAATATAAAGTAATCTAACAAAACAAATTGTTCCAAACAAAAAATAAACTTACTTTCTCTTGATAAAAAAAAACAAAAATTTCACCATAACCTCAAATTACAAATTTCGTTTTCGCAAAAAGAAGAAAAAAAAAACGCTGCTCGCGCTAAAAAATATTTTCTTTTTTTGCGGTACCAAGAGAGAATATTTCCGAGAACACAAATTGGGTCAAGTTGGCTTCGTCGCGTTAACCGTCTTCCTCGCTACTCCTTTTTTTTTGTTAAAACATACTTTGCAATTACGAGACGTTAATTCTAAAACACGCGCACGATTATAACCGTGACGTAACGAGATACGTAAAAAAAAATATACTCATGTCCCGAGTAAAAGTTGAGTGAACCTTTGACGATATACGAAATTTCAATATATATGTACACGCGATACCGTGTGTGCGTATTGCGACATTATTTTCCGTGTAAACTCAGAGTTGTATGTATGTATGCGCGCATTCGTCGAATGTCGCGCTCGGCTTTCAGCTTATGCAGCGTATATGTTATTACCTCGGACGAAAAAAAATCTCGATTCCGTAACAACACTGACAAGTGTAGAATTTCGAGGACGATTCGACATTTTTTTTTGTTTTTTTGACTTATTCAATAACTATATATACATATATATCTGCGTACGTATATGTGATACGATTGGGAGTTCATTTCGATCGATAAAACGATAATCCGAAGTTTCTTGTATTTATGTCTCTTTTTTTTGTAAGAACGGTGTAATTATTATTACATTTATTTACTTTTCTATCGATATTTGAATTTTTTATTTTTTTATACCCGTATTTCGTTGAACGCGAGAGAGAAGAGGTGAACTCTCGTTGCTCGATCCGTTACCGAGATACACCCAACTCCACTGAATGAGATTGAATTAAGTTACCGATCGATGCAACCCAAGATTGATCTTTTGAATTCGCGCGTGAAAAACAAGATACTCGACTTCGATTCCTCGACGCTCTGTGTATTTAAGAGAAATGTTTTAAAGGGGAAATATATAGGAAATATTTTGAAAGTCTGTTTTGTTTTCTAAAATTCACGCAAGTATATTACTTATTATTTATACGCCATTTTATTTACAACTAAAATATAGAATTACTATATAGATTTCGTTCTATCGGTAATCTATTGATCTACAATGTCTTTTACAAAAAAAATGTATATATAAAAATGTGTTCTTTTAAAAATATCAGGGTTAGTATGCCGGTATTTTGCATCGGCTATTTCGAATTTCAGGTAGGGAACCTATGAATTAACAATTAAATAATTATTTTCTTATTTCGGATTTTAAAAATAACTTGTTTCATGAGTTTTTCCATACAATATTGTAATAAAATGTATAAATCAATAAATATCTTTATTACAGTAAAAAATTCGTTACCTTATTGCGTGAAAACTTTTTAATTATTATTTTTAATTACAGTTTTTAATAATTTATTAAAAAAGTGATAAAGAAACCCAATTTTGAACAATTTTTTTCTACAGCCTGTTATAAAATAAAGAATACATAAAATAAATGTATTTAAAATTTGTATATACGCATTATTTTCCCGATATGTAATTAATACCATTTTGTAAATAATTATTTAATAAATCATTTAGAGCGATATTTTGTAACGTTGATTTTTATCCTGATTGACAAATTCGTCCGTATTGTTTTTTATCATTAGTTTTTATCGGAGAAAAATTTGTCCGTTTAAAAAGTAATGAATTGTTGTAATATATAATAACAAATACGAATAGAATTTTTTGTACATTTCGTGTTTTTGTTATCTGTCGGTAGATTTCGTGTTAATGCAAATTTCATCTGCTATTCGAATAAAAATATTGTGCATTTCGTATAGGTACAAAGGAAATATAAATATCCATAACATTAATTTCAATATTTTCATGTCGGTTAATTAACAACAGGTTGTTTTATCACTAAAATTAGCTACATACTCGTTTTATTTATAAATACATTAACAGTTTATTTATAAATATTACCCGTGGAAAAATTATCGATTTTAACGTGAGAATACTCGTGCGTATATATCGCAAATACGATTTTGATAAGCACAATTGTACAGCAAAAATTGGAGACGGAATTTATTTTATTATTTTTGCACTTGCTTCGAATATCTCGTCTGATTATTTTTTTAAACCTATAATCAAAGTCAAAGAATTTATTAAGGAGTTATTCTGGTTTATCGATCAAAACAGGCTATTTTTAAGATTTTTTTAGAAAATATTATTCAACATATGGGTACAAAAGTTGTTAGGGTTGTCTACTTCAGTCTTTGAGTACAAAAAAACTTTTTTTTATTTTTTTTTCATACTTTCTGTATACGAAAATTGTTAATAAACATGACTTCTTGAAAAGTAGGTAGGCTATTGGCGCACATGATATCTAAAGAACGCTTCGTCAGAAACAAAAAATCATACGGCTGCAGATTTGGTAATAACAGTGGCTATCATATCCACTACGGTAATTGATTTTTTAGATAAAAAAAAATGGCAACCAATTAAAAAAATAATTTTTTTTACTTTGTTTGCAAAAGAAAATTGTAAAAATTAACATTTTAACACGATCAATGTTCATGCGGTAGCCACATAATCTTTAATTCGTTAATCTTTTTGTTTCAGATGAAGCGTTCTCAAGATCATGTACGCCTACCTACTTTTCGAGGAGTCATGATTATCAACAATTCTAGTATATAAAAAGTAAAAAAAATAATAAAAAAAAAATTTTTTGTACTCAAAGACTGCATTGGACAACCTCAATAACTTTTGTACCCATACCCATTTGGTGTCAACATCAAAATTCATGATCGTCATAACCTCAAAAAATTTATATTGCTGTTTAAGCTAAATTTACAAACTAAACAAACACTTTTTTATACAAATACATTACTGTATCTAGTAAACAATACGAATTCATTCATAACTTTATTTTATTTACCGTTTGTAGTATTCAATTCAACGTGTCCCACTACTACTGCCAATTTTTCGCTTGTCCTGATACTGGGTACTTTACCTCATTATTATAAGCTTTCCGCGCTTGATTATTGCTAATATTATTTAACCAATAAGAAGTTTTTAATGTTTACGAGATGGAGTAAAAGTTTTAATAAATGGCTAAAATTGTGTAGACTCTACTTATTTTCTATAAATTTGTTGAGTAAAAGCTTCACTTAATTAAGGGAAAGGAAAGGGGTGGGGGGCAAATAACAAATAAAGTTCTAATTTTATTAAAAATCTAATTTTTTTTCACAAAAGTCGCTTTTTTGTATAAATTTTGGGTTGCTTACAAAATAGTTTAAACATTTTGAGCATCCACATTTTAATCATAATTTATTGAGATGATTATTGGAAATCCCTGATATTTTAAACTCGAATTTAAAAAAATTTTTTTTTATTCTAATAAGTAAAAACTCTGAAATACGTGTATAATCTTCCATTTAGCTGCGCGTACAAGTCAGAAAAACAAAAACACTTGAGCGCATTAACATTTTCTTTTCATAAACTATCATTTTCTAATAACGTTTAAAAATAGAAAATTTTTTCTATGAAATGTATAATCGATATATTGAAAATAAGAAGCAGACAATAACTAGGAAAATTTATTTAATTGGCAGTTTGTATGTTTGTTTTCCATTAATCCCTCCTGTGTCTATCTGAAATAGTAATGACGATAATGCGATGGCACTCGGTTATCCACTGATGTATATTTAAACAGTCACTTATATAGGAGAATGGAAGACTTTTTTTATAATGAAGAATGTATACATCAAACGAAACAATAATAAATTTTGAATTAATTTTGTACAATGCGTAAATTGCGAATCAAAACTAATTTATATATGATACCGCATGAAACGTCAAACATCATGATATTAGATTAGTGCAAAAATTTATATTTATTAAAAAATATTTAACCTATGTTCGGGGCTCTCGTCTAAGTATTGGATCGTTCAACTTTAACCTAAAAATATCTTCCTTTTCTTCGATTAACGAGTGAATTTTTATTGCGATAAGGAAAAATAACGTATTCGAAATCCGAGTTATAAAAAAAAATTAAATTATAGACAAAATATAGTTTTAATCGTTGCGCTGAATATTATATTTCATTTACGAGATAAACAAAGTATAATATAAACTTTGATAATGAGAAATAAATGTACGAAAATGATGATAATGTATAAAGTTAAGTTACCAAAAGTAATAAATAACTTTTTCTTTCTTTTAGATAAATCATTATATACTTTTTCTACAATACGCGAGGCGATTATTTCGCAAATCGTGTTGTCGTCCTTGCGCGAGAGCATTCACTAACAAGAGAGTGAGAGAGAGAAAGAGAAAATCCTTGAGAAAAAGCGAGACATCACCTAAATTTGCAAATATTCTCAAAATAATTTATTTTCCAAAAAACGTGTATTTTTTGCATAAAAAAATTTCATAGCTTACTTTAATTAACTCGGTTGCCTTACTCAATTAAGCCGAAAAATCTTTCTTTTTTGTTCTCTTCTCGACACGAATGAAATCTTATATCTTGGAAAATTGCGTAAAAATTTTTAAGGTGGGGCAATTTATATTAAACAGATTTTCTTATACGATGCAGTGAATGATTCTCTTCGTCGTGTTTGTAAACTTATTCACCTTTCTCCGAAGCTTAATTGCCTTTCCTGTAATTACGCAATTCATGTAATTTATTACGTAACGTGAATTTGCCGTATTGGAATATATTAAAAAATTTAACTTGGAGCCTAATGAAAAAAGAAATATACATATTCAAATTCACCGCGCAATTTTTGTCGATTTTGTAATTGCGATGTGCAATGAAATGTATACCATTGTGGTTTGTCACTTTATCTTTCATCACGAATAGAGGAAAAAATTAGATTTACAGAATTTTCTTATAAATATTACCGTGACAATACGGTAAATTTGAGACATTCAACTATATACATAGTGACGGCATTTTACGTTAATTTGTCTGGAATAACTTGTAAAATAATCTCAAATTTACTACGGTGTCATGTTAATTTGTATTGAAAATTTTTGTAGCCGTAATCCCAAATCTATAGCGTCCCTATACTCTACCAAAACCTAAAAAAATGAATATAGAGTTATATAACAGGAATAATTAACGCAGTTATAACTAATTATTGTCATTCGTATACATATGCACTAAATTTCAACAAAATACATCTTTTCTATATTATGAGATATCTATTTTTTATTAAAATCTCGATTGCATATTTTAATAAATGAAATAAATAAAAAAAAAAAATTCGACAACGTTAAATTACAATGTTATTTCCTAAAAACACTGCTTGCCTGTGTGTACACAAAAACAATTATTTTCACAGTACCGAGATAATAATATTTCCAAGAACACCAATTAGAGGAAATCAGCTTAATTGCATTATAAATGCTTATACTTTTAATTATGTAAAAATGTGTGATTCATTACGTCGATAAAGTAGAAAGGCTAAAAAGTTGAGTGTACGACACCCTCTTAATTTAAAGTTAAAAACGTCATCCAATATAGGTATGTTTTGGTATAAAAAGCAATTACTTTTTTCATTATAATTCAAAATTTAAAACGCAAGTGCCGAACATTTTATTGCAATTAAATTTTATTAGTATTAACTAAATATTTCGCAACATTGTTTCTTTAATTACGTTTCAAAGTATCTTTTTCATCCAAAACAGTTTATTCAAATATATCTGTTTAACACTGGAAGAAAAACGTCTTATTAAAAAAAAGGCTTGTATAAGTAACGTAAAGACGTACTTAAATTGTCGTAATATTTTTTCTAATTACTATAAAACCTAACAATAATTACGACACGAATAATTATCCGCATATATATAATGTTTTGCGGTTAAAGATAATTATATTACACTTTTAAAAAATACCTAGTTCTCATACCCAAAAAGAATGGTTTATTTTTAGAAGGAAAATGATAATTTTTAATAATACATTTTTCTGAATGTTAAAAAAAAGATACTTGTCGTCCCGAATCAATTTTCGCGACGAATTACTCGTGTGACCCGTTATAACCTACAATTTTGAAACACCCAAAAGTGTCAATGAAAATTTTACCGAATATCGAAGAGTCGTGCATGCTCTTAAAAAAAATACGTACGCACGGTACGAGAGAATTGGTCCGTGAAAACGAATGGAAAGGAAAAGGGGAGAGGCGTAGAAAGAAAAGGGACCGAGCGACACGCGGCGTTTTACCATACGCCGAATTGAATGAACGTTTGCCGGGTAATGACAGTTTTATGCACTCGGTCACAATAGGCTGTTGAAGCGTACTCTGCGTAATGATCTACAGAAACAAGAAAATTGAATGGCTAGTCGGTTCTTTTTTTCCTTTGCTCCTTGCATTATTAATCGAACGTTACTTTTCCACTATGGAAATAAAGAAACCACGGCTGCTGTCCTTCGTCTGTACGAGATAATGCACGAAGAAAAATTTATTTGAATATCCTTTTTTTTCGATTATTCAAATATTGAAATAAATAACAATTATTAACATTGCGTAAAAATAAAATCACCGAAAAATATTCGAGAGAAATTTGAAATTAAGATATATATTGATGAATGTGAATTAGAGAAATAATAAATCGCGATCCAACATTATAAAATAACCAAAATAAGGAAAATTTGTATGATATTAAAGTAAACATTAAAGTATCCAAATATCTGTTTGATGACGACTTAAGTCATAAAGATATCACTTGGGATCGTCGATGAGTTACAAGTCAAAGGTCAGTTTTTTTAGGCATGATTAATAAATTAATTATAATACAACATTAAATAATTATAACAAAGAATAGTAATATGCAATACTAAGTCATTATTCAATTTTCAATAAAAAGAAAGTCTACTTAGTAACGATGAAGCAAAAATAATTTATGCAAATTATTTTTTTTATCTTATATAGATCTACTTCATGCTTATATACCGATACACATTTACTAATCTAATTATGCAATAGTAGAGAAACATGTTTTTAATTTTTCAATATTTTTTAATAAAAGTATAAATACACAGTTAAATATTACTAAATAGTTTTACATAAAATCAGTTAATTTCCTTTCTCGTGTAAATACACTGTCACAAGACGATTACGAAATTCGATAGTTTACATCCGACAAATTGTCATTCAACGATAATTTCGCTACTGCGTTAATCCTTGCGTAATTATATATATGTATATATTTTCGATTGAGCAATTTCGTCCGCACATGTCAATAACGTGAAGTAACTATAATTCGAAGCCAGTTTGTACACACACACATATATATATAGGATGTGCTGCTCGATCGATCTTGAAACATTATTTTATTTTATTTAAATTTCCGACTGATTTATAGAGTTTGAAAAAGTGTCTCTTAAATCACCTTTACGCTCATTGTTAATTTATAGTCTTTTACTTTTTGTATTTAAACTATCGACACGTTTGTATCTTTAATATACATCATAATGAACAAAAACGCGTGTCGTTTTAAACGTGCAAAAATGTGGAGTCGTTGAATGCGATAAATTGTTTTTTTTATCTCTCGGTCGCTATTTGCAACGTGTAGAAAATACAATGTTAGAAGTGGATAATCAAAATTGCTAGTGAATGGCTCGCGATAAAACGATTTTTAAACTATTTTACCGGTTAATGCAATAACCATAACTATACAAAACGAATTTTTTTTAAAAACAATTGCGTTTGTGTATTTTTAATAGAACATTTATGTAAGTCAGAAATAGAGTTTAAGTAAACCAATATTTACAAGCTAAATGATGGCTCAAAATAGGACGAAATTTGAATTTCACTCTATCAAACGGTTTGAATATATGTGAAAAAGAGCATTCTATCAAATTATCAAAAGTGGGCACATTTTTCGTCGATTCCATTGAAACGTTCAATCTAGTGTTCGTTTGCAAACTTTTAATTCTAAACAATCGAGGTGTTTGAAAAAGTTCAGTTTGGTCCCGACGGATAGTGAATATTAATTAATAATTTCTTTTAATAATCATTTATAACTGACTAGTTAAGTAAACTCTGTCGTTTAATCAATTATGTTCAGATTTTTAATTTGGGATATTTTATAGTTTATTATATAATTATATAAAATTAATATATAATTTAAAAAATCAAACTACATTTTCCCCAATATTATTATTATTATTATTATTATTATCATTATTAATATAGATTATACAAATTTATTAAAGAACTATGAAAAATAATTTCTAGCAAATAGATACGTACCAGACAGAGTTTTATTCATTACGACCTAATTTGACTAACAGTTGACGACCGAAGGAAACAAAAAGAGACAAAAATTTGGGTTTCCAGAATATAGAACAGCTGCACACAGAGCGACACACACACACACACACACATACACCACACGCCGGAAACGCGAATTTCGCGAGACTGGGATACGCGTGTATGTATAAAGAGAAATGTACAATACCGTCACCGCATTATATATACCTAGATGGACTTTCGTCATTTCCCCTCCTCTCTCTCTACCTTCCTTCCTTTTTTTCCTTTTTTTCATTGTACTCGTCTCTCTTTATATTCGTTCGCACCGTAGGTTTTGTTTTGCTTTCCGGTGCGCGGGTGATCGATTTATAAAATATCGGAGAGAACTTCGAGCGACAACATGATTCAACCGGTTGTAATCTTCAGGAAATTGTTTATTTCGATTCGCGTTCGACATTGTTCGCGTTCTTCTTTTTTTTTTACCTTCGATTTTTAAATGTCGCGCTTTTTTTTTATTTAATTTTAATCTGGAGTTACCCGTGGAGGATTGACCGGATGTGCGCAGTTAAAATTGAGCGCGAAAATTTTGTCGTTATCGCGTGAGTATATGTACGTGAAATTGGGGTGAAAAATGTAATTGTTGTACTACCTCGATCAGTAAGTCAGGAAAAAATATTGGTCAATGTTTATATTAACCTTTATGTATAAGTATTTTTCTTCAAAATTTAGACACAGTTCAATTTTTATCCATATCATTTCGATATACTTTTTAGAAAAATTTTACCTTTGTTTTATGTATATGATGACAAATGGAAAGTACTTGATGAAATAGCGAACGTATATAGTGAAAGAAATTTTGATACACGGAGATAAAATTTATTCTAAAAAGTATTTAAGTATATAATTTGGATAAAAATTATAGTGACTGCAGCGTGGTCAACGATTCTAAAAAAAACACGTGATCTCAAAGTACGTACAACCACTGCCTCAGAAATAATTCAATCTGATTCCCAATTTAATTTATTAATTAAATCAACAAAGTATTTCATCAATTTTACTTTCTTAATTTATCTTCATTTTTCGAATTCTTATACTGAAAACACTCTCATTTAGAAAAAATGACTATTTAGCATAATCAAAATGATCAATCTAATTGTCAATATTTATTATAATTGTGAAGAAAAATAATGTGAACAAGCCAAATCGAATATCTTACGTTTTGTATATATAGGAATCTCAGAATCACCTGGACAAAAATTGGCCTAGAGGTTGTTCACTATAAATAGAAAAACACTGGAACCTTTTTTTAAAACTGAATCGTTACATTTTTGGAGTAAAATTTGAGTTATTCAAATTTAGTAATTTTTGATTACTTGACAGAAAATGTTCCAGATGTCTGTTAAAGGTCGACATTAATACCGATTCACTCAAGTACATTCTCATCGTCAAACTAACACACGGGAATAAATCAAGAAACGAGATATCGTCAATGTATAATTCAATTAAACAAATTCGCGTAAACGTTGATGAGAATAAACGAATCGAGATGAAAAAAGCAAAGTTAAATTTCATTAATTTAAATCGTTATATACACGTATATACGTATGTATATGTATATATCTGGAGAAATGGGTTTAATCGAATCCAATAGAAATTCCTCCATTTAATCAGCGCAGTATAAACTTAGGTTTATTTACGTGAAACTTGTACCAACAACTGTAAAAATAAACTTCTTTACTTTTATCGTTTAATTTAGGTAGATCACTCGCCGGAGCAATTCCGACAATTTCACAAGTAATTCCGGGGAACATTGGCCCAACTTTCTCTAGGTGCAGTGCAATCTTGGCCCTAAAATAAGGTCCCTTCTCTTCTCTCCTCTCTTTCTCTCTTCCGCTGTGCATACACATTTTCCTGGGCGACAAAAGTGAAAATTTACCTATAATACGGCAAACCGGAAAGATATTTCCCGTCTCGTGTTTCATAAATTAAAGAGAGCTAGGAGTCGAGTTAGCCATTGTGATAAAAATATATGTAGGGGTAACAAAGTTTTTAATGGAAATTCGATGAGTTACACGCAGTGGTGACATCGTCAGTTATGGGAGTCTGTACAATTTGTCATATACGCACCGTTTTTAGATTGTAAAATTATAACGTTAAAAAGTAAAAATCTATGTCCGAATAATAGCGATTGAATTTTACGCTTTCTGGGCCAAATATTATTTATTTCGTACCATCGGTCGCAAAATATGAGTTATCATGCATGTGAAGCGGACGCAAAGTACCTGATATTTCTAGCCTTAAATGGGCAAGAATAGTTTAAATATCACGACAATTTTATCCTTCGAATTAATGGTGACTTAAATGCAACTTATTCGTTTTCTCAGTGGGTAAGAGTTAAGTCGAAAAAAACCAAAAATTTTTTATTAGCTCTCAAAATCTTATTTTAAAACTTTAATTTATGAGTTCAGATCTCTGTACACATTTTCGAAATTTTCTATAAAACGTTCTGTTTTCCTTTTTGAGAACAGATGATCCATTTAAGATTTAGTACTTGATTAAAGGAATCGAATGAGGTTCGATTTGGTTACGTTCGATTTGGTTCATCAGGAAAACGCGAGCATCGTGTGCGGCGTAAAGCTGCTTACAAAATTAGAGTATCAAGTTTAGTAATTAATTATGATGCCTAGGAGCAAGATTCAGAGGTCTGGAGCCTCTCTAAATAAATTTCACATTAAATAAATTATAGAAAATCTTTTTCTAGATTTCACGCACTTCGTTTAAATGAAATTGTATACGATATACTTAATAAGTTGTAGGGCTCTTGTTGCATTTTGTAGATTAACTATAAATATACCTACTAAACAATACCATTTATTTTATCCCTATATAGGAGTTTTGTCCAATTTACATAAATAAATAAATACAGGTGCTCAGGTAATTGTCAAATGCAATTTTACGCAGTATATTCGAATTATAAAAGTCGCTTTTTACACCCCCTCATATCAAAACTTGTATTTTTCCACATAATATATAAAAAACACCAAAAACGTTATTACAGCAAAGTAATACGTATCCTAAGTAACGAGGAATTTAATTTATCGAAAAAAATGAGCTAAACAACCGTGTGGACAACCGTGAATCCTTGTTTTATAGCTATATATTACCGATCAATATTTACATATAAATAATTTTAGCAATTAATTATTTCGTTAAAATCTCTCTGTTACGGTTCTCTATTTATTTAGACTAGTATCTGTGATTTTTTCAGATTTTTCTTATAATTAGGTTTTCAAATTTTTGGAATTTCCTAGGTAGGTATCTACAATTTGCGTTTCGGATCCCCTTAAAAATAAAATGTAAGCAGGCTAATTACACATGAAATACATTTTTATAAAAAAAACAAAAAGAATACATAGACTTGGCATTCCAAAATGCAACAGTATCACGAGAACACATCTCACAGCATCCACACCGAGAAGAAATAATAAATATTTGTATTGAATTTTATAAATCTGGGCTCGTGCAATTTGCGTATAGGTATACACTCAAAATCAATAAGTTAAACTGCGCGAAATGTTTACAACAAACTCTACGTAGGTACAACAGCAAAAAAATATATCGATTGCCACTTTCTCTAAAAACTGTTCGATTCTCTTTCTCTCTCTCTCTCTCTTTTCAAGGCTTATACACATGCTCCGAATATTATCGAACACGCTAACTGCATTACGTCGAGGAGGAGAAAATTAACCATGTGGTGTGTGTGTACACCACCAGCAGCAAAAAGCACGCGTGTTGAATAT
The DNA here is from genome assembly GCA_026168455.1 of Theocolax elegans. Taxonomy (NCBI): domain Eukaryota; kingdom Metazoa; phylum Arthropoda; class Insecta; order Hymenoptera; family Cerocephalidae; genus Theocolax; species Theocolax elegans. Next base: position 87,460,286 of record CM047428.1, on the reverse strand, counting down.
TGTTGATATTACCACAAAACAAATGAATGATAGCGGCCTCGGTTATTCGTGTATAGTGTATGTGTATGTGTATGTGTATGTGTATGTGTGGAAAAAGAGGGCGAATTTCGAGCGAGACTAATTCGAGCGGAAAATTGTAATGCACTGCGCCCGCAAGACTCGCGCACGGAAAATTGACCAGACATCCGTTCGCTAACCCACGCAAGATTGCTCCCTTTTTTTGTTTCGTTGTTGTTGTTGTTTTCGATTCTCTCTCCGGAAATTTCCGATGTAACGTTTTACAAATTTTATTTTATTTCCAAGAGAAAACGTGTGTACTTTTTTTTATTGTAATCCAATTTGTTTATCGTACACATGAAAATAATACAAAATTAAATGAGAACTGATTTCTTGGTAAATAAGTGTCAAAATTCATCACCAAATTGTAAATCATTTAGGAATTGATTTCCAAGTTTGAATGATTTCAATTTTCATTTGGTTTGACATATTTCAATTAATTTTTAATTATAAAAATTAGATGATTGTGAATTTTGAATGATTTTGAAATTTATTTCAATCTACTAAATTTATCAAAATTGATTTAAAAATCAAAGGATTGCAAAATTTGAATTCTACGATGTTAAATAATTTTGAAATTGATTTTAACTATCAAATTATACAATATTGATTTGAAAATAATTTTAAATGTGATATAAATAAATCCTATAAATCTGTCCTGATAATCATGCACTCGAAAGGACTCTTATGTAATTACAATATATTTACTTAATAGGAGGGTTTTTAGACATTCAATGATTTCACGAAGTGCTTGGACAACCCCTCGCATATACAATGTATATACGAACGGATTTCGAGTAAAACCGCTCACATAGTATATCCGCATCGTCGAATAAATTTTTCCATATATACCGAAATCCACATAATTAATATTACTTAACGAACAATTCGATATGGAAATAAAATAAAATAATTTTTCGAATCGCGTTCCAACACAAAATTGTTGTTCGCTCGTTTGTTTGTTCCCTCTTAAGCGGTGACTTGAAAAACGCGTGTATATACTTATAATATATCGTACACGTACATACACGCGTACGATATATATATATATATATATATATATATGTACGTACGTCGTTCGCGTTTATGCCGAAAACAATTTAGTTTATTTTGACAAAAAGGGGGAACCGGTGTATATATATATATATATATACGGGCGCGTAAACGAAATCTGATTGAAACGTATATATATTCCGATACGCGCTTTACGCGAATTAATTAATTTTATATTATATACGTATATGTATATATATGTATGTTTAAAATAAATTTCAAATAAATGTGCACGAGAAGAATATTTAATTCCCTTTTAATGTCTCCCACTCTCTCTCTCTCTCTCTCTCTCTCTTTCTCTCTCGCTACCACTCTCTGTTTGTGTGTATACATTTTACAATTGAGACGTGTACATATATGTGTAATAATTTTTCGGCGTGCACAAATAGTGAGCATTAATCGAAACTTTACATATAGTTGATCATATATACATTTTTGATCAATCGTTATTCTTTTGCGACAAACGTCAAAATTTATTATAGTATTATAATAATTTATATCATATGATATATTTGAACTGTAATTTAAAAAATTGTCGATTTTCATTGCAAAGTTTAATTTATTGTTGATTAAAACAATTATCTTGTGACGATTCGCTCGCAATGAATTTCGCTCTATACCAAATGACGAGCCTTCTTTTTATTATTTATGTCTTCGGACTAAAAGATCAAAAACTCGAATCTTCGCTTGATTAGTTATTAGTATGGTTGTAAAATGGTTAAATCCAAATTATTTGTGAAACGCTGTTTAACCAAAAACTAGTCAGTAAGTTCGTAATTAATGACCACTAGTGGTTTGTACTAACCTCCAAATACTTGGTATTTCCACTAGTTACATATTTTTGTAGAATATTAGGTATGTCAATATAATTAATTGATTATATTAGTATATGTCGATTGTACGCTATTTTAATTAGTCCCTATAGACGTCATCATCAACGATTGTCAACAAAGTGCTCATCGATAATTTCGAAATTGAAGATTTTAAGGTTAGGATGACACCAAATCTTTTATTGATCTAAAATTAAAGGTCTAGTTGATATTTATCATCCTAATTTATATTAAAGATATAGACTTTAACAAAATTTAAAATCACACACAGTCTTCCCCCAATATATATTGATCCAAAGTCAAAGAAGCATCATCATACAAAAACTTTTCAAGAATTTTCTGCCAATAGTAGATTTAACGGGCACAGTTTATAGGTATACACATGCATGAAAAATATAAAGAATGAAATAACAATGACGACAACGACTACAATAATAATAATAATTAAAGGAACGAAGAGGGGAGGGGATGGAGAGAGGGAGGGTGCGGGGGTATTGGAAACAACATTATTTATGTATATGAATATATACACATATATGTGTATATGTATCCCGAGTACACTGGACGAATGCGTCCGTACACAAAGAGATTTAGCACTCGCCCCGGGGCCCACTTTTATCAATTTCGCGTACACGCCGTAATTACGCGCGTCGTCTACCTCGCTGACCTCCCTTCCCCCCCCCCCCTCCCTCTTGGTAATGAGGGATAAATAATCGAAACTCCTGCACGCGCGGTATAAATATAAAGGACGACTCGCGGTGGTATGTACCGAAATAGGGATTGAAAACGAATTGAAAATTTGTGTGCGGGAATGTTCCCTCTCTCTGTCTATGGATGTGCGCGCACGGGTGGTGTATTATGCCCCGGCGGTATCATTTTTTAAATATTCCAACTAATTGTGAATAAATATTAAACGCAACGGATTGACGTGTACCAAAATATCATAGATTACTTGTGACGCTGTATAATATTATAGTTAACGAAGTCGAGGTATAGATATCGATCAAAAATTCTCAAAAACTTTTTGTGATCATTGATTAAAATTTAGAAATTGTTGAGCATGTGTCGGTGATAACGCTGACTTCACTTGTCAAGGTTTGGAGGTTAGGAATATTTTATTTCTCAATATTGTGAGTGATTTTTCATATAAGTATTTAACTCGAACAAAATTAGAAAGATGGTTCGAATTTACCAAAAAAATATTGTTATTCTCTTTGATATTTTCGAATAAATAAGTCAGTGGATTTCTTTTTAATTAGAATAATAGAAATGCGTATAACATAATTCTAAAAGCGTTGATTATCTTAGCTCACAATACTAAAGTGAAGACAATACCCAATGCTTGAGTTATAATTTTATAAATTTATTATAATTTTTATATTATATATTTAACCTACTTGTCATATAACATAACATATACTATATATACGCTTATACATCCAACAAAATACAAAATATCTAATAAAATAAATGAAATGAATAAGGTAAATATTATTGATTTGGCAAATTTAATAAAATATATTTTTACTCGAAGCGCCGATCGTTTATTCACATCGTCCTTCCTTCTAAACGTATATACGTATAAGACGCCGTAAAATATAAAACTACATACATATCGTTTACGCGCAACATTATTTTCAATTTTGCAACAGTCACGACTGTAAATATACGCGTCGATCGTTACGTAAGAGGCAAAATCAGTATATGGACCTGTACGACAAGCGAGAAAGATAGGTATACGAAATTTAAATTTTCAACTCGCGTAGCGCGTATGGTATTGCTAAAAAGAATAAAAAAGGATGTTCGAAGGAACCGGTTAATCCAGTATCGTCACCTTAAACTATGAACGATGCGCTGTATATATTTATTCCATTTTCGATTTTTCTGGATCTTTTTCGTTCGATATTGCTTTTATTTAGGCGTTACGTTGCTACACCTGAAAATGGAATACTGCCTCTTTTGTATGTGTACAGAACAAGTTGTATTTACTTGACGTGCTCCAGTAAATAAGATTGAAGAATAAAAAGATGATTTATTTAACGGAGAGTCGTGTTTTTAGGAGGACTTTGAGAATTTCAATCGAAATATCCAGGTAATCAAGATGGATTTTTTATTCTTTCGTCGTGAACTAAGAAAAATATAGATTTCTGTATTTTTATTTTTATTGCTAATAAAATGGAAATTGTTAAGTAGGTGTAAAACAAATAGTCAATGAAAGAATAAAGGTTTAAAAACACTAAGCGGGGATCCTTATTTTTGATACAAAAAAATTGACATACCATACGTTAATGCTATTTTACAATTCGTAATAAACTAGTTTCTATAAATTTGTCTATACCAACAAACGGCTGATTATTTTTAAAAATTGTTACAATTTGTAAAAAGTGTAATAAGGAAAGTATTTTGGTTATGCATTACATTATTTCATATAGCTCATGTATAATGAATTATTTGTTTTATCGATTTACAATCGGAACTGGTTAATTTATATATAAAAAAAAAACATTTCATTTTTTACCAGGGTGATGATGACAAGAATTCTATTTGAATTTTCAATAATGAATAACTTTCGATACAAGTATTACTTAAAAATAATAGTGAAAATTAGATAATTCTAGTAATAATGTTAATAAACTAGGGGAAAATGCGTATTCTTTATCTAATATCGCGATAATAAACTCTCGCGTTTCGACGCGTTCGTCATCGGGAAATCTAACTGCGGCGTTTTACGTATCCCCCCACCACACGCGAGGTTTTCGTTTTATCCGTCAAGGATCGGATGTGCAATACGTATAGGTATATGCGTGCGATATAAACGTGCCGAGCAACCGTATGTGGAAACTCCGCTCGTCGGTATATTGCCATTTGCGTATATCTTCACTGTATACTACAAATTGTTAAACTACCTTTCCCTCATATCGATTTTTTATTAATCATTTTCAAGTGTGTATTCGATATATTTTATAAATATTTATAACCTAAAACAAACCATTTTGAGGTTAGGTCAAACTAGTTTTTCGACATTAATTACACAGTTATTAGACATTTACTAAACTTTTTTTTTGTTTTTAATTGATTATTTTCAATTATTTCATTTTTTTTAATTATTATAACTAATTGATTTTTCATTTACTGTTTTTATCTGTTTTTATACGTACAATGTTTTAATAAATATGTCTAACTGTTTCATTTATATTATAACTTTTTCTATTCTTCTCTTTTTTTTAATTTAATGATATTTTGAGTTCATTGTTAATGCTCTTTTAATATTAATGTTGCATTACGAATATTAATGTTTTTCTTTTAAATAGTTTTTTCTAAAATTACTGGACTCCTTCGAACCTAAACAATATTTCTTATTAACAATTTTTATCCGTACGATACTAATATTTTTAATTTGCCATACGATGAATTAATCCAAAACGTAGGGATTTGTCTATCATTAAAAAATTATAGTTTGATGAAATTGAAATCAACCGACAGAAAAATATAGTAATATTGTAATTATTGTAAATGTTCATTATTAAAATATTTATTATAATTTTATTGATTTTGACAGTCTTTATCTTCGTTGCTAAACAACTATAACAACGTTTAATACAATATAAAAATGTCTGATTTACTTGTCAAATATGTAATTCAGGTCCTTCCTTTTATTTTTGTAATTTTAAAAAATATTTCTCAATGTTCGATTAAAGTCTACAACCCAAACTTCTGGCCCTTTTTCGTAGCAGCCAACGAGTAAAAAAAATAAATATCTAGGTCGCTTTGATGAAAATCAAAAAAATTTTTCATTTTCCATTGGAAAAAGTTGAGGCAAACGTACTCGCTGTCTGCTGATCCACGTGCAAACATTTAATAATGATAAAAAAAAGAAAAATTTATTTTTTCAAGTTTATATAGATATTTTTTATGAATTTTACGTTAAAATCCATTAAAAAAAATCTACGTTCTGGCTACTGACCACTCGATAAGTCACATGTAACGAGCTCGTATACCTAACCATAAAAAATCGAGCGTAATACCAAAAGAAAACAAAAATGTAATCGAAACAACTTTTTTTAAATAAACGTTTTGTAGCACATCCAAAAAATTGAGAAATTATTATGTATCTTCGCAACCTAATGAACGGTCCTCTTCTATTGTGAACAATAAATTGGACGATCGAGTGTTTAGCGCCAAGTTTTTATTTTTCCAATACGGAACACTCCCCAATTTCTATATCGTAAAATCCAACGGTGAGTTTATAACTTTTTAAAAATTACTTATATGTAAATCTTATTATTTTATTGAAATAATACACTGATCAGAAATTGGTTCATGATCAACAATTGGGTATGTGACGGTAGTTCATCGACTTAAAATTCTTAGTTCGTGAAAACTATAGAAACCTCTCGAATTATATCGACCAAAAATTGAATGAAAAAAAATGATGTTTTACTGACTGATGTAAGATTAATGTGTACAACACCGAGTACGCATCCCTTTTGCTTTTCGATTCGTCGAGTTTATCGACTGAAATTTCTTTAACGAGGCACGTATATACAATTATGGTATACTACTCGTGAACTCGAACTGTTTCCGCTTTCTCTCTCTCTCTCTCTCTGCGACCGCACGTTAATCCGCCGTTTAAACTGTCACGCGACGATTTACCTCTCCCCATCCCCCTGTACCCGGACGAGCATCGTAACTCTTACGTGTCTAGATATTAATTATCGTTTTCCTCCCCCTTTTTCTTTCGGCGTGTCCAAATCGTGCATACCGCTGGTCCTTTCGATTAAAGACTCGTTTAACTTTCGGCCCCGAGATAAGGATTTTTTTTTAATTCCGGGGATTTTTACTTTTGCAAAACGAAAAATTTTGACAAATATATCAATGACGAAAGTAGTATTCTCAATGATGTAGAAAAAATATACAGAGAGAATTTATATAAATAATTAGTTTTGTAAATTAATAAGTAACAAACAATCGCTTTCCGACGGAAAATGTACGATTATCCCTGATTTTTCGGTGCAAAAATTTTTTAAGGTGTCTTTATCGTATTGACCTGAAACTTCTTCTACAATGACTTATTTAATTATCTAGTGCTTCTGTATTCGGCTATGCATAAAACTGCGAGATTTTTTTAAATAAAAGTAATAATTATCTTTTTCTTTTGCTCAGTCGATAACCTACCGGGTGTGCCATTTCCTTAACGGAGAGTCATAGTCAAATTTTACCCCCCCCCCCCCCCCCCCCACCTTACCGACGAACACAATAATTGTCTATAAATCTATAAATACGTTTTGGAGAACCATCCCTTACTAACAAATGTGAACCTAACCTCAAACGGGTGCGCATTCTTGATATTTGTTGATAAGGGGTGGTTTTTAAAAACACAATAATTAGGATTAAAAGCCTTTGATTAATGTCAGATTAATATATTCGTCGATAACTCGCAATAACAGCTATAAAAATTGTATTAAAAAAAAAAATTATTTTCAAAAGTATGTAAATTATGCACGAGAAGTTGAAACAAAGTCAAAAGAAACTATCTATATTAATTTTTAAGTTTATTAATAATAGTAGGTAAAGCTCTAAAATAATTAGTGTTTTGAGATTACGCTAATCCCATCAAATGGACCAAAAAACCCGAGAAAAAACCCGTTTCATCGCAGACTATTTGAGCAATGTTCACAACGGTACTGTGACGATTCTGACATTAAAATGCCCACTACACTCTCAACCCTTAAATAACAAAAGCTGCCGGTTGACTTTTGCAAAATGCAAATTTTAATCCTTTTGAAACTCTAAACTAACTAATTTGAAATGTATAAAACCCACATGGCCTGGTTGAAAGGTTAGGAATCGATTTTGCAATATTAGTACATTAATAGTAAAATGTCGATGTAACGTGGCAAATAGTTTGGACACATTGAAATACTCGGTGATAAAAAAGCAAAAAAGACTGTGAAAATCAATACAAAAATACAGGGTGCATCAAGGGCTAGTAGGCTTTTTGACCTCGCGTGTTTGCCTAGTACTTGTCTTCGGTGTTAAAAACCCTCTCACCTTCGCGCTCTAAGCTCCATGCTTTCTCCGGCTTGAAAAAGCCACTTTACACCCATCCTATATAGATAATAGCTGCTATTATTATTTTTCACCCAGAGGACAAACTCCTGATTAACATTTACACGAATGTTACGCGTCTCTTGCACACCTAATAACCAAATAAGCTTATTTTCTACTTTAATTAAAAAATTGTTCCTAAATTGCAGGGATCTACCTTTATCGATATGACAAATTAAGATAAAAATGTTGAATTATAAATATTGTAACAGAAAGAAACTACGGCAAATTTTATCATTAGTATATGCCGAACCGTTTAAAAAATACCACGTTGTTCTTGTTAAATTTAGCGGTACCGAAGCTATTACTTATTTTACGTATTGCCTATGAAAAGATGAATACTGTAAATTCAGCAACATTGAAATGTGTATTAATAAAAATATTTATGGTTCCGAAATTTTTTTAAGGTTATTAAAAAGCTCCAGAAGTAATTGAAAATGTATATACGGGTAATTAGAGAGACAGCGCTGTAAAAATTGGATACGCTAAAAAGTAATCATATTGCCAAAAAAATTAACCTTTGATCATTTTCCGTAAAAGTAACAATCTCAAATTCTATAGAAAATTAATACATTTATTTGTTTTAATTACAATACGTTTACGATCATTTACATTTTCATAGATTACCTGAACTTGTTAAATATGATTATTGATACACAATAAATATATACCCAATTACGCGATAATTCCGCGTGTATTGATTTTTGGTTCGCAGCTCATTGTTCCGTTTTAATACGTTTCCAATTCATCTTTTTTTAGACATTTTCGATTAGTTATATATTTACTATAAATATCCTTGTACAATATTGAAAAAAAATATTAAAAAAAACAACTATTTGTTCAATTAATCACGAAATTTTTCGTCGAATGTCCAAAAAAATCTTACTTTGTAAATCCTATATAAATATAAAAGGATAATAATAAACTATAGATATACGTGAAAAAAAAATCAATTTAAAATATTCATGCCAATAAAAAGGTAGATCTACGTTTGAAATGCAAAAAATATAGAACGGAGTAACTTTAAAAAGGCTGTACCGAAATACGCGAGGTATAAAAATTCAATTGTCCTTGAAATTACAATGGAAGATTTTCGTGAGGAAAGTGCGAAACACAATTGTAGCTACTCAAGTCCTTATTCTTCTCGTATCGACGTATAAACTTGGCTATTACCACCGCCCTTCGATAAAATATGTTTGCTTCTTCCACGGCTAGTTTTATTAGAGTAAGAAAAAATATCGTTCCTATCAAAGTTACAATTCTGGTAAAACCACCTATAAATTTTCTCCTTCTGTGAAATAAAACGTACAACTTCCACATTACTGCGAACTGACAAACCTGAATAATGATTCAAACTATATAAATATAATAAATAAATAAATGTCGAATAAACTAATTTCATTTGTTTAACGGACTGCATACTGTTTAAACATTAAAAATAAAGTTTGCGAAATATATTTGACAGAAATTTATAGGTTATATGTACGTAAATGTTTTGTTGAAAATATCCCCATAAAAAGTTCGAAAACCCATTTATAGTAGTATTGCATCCAAATATTCCTTCGATCACCACTTATCGTAATTGTCCACTCGCACTGATAAGCAGAAAATCAAATGTCGGTTTTTTTAAATTATTAAAAAATTGTATAATAAACTGCAGTAATATATTGTGCAATAGTGCGAGTGATTTTGTTTAATTTATAATATACAAAATAACTTATGGTATGCGTAATATATTACGTTAATTTATTAAAAAAAGTCTCCTTTGACCGATGAGTCACAAATCAAAAGTCAAGTTTTCTCTCAACTTATTACAGTTGTACCTCTGCACATTTTAATACTGAAACACATTTACTAATTTTATTATATTTAACAGTAAATTATTATTTATTTATATTTTTTATTTAATAATTTTAAAAAAATGTCATTCTATTTTTATAATTTATTACACCGAAATAAACTTTACAAGTGACATTTTGAAAAATTACCCAAATTTTTCGGTTGACTATATATTTAAATCTTTTTGCCGTAATACATATTATATCAAGAACCGTTTCATTAAACAAACGATAAAGCAATATTTGAGTTGAATAGAAAATAAATAAAAAATATTACATTAAAGAAATATCATTTGCAAAATTATTATAAAAAAATTCTTTTGTTTCATTTAAGTGAATAATAATTATGTTTCGCTGTTACTATTAAAAAAAACTATTCAAGTTACTGTATAATAAATTCTTAATACTATTAGCTTTTAACTTTAACGCAGACTTTTCTCTCTAACGTGACTGACCGAAACAGCGCAAAAAGTACAGTTGATATTAATTATTGAAATAATCAAACTAGCTCATTAGTGTAATGTCTTTCAATTCAGACGAACGCACCGTCCGCGCGTTAAATTCTATTTCACTTAAAACCGACACATTTACATTTTACGATATATACGCTCACTAAAAAAAAGATTTTTTTTCTCTTACTTCACCACTATATGTTATTTAAAAGTGACGTGTACGAGGTATTTATTTTGATGGTACGATGTATAAAATAAAAATTTTTTCGACGTAACATTTAATCGAAAGCTACACACTGCACTATAAATAACCCATGCAATCTCACCTACTTTTTTTTATCCGCGTACTAAAGTTCGCGATAAAAAAAAAGGGGAGAAAGACACACACACATCCATGCACATATCGAGACGTAACCCGAAAAGACTGTCAACCGAAGAAAAACCTCGTAGAATACAAAAAAAATAGTAATCCGATTCACTAAAATCCAAGTTTGACTTGGCTCCAGCAACAGATATTTAAAAAGAAAAAACCCTATTGATCTAAAAAAAAGGAAAATCTGACGCTTCCTCTCCCCTTCTCGTACGTAATCTTCTTTCGATTTTTTTGCCTCTCCCTTCAGCCTTGTATACATATATACATATACATGTAGGAGAGAACGCAGAGAGAAAAATCGATGTCGCGCCGACGAAAATCGCGAATGCGAATTTTTATGCTTTGCAATATTATTCGACGAGGGTGTGGGGAAGAAGAAAAAAAAGAAAGAAATTCAATACGTGTCAGTGGCGCGTGAATGCTAATGGAATTCGCAGAAATTGGAATTCAATCACGCCCGAATATAAAGGACTTTTCCTTTTTTTTCCTTATTTTTAGCTTTCTTAACCTGAGTTACCGTTCTCTCTACGCGACGCATAATAAGCGCATTTCCAAAAAAAGAAATTTGCTCACTACGTTGCGTACTTGGATTTTGAAAAACTTACACTTTTTGGTTTAACAACAAATTTGTACGTACGACGAGGTGGTGTACATATTTTTTTGTTTCGGCGTTGATCCTCTATCCAAAATGTAAAAATAGAGATTTGAAAGAACTTTACTAAAAAAACGAAAAATTTGTTCCAAATTCAATGTTTGCACTTCCTATACCGTATTCTAGCCTAAAAATGATAAGTTAGAGGACATTAATCGAACATCGACATAATGTCGAAAATTTGTATATTAACCTTGAAAATTGATATTTCTCATAAGAACTTGCAAAACTATTTAATCCAAGAAAGAATCTTCTAGAATTAAAACAATTCTACTTGTGAAGCTAATACTTCAGATTCCAACGGCAGAATCACTCCATCGTCGACCGCGAAATTTTGTGAATAAAAAGTTTTAAACGTTACCTTCCTAGCACATTCTGCACTAAATTGACAATAAAATAAAACATTTCCATATGATACAGGAATAGATATTGGTTACTAATATACAAATTTTGTAGAAAATTTATTTTCAATTAGGCCTGTGTCAGATTAACAAACTGAGCACTTTTTTACTTTAAATTATTTCCTATATTCAACTTTGGTTAACAATTTGCTTCAACATTTTAAACGACAATTATAAACATTTATCTTAATTTTTTAAAGATAGCTTAGCAGAAAATTAAGAATGATGAGGTTAACCAAAAATAGATTTTCTATATGTATATAATGCATGTATATTTTTGTTTATACAAAATCAACATTTTACCGCTACACTTAAAGGTCATTTACATCGGAATGTCCACTAGGGTAAAAACGATACTTTGATGCTTAATTTTGGTATTTTCCCTCAAATTTTATTTTTTCGGAAAGTTCACACTTTTCGGTATTTTTAACGATTAGAGGTTACAAACACCTATTTTACAGACTATCACTATCCGTTTTTAAAAAAATGGCTAAATCATATTAGACTTAAATAATCGTTTCGACTGCTGTTAGGGATGTGTACTAAATTTTAAGCAGAAATATTCATTAATTCTCGAGAAGCACAAATTTAAACTCATTGCACATAACGTAACACCATATACGTCAGTATAATCACACATTTTTAAATATCTCTATAGTAATATGAGCTGTCCGAATTTCATAAGTATTATACCTTCTCTTTAATATTCATTTAATCAGAAATTCAAATCATTTCATTAGGTACAAATTAGACATTTTTAAAAAATCGGTAGAACATGGCTTGTTGTTAGCTATAAAATACCTATTCTTAGGATTAATTTATTATCAAATATGGCTCTATACTAAATAAGATAAATATCGAATATTTAAAAAAGCATAAGGTTAATTAAATAATTCTACATGGAAAAATTTATAGGAAAAATTTATAGTTTATAGGAAAAACTGCCAATGCTTCGACGTAACATCGCAATCAAATGTCTATTTACAGCGGATCTTTAAGTATACAATTAATCAATTGTTAATCTTAACAACATCAATTTCGTTTATTACGATCGACTCGTTAAGTTTCCCATACATAAATAATTCGTATTTTCTCGTTTCGCACCAAAAACATTTATAATTATCGATCACTTTAATAAATATACGATTAAATTTGATAATTAACGTGAACATTGATCGACCTTCCTGATAAAAATTAACCCATTTCTATATAATATTTTGAGGTTAGATTTAGGTTTCCGTATAGATTACATTATATAACTTGAAAAATAGTTTAAAATATAAGGGTTAATGAAAATACAATAAGATGGAGAGAAAGAAGAAGAAACAACACGAATTACTGCACATTGGCACGAAATAAATATTTATGCAAACTGTTGTATACATACGCGATTAATAACGCGAGAAAACATTCATTTGGACGGTCAGGCAAACGAAACAAACTGGATGTATTTTTCATTATCGTTGCAAACATCATCGCGCGTTGCGAAATCAAAATTAATAAGCATCGAGGAATCCAAACGAGCGATTACTTATATAATATTCTCATTTGTTAACGAAAGTTACAATTTAATGGCGCGCTCAATTGTTTTCGTTTGCGTTTTATACACTTTTTTCTTTTTTACTTTCGAAAGAAGAGTTATCGTGTAACGAGGTATTAAAATATTCAGGTCCGATTTTTCCGAGAATGCGTAAAATTTTTTTCGAATTATTTATCGAGTCTCTTCGAAATTAGTAGAATCACCTTTTTTCTCTTAGATGAAAGTGGTATAGGTATAGTTACGTTCTTGAGATTTATGTACGAAGGAAATTTTTCCTCGAGATCCGCGTACACGCAAATTGAAATAAATCTTTATCTAGTCGGAATAAGGAGGTTATCGGTAACACGAAACAAAACTATGAAACGGTCTAAATTTAATGCGATATTTCTTTTTTTTTTCGTTATATCAATTGGAATACTGAACAAAAAATTTTTATTGCAATTAAACGTGTAAAGAGGGTGTTATAAAACCGTGTCATTTCAACGCTTTACATTACATTCTTATCTATACGGTGAATTTGGACAAAAGGCTATAAATTGCCTGAATATATATAGTTTACTCTAGGTGCTTTTAAATGAGTTTTAAAGATTTTGAGGCAGAACATCTTAAAATCCAATATACTCTTTTTTAAAATAAATTATCTAAGAGGTACTTTTTTAAGATTCGATAGCCAAATTACAGTGATCTACTTTTAAAAACTCAAAAATTTTCTGCAATTATCGAACTAAAAATCTAGAAAAATTCATACGGGACACTTCAGTAATATAGAAGAAGTTGACAGAAAGATTTAAAAAAAAAATAATTTTAAATTAATTAAAAATTAAAATTAAATTAATTATTAGGTGAAAAATTGATCCGTTTGCAAAAAAATGAGGTTGCACGAAAATCTCAGTCATTTAGCGGTAAAAAGTTTTAAAAAAATTATACGTATTATTCAAAGCAAGTAGAAGAGCATTGCAGAAAGATTATTTGGAAAAACTCAATCCACTGTTAATTAAAAAATAAATAAGGATTCCAATTCTTTTTAGTTTCACGTCTCCTTAACAACTACTTTTTCGAGACTATTTTTGATATCCAAGATCGACTTAACTTTGTTCACTACAGTCATTTTAAATTTCTTTGAGATGGTATATATATATCATTTGAAGCTTATTTAAGGGATAATTGAGGTAATTAGTAATTTTTGTTTTAAAATTTATTTACAAAAAATTTACTATAATTTTTAAGTACATATTTTATGTGTGGTACAAATATAATAAAATATATGTAATATTTGAAATAAGTTTATGTTTATAATACAAAATAGCTTAAACTGATATTAAACTTACAAGGAGACCCTCATATGTTTGGGAAACGGATCGTGCCCAGCTTGTAGTATATGTTTTCTAATATAAAAATATGAAAAAAGCCAGAGCCGCAGACTCTAACAATCGTTTTTTCAAAAGTTATACGCTGTTAAAGCAAAATTTCCAAAAAAAAGAGACTTTCCTTTAAACGCTTATAACTTCTGACCTATCAAATATTGACATTCAAACCAAAGTTTTCTGAAAAGCTGAGATAAAATAGATACATTTTAAAAAAAAGTACGTTCAAATCCATTAAAATGGAGCAGAGTTATAGCCGAATTAAGAATTAGAAGCAATTTTAAACAAAAATGAACAGTACAAATTTTATTGATTTTTTTAAGCTAAATTTCTTTAAATTCTTAATTCGGCTATAACTCTGCTCCATTTTAATGGATTTGAACGTACTTTTTTTTAAAATGTATCTATTTTATCTCAGCTTTTCAGTAAACTTTGGTTTGAATGTCAATATTTGATAGGTCAGAAGTTATAAGCGTTTAAAGTGAAGTCTCTTTTTTTTGGAAATTTTGCTTTAACAGCGTATAACTTTTGAAAAAACGATTGTTAGAGTCTGCGGCTCTGGCTTTTTTCATATTTTTATATTAGAAAACATATACTACAAGCTGGGCACGATCCGTTTCCCAAACATATGAGGGTCTCCTTGTTAGTCTTAGTTCATGAGGTCTTAAAATAGTGAAAGAATCCGCAATTACTGTATCCCCAAAATTTTCAAAATGCATCTTCATAAGATCTCATGTGCATCTCTATTATCGAATTAATCAATTTTAAAATGATCTCGAAACAATACATTCTCAAATCTCAAAATTTGCAAGACGTATGTTTTTAATACGAAAAGTGACTTTTACGTTGTCTAAATTTATCGATTTTAAAATGATCTCGAAACAGTATGCTCACATATGTGGGATATTAATACTCAAAAACTATGACATTTAAGACACTCAACATTTTAAAAGGTAACTATGAAAATCTAAAATCATCATCTAAATTAGTGAACATTGCTCATGTATAAATGTTCACGAGAAAAAGCGAACAATTTTATGGAACGAACATTTCTATGATATCTACGTGCAAAATTAAGCAGCAACCCGTATATTTAGTACAAAAAGTCATGAGTTGATAGACAAAGAATTGGATAAATAAATAAATGAACAAATTACGAAATTGTATAGTAATAACGAAGAAACAAACTTTACATGCACTCACGACAGAGATCCGTCGAATGTATATTATTTTTATATACATATTGTATATTTATAAGTGTTGTTGTTGTTGTTGTTGTTGTTGTTGTTGTTGTACGTACACGTAACACGACAACCGTATACAAAGACAAAATTTCGTGCAGATACACGGAAATGCTTTAACAGCATTCAATACACGATAAAGTGTACATTATACCGTCGGTTATAAAATCTCGTTGCGTATTCCATTTAAGATTGTAACTTGTATATCTATATGTATATATATATACATATTCCATGTATATAGTAGGAATTAGGTTGGACGGATTTACAGTTAAAAAACGACACGATTGAGTCATAAAACGTATATGGTAGATTTCTTAACGAGAGTATTCTACTTTATTAATTTCACTGAGAGAAAGGAATGCGCGTCCTAAAGAATTGGTGCATTTTTTAAATAATAGCGTGCACGGAAAGAAATTTGGAAGGCTGACACTTAAAATAAATGTCAACTAGACTCATTTCCGACAATCGGCACTATTTATGCAAGTTCTTGTAAGAATTCGCGTCGAAATCGGCATCTATGAGACTCCGATATTCTCGGAGTCTCCACGCTTCAAAGACGAAGTGTAGCGCTCCCAGTAGCGCCCCCCAAAACCTCCGAGTTTTACGGCGTCGTGTTGATTCCGCTTTGGAGCTCTCAGACTTCCAAATCTGCGGGATCTCGGATGCGCTTATACGAACGATCGAGTTGAGTGTTTACATTTACATTATATATTTGTGTAGTGGTATTAAAATAATTTATATAGAAATGAAAATAATAGCTGTTTATTTACGAGCTCGAAAATAATACGAATTTTTACATTAAAGCGACTAATTCTAAGAAGCGCTAAGTCAAAATACGCTTCACGTGCTCGACCCGACAAGATATTACGTTTGGAGGTCTGAGAGCTCCAACGGGCGGAGCTCACTACGCAGCGAAATCTCGGATACCCAGCCCTTCCAGTATGACTGCTCCTACTTCCATTCTGAGCGCGTTGTATATCCGAAATTGTTGGAACCGAAACACTTCTATTTAGAAGCGAATAACTCCCATTTTTGAGGTGTAAAGATGCAGTATTTTTCGGACATACATTGTTTCCAAATCTTCGACGCTTCAGCCTTCCAAATTTCTTTCCGTGTGTATAAAACCGTATCTCTCGTTGCGACTAACAGAAAAATTCCTAGGTTTCACATTCTTAACCTCAAAATCTAAATGAAACATTCGTACGAGGAGAAAAATGTCGTAGTAAAAATTACGAGGTCATTGAGTAATCGAGGGACAGACTTGACAATTATTACAAATATTAACTATGTTGCATACAGTAACAATCTGGTAAATTTTCAAGAAGTAGTAGTAATTTGTTATTATAAATATTATATAGTAATCTTTACGCAATGACATTGTCATTTTTCTCCGTGTATTCTCGTAATTTCTTAATAATTAACTAATCTCATTTATTATTTACTTTGTGTACAATAATTACACGCGTCTCAGTATTCAACACTTGTACATTTTTCCAACTCAAATTCATGATTCTCCGTTTTTCAACACGTAAACTAACTCGGGTTTTCGAATTTCTTTTTCACGTTCATTGATGCGTTCCGTCGAGCTCTCACTTAGCCTCGCCCACGTACGTTGCAGTAGAATTCTTGCAATTAAATTTACACACTACGTCACGTAAATCCAACCTTTTTTTACATTATTAATTTTGTCACTGATTATAACTGCCCCTTTTTTTAAAAAATATTTATGGTAAAGGTAAAGAGAAATTATTGAAACTGGACACTTTTTTCTATAGTAATATTGTTAACGCATTTATCATATTTAAACGATACGAGTCAATTATACCGATGTCATTGTCACCAAATAATTGTGTGACTATACCACGGAGATATTATCTTTTTAATTACAAATATTTATAAAAAAAAAGTAAATTAAATCTGGACACTTTTTATTTATCATTTGAGAATAATCAATGAATGGTCTAACGATAAATCTGTCAGTGACGTTATTATCGTAATATACGTATAACATTATTCATATTCTGACGATGACAGTCAATATAAAAGAGCGTCCGTCTATTTAATTATAATCAGTCTAATCCGCGTGGATTGAAATGGAAATAAAAAAAGAAGGTAGAGAGTTTTGTGTGACCAATTAGCGATGATTACTATTATTTTCTCTCTGATCACTGTTTGTTTTCACCTCGCGAGTCGCGACTCGCGAGTAAATTTTAGGTATAGTCGTTACGATTGCTGTCCGGCGAGCGGCACACATCGGTCTACGTTGTTATTAAGTAAATATACAAACATCATCTACGACTACCTTGTGTGTCTACATTCTTCGCATCTCTGTCAAGAGTCGATGTATGTAAAATTTTACTTTTTTTACGGTGTATCTTTACACTCGAAAACCCTGTGGTGTAAATATTGAGAACTAAATCTGTCAAATGAGAACTTAACATTTTTCAAAAAGTGTAAAATTAAAGAATATTGCACTTTTCGAAAAAAGTAGTGTGTCAGTTGCACTTTTTAAAGGTGTGCAACGCTCGCAGTGTAGTCATTTCCTAGAGTGTAAAATAGTCGATTAACACGTTATACCGTAAATTTTAATAGTTTAGGGTTTAGCATGAACATAAACTGGTAGCAATGTACCAAGTAATCTAAAAGTATCGTTTGTAAAAACTTTGTCAATACTCTTGAACGTCCGTATAAGCACGTATTCGAGAGTCCATAAAGAATTCTTTAAGTATACAGGGTACATGCGTGTTGTTGAATTTCGTACCTATACAATTCGGAATTACCTTTAAACCTTTTTCCCGGTACAGTACCTATACGTCGAACATTACGTTTTCGTGAGGGCGTAACGCGATGCAAACTCGAGTACATGCAACAAAAAAAGGAAAGGCCCGAAAAGAAGAAAAGAGAAATAGAACCAAAGAAAGGTAAGTATAAAACGACGGTTACGATTGAACGAGGGAAAATTCAAGGTTTGAAACAAAGTCAAGAGCCTATTTTGACACCTCGTTAACCTAGAACCCTCTCCTCCCGGCGTCGCGAGAGCAGCTCCTTTCTCGCGTGGTTCCCCCACTTACCTCCTCCTCCTCCTCCTCCTCCTCCTCCTTCTTCTACAAAGAGAGAGAGAAAAAAAAGGAAAAGAAGTGTCGTGCGGCAACAAAGGAAAAGAGGCCGCGCGCAATCGAATAATAATAAAGAAAAGCAATACAAGTGCCTACGGAAGAGCAGCTCTCCCACGAGACATCACACACAATCGTGCAAAAGACCAAAAAAAAAAAGGACAGAAGCGGCAGCGACAGCAACGGCAAGCAACAACAAGAAGAACCTCGTGCGTGAGAAGAGATGCACGACCGTGCGTGTACGTGATTTACCGTTTTGCGCGTGTGCACGGGCATATGACTTCCGTTGGTGTTAAACCTGGTGCGCCTGAATTATGCAGGCGCTCCTCCCCCCAGTTGGCCCAGTTTTTCGTCCTTACGCTTCGTCCTCAGGCCGGGTCTGGCCACCCACGCGCCGGGACATCCTCCACACGCATACCTCTCTCTGGCTCTCTCTGGCTCTCTCTCTCTCTCTCTCTCTCTCTTTCTATATAATACGTGTGTAAACCGCACAATAGGAGATCTCACCGCGTCATCAGCTGATCTCCCACTCCCTCTCTTCCTCTCTTCCTCGCCTCACCAAAACAAACTGTACACAGCACACACAGCACACACACAAAAGATACTTCCAAGCGGTGCAGGGTACAACAGAGATCGGAGGAACGTCTCTCTATCTCTATCTCTCTCTCTTTTTATCTCTCTCACCTTTGGGTCATCGACGCGCACTCGCGATTTTCGCGGATGGAATGTGTACGCACGTATATGTATATATAATATATATATCAAGAGACACACACGATACGCGCGAACCTTCCCTCCTTTCTTCCTTCCTTCCTTGCTTCCTTCGCTCGTGCGTTAAGATTCCGTTTGACCGGGCGCGCTCAAACGACGACGGCGACGACGACGAGCACAATATACGTGGATACGCAGACGCATATATATATACCTATATACGTATAGGGTACACGCGCCGAGGAGTGCCGAGGCAAGACTGAGGCCGCACCGCGGACCGAGCCGCGAAAACTGACAGGTGAGTCTCGCGCACGCTCGCTGGATACTCTCCCGAAGGTTCAATGCACGCGCGTTCCTCGACCCACCGCTCCCGACATCTACCGTCGTTTACACCCAACTCCTTACTCCTCTACTCTGCGCTCTCAGCTCCGCCGCCTGCTCTTACTCCCTCGCCTAGCCCCCTCCCCTTCTCTCACTCTCTCTCTCTCTCTCTCTCTCTCTCTCGCCCTGTACGTGTACTTTACTCATACGTAATCAACCTGTTTTGATTTTTAATTACGGGGTCCCATACACCATTTTTCTTGATCTATTAGTAAAATCATAAAAATAAACTAGAGGGCTCAAAATATGTAAATACGCTTTTACATTCCAGGCTCGATCATTAAGTGCATTAAAAAATAAACGACTACAATATTTAGAATTTACTATAAAAATACATTTTGGCCAAATGGGTAAAAATTGTCTTAATTTTTCGATTGACTTGTTTACATACATAGTACATACATAGTACAAGCATACATACATTTTCAAAAACAATTAAAAGGCAAACAAAAGTTTTATTTTCTGATAAACATTTCTTACCTTTAAAATTTCTACGTATAATCGATATTTATTTAGATAACGTCTGAAACCGTCTTTTTTCTACATTTTACGCTTTTTTAACCGTTTTTTTTCATTTATCAGGAAAAATAGCAATGTAAGTAAGAAATGTCTAATAGAAAAAAGTTTTCTTTTATTATAATGTACATTTTTTACATTTAAAATTTTTACGGAAAATCAATATTTATTTAGTTAATGTCTAAAAAGCTTCTTTTATTGTATATTTTATGCTTTTTTAAAAATATTCTTCTAAGCAAAAGTGTTGTATAAAAAAAAGTTTTATGTTATTAAGATAAAGATTTTTTACACTTAAACTTTTACAGTACAATTTATATTTGTCTTTATAAAGTAGAAGAAACGTTTAACTTGCCAGTATTCAGTTGTACATAAAAAGTTAGAAGACAAAAATTATCAGATATTTTATATTTGAACATTTTCTATATTTATATTTGAGATTATTTAATTTTTTATATAATGTCGTAGAAAAACGTTTTAGGGCCATTTTAAAAAATGCTACCGTTCAAGACCTATTCGACCAATTTGATTCAAAATAGGAACGTTTACTTCTCTATTTATGTAGAAGATATCACAAACATTTCAGCGAAATCGGTTCAAAAATCCAAATTGGCTGAGTTATTTGATTAACTTGACTATATACATATATGCACACTTATACATACATTTTCAAAAACGTTTAAAATCACTTATTTTCTGGACGAAAAATGTTTTTATGTATAAATAAACAATTATTTATAGTGTTACTTTTTTCGCGATGGTGAAAATATAAAGCACACTCGTGCAATGATCGTGCTTAAAAAATAAATAAATTTCAGAATAAAATATATTATTTGTGTTTTTGAGAACCATCCCATAGCAACAAACTTCAAGTCAGTGTGCACTATCTTGAGGTTACGTTCATATTTGTTAGTAAGGGATGGTTCTCAAAAACACAATAGAATATTTTTCTCTGCAATTCTATACACCGTTAGATTGTCGACAAACGAAGGGGCCTCTTCTCCTATTTTTCCACACATACTCTTTTATTTGCAGATTTATTGCCAATTATCGCGTATGTCGGTAAGGCAGGGAGGATAAACGTTGACGATGGCACCACGTTAATTAAAGAGACAGGTTCAGGCTGCAAATGATTATTTATATGATTTCACGGTAAAAAGACGATTTGTATTATATATTTTTTATCAAATAAAGGTAAAACCTGAAATTGTCATTAAACCTCGGCAAAAAGTTAATTTAAATTATATAGTAAACATATGAATTCTTCACTCGATGTATCACTTTATAAAGTTATACAAATACATCGTTCCATGATGGATAATAAGCGAATTCGAAACATATATGGAATTATTAGTATTTCGTTATACCAAATGTAAATATATTGGTAAGAATTGAATAGCAGTTGTGAAAGTGTATTAACTGTTCAAAATTTGGTATTTATCATTTTGTAACTATTAACATGTCTATCGGTCCAACCAAGCTTGTTCGACGTATTTTCACCTCCTGATCACCTGGACATGTTTTACGTGGGATAAAATATTGAAAAAAACTAAATATTAAAAGTTACTTTCGTATTCGTGAAACAAAGTACTTTCCCCACGAATAGAAATTTCATGTATATATTCGAGGGTTCGAAGGTAAGCGAAATTAAGATAGGTACAATGAATCGATATTCTCAATACACGCTAAATTAGACCAAAGCGTTTCTGATTAAACCGTTCTATGGGTTTCGTCTTATTGGCATTACATATTTTAGAACGAATTATTGAATTTTTCCTTGAGACGTCAGCACCCGTTATATTTTGATAAAAAAATTTCGTTATACTTTTTGGTGACAACGGAAAAATGTAAAGACATACCGTGACTGTACAGAGAGACAAAATATAAATAAAAATTATATCGACATGTTCGCTTTTGTTAACATTTTCACGTACAATGCTACATTTATAATTGTTACTTTGTACTCGATAAATGGTAGTTAGTACAAACAGTACGACGAAATATTTAACATATGTAAGTACCAACAGAACTTTAAATACAACACAATTTTTGATGACTCTGATCATCGTTACATCACAAAAGTCATCGACATCGCACACGACATTTCATTAAAAATGCAAATATTCAAATTTTATACCCACGCAATAGTACTAATTTCGCAAATTCACGTTCTAAGTGAAAATGTTGAAAAATCGTGGTGTACTTATTAGAGCGCGGACACACATACGCACACACGCGCAATCATAGACGCTTATCAATACATAATCATAAGCAAACGTTTGCACATGAATTCTTAAACAGTGTATCCTATATGCTCTAGTCGGTATAATAATATACATATCTAGTCTACTACCATAATTATTTCAATCGGTAATTAGTCCTTTTGGAAAATCGGGAAAATAGAAGGTATAATAACAAATATGACCAAACTTCGGATATATACATTAAGTATACACCAATAGGCACGCAAAAAAATTAAATTTTACAAATATTCGAGGTTAAATTTATGTTTTGAGGTGAATCAGGGACGCACTTGATTTGTAGCATATATTACTATTTTAATACTAATATTTTAAATTCACGCTGATAGATGATTTTACCTGTGTATAATATATAACTATCGGTCTTTCCGAACCAAAATTTTTATTTATGCAATAAAGAAGGCTCATTCAACTCTTTCGGTAGAATTTCCCAGACTATGGTCATCAGTTTAGACTCCTCAGTAAAGAATCAGAGATCTTACAAGGAGAGCATCAGGCCTTCTAGAAACGAATCTTTACCAATATCTGGGATATGATTTCTACTATAAAAATATTAAGAAAGTTGGAGTTACAGATGCCAATGCCCCTTTGTACGGAATTTATAAGAAAATAAGAAAAAATTCCACAAACACATTGTTTGACTGGTCGCGTATAACTCTAAAACAAATAAAGATATACTCTTAAATTTAAGCTGTCCAAAAGAAAGCTGAGATCGATTAGATTTGATTAAATATTATTAAAGCTTTATTTCAGCCTAGTTGGCCCAGAAATGGACTTCCGGTTTACAATTTGTCACTCATACCTATACAGACTTGTTATCTTTCACATTACATAATAGATTTGATTAAATAAAAGGAAGCTCAAATATCTTAGTTTGGTAAAAAAAAGTTACGGAAGAGAGAAGAAAAAAAAACTAGTCCATATTTTTGGTTCAAATTTTAAAGACAGATAGATTATGAATAAGGGAAGGGGACTGCGTTCTCTTAGATTTACGTAAATTGACTTCCTTTTTTAATTATAACTAATTTTATGTAAATTTCGAGGTCGGTAAGGTATGGAGAATAACACTTGGCTTTGGCACCCCGTTAAGGCATTTTTCCAGATTTTGACGTTGATCATTTAATTAGGATAATTGGGGTAAAATTTTATGTATTTTTAATTAATAATTACCACACAAAGATCTGTTTATTCATTTATTACAAAAATGATCTTTTCTTTAAAAATCATTCATATCCGTGTGATTTTTTTCAGATTTTTAATTCAATGTTTGAAATGTTATTTCGGGCCTTGGGGTTGCGAGGTGTAGATAATTTGGGTCCAACATCCCCTTAACCCCTTAATTGATGTGACTTTTACAGGTTTCCGTGCGAAAAGCACATCCGTGAATAATATAAGTCTAATATCATATTCAGGTTTAACGATTCCAAGCACAATTGTATATATCAAGTTTCGTTTAAATCTGCAAAGATTTTGCAGAAATGCAAAAGTTATTCGAATATGTAAATACACGATTGCTAATATTTAAAAAGAATCCCTTACAACTCAAATATTCCCCAGCGTTTCTATATCCATCATAATTATATATATATTTAAAAAATTTTCTCCCTGTACTCTTACACACTCATATACGTACATAAATATATGGGTGAACGTGGGCGTGAATGTGCGTGTGAATCATGGATACATCGTCTGATGTTCATATATGCTTGGGCGATTTGGCCGTTTCGGTAATTATTAATTCCGCAATTACTAATGCAACTTGATTGTAAATCATACGCATACTTTAAAGTAAAACACCGGATTATATTTATATATACCACGTGCGAGACTTGGTAATACAATTCCGTCGTCGTTTCCGAAGATTAACCTCATTTTATTTCGAGGTTTTTTTGGGTATGTATTTGCGAAAGCCAAGAGGTGTCAGGTGTAGCCATGCGCCCGAATGCAGTATATGAATGTCAAAGTCGATTTTCAATTTCAAATGATTATTGAATTGATTTCTAATAATGGATACAATATGGATTTAAAAGTTGATATCAACTTTCATCTTTTAAAATTATAACGATTTCAAACCTTACATGCGATATTAAAACTTATTCAAAAGGCTGCAATTAATTAATTCTAAAAATGATTTAAATTCAAATGATTTTAATGTTGATTTTAAACTTTATATATGAATTTAAAGGAGTTTTAAAATTTAAAATGTTTTATTTCCAAAGGACTTCAAATTTATTTCGCACCACGTGTGCGTCTATTATTTACATAATTATTCTATAATGAATTTCTAAACCTAGCTTGTGTTTTTTTAAGAGTTCAAATGATTTACACATAAATATTTATACCACAATTTCAACATGATTTTAAAATAATTCAAAAAAATACAAAGAAGTATATATGATTACAATGAATTAAAAATGATTTCAAGTATCTTATAAATTTGATACCATAATCTCATTCCAAAAGTTTCTTATACAATTACAATCTTGATTTCACTTTACGGTGGTCACTGATTTCATTGCGTCCCTTTTGCTAAACGCTACTAGAAAATTTAAACGTTTTTAAATCATTTATTTTTATCGAAGAATACTGATTAATCTAACTATTATAGTGAACAGTGTATTTAGCAAATATATAATGTTTTTATAACTTTATTCGTCATGTACATTTATTATCTTTCAAAGTTTGAAACAATTATTGGACACTTACGCGATTAAGATAAGTAAAACACTTTCAAGAAAACTATAATATGGCAAACAATCGGTTTTCCTCGGTCAAGCTGAAGAATACGTGTTATCGAGAAAGTAAAAGGGTGCAGTCGTTATTAATTATTAGTCTAGGCGATTATCTTACAAATCCGTGAATTTGGGGAAAAGAAACATCGAGTTGAGTTTCCGAAGCGCGGAGCGGGAGGGAGGGGGGGGGGGAGACAAAGGGATAGAGAGATGGGTAGCGTGTGACTCGAGGAAATTCGACCAAGTGAATTAATCCTTAATTGGACGGGTCTCAGGGGGCTCGAAGGGGCTAGATTGTGTTGAGATTAGCCAGGGCATCCTCCCTGTGGGCTTGGAGTACCAAGGCGATACACCGCGTATATTATGATTCTTATACGATCGTTAGAACTTTACCCCGGGAACGTGGGTATTCGCGACGTGTTCAGTTAGCGAGATCGAGTCCTCCTGCATTTTCACTTCTTTCTTTTTTTCCCTTTCGTTCGTTTTCTTTTAACTTGGAGTATATAGTCGACGAACCGTACCTTCTTTAATCAACCTATATGTATACCGCGAGTTTCTTTCCTCGGATTAAGTTATACCTTCTTGCTGCGCTTATCGTGTCTTCCAAAGATTATTCTTTGTGCGCTTGTTTGTATTTATTCGTTATTTTTAAACACTACGTTATATTTAGTACTATTTAATTGACTGCACTTTCTTGTTTTCTCCTTTGATATATATTACTCGGGTGATACGTAGTATTAGTAACAGGGACAAACACCGCTTTACCCGTACAATTCATTCAAATTTAACATTTCAATTAAACGTTCCATTCCTGGTGATACAGAATATATGTTAATATGTACATTAATTAAGATATTGTTTTTGTCAACATTTTCAACCTTTTGGTTACAAAAATTTACAATAAGTATCATTGTTCAGTTTTCATTGGATTGGGATGAAATTTTGATGAAAGCTTCTTTATAAATTAACTGTTACACATAGTAAGTTAAACATAGTTATAAAAACTTTAATTCAATACTGCTAAATAAAGAAATATTTCATTTTTTACAATTTTTTTATTTTTTAGCAAAATTTTTGTTTAAAAGTTTTTTTAACATTTTTGTTCCGGTTACTTGCTAACAGTTAATTTAAAGAAGCTTTTCTCTAAATTTTATTTCAATTTAATAAAAACTCAACACTAACTTTGGGTCCTTCGCCAACTTTGTCATTTTTTTTACTAGAATTACAAAATGTTGACAAAAACACAATATCTTTACGTAGATTCATGTATTATGATAAATTACATTTTTAGTCAAAATTTTTAATTTTTCAAATTTTTACAGGTAAAACAGTGTTTCCCGAACGTTTTCGTATGCTATGTATTCTATTTTGTAACTTAGAGATTTATCAGCTATTGAGATATTATATAATGAATCTAACGAATCGTCACGATTTTGATATGTTAGCCGTAGAACTTTTTTTATAAATTATTAAATTAATCACAAGTCAGTCAATATTTTTGTTAGAAATATTATAATATTTACAATAATGAAAAATAATATAGTACATTGCCTGATATAATAAATACTTTATATTCAAAGAAGAATATTGTTTAATTAAATGATGCATCGCTCTTCAATTTGAACAGTTTGATCAGTAAAAAATTAGAAATATTAAGTTACAATGCTTTTCAGGTTCTGCAAACATCAATCACGTGTAAACACGATGAAGGGCATAATGGAATAAATAAACAAACATTTGAGTATTTTACAACCATTTCTGTATTTTTTTATTATCACAAATCATGTAAGACAAAAGACATATGTATAAATACTAAAAATTTTTTTAACAATCCGCAATTAAAAATTCGATTACCATAATTTTGCGACTCGTCGATGCAAATGTACACTCTCGTATATATAAGGATCGCTCGAGCGTTCATTCCAATCAGGAAAAAAAGGTATATCTCGCACGTATTTAAAATTGAAGAAGCAAAGAGAAAGAAAATAAATTTTCCCACCTCAGGATAAATGGAAAGAAGTTTTCATAATTTAATTCGACGTTCGTAACGACGTGAACGAGAGGATTGATCAAGGAAGGTGAGATCGATGCATCAGAAGTATAAAGTGAGCATCGACCGGCTCTTGTTCGTCTTCGTGACCCCTTTAACACTTGACGGTGTGTCAACGTGTGCGAAACGTTTGAGAGGCAAGAGTCCTCGGAATTTAACGATGTACTCGTCACTTCTTTTTCTTTCCACCTATACTGTTCATCTCTCTTATTCGTCTTTTCTTTCAACCAGTTCGTTTAATTCGATAATCATTGTATAGAACGATACCGATTACTTTCTAGCAAGTCGCGTCGAAATATTTTTTCCAATTTTCTTTTTTTTTTACCTTTCGAGCCGTCCACACTTTGACAATGCGAGAATATAAGATACAAAAGGATCTTTTGTAATAAGTAAATTATCAATAATTCATAAAATTTTTAAAAACCATTTAAAAAGTATTTGAAATTCCCTCTATAATATAATTAGAATTGTCCATTTGGTGCAACCATTATCTTTCTGAAAAAGCACTTGGAACCGATGAGCTACAAATCAAATGTACACAGTTTTATTCTACCTAACATTTTAATATTTAAACAAATTTGGTAATTCTACAATTCCATCAGTATGAACATTATTAACTTTTTAAAATCTCGGTTGTCATATCATTAAAAATCTTTAATCACTCAAATTTGAAAATTAAGTGATATTTCAATATTAAATTATGAGGTAAAATAAAAATAAAAAAAAAAAATTTGGACATTTGAGTTTTATTGATTGGTTCCAAGTAGTAATTTTTTCTAGAAAACGAGGATTTGTTACACCTTATTTAAAATATCTGTCAAATGTTTATTGGCAATGTTAACAACCGTTCCTCATTTTAATAATAAATAAAATATATAAGAGATAGAAAGAAAATAAAATAAGATAGCCGATTTACAGTATACTTGTTGTTTAAAAAAATATTTAATTTCCGATCTTGATACAATTTCCATCTGACACTCTGGGCATCTGACATCTATACTGTCAATCGAAGAAAAAACGAAGGCACTGGCTACGAAGTGACACTAAAATTATTTCAAGATCAGAAATTTTCTATAATTACACATTTACATACAAATCGGTAGAATCACAAGTGTACATTTTTCCTTCTTTTACATTTATCTATAATAACGTCGAATGGAGTAACGAATCAATCGAGAATTCCTCCTCACCTCTCGAGAGCATCCTTGTCCCTCAATTATATTTCCGTTTGACTCCCTCTGCAGCCACCTCAATCTCCGTTTTCAAGTACGAATGGGTACTTTCTCTGCATATATATAGACAAACAGTTCATCCTTTCTCAACCCCTAGATATATATATATATATCTTCGTCTTCTACGATTGCCTTTATGTGTACGTGTATATATACACGTTTAGTCTAGAGGAACAAATAGTTGCTCACTTGTTTTTCTTTACTTTAAATTTTTTAATTATGTACAGTTACTAATATAATGTATTTTTACATTATCCAAACGTTGTTTTTGTTATTCTTCTTTTCTTAATTTTCTTCAATTATTATTTATTTCTAATCATTCAATGAAATCTTGCAATACATAAATGAATACATAAAACAATATCTCTTATTCATTATAATAAAAATCAATATCACTTAAACCGTTTAGTCATTTTAATAAAATACGCATCGATTCAAAGCGAGGTGTTTTTTCAAGACAAAAGTAAGCTAGACACGAGCAATTGGAAACAAAGTGAAATCGGGTGAAATAATAATTATCTATTACTCACTGAGAAGCGTGTATAAAAATGTTCACCCTGATCATTTGAAAGGCCCACCTTATTTGACAACAATTCAAATATATAGGTAATTGTCACAATTTTTTTCGAATTAAACGTACAAATTTACAGGATGTCGTGGTCGAGTAATGTACTATAATATCAATGATACAAAAGGTGGCCAATTATTCTTCGAATTTTCGATTACATCATAGAAAAGAAACGCCATTGCAATCGGTTAATTTTGATAAGTGATTGAGGGTGGATGTATATGTATGAATGCAGACTTTATAACAAATATTTTAATTATTGGATATATAATATCGATTTTATACAAAATCCAACATTATGCAGAGGATTATTTAATTTTGATTATGTTATCGATTCTCTGAAATTTGTTACATCACAAAAAACCAAAGTGCGAATGTACGAGGAATAAGGTAATTGAAGGAACAAATTTTTTTTTAATAAAGGTCGTTAAAGATACGAAAAGGAAAAGACAAGACAAACTCAACTACGTGATATACGTGCAAATTGTTCTATATTTTATTCTTAAAAGTACTGATACGTGTGTGAAAAAAATAAACGCAACATCTGTATATTCATTCCCATGCATCTCTAAAACAACCAAGTGTCGTGTTATCCTTAACAAAAACTAAAAGAAGAAGAAGAAAAAAAGTGAGTTTGACAAATGCGAGGTTCGTTAATAAAAATATATATAATCTCGTTGTTACGCGACGAAATAATTTGACACTGCAACTGTATATATATTTATGTAAAATATGTACAATACGTAAACAAAAAAAATGGATATTATTTCGTCCGCGTTCAACGACTCGCACTTGCTTCATTTCGCGTCACCTAACCGTACATATATATAGTTATTAAATGCTATATTTAAACATAAAGTACTATTATTTACACATATAACGCACGTTATATACTAGCATCTATTGGTATGTCAGTGTTTTTTTTTCGTGGTACGTTATACACATTTCGATAGATTCTATACATCTATATATGTATGAGTAAACAAAAGGACGTATTAAAATATATATATACGAAAGAAAAACCACGAAGGCGACACCTCTAAATCAAGTGACCCACAAAATAAATATTTGTGTATATATATATATAGGTTTGATCCCGCTATACCCCGTGTAAGAGAGTAAAGAGAGAATCTTGTCATCGCAAGCAAGACAACGCATAGCTCGTGTGTATATAATTGTACAAAAGGAAAAAGATAAAGTATACGTGTGTCATCTGCCACAAGCGAAATCGAAGAGAACGGATGGATTTCGATATATCGCAGGGACGCTCGTCCGCGTGTAGTAAATATATATAGAATCGTGGGTGTGGTGGGGGTGTGTGAGTGAGTGGATAGGAAGAGAATTTTGAAGGGGGTCATTATTTGGCTACATCCTCGAGAGTCTCCTTGATGTAGGCGACGATCCGCGAGACGAACTCCTTGAGGAGGCCCTCCATGCGTTTTGCGATCGTGACAACGTCCTCGTGGTCCGCCTCGGTGTGGTCATCGTAATCCGCGACGCAGAGGTTCGTTATCAGACTGAATGCCACGACTTTCATGTCGCAGTGCCGTGCTGTTATCACCTCGTGGACCGTCGACATACCTGCCGACCAGACAAATCATTAATACTCTAGCACATTTAAAGTTTCTTCAAATAATCGTTATTTCAAAGGATGAGCTTCACTTAAAATTCAAACTAAAAAATTAAATAATTCGATTCGCTTTTAATTACTTGCTTTTCACCCTAATTTCACTCAATTAAAAAATCTAATCATAAGATATTATCTAATAAACAAATAAATATGGTGTTTTCAACATCCTAACATTTTTATGTATTTTCACCTTAAGTTCATATTGAGTAGATGGAATCTGAATAATTATCAATACTATTAATAATAACTATAAAAGAAGTTTTTAATTAGTAATGAGTGCTATTTTTAACAAAATTTCATTACTTTACGTTTTTTATAAAGACATTACGTAAAAATAAGTAAAATGTAAAAAGTAGTTAGCTATTTTATTGAGTTATTGTTTATCCGACTTTCAATAAAATTTACCTACACGGAGAGAAAAAAATATGAATGATTAGTATAGACGATTAGTAAGTCAGAAAGGATGAAACAATTTTGGACTCACTACTTATGATTCATAGCACTGAATACTAAAATATCAAGTATAACGAGTACTTTTTTCTTTCTTTTTGCATCATGGTTCCCAAATACTTGACATGTATATTAATCAGTACTAACCAGGACAGTAATCATTGATATTTTTTTCTCTCCGTGCGTTAATTAGTTGGTTATTAGCTATTAAAATTAGATAATTTAGAGTATAGTAATTTTTAAACAATTTGCCAGATATGTGTATTCGTGAATTTTAAAAGTTAACTTTACAAGGAAAAGTATAGACAATTTTAAAATCCATTTTCACGATTCGTAACTTTAAAAACAAAGTATTTTTTTCGAGATCGTCGATTATAAAATTTAAATAGACGAAACGGAAAAGCTATTTACAATGTATTATTTGCAAACGCGTAGAGAGCGACGTGTCATTTTTATCCGAGCGGTGCGAAAATGGAACCGTTTAAATTTATACAAAATTTATATACAATTTTTCACGAACGACGCGTTAGTATGTGTAATATTTCTTCATAGTAATAGTAACATTATTATACACGGAGAAAATTTTTGTATCAAAAATATGAGAATATAGATTCTAGTAATGAAATGGCAGAGTAACAAACCGAGGAAGATTACACTCAAGTTCATATGGTAAAATAAACCAAAGTTACAGTAAATATTACAAGAATCATATTATCAGTCTGCGATACCTTTACCAGAAACAATTGTAACTTTACTCGAAATATTTTCTCAGAGTAGATCTAAAAAATGCGAGGATATACACACCGAGACGTTACAAGTGTCGAAATAGTGTAATCGCGAGAACACGTTCTCTACTCGCGTTGAACAATGTTGAATATAATAATAGAATAAGGCACGAGGAGGAAATAATTTGAGGAATATCGAAACTCGTGAGATGAAGTGTAAGTATGTAGAGAGGATGGGTCTAACAAAGTAAAGTTAACCAATCGAAACTTTAGTCTAAACGTCTTGGAGTATCGTCTCTCGTGCGTTGGATAGATCGATCGATAACAAGTCCAATAGACGTGTGCGTGTGTGTAGGTATATACTGACCGACTGCGTCAACACCAAGGACCCTGAGAAGTTTCATCTCGGCAACAGTCTCGTAGTTCGGACCACCAAGACACGTGTAGACACCCTTGTGGGTAATGTTTTGTATTCCCATTTCCTCGACCACTTTATCGCAGATGGCGAGTAGCTGCTTGTCGTAAGCCCTGTTCATCGGTGGGAACCGAGGCCCGAATCTGCAATCATCCGAAATTACATCCTAACGTTATATATCTCGCTTTCTCTATGTCATACTCTTCACCCCGGTCTCTTCAGGTTGAATGTCGATACGACTTGCCTCGGCAACCTATACGCGAGAAATCACCACCTTTCGCGTTTCAATCCCTCGTATGTCTATACCTCTGTAGGAAAACGAGAGTACCCCTTTCGTTAAATTGTCTCTTTATACCGGCGTATTTCACTTCTCGTCTCGTTTTATCTTTTCCCGACATCTTATTTCGCTTTCATACACGATTAATTCTCAAGAGTTAAACTAAACACTAATGAATACTGAATTTCAAACAATTTGCCAGCATACACTCACACCACATGCTTTTGCCCACCCTACGCAAAAATCACTAAGATTAAAAGTTTTATACTCAGGACCAAAACATCGTAGCTCAAAAATCCAACGCCATTCGAAAGAGCAGGTGAATACCTTTAAAAAATGCTACTGTACGAGTAAAAAGTTTAAATTGAGTTTTTTATAAGTATTAAAAAGAGATGAAAAATTGCTAAAAATCATGCATTTTTTGATCCCTCGCAGATTTAGTTCCCTTATTCGTAGCTTAAAAAAACCAACGGGGTTTGAAGGTAATTGTTTTAGCTTTAAAATGAGGGGTCGGACGTTTTTTTAACCACTTTTTACCGATGTTAGCGCATTTTTTGTGAAAAAACACGCTTTTTTTGGAAATGGGAATATTTCAAAGAAAAGAGAGATAGAGAAAAACTTCAAAGAAAAAAAGATGCTATTTTACTCACAGAATATGATCTGCAGGTTAAAACGAAATTTGGACAAAAAATTTTTTTCAATTTTTTAGCATATCAAAAACTAAAAAACCTTTAATAAGTTGTAGACAATGTAGCATTCTTTAACTTAATGTTATTCTATTATTTTAAATTAAATTTTCTAAATTTAAAAAATAAAAAAGTGATTTTTTAGATTTAATAAATTAATTAATATTAAATTTTAAGTTATCTAAATTTATACTTTGTATTAGTTCATGTACATAATAAATATATTGTAATCAACGATAATATAAGGTTGAGTAAATTAATTTGAGTAGATCCATGTATAGTTTTTTTTAAAATTGGTCTTGAAAAAATGCATAATTTAAGCGTAAATTTAATTTAAAAATAATAGAATAACATTAAGTTAATAATGCTATAGTGTCTACATTAATTAAAGGTTTTTTAGTTTTTGATATGCTAAAAAATTGAAAAAAAATTTTGTCCAAATTTCGTTTTAACCTGCAGATCTATATTCTGTGAGTAAAATAGCATCTTTTTTCTCTTTGAAGTTTTTCTCTATCTCTCTTTTTCTTTGAAAATTCCCATTCCAAAAAAAGCGTGTTTTTTTCACAAAAAATGCGCTAACATCGGTAAAAAGTGGGTTAAAAAAACGTCCGACCCTCATTTTAAAGCTAAAACAATTACCTTTCAAACCCCGTTGGTTTTTTTAAGCTACGAATAAGGGAACTAAATCTGCAGCGGATCAAAAAGAGGCATGATTTTTAGCAATTTTCATTCTTTTTAATACTTAAAAAAACTCAAATTTAAACTTTTTACTGTACAGTAGCATTTTTTAAAGGTTTTCACCTGCTCTTTCGAATGGCGTTGGATTTTTTGAGCTACGATGTTTTGCTTCGAGTAATAAAATTTTAATCTTTAGTGATTTTGCGTAGGGTGGGCAAAAGCATGTGGTGGTGAGTGTAGTGTGTTCGTGAATTTTAAAAGTTAACTTTACAAGGAAAAGTATAGACAATTTTAAAATCCATTTTCACGATTCGTAACTTTAAAAACAAAGTATTTTTTTCGAGATCGTCGATTATAAAATTTAAATAGACGAAACGGAAAAGCTATTTACAATGTATTATTTGCAAACGCGTAGAGAGCGACGTGTCATTTTTATCCGAGCGGTGCGAAAATGGAACCGTTTAAATTTATACAAAATTATATACAATTTTTCACGAACGACGCGTTAGTATGTGTAATATTTCTCATAGTAATAGTAACATTATTATACACGGAGAAAATTTTTGTATCAAAAATATGAGAATATAGATTCTAGTAATGAAATGGCAGAGTAACAAACCGAGGAAGATTACACTCAAGTTCATATGGTAAAATAAACCAAAGTTACAGTAAATATTACAAGAATCATATTATCAGTCTGCGATACCTTTACCAGAAACAATTGTAACTTTACTCGAAATATTTTCTCAGAGTAGATCTAAAAAATGCGAGGATATACACACCGAGACGTTACAAGTGTCGAAATAGTGTAATCGCGCGAACACGTTCTCTACTCGCGTTGAACAATGTTGAATATAATAATAGAATAAGGCACGAGGAGGAAATAATTTGAGGAATATCGAAACTCGTGAGATGAAGTGTAAGTATGTAGAGAGGATGGGTCTAACAAAGTAAAGTTAACCAATCGAAACTTTAGTCTAAACGTCTTGGAGTATCGTCTCTCGTGCGTTGGATAGATCGATCGATAACAAGTCCAATAGACGTGTGCGTGTGTGTAGGTATATACTGACCGACTGCGTCAACACCAAGGACCCTGAGAAGTTTCATCTCGGCAACAGTCTCGTAGTTCGGACCACCAAGACACGTGTAGACACCCTTGTGGGTAATGTTTTGTATTCCCATTTCCTCGACCACTTTATCGCAGATGGCGAGTAGCTGCTTGTCGTAAGCCCTGTTCATCGGTGGGAACCGAGGCCCGAATCTGCAATCATCCGAAATTACATCCTAACGTTATACATCTCGCTTTCTCTATGTCACACTCTCACCCCGGTCTCTTCGGGTTGAATGTCGATACGACTTGCCTCGGCAACCTATACGCGAGAAATCACCACCTTTCGCGTTTCGATCCCTCGTATGTCTATACCTCTGTAGGAAAACGAGAGTACCCCTTTCGTTAAATTGTCTCTTTATACCGGCGTATTTCACTTCTCGTCTCGTTTTACCTTTTCCCGACATCTTATTTCGCTTTCATACACGATTAATTCTCAAGAGTTAAACTAAACACTAATGAATACTGAATTTCAAAAATTAAATATAACCGTGGTGCCTTCGGATATTTTAAGCTTCCCGATCGTTTGGTACAGCCGTAGTCACATCCCCGCGTTGTAAAATATAAAAAACACGTAAAGTACGTAAAATATTTATTTTTGTTTATTTTTTTTTTTGACCAGTTAAAAAATTACAAACATTATACGAAAATAATGTAATCCCTATACAGATAAACGAAAATTATTTGTACATAGGGCTGGTAAAAATTAAATCTAACAACAAAAAAATCAAATTTAATGATGAAAAACATAATAATTAAAAATTAAACACTAAAGTAATAAAAAAAAAAATATATACAATTTTAAAATCCATTTTCACGATTCGTAACTTTAAAAACAAAGTATTTTTTTCGAGATCGTCGATTATAAAATTTAAATAGACGAAACGGAAAAGCTATTTACAATGTATTATTTGCAAACGCGTAGAGAGCGACGTGTCATTTTTATCCGAGCGGTGCGAAAATGGAACCGTTTAAATTTATACAAAATTATATACAATTTTTCACGAACGACGCGTTAGTATGTGTAATATTTCTCATAGTAATAGTAACATTATTATACACGGAGAAAATTTTTGTATCAAAAATATGAGAATATAGATTCTAGTAATGAAATGGCAGAGTACAAACCGAGGAAGATTACACTCAAGTTCATATGGTAAAATAAACCAAAGTTACAGTAAATATTACAAGAATATATTATCAGTCTGCGATACCTTTACCAGAAACAATTGTAACTTTACTCGAAATATTTTCTCAGAGTAGATCTAAAAAATGCGAGGATATACACACCGAGACGTTACAAGTGTCGAAATAGTGTAATCGCGCGAACACGTTCTCTACTCGCGTTGAACAATGTTGAATATAATAATAGAATAAGGCACGAGGAGGAAATAATTTGAGGAATATCGAAACTCGTGAGATGAAGTGTAAGTATGTAGAGAGGATGGGTCTAACAAAGTAAAGTTAACCAATCGAAACTTTAGTCTAAACGTCTTGGAGTATCGTCTCTCGTGCGTTGGATAGATCGATCGATAACAAGTCCAATAGACGTGTGCGTGTGTGTAGGTATATACTGACCGACTGCGTCAACACCAAGGACCCTGAGAAGTTTCATCTCGGCAACAGTCTCGTAGTTCGGACCACCAAGACACGTGTAGACACCCTTGTGGGTAATGTTTTGTATTCCCATTTCC
This sequence comes from Theocolax elegans, assembly GCA_026168455.1. NCBI lineage: Eukaryota > Metazoa > Arthropoda > Insecta > Hymenoptera > Cerocephalidae > Theocolax > Theocolax elegans. The sequence continues at coordinate 87,423,150 of CM047428.1, read as the reverse complement.
TCGACCACTTTATCGCAGATGGCGAGTAGCTGCTTGTCGTAAGCCCTGTTCATCGGTGGGAACCGAGGCCCGAATCTGCAATCATCCGAAATTACATCCTAACGTTATACATCTCGCTTTCTCTATGTCATACTCTTCACCCCGGTCTCTTCGGGTTGAATGTCGATACGACTTGCCTCGGCAACCTATACGCGAGAAATCACCACCTTTCGCGTTTCGATCCCTCGTATGTCTATACCTCTGTAGGAAAACGAGAGTACCCCTTTCGTTAAATTGTCTCTTTATACCGGCGTATTTCACTTCTCGTCTCGTTTTACCTTTTCCCGACATCTTATTTCGCTTTCATACACGATTAATTCTCAAGAGTTAAACTAAACACTAATGAATACTGAATTTCAAAAATTAAATATCAACCATGGTGCCTTCGGATATTTTAAGCTTCCCGATCGTTTGGTACAGCCGTAGTCACATCCCCGCGTTGTAAAATATAAAAAACACGTAAAGTACGTGAAATATTTATTTTTGTTTATTTTTTTTTTTGACCAGTTAAAAAATTACAAACATTATACGAAAATAATGTAATCCCTATACAGATAAACGAAAATTATTTGTACATAGGGCTGGTAAAAATTAAATCTAACAACAAAAAAATCAAATTTAATGATGAAAAACATAATAATTAAAAATTAAACACTAAAGTAATAAAAAAGAAAAAATATATACGTTAAATAATTAAATAAATAAATAAATAAATAAATCTATATTGATCAAACGACTCTATGCGCGGTAAAATGAATTTTGTTTCGAGGTTCGTTTAACAATCTATATATATTATTCGGAAAGTCAATATAACGAGGAAACTCGATTGCGCGAGCAGTTCAAACGGTGGAAAAGATTAATCATCTCATTAAATTTAGCGTACACATACATATAGGTAAAAGGCTTACGCGTGTGCGTGCGTGAGCGTGTGCATATAGGGAAAATTTCGTTGGCCACCGTAAAGAAGACATCTAATTCCATCGAATGAAATAAATGTTCATCTCTGGTAAATCAACAGAGAGCCATTACAGCGACGAAATAAAAGATTAAGGAAGTATAACAAAGAAAAAAGAAGAAGAAGGGTCAAGAGAAGAAAAGAAAGAAAGAAAGAGGAAGAGGAAGAAACGTTCCTCGAGTTCGTTGAGTAAATACGGCAATCAGCTTTTTTCTATCCTCGTGCAAATAGTTCATCAAACCGATTCGAGGGGCCACATTATCATGAAATAAATTCATTCAAATCCACTTTACTCTCTTTCTTTCTTTCTTTCTTTCCTTCTTTCTTTCTTTCTCTTGTACTATCAACGGTCCACGTTTTCGCATGTATATACACACAAGTTGACCTTTCTTTTTCTCTGTCTCATCCTTCCATTCGACTTTAATTTTCTCCGAATGGAAACTAATTTCATCTGACTTTAATCAACTGGGAATAATTTTCGTTCGTCGATCACTCTACGCGGATTAACCTCGATGCATTAACGCGTCGAACGTTTATAGCTATGGTGATAATTACATATATTTTCAATATTATTCCACTTTGACCATTAGATGGTAATGATGATGATGATGGTAATTCTGTATACTGACCTATCGTCGTTTGGCCCTTGTAACGGATTGTTACCGGCGAATCCCATCATGTTTACGTGATCTTTCATGATCATTATGTCACCGACGTTATAGTTGGCGTTCAGACCTCCAGCCGCGTTCGTCACTATAAGATGCGTCGCTCCTACCAATTTCATCACTCTCACGGCATCGAGCACTGAAATTTCATGTATACCCACACATTTTTACATTTTCGATTATTTATCATATTTACGCGTTCAAGCAAATAAAACTTGAATTTATGTAGAACGTATTTATGTAAAAGAGTATAGATCCAACCACTCCCTCAAATCCAAATTTTACAGAAATGAGGAAAGATATTTTGGAAACTACAGTCAATTAAAAAATTAAATTACTTAAAACTAAAATTTCAAGAGTCGAATACCCCATTTGAAGAATATAGGTACGTATATTTAATTTTGGAAATCAACAACTGACGAATTTTAAAACTATGTTTTTTCAACGACATTCGTCAAAGTTTTTATACTTCTAGGTTTTCTACTCGACATATTTTCTCAGAGTAGATCTAAAAAATGCGAGGATATACACACCGAGACGTTACAAGTGTCGAAATAGTGTAATCGCGCGAACACGTTCTCTACTCGCGTTGAACAATGTTGAATATAATAATAGAATAAGGCACGAGGAGGAAATAATTTGAGGAATATCGAAACTCGTGAGATGAAGTGTAAGTATGTAGAGAGGATGGGTCTAACAAAGTAAAGTTAACCAATCGAAACTTTAGTCTAAACGTCTTGGAGTATCGTCTCTCGTGCGTTGGATAGATCGATCGAAAACAAGTCCAATAGACGTGTGCGTGTGTGTAGGTATATACTGACCGACTGCGTCAACACCAAGGACCCTGAGAAGTTTCATCTCGGCAACAGTCTCGTAGTTCGGACCACCAAGACACGTGTAGACACCCTTGTGGGTAATGTTTTGTATTCCCATTTCCTCGACCACTTTATCGCAGATGGCGAGTAGCTGCTTGTCGTAAGCCCTGTTCATCGGTGGGAACCGAGGCCCGAATCTGCAATCATCCGAAATTACATCCTAACGTTATACATCTCGCTTTCTCTATGTCACACTCCTCACCCCGGTCTCTTCGGGTTGAATGTCGATACGACTTGCCTCGGCAACCTATACGCGAGAAATCACCACCTTTCGCGTTTCGATCCCTCGTATGTCTATACCTCTGTAGGAAAACGAGAGTACCCTTTTCGTTAAATTGCCTCTTTATACCGGCGTATTTCACTTCTCGTCTCGTTTTACCTTTTCCCGACATCTTATTTCGCTTTCGATACACGATTAATTCTCAAGAGTTAAACTAAATACTAATGAATACTGAATTTCAAAAATTAAATATTAACCGTGGTGCCTTCGGATATTTTAAGCTTCCCGATCGTTTGGTACAGCCGTAGTCACATCCCCGCGTTGTAAAATATAAAAAACACGTAAAGTACGTAAAATATTTATTTTTGTTTATTTAATTTTTTTTTGACCAGTTAAAAAATTACAAACATTATACGAAAATAATGTAATCCCTATACAGATAAACGAAAATTATTTGTACATAGGGCTGGTAAAAATTAAATCTAACAACAAAAAAATCAAATTTAATGATGAAAAACATAATAATTAAAAATTAAACACTAAAGTAATAAAAAAAGAAAAAATATATACGTTAAATAATTAAATAAATAAATAAATAAATAAATCTATATTGATCAAACGACTCTATGCGCGGTAAAATGAATTTTGTTTCGAGGTTCGTTTAACAATCTATATATATTATTCGGAAAGTCAATATAACGAGGAAACTCGATTGCGCGAGCAGTTCAAACGGTGGAAAAGATTAATCATCTCATTAAATTTAGCGTACACATACATATAGGTAAAAGGCTTACGCGTGTGCGTGTGCGTGAGCGTGTGCATATAGGGAAAATTTCGTTGGCCACCGTAAAGAAGACATCTAATTCCATCGAATGAAATAAATGTTCATCTCTGGTAAATCAACAGAGAGCCATTACAGCGACGAAATAAAAGATTAAGGAAGTATAACAAAGAAAAAAGAAGAAGAAGGGTCAAGAGAAGAAAGAAAGAAAGAAAGAGGAAGAGGAAGAAACGTTCCTCGAGTTCGTTGAGTAAATACGGCAATCAGCTTTTTTCTATCCTCGTGCAAATAGTTCATCAAACCGATTCGAGGGGCCACATTATCATGAAATAAATTCATTCAAATCCACTTTACTCTCTTTCTTTCTTTCTCTCTTTCCTTCTTTCTTTCTTTCTCTTGTACTATCAACGGTCCACGTTTTCGCATGTATATACACACAAGTTGACCTTTCTTTTTCTCTGTCTCATCCTTCCATTCGACTTTAATTTTCTCCGAATGGAAACTAATTTCATCTGACTTTAATCAACTGGGAATAATTTTCGTTCGTCGATCACTCTACGCGGATTAACCTCGATGCATTAACGCGTCGAACGTTTATAGCTATGGTGATAATTACATATATTTTCAATATTATTCCACTTTGACCATTAGATGGTAATGATGATGATGATGGTAATTCTGTATACTGACCTATCGTCGTTTGGCCCTTGTAACGGATTGTTACCGGCGAATCCCATCATGTTTACGTGATCTTTCATGATCATTATGTCACCGACGTTATAGTTGGCGTTCAGACCTCCAGCCGCGTTCGTCACTATAAGATGCGTCGCTCCTACCAATTTCATCACTCTCACCGGCATCGAGCACTGAAATTTCATGTATACCCACACATTTTTACATTTTCGATTATTTATCATATTTACGCGTTCAAGCAAATAAAACTTGAATTTATGTAGAACGTATTTATGTAAAAGAGTATAGATCCAACCACTCCCTCAAATCCAAATTTTACAGAAATGAGGAAAGATATTTTGGAAACTACAGTCAATTAAAAAATTAAATTACTTAAAACTAAAATTTCAAGAGTCGAATACCCCATTTGAAGAATATAGGTACGTATATTTAATTTTGGAAATCAACAACTGACGAATTTTAAAACTATGTTTTTTCAACGACATTCGTCAAAGTTTTTATACTTCTAGGTTTTCTACTCGACATTTTGTGTGAAGGTAAATCACGAAATAGCTGTAGGTAATGTACCCTTGGATTCATTTAAACCGTTAATTATAAATAAATCAAATGTCTCAAACTATTCTGAAGAGCAATAAAAAGAAAACGGAGGAGTACCTTCCAGAGCGGATATCCCTCGTAATAATGAAACCTCCCTTGCATGCACATGACTGGAACGCCCTGGAGATAACCAAAGACCATCTGCCCAACGTGACCCTTGACCGTCGATGACGGAAAATGTGGGATCTCCTCGTACGGGAAACATTGTTTTTGGGTAAGAGTGTCGGTGATGGGACCTGAAACAATTAATTACAATTACTTCATTTTCACCTTTCATTTTGACTACATTAATTTATCTCAACGCGTATATATATATAACCACGATCAAAATATGTTTAACTAATGCAGGTATACGAAAAAAGTTAAGAAAAAAATCTTATAATATATAATAATAAAAATTAATAGTAATAATTGATACATATAATACGTTTACGCGTACGCTAGAATGCAATATGTAAATTTAAACTTTTTATAATAATGTTTACGTTAATGTTTCCCTGGTAGAAATCAAAATTTAAAGAATTAGAATAGTCAAACTATATTTTGTTACATTAAAGGGATGTCGGACTTAAAAAATGGTCATTGTTTTACTTTTTTTTATATACAAGAAAACGAATTTTGGATAAAATTCTGAACTTCAGGCTCTTAGTTATGTTTTAAACGATATACCCAAATTTTTTCAGGTTATTAAATCCATAATTTGCTTTTTTTGACTAATATTTACCAATCAAAAAATGTTTCCTCAATTATTATTAAAAATTGATTTATAGCTACCCATATGAATTGTGTTCAGATTTTTAATTCAATATTTTAGATAATTTTTGGGTAGAAAGGTGAAGATTCCTGTAATTTTGGTCCAACATCTCGTTAATGAAAATGTTTTAAATAAATTTAAGTGAGAAGAAAAAAAATATTAATTTTCTATAGTTGACCAATAAATTTATATATATCTATATATACAAAGAGAAACAAAATATAATAAGAATATGTAGGAAATGTTTACCTAATCCAGAACCGCAAATGATACCGATTTTTGGTCGGATTGTCGTGCGATCTAGTAAATAATTTGCGCTCTCTTCTAGTGCCTCGAAGCTGAATCTGTAAAATAAAAATATACGAGGAATAAATAACAATTTAATTAGGATGTTAATATAGATTATTTTAACTTTACGATAACGTGGTAAATAATTTTTTTAACATAAAAATTAATTTTTCATTAATTTTTTATTTGGGGGTATAACAAGATTTTTACTATGAATACAAGTCTTTTTTCATTTTCTCGGTATAACTTTGAAAAAGAAAATGGTTAAATTATCGTTCATCCGTTTAAGATCGTTGACTACGGTCTACAGTAAGAACATTTTTAAACATGAATTTATAATTTGGATAACCATCCCTACCTTACCGACGTAAAATATTATACAAAATTGGATATAGTAATATAAAATAACGTATTTTCCAAAATGTTATTACTATATATACATTTACGATATTTCTGCATAATTTAAAATTATATTCTAGAGGAATTAAAATTTTTATTAAAAAACAGAAACCGTTAAATACATTTTCTATATATATATAAAATATAAATTATTTAACAGATGGTTAGATTATTAATAAAGGAAGGTGTCAGTGTACTTGCACAATATTCTATAAATTACTCTCCACTTTTAATTTTATACGATTGTATAGATCGATAAGGTTAGTAAACAGTGAATTTCGATACGTTTTTTCATTAGAGGATTTGTAAATTCATGTTAAACGATGTCGAAATCATTAATGTTACCAACCGAGTCTTTTACCGACTTAGAGCGTGTACTGTTATTAAAAAAATTAACATTTTATATTAAAACTTGGTTTATATTAAACATTGGCTAAAATTTGAACTATAACATTATAATTTCTATGTAAAATATTAGTAATCGCGAAAATGGTACTCCTCGATTGATAATATCAAGCGCGGCAAATTTAAATTAATGATTATAGTTTCGTACATCTGCAGTACAGTGAAAAAGAAATAAAAAAATGTATGGACTACTTGTAAAAGAAAATGAGTATTTCAAACTGAAATAAATAATTTGCCAAGATACGATTTTAAAATTATATTGACTTTGTTGCGTGTAAAAAGGATAGGAGCGGGTGTAAAAGCGTGAAAAGGCGGAGGCCGGAGCGCGAACCTGCGATTCGAATCGTACCATCGAATTAACCCTCAAAATCGTCAACTCTTCATCTCATAGACAAATCTAGTCGCGACTGCTTACGTTACAACTTAAAATTTTATTTATTTTTCATATATAATTCTTAGGTTTCCAACAACTAATTGTTGCAAACGTATATTCGACAAAGTATTCGACATATTTAAGCGTAAGAGAAATAAATGTACATATAATTCGCATAGAAACATTTCAAGACATAGTTTTAAAACATAGTCAAATTTATGATGTGTCGGGTATGTCTCAGTATAAGTGACCAACTAAATATTTATTAGTCAAATACAGATTAATATACATTAAAATTCATCATATCTCTCGAGTATACATTTCAATATTCGTAACGTTTGTTAGTACACTGCAACAGTCACCTCCGCGTACGTTACATGTATCCGCGGCCGTCCAATCGAAATGAATCAGCATAATGAAAAAGAACCCGATTAACGAAACTAATCGCGGAACTACTTGTAATATATCCCCCGGCGGGTTTGTACAATAATAAGATAACGCACACACTTACACTCCCACTAACACACGCACACACACACACGTATACCACCGGTCAAAATAAAATTCTATCAATAGCGTCACACTGATTAGCTCATCAAAACAATAGCCAAACTGTAAATACTCAATCTGTGCGTGTACACGCGTGTGCGTGTGTGTGCGTGTGTGTGTGTTGGTGTGTGTGTGTAAGCATCAAACACGCGATACGCGAAAGAGGCAGTTCAATTAATATTTTTTTTCTTTCTTTTAAAACACCATCGCTGTTATCTTTACACAAATTTTTCCAAGATATAATATATGTATGTGGATAGATAAGTTGAGAGACGAGACGTTTCTTCACTCGGTGCGTATTAGTAGTGAAGAAAATATGCCATATGTACGTGTGTGTGTGTGTGTCTTTTTAAATCTACGGCAAGTGTAGTGATGATGATAGAGGCTGTTGAGCGATGTGTCGTTAATTTCGGTTTAATATATAGATTATGCAATTTTGCACGAGAATGTGTGTTTGTGTGGGTCGATAACGAAAAAAAATCGGACCCCTATAGTGCAGTTGATATCCACGCGGTTTAATCGGCTTCGGTGCTGTTGAAATTCAAATTTTGTTTGTTACTTTATTATATTTTTTTTACTCCCGAGTTTTACCAAGGGATTTCAAATTTAAACTTTTTAGTTTTACAATTTTTTTTAATCAAGGTCGATATATTGTATCGTGCACTATGTAGGTTGTTTATAAATAGATTAAACGTAACATTTTCTTTTTCTTCTATTTATAAGGTCAAATCTGAATTTCCTCGTGTTTTTAAGATACTTTGAAATTTTTTAAGAATGTTTTAAGAATGTGTAAGTGCATATAAGTACGATTTAGGGGGTATAACGGGAGAATCGGAACATTTCATTAAAAAGACTTAGAATTGGAAAATGAACTTCGGATCACATGTGGTGCGTCATAATTCAGAAAATTTGAAGCGAATGAATAAATTCATATCTATTAACAAGTGAATTGCCTTAGTGTATAAAAACAAAAAGGATTAGCTATTTTGGTGTTAAAAATCGGTAAAATGTAACCTATAAAATAACTACTAAAAGAAGAAAGGGGCGAAATATCACACCTACTTGTTTACCCAGAACTTTCAATTCTTAGTTTTTAGGCACGACCGTTATACGGGTGAGCCTTATATTTTTTACTAAAATTCAGCGAGCAGTAGACAAGGAAAGAAATAAACGAATAAATAAATAAAAACGCAGAGAGACAATAAAGACGGAGTAGAAGGCATGAAACCGAAGGCGAGGATACGCTCGTGACATCGGATTTAAGCCGGACAACGTGTACATACGACTCGTATATGTATTACGGATATTACAAATCACACGTATCAAACCGATCTCTGTATATGTGTGGAGTTACCTCCTGTATAGAGAGAGAGAGGGAGAGAGGGAGAGAGGGAGAGAGACGCGCTAATGTACTACAGGGGACGCCGATTGTATTGTACAATACGCCAACCGGTCGTCGGAGGGCTATGTAATTCGCCCGTACTAATCCGACGATGCCCTTTGCACTTGACGTACATATACATCTACACACCTCTAGACACTATATTTATTACTTTTCTCTTTCATTGCTATTTTTCTTTATAGATTTAGTTATTTTTGGTATCGATATATGTTCTTTTTCCTTCTCTTAGAAATAAAGTAACAATATCGTTAATTATTATTAGTTAATAATATTATATTCACATTCTTATATAAAATTCACGTTTTTACAAAATATTTGACATTTATTTCAAACTAAGGTTTATTCACCAAGAGCGAGAAACCTTAGTTTGAAATAAAATTTGCGAGGATGACAAAATATACATCTATATTTAGCATTTATTGGTGTTTTAGTGATAAGTCCACTTGGCATTTCGAACCAAACATCAAATTTTCAACTATTTTTTTTAATAAAAATTAATTAAATAATTTAAAAATGTAATTTTGTAATGTAGTTATATAGTACAAGGGTCATTTTAACGGTTTTGTCATTAAAATGAGTTTCTAGACCATTTATATACGGATTTTTTTAACGGAATTAGTACACACCCGTGTTTTATTGTGTTTAAATAAATTAATTTTTATCGCAAAAAATTGTTTTACTTTTTACTAAATGATCAAGAGACGATTGTAATAAATGTTATCTAGTACAATACTTAATCGGCATATATCTACCCCGATTAACAGTCAATTTATATTCAGTATACATATAGTAAACTACTTAAAAAATAAAAAAAATAAACGTGTAACGGGCTTATTTTTATCCCTTTTACATAAAAATACATTTATTTTTATCAGGACCGAAATAAATGTATACAGTGAAAACGTCTGGGGTAGATTAGAAACAAATCCAGTGTTTCTTCTCATCCCAGAACGATTTCTGGATAATTTAATGGAATAAGAGGTTGGGTAGAGGTTCGAACGAATCCAGCGTTCGGCCTCGCCCAATAAACTCTTTTGTGAATATAATATATGAAAAAATCAGGTAGATGTTGGAATAAATCCAGTATTCCACATCATCTGATTAATTTTCTATGGAAAAAAGGAAAAATAATTCGGATAGAATGAAAAGCGAATCTAGCGCTCCTCTTCGTCCGAATATATTATAAGGAATTGGATTTAAGGGATAAAAGGACTTGGGTAAAGATTGGAATGATTCCAGCATTCCATCTTGTCCAAGTACCTTTTAAATGAACATCACACCTCTAGCTGTTTGATTAAACTTACAAAATTTATTTATTTCTAAAATTGGCGAGGAGGGTGCTTCCTTCCTCGCCTTACAGCTCGAGGCGAATGCTGAATTCGACAGCGAGACGGCCGGTTTTGTACCTTTGGTTAGAGGTGGGGACTGCTCTCCCACCTTCTTCACACCTACAGCTGGAGTTTTCGGTTTCCCTCTCTTCTCATTATAATTTTGGCACAGGGTCGTCAACCTCTCTGTCTTTATATTAATTTACATTATTTTTCAAAATCTGAATCTTATACTAATATAATAATTAACAAACGTGAAAAACAATCTTAATTTTACTTTGAATTCATTTTACTTTAATTTATTAATCAAATACTTATTTATTTTTTATCACTTTTCTCTCATATATTTTTTATATATATATCATGTATAATTATATATTATAATATTATAATATACTGTATAATTTCAATTTTTATTATTATTAACTATAAACAATATAAATTTGCAACTTAGTTAATTTTAGTCGTATTTCAATTTCAGAATATGTATATTTTGCAAAATAAAAAATCTTTAAATAAAATTATAAATTTTATTAATTTTGATTTATTAATTATTTAAATAAATTGATTTAAATAATTAAAAAAATCTTCCGAGAGTCGGGCTTGAACCCGGACCTCTTGCGTGGCGCGCTTATACTCTATCGCTTGAGCTAATACGCTATGTGACTGGAGCCTAACCATACATATATATATATGATTATGCCCGTCACATCACCCCCCTTTAAATTTGTGAAAAATAAATGAAACACAAATTTATGGAAAAAAAAAACTATCACTATGTACCCCATATTACCCCCCTTTAAATTTGTGTTCTTTTATGACTATCAAATAACATTAATTTTAAAAAAAAAATATCATATGTAGTTGCTTAATAAAACGAATTCAATTCTTTTCTTATATACATATAAAGATTATATTTTATTTACCGATCAATCAAACAACGTTGTTTAATTTTGTTGGGTCATGAAGATATCAAATTCTTCTGCTGACATCCCTGGATGATTTAAACTGTTGAAAAGTTCTTCAAGTTCATCCGTCGATGCTGGTGTTATTTTTTCTATTTGTTTTTCCTCAATTTGCTTTTCTAACTTTTTTATTTTTTTTCTACTTTCTCCATCTCTTCACTTATGAATTTTCTTTTTTCTGCTCTAGATGTTTGTGTAGGTACCGTTCTTGTTTGTACTTTTCTTGTCTGTACATAAGTACCATTACATATTCTTGTAGAAAAACTGGTTACCCATTTATTTTTTTGGTGGATCAGTCTTATACATTTTTCATAATGACGAAACCACTTCACTCCTTCATCACTTTCACAACTAGTAGATGTCTGAGTTGAAGCTTCACAAGTAGCAATTTTCTCAGTATTTTGAGTAAAATCTGGCATTTTCACTTTTTCTTTATAGATTTAGTTATTTTTGGTATCGATATATGTTCTTTTTCCTTCTCTTAGAAATAAAGTAACAATATCGTTAATTATTATTAGTTAATAATATTATATTCACATTCTTATATAAAATTCACGTTTTTACAAAATATTTGGCATTTATTTCAAACTAAGGTTTATTCACCAATAGCGAGAAACCTTAGTTTGAAATAAAATTTGCGTGGATGACAAAATATACATCTATATTTGGCATTTATTGGTGTTTTAGTGATAAGTCCACTTGGCATTTCGAACCAAACATCAAATTTTTAAGTTTTTTTTTTAATAAAAATTAATTAAATAATTTAAAAATGTACTTTTGTAATGTAGTTATATAGTACAAGGGTCATTTTAACGGTTTTGTCATTCAAATGAGTTTCTAGACCATTTATATACGGATTTTTAACGGAATTAGTACACACCCGTGTTTTATTGTGTTTAAATAAATAAATTTTTATCGCAAAAAATTGTTTTACTTTTTACTAAATGATCAAGAGACGATTGTAATAAATGTTATCTAGTACAATACTTAATCGGCATATATCTACCCCGATTAACAGTCAATTTATATTCAGTATACATATAGTAAACTACTTAAAAAATAAAAAAAAATAAACGTTAATACATAAGTACTCTCCGTTTTAAACTTGGCCTATTACGGAAGATCACTGCCAAGTTTATATATACATAATAGTCGATAAAGAGTGAACGATAATGCGCCGGCTACGTTGACAGGTTAAACTGCATCGTTTTTATTAGATCTAACAGCTACGTAACCCTACTATACTCTTCTTCACACCGTACTTTATAATTTACCAATTGAAAGTAATTCCTCGCTCAGGATTTTGTAATGAGCTGAATAAAAAAAAAAGAAGAATCAAGGGGTCCACACATTAAAATAGTTGTACGTGTAATTCAATAGACCGAAAGTGTTTTCGAGTCGGTGGGCAGTTTTTTTAGGATCACCGAAAATACGAAAATGTCGAATTTTTGAGAATGGTAATAGCGATAAGGGACGTCTTATGTCGAAATATGTGAAAAAAAGATCAAAGTTACCCGCTCGTATAAAGAAAAAATGTCCAATCGTTCTCAGGAGTACGAATCGACCATTCCATTTTTTGATACTTGGTTATATAAATTAAGCAATCGATTACTAATTCGTAAAAAATTTATCGAATCGTTCCTGTAACAGATACATCAAGTATAGTATTCGCCTTTCCTACATCCTCGATGTACTTCGAAGATTATCTTCGTTAGCCTAATTAGCGTGTATAATCGCCGCTGGACTTTCAATGTGCGTGTGCGCGCGCGCGCGTGTGTGTGTGTGTGTGTACGTTTCGATCAATTGCTATTGAGAGACACTAATGGATAATTAGTATACTCGTTACTTTCTCACTCGCGTTTCACCCTCATCGATTCCGTCTTCCGTATTTCCTTTTTTCTCGCGTATACGTACGCGTCGTTCCCCTCGTTCAGTGTCACTTTTTTCATGGCAAAGAGAGGGTAAGATCAGCGCTTTTCGCTCTATCCGTCTATTCGTCCATTCGACAACCCACGCTCTTAATTACCGATTTCGAGAAATCCAATTATTCTGATTGAACTGTCGTACGACTTTTTCTTTTCTCTCGCGAAGGAATTTTTGACAAGAGAATAATTGCCTATATATACGAAATACTGATGGCCATTAACTTCGTAATTGATGGCCGAAAGAAGGTTCTACCTATCCTCGACAATCCTCAATTATGGATGGATACACGCAAAGACATTTATATAATTAATAGATTCTAGAAAGTTACTATATAGTTTATACATCAAATTTTACAAAAGTTATAGTAAATATTAGAAAAATTATAGTACATTTATCTATTTATTTAGTTACTTATTAAATTAATGGAAGTATGAAGAAGAGGAAAAAAATTTGCTTCGAGATAGTTTTTGATTTCTGTGAGTATACTTTGATTAATTGACTTTGTCTGTACTGAGTTTTTTTATACTGAATTTGTATTAATAAATTGTTTGGAAATACTTGTAACGTAATTATTGTGAAATATGACGAATTACGATTAAAATGACAAATCCATATTGATGCTAAATGGAATTCATTTAATATAATTGTAAACATAGAAACATTATTGTATATATGGCCATAGTAATACAATTAAATAATTTTTAATAAATTTTAGCACCTGAAGAAGGAGACAAATTCTCTCCAAAACGTTATGCAATTAATTATTTGTATTAACTCGTTAAATAGTATTAACTACTTTAGCATTCGTTGTGACTCACTTATTAGACTTTTTTCTGAGTGTAGAGTTTATTTTCAATTGTTCACGTTGTGACTTTTGACTTTAGAAAGTGTATTACTTTTGTTTTTTTGACAAATTTCCAAAAGTGCGGTAAAATTACTGCGACCGTAGCATAAAATCTTTGAGTTTCAATAAAAATTTTGAATGAGTAAAAATAAAATATTTAAAACTAAAGAATGCACAATAAATATCTCGATATATCGAATTACTTAAGCATAGAATAATAGTACTTTCTTATTCAATATTTCAAAATTGCGTATATGAATATATGTATAAATATCGTAGAGTAAAATTATAGAAAAGTATGAAGATTTCGTCAATTTGCGATCAAAATTTTAGAAAAATGCTTTATGTCATATAAATCAGTTTGATATTGTCATTCGTAACGTTCCGTAACGATATTATATAAGAGCGATGAAATTGGAAAACAATACCTAGATATACATATATGTGTGTTTTTAATAAATTACAAAAATACAATCGATCCGAGATAAGCAAGCTTCGAGCTAACAAAAACGTACAATTGTTTACTAACCGTATAAAATTGATTCTCGACACAAAGACGAAAAACAATGAACGACTAAACAAAGAAGACATTACTCAAAAAAAAGTGAAACAAAAAATATGTCAAAGAATAATACAAAATGCATGTGCGCGCATACAGATACATGCACACATACCGTTTGATATATATACACATAAAATCACGTGTATACAGTCGATAGAGTGTAACTTCGGAACTTTACCGATGGTCTCCGCTTAATGGATTAAAATCGAAGGAATTACAATTAGCCGGAAACGTTATGGATTCTCATAATTGTTTTCCTCTCGAAATAGCAAATGACGAATTACTCATTGTTTATAAGCAATTATATTATTGCATTTTTTGTTTTATGTATACTCGGAGAAAAAAACATAAAAATATATAAGAAAGTAAAAATATAATATATTGGCCTAACTTAACGTTTTTCTTTTATATCAATATGTGAGATGGTGGAACACGAAAAAGCGAATCTATCAAATCGTACTTTCTTCAGAATCCAGAGTTAACGACACATAGACGTATAGATGATTTTTTCTTTTTATTTCGTTTTATTTACACTTTTTAGATTTTGCATAGATTTACTAATTAGAAACTAAATAATAAGTGTAAGAGAGTTTTCGCATATAATTATTGTTGTACCCTTCTGGGAATAATTATTCTTTTGATTTTGTACCTACGAGTATAGAAAATTTAAACCGTCGGTACACCTTGCACAGGTAGGTATTGAACATTACGATATTATTACATTTTTCTAAGCAAACTGGAACGTGCAGTATTTTAATACAAATATTTAATAATATGCCGTTATTGTAATGCAATACAATTCGGATAAAAAAATGTTTAGTATTTTATTAGACCGTGATTTACTCCGATAGAAACACTTGGTATACATAAAATAAAGAAAGAAACGATATTCGCGGACACAGAGGCGGTACGGGCAATCAGTATATTATAACTATCGAGGTAAGTGCCCGGCAATTACGCGATACATTCAATAAGCGTGAATAATCACGTAAATTAGATCGAGATTATAATACACAGTCTGTATACATATATATATACATATACCATATACCATATACCATATACCGCGATACCGATAGAATAAGAGAGAGATAGAATCAATTTAATAATACGAGATTTCCTAAATTTCAAAATAATTCCGCAAACCAATATACACGCACTGAGTAATTATTAACGATTTATTAATTAGTATACCGATAAGTCGCTCCGAGTTTCTCTCTCTCTCTCTCTCTCTCTCTCTCTCTCTCTCTCTCTCTCTCTCACGTAATCGATATAAACATACATATACAAGAGAGAGAAAGATTTGAATTATTATATATATGAAAATGATTAGCGCGCGTCGATTTCTTAATTAGAATCAGTATGTACGAGTCATCCATCTTCCTTACAATCGAGACGGACGTGAACTCACAGCAATTATCCATGATATACCTTTAGATTAATTAATTAAAGTTAATGGCCCTTCCGAGGTGCGACGGGTCGCTTCATCGAAAAATGAGCTGACCTTTTACTCACTCACATTCTTTCTTACTTACTTCTTCTTCTTCTTCTTCCTCCTCCTGTTCCTCTACCTCTTTTTTAACGTCTTGGCATCTCTCGGATTATCGATCATTACACTTTCGTTTAATTTGCACTTTTTTAAATTATCTTTATCGCACATTGTGACAAGTATTTTACCAAACATTTTTAATCATAGTTAAATAATAATATTAATAATATATTAATTTATCAGTCTTTCCCAAATAAATCTAATTTTACATTAGTCAAGGCTTTGTGTACTCTTTGTCCACTATGGGTAGTGGAATTTCTCAGAGTTCACCCAGACTCTATCCCAGACTCCTATCAGTAATAATAATAATAATAACTTTCTATAATTAATTCAAATTTACCGCGTTTAAAGTTATACTCAATAAATCGTCATATAGTTTTACCAAAATTAATGTTTTATAGAAATACATTTTACAAAATTCTTGGAGACATGTGCTCAAAGTTTACCCCTCGTCTGAGCCAATTCCTATCCATTTTACCGTGAAAATCGTTAAGTTGATTCGCAATTTTTATTAAAATTGACATAAAATTTAAATAATTTATTATATCCACTAAGTTTATTAAAAAATTTAGTTAAATTCACATCCCCTTTTGAAACATATTTGATTCTCCGAATCCCATATGTGAAACACGCTTTATATCTCGATACAAAAAAGTATTCGTGTATAGATCGATAGCATCATTAATAAATTAATTGACGTATATACACACACACACACACATATGTATTGAAATGAAAAATTCTTTGAGACACCGTTCATTCAACGAGGATATATAAAATGATTCGCAACCCTCTCTCTTTACATCTGAATATATAGATAAAATTTGAACGGGGGAGGTGCGGCCGGATTAATTAATTAATTCGAAGCAAGTTAGAACCGTGCTAATTGATTTTGAACGAATGGATTTTGAGCCCGCCGGGTTCAAATGCAACTCACCCCCTTCCCCCGCTTACTCTCTCTCTCTCTCTCTCTCTTATTATACGCGCGCGTACGCACGACCGTTTATAATACATGACCACTTGAACTTTCATTCGTAAAATCGCGATTTAGAGTATTCAGCGTTTTCTCGGGGATCGATTTTCCATGTATAGAGTTATTATATATATTAGCAAAATTTGTTATTCAACCTTTTTTTCATTTTCAACTCTTAAGTAATCGAGTGATCTGTTTTTTATCTTTAATTCGCATCGTTTCATTATCGTTATCGGTCGATCATCAATTAAAATTATGTACGTGCACTTTGTGAAATTTGAGTAAATATACGTCCGTTTTTTCTGTTAAATTTTTAATCATCGTTCGACATTCGCGAAAATAATTAATCCACTCGCTAATTAGCATGAGTTAACGAGATGAGCCGTATGAAAAAGAAGAAAAGATACACCGAGTTCAATTAAATTACAAGGAGAATCGATTCCAAAGTGTTGCGCAAATGTGCATTTATCTTTGCAAACTACACCGAGAAAATTTCCTAATAAAAATTACCGTGACGACGACACTGTAAACCTGGCCTTAATAGTATCACCAGTTCAAACAGAGATAACCTGAAAATTCATTATTTTTATTTTTCAAAAATCGTTTCGTATCAGTTGTTTGACAATAGCTAACCTGATGCTTGTAAAAAAAAAAATCGTTCGTATCAACTGCTCGGCAAAAGATACGTTCGTAAAAGATAAATCATTTGTTTTCGAAACAATTAATAAAAAGTATATACAAACAAAAAGAAAAAGAAAAATAAATACGTACCCTAGAGAATCTTATTAGTATTTATTTAAAACTATCATTTTTGTATCAGCTGTTCAGTATAAAAATCGTATCGTGCGATTTTTACGACACTCTCACGGTAATGTTTATAAGAAAATTTTATTTAAAATTCAAATAATATAAAACTTGTTAAAAAAAGAAGGAGTGAAATGGTTAGAGTATACGTAAACTAAAAATGTTAATTACACGTAAGGAAACTCGAGAGTAATATACGTGTCCGGCTTGTTTATTACTCACAAAGTTGCTCGTTTGACCGTCCAAGTTTAGTCAAAGGAAACTAATTGTGTTCGGTAGGTAAGCATCTCGGTCGTTGCTCTTGAAACTTGAAACTTAGAGTCACTCTAACCTGACCAACAGATGTGTAAGTCCGGTCCTTATTTTTATTTTTTTTCTCTCTTTTACCCCCTTTTTTCCTACGAACATGTATACAACTTTCGAGTACCAGCGTTTCCAAGGGTTTTGAATTTAATTTAACTTTTAAAACCAATTTCGACTTTGCTTTACTCGTTACGCAAATTTCGAGAGATTTATAATAGTAAATTTATGTACGTACGTATCTGCACTAAAAAACAAATATCTTTTTTTCGATTAAAATTTGCTCGTTTTTTAATTAAGATTTATTACATCAGTGTAGAATAATTATTATTTCTACATGATATGTAAAATTTTGTTCGATTGTCATAACGATTTATCTCGTGATCAAACTTCCGTCTGATAAAAGTCACGATCTTTTTTAAACAAAATTTCATTCAAACTGACAAACTTTTCACTTGAAACAAAATAAAATTATGTTTCTCTCTTTATGTGGAATATTTTCACTGGATTACTATAAACTTCTGAAAATCTCGATACCATTTAATTCAGACTCGTTGGCTTAAAAAAATAATTTTTCACTCCAAGAAATTTTGTTTTCCAAACGTATCCAACAGAACCATTTTTTCTTTCGAACCGACTAAATTATTGTATGTTGCATATGATACCCTACTTATAAAACCAATTATTTTTCATAAAAATTCCTTACGCTAATAATCGAACGATCGACCAATAGCTCCACAAGAAAATCGAAACCATGAATATTGATTATTACTATTTAAATTTTCTTGAAACTCGATCAACTAAAAAAAGGAAATATATCGTATAATTACACCTCGGCGCATCAAGAATTTCATTACGCGTACAAATTATGCGAACACACACATAGACGGACATACATCGAGGTTCAACAAATTTTACAATTACCATAATTTTTTTTAATCTTAATGTATATAATTATCTGTTTGCACAGACTATTTTTTTTGTACTCGTAATAGATATACCGTTGAAAACTCTCCGAGGGCAGAGACTCGTTACGATCGATACAATTCTATTTAAGAATGTGATTTATCAACGAGGAAACGACAATTAAAATGTATTATTTAGGTATATATAGAATAATTGCGCGATAAGCCGTAAATGAAATAAAAAATTAACTTTTACGATACATATTTCTAGTAAAGAGTGAAGTAAAATCGAATCGCTATAGATAAATCAAATTTAATATTATACATATTCATATATTGTAAAATACACAGTGTACGGGTGGAGTGTAATATTTGCGCCGAGATAAAAACATTTAAGATTTATCGTATAGCGTATAGTGCGCGACCTTTTTTCTTAAAAAATTTATTTAAACGAACAACTGTATAATATATATAATATAATTATCGGTCCTCCCGAACTACATGCTTTATTTTTGGAATAAAGCGGCCCATTATACCCTTTTTCCACTATGGTTGGTGAAATTTCCCAGAGTAACGGCCTTTTTCAAAAATTAAAACAAAAAATTGTAATATAAAACTGTATAATACAGTTGCATCAAACATTTCTACGAGAAATTTTGTTTCGTAATGCAATCGAGTACGCTTATCGTATAATAATTAAAGACATTTCGTATATTCCTTTTCGATAACTACATGTACATACATCGCTCGAGACGAAAATAAAAAATAAAGAAACATAAGTGATCAGTAGCCTCCCGCGAATAGTCTTATCGATATATACATGTGTGTGTGCGCGTGTGCGTGTGAGTGTGTTCAAGAACCTCGTCATTGCTGCTCGGATAGCGATAAAAACAATGTGCATGTGAAAAGAAGGGAGATAAATAATAAGAGCACGCTTGGAGAGAGAATTATATTTGTTGATGAAATCCATTGTGCGATTGGCTGATCACGTTTTTTTTTTTCGTCTTCGAAGCCTTATGCAAGCGAGCGGTCACGTTTTCCTAATTATCAGATTCGCGTCTTCAAACGCTTCGATCGATATATCTATATGTGTTTCCGTAAGGGATCGGAACGTTGATCTTCATTTTTTACTGAAAATGCGTATATACAATAGAAATCTTATCGTAAATATTTTAAGTTTCGGTTGGTATATTTCCGTAACAATTTGGATCGTTAATCTTCAGATTTTTTTTTCCACCAAAAATTAAAGAGATTTTAATCTTTTATCGATATATTTCCGTAAGAGATTCATTGGAACGTTAATCTACATTTTTTACACTAAAAAAATTATAGAATCTAGGAAATATCGTATTTTAAAACTTTCCATTGATATATTTCCGTTTAGAGGTCATCGAGTCATTAAGCCCTCATTTCTTCAGGGAAGAAAATCGTAAATGTTTTCACTCATATATATATACATAATTACAAAATCTATTTAGACGTAAAAATTTCCAGTATTCATGGTATAAGTACGAAGCGTTGATAATAATTCAAACACCTCATCTGAACCAAAATAATCTACTTAAAATTCTATTTAAAAATTATTACTAAATTACTAAAACAGAATATTTTCAAACCAAAACAAAAAAAGGAAGAAAAAATTAAACCTATAGAATTTCTTATATTAATGGGTTTGTAATTATTATGTTATAACGTTTAAATGTACAAAAATGTATAAAAAGAACTTATATAGTGCAAAGTTAAGTCACATTAAATTTCTAATAGATCAGATGCCGGGGTGACGCGTTCATTGAATAATACACTTGTGTTATCATCTGTATTGACTTTTTTCCTCTTCTCTACTGCACAGGATTTGCATAATACATTTGCGGATGGTAATTTTCTTTTTTTATCATTATCATTATCATTGTTACGTTTAATTCGATTTGACGGGTAATTAATCCAGGTTTTTCAATTTATAAATTACATCGCTGAATTGATAGGCAATTGCAAATATTGTTAGAATTTATGTAAAAAACTTTTAATGAATAATAAAATAATAATATATTTATTTAAGTGTCGCTCCTTTGAATAAAAATATATGATAGAAAATTTATGATAAAAAAAAATAATAAATGAGTGAATTAAAAATATTTTTAGATTAACGTAAATCATAATTTTATCGTAACACACAATAAAGTACAGGATGCAAAAATGTTTTGTTAAAATAATCAACAATTATTTAATGAATAATATAAGTGTGAGTAAAAACCGATATATAAAGTGTCTCAGTTGACAAAAAATAGTGTTAGAATGAATAGTAAAAAAAAATTAAATTTATTGGAGTACAGTTCAATTAAAAAATAACTGTTAAATCGATAGGAAATTGTATCGAAATAAATAATAATACAAGCAATGCTTAATAAGTAATGTTATTTTTCATTATTGTTTAACTGAATAGTTACAGTGCTAATCGATATTTGTAATAAATACTAATTTTTCTTTAAGTACAATTCGATCAAAAAAATATAGAATTAACACAAGATTTTAATGAATAAAATATAAAAAAATATTGATTAAAGTTAGATTGCTAGATTGAAAATTGTATGTTTAATTGAAAATGGCCGAGTTAAATAAACAAACAAACAAATCGATAAAAGATATCAAAGTCAGGCGAGAAGGTAAACGTTCTAAACGAATGAATGTGTAACAATTAATCGTTCGAAAGAACGAGGAAGTGGTATATAAAAAGTTTCACTCGTAACTTGACGTTAATCACAGGTAAGTAGTACAGTAACGCGTGAAAAATGAGAAAAATGCAAAATCCGTCGGATATATTGCTCAAGAGATAATAAGCAATAATTCCTTACATACATCGATTAAACAGGCGGATAATAACAACAAAAAGTAATGAAAAGTCAGCGATTTTTTATAAAAAAAAAAAAGTAAAAAAATAGTAAAAAGAGAACTCACTGGGAATGTACGGTTCCGGTGTGTTTGACATTCGTGTGTACGAAATCGTTTTCGCTAGGCCTCTTGATGTGGCGAATGTGGCCCTCTTTCTTCTCGACCATCGGCATCTTGTCACCAAGTGTGAAGAAAATACGAAGGGTAAGAAAAATCGGTAAAATTCACCAAAGAGTAAAATAATGTATAAAAGATAAAAAGATAAATATCCGAGATAAAAAGTAGAACCGTGCGTGTCGCTAGGTACGAGGAGTGCGTATTTAAATGCGCGATACTCGAACCGTAAGTCGTTTTATATACCAGTTGCGGGGCCCCCTTGACCCTAGCTACATCGAGTGGTAGGGGTAATTTGCTGCATGCCCCCCACTTGCGAGTTACGCACAGCTCAACTTGGCCAATCTTAACTTGAGGCCCGTCACTAATATGTACTGCGTATGGAGGGACGACCGGCCGATAATCGTTAAGAGCGTTGACTGATTTTTTCTTTTCTCTTTCTTTTTTTCCTCTCTTTCGTTCCTTCCTTCGTGAGATATCTCGAGACCAAGACCGTGCGTACTCGAGGGATTCTGTTTACCGATCGGACTGGTCATTCTCTTTCATACATTCAATTTTCTTTATCCATCGATCGATCGATCGATATAGGTATATATATATACGTACATACATACATCGATAAATTTGATAAGTTAAAGGGTAATTAATACTATAGTTCCGCCTTTTATCTTTCCTTTTTAAAGCTACAACCGCATTGTCGCTAAAGTAATCACGAATTACGACACGAAGCAACATTCGCTCATTTCCATTCTCATTTCCATGTTCTCGACGATGTCGAGTTGCAATTTTCGAGATTATTAAATGTTCATTTAGTATAATATTCGATCAATCTTTTGAAGGTCAAGTACGCGTTTTTAATTGAAATAACGAAAAGAAATTTTTTTTGTATGCAAAGTTGGCCGATCTTATTAGGCTGGACAAACAATATACGGAAATGGAATGATGAATATAAAGATACACTGAGAAAAATGGTCTATTGAAAATTACTTTATTTTTTTTTAGAAACGTAGGGATATACTTGGGTTATCATAATTTTTCCAGATAATATTTTATAGTCAATTTTAATATACCGTTTTTTGAATGCGCTTGTATATAAAACACACAAACGTTTTCTATATAAAGAAGTCATGATTGAATATTGTAAAGCCAAGATAAACATTACAGAAATTGACTCGTGGTAGTGCACATGAGTTTAAAGTACTAAAGGTTAGATTTGATTGGGTGTTCGATTTTTATGCGCCAAAAACGTGAAGTTTGAATTTGTATGATAAAATCATCGTGATAAGAACAAAGATATTAAGAAAAATAATTGTTTCAATAAAATAAACCAGCCTATTTTTAATAATTTTTTTCTGAATTTAGAAATGTTTAGTTACTGAGAAAAGGTATGAGGGTCCCAGGCTAACTCCAGTTTAGTAAAAATCTTGAATCTACGTGTATAATTTATTAATTTGTCCATTCCAATAATGAGTTTGGCGAGTTTAGACAAGGAAACGTGGCGTGTAACTAAAAAATCTACTTGGCCTTATATACATCAACCCTGTTAGATATACTTACCTATATCCTCTCTATAGTTAAGATGATAAACATTAGGTAATTTAAATACCTAAAAATTAACTTATTTTTTGGTAAATTTCTTCGATAATTGGCTTATAGTAATTTCCCAAAAATCTGTTATGATTTATAACAGGGATACTTTAAATTCTCTAATTTGCAACGAAATATGTGTATATATGTGATAAGATACATGACAACATTTTGGATGCTACTGTATCAGGGTAATCCCCGCAAGTAAAAAAATAAACGTTCGTTCTTAAACATAAATATTTTTAATATTGTTACGTGAAGCAAAAAGGGTATATGAGCGAGGGAAAAAAATCGTACTACGGAACGCGATATCTTGTATTTGGTCACCCGACTCCTTCTCGCACATTTAAACGCACGTTAACGTACGTACGTGACGATATTATCAACAGCCAAATAATAGTTTTTTAATTATTCAAGAAAATTCCAAAAACTAATGGAACAATTTATTTTATGCCAAAATTAATATTATTGGTTTTAACAAAGTAATTATAACAAAAATTATTGTTATTCTTGTAACTAGAAATATAGTTACTACACAAATGAATAAAAAATTGGAAAAAATTATTATTTTGCGTACTCAAGGCCCCATATAACGAAACGAACTTTGCGATTATGATACCAAAAATCTCATTTTTTACCTTATGCGTAATGGTATTTATCGTTTCGTTCGAAAGAAAGATAAATTATCGATCTCTGCGTACCAAAATTTCAGATTAACAATACTTTATTGCCGACGTATTATTCAATCCTTTGTAACTGATTAGCACCGCATTCGGAGCGTAAAAATAATAATAGTAAACATTACACCTATGAATTTGTATGATTTATCAAAGTAATTATTATTGGATCTTTATAGGTAGCACGAATTATAATTAGCGAGTGCTTTTTAGTGTTACAATAGTGTTCAATTTCAATAAAAGCTTGGTTATTGTTAAATACTAATCGTTTGTATTTTTAGCCTTATATCATTACTAAATGTATTTTCAACTTTATTAGTATATTCCTGTATGCAGGAATTTTCAAGACGCGCATTCGTTCGCAGTGGTATATTTTAGAAAATATCAGTGACTTTCACCCACTGCAAAAAAATAATTAATTAATCTTCGTTATTTCTAAATTACGTTTTCTACGTTGTATATCTGTAAAAATTACAAACAAATAATAACAGTGTAGTAATATCCCGTTTCCTAGTGCATTATCAAACTCGAGTTTCTCCTCTTAAATTTGTTTACATTATTTTTAACGATTTATTAAAAAAACATAATTTTTTATTACCAATCAGAGCTTAGTATTGTACATGAAAAAGAAAAGTAATAAATTGAGGAATTCCTGCGGAGAACTTGTTCGAGATTAAGTAAATAGCGTTTTCTTTTAAATATAATTAATTGAAATTAAGGAGGTGTTAAAGCTAATCGAAAATTCAAACTTTCCATGGCCTAAAATTTCGGACTTTTTAATTACAATATTCATTCGAATAATATGGTTTATAATTTTCTAACCTACAAAATTATATACTACGTAATTTTTAAAACGATCAATTTATTAGTATACAAATAAACATAATTTGTTTTCACCCTGTTAAGGTTAATTACTACACAATTTTTCGGTAAGGGTTGAGTTACGAAAACGCAATGTAGATCATCAGTAAACTTTATTTTTATATAATCTTTCGTATTTTCCGATTTATTAATAATCGCATTGTTGGTAAGGTAAAGAGGGTGAAAATTGACTTTATAACACTATAATAGTAATTCTCTTTATTTTCTTTTGAATAGAGAAGTCTTCGCATTTGCTTGAAACAATGTATATATGAATTTGTCCAAATTTTTAAATTAAGACTTTCAGAATGTTTATTAAATAAAATAATCAGGCCCTTTAAAATGCTCAAAACTTTTTGAAGAAAACACTTTTGGATTGGGAAAGGTAGTTCGGGTCCCTGTAATTTGGGTCTGACATCTAAGAAATGTTTGTCAACACTCGAATCTATATGCATTATACGAAAAGAGGCAACAACCTTTCGTTGTAGACGCCACAATGAGATGCTAGTATCGCAGCAGGTAAATACACATAAACACTCACACATTTATCAGTCACATAAATAAAGGAGAAAGAAAGAAAAAACCCGACTGACACTGATATAATGAAATAATTAATGCCACATTACATTAATGCGTTGCGGAAATTTTCCCAAAATCGAAATATGAAATAAAGAATATATAAGAGAAAAAAAAATATTTCTTAATTAACTTATCGCGTATACATAAGGAATACATCGTTATAAACTTCATACATTCGTTAATCGGATTTTTACGAGGTGTCGCGCAATATTTACATAATTACAAACGCCTCGTTTTATTTTATTCTTATCACCATCGGACACCACTATGCGTATTTATGTATGTAACCTATACATACCAAGGAAAGTAAATCGAGTAAAGGAAAAAAGTAACAGGTTCGAATATAACCCGAAGAGTAACGAGAAGATGTATAACTCTTGAGAATAATCGACATTCCACTAAAATTACCATATACTTACGAGATATATGCGCACGAACGTATATAACATTTTTCACATTCCACGAGTATGTGTATAACAGAATTTTGTAATTTTTTCGAAAGTCCGAGATAAATATTATACGATATTAGGTATTCGAGCAATCAATATATGGAAACGTTTTGAATAAATTTCCCGGTCGAATATACGCTGGTCAAGGTTCGTCACATTTTTCTCTTTTAATAATGCAATTATGCGCGCGCGCGCGCAGTCTAAGTGCGCGGATTTTTATAGTTTTAAAATTTTTTCTTTGACCTTAAATCGAACCTGTATTGGAATAATAATACTGTCTACTCGGAGATGAATATATTATATTGAAAATTATACCGTATAGTAATGAAAAGTATAATGGAAAATTTCGAATTTTTAACTAAAGCAGTCATGTAATGTTTTCAAGTCTCTGGTTAATGTTTACAAGCTGGGCAATAGTTGACAACGGGACAAAATTTCAATTTTAGTTGAATGATATGTGAGAAAAAGCGTTTCATCGGAAGAATGAAAATGGATACTAACCTTTCTATATTTTAGACGATAAAAGTTGCGAGTCAAAGAAAATACCTATACAGAATTTTTGGTTAATCTGAAACTTTCTAATCGTTTTTTAAAGAATTTAAAATAGATTTATTTCTATTATAATTTCTAAATATGTCTTCGAGCGAAAAATTATTCCTTTGCAGAGCCAAGTCTGGGAGAATCGGTATCAAGAATTTCGAAATTTCATGCTAATCGAATTCAATTAAAAACCAAAGTCAAAAAGTCAACACAAATATAACTTCAATGTTCTTCTTTTGCGAAGTTTTTCATTTAAAGTCAACCGTTTTGTATACTCCTCAAAGAATATTTACATACATCGCTGAAAAAAGTAATGATTTAACTCTGTTACACAGTGGAATAAGATTCAAGAGATTTTTTTTCACATCACAAACATTTGAGATTAGTTTATTAGTAAAAAATTTTAGAAAAATCTATTCAATGATAATGAATTTTGGAAATAAGCAAAGAGCTTACAATCACTAGTGCCATGGATACAGTTTAATCAAATAAACAAAAATTACGTTGATTTGCTCCATCAGATAAATGATAAATGCACCGAAAAACAGGAGTAAAACTAACGAAAAATCATGTAAACGAAAGTGAATAATGGATTAATACGTAACGTTTGTTATAGCACAACGATACAGAAAAAAATGAACAGTGACAACCATGATTTATCGGTAAAGTGTACATTTTGCAATTCGATACTTAACGATCTATAGTTCCCCGAACGTGTCACTTTTCTTTGCAAAAAGAAAAGCACCGCGCGACAAAGTGGGCGTACGTCCGGAATACTTGACCACTATTGGTCCAATACACGTACAAACGAAGAACGAATATTTGCCCAACTTTCG
Source organism: Theocolax elegans (assembly GCA_026168455.1). Classification (NCBI taxonomy): domain Eukaryota; kingdom Metazoa; phylum Arthropoda; class Insecta; order Hymenoptera; family Cerocephalidae; genus Theocolax; species Theocolax elegans. The sequence goes on along the minus strand of CM047428.1, from coordinate 87,395,470 downwards.
GGAAAAATTCAATATTTACCAAAGTTTGAAAGAAAATGAAAATTACACGGTCGCACGCACGTGTTACTGGAGATAATTCCCCAATTGTTACAAACGATTGAGCAATAGGTGTTAATTAGACTTTTCGTGAAAAGTAACCAAGTTAATTTATCAAATAAAAAGAAGATAACGCGCGCGTATATCGACCTTCAAAATTGAAATTCGGCTTCTGAACTACCCAAGACAGTTAAAGTGAATAATTATAGGTACGATGATATTCGATGTATTAAAAGAGATAAAAAAGAAAATTAACGAAAAGATCTATCGTAATTTTAATTCGAGCACCGTCGAGTTATTCGTTTAATTAACCTGATTGCACATGTGTAGACAGATCTCTTTAGTCAAACGTCTATAAATATAGAAATGTACACGTTGAGTTAGATCGATCGTTATCGCGTTATACACACCAAATAAATGCAGAATCATACGTAGGATAAATAAGATATTATGTATTTGCATAAATCGAACGTCGATCTTCGTCGTTGGCGTTATTATACATATATGTTGTCCCCGAATAGACACGTTGAGCAATCGCCTTGGAATTGCTTAACTCGGCTTTTAATGTGTTTTCTCGAACAAGAAATATTTTCACTCCCGTTGATAATGTTAAAAAATTGACATTATCTTTTATGTGTGTATATATGGTCCGATCCTCCTCTCGTTATCTGTCAGTGTCGCGTATATGTCTGCACAAAACACGCACACACAAGTGTATACGTACAAGCTTTATTAACTGACAAATCCTCGGTTACAGTAGCCTCATCTCCAACTGTGCTAACGATCTTCATTTTTTCATCGAGTAAACGCACTCTTCGCAACTGTCGATTGATACATTCCAATTTCAAAGACTTTTTTTTCCGATTGATTTGTATATTTCTTTATTATTTATTATTTTATTTTATTTTTTTTTTTCCAACGGACCGTGTTAAAAATATACATAATCTTTTTTAATTTTACCTCATTTTTCTCTAAAATCGATTAGAAATCATCAACGTGAAACATTAAATATTAATTAAAACCATTGATATATTTTAAAATATATATCATTGTGTACTGTTACGATAAACGTTACCTTTGATACTATAATAAAACGATAATTATTATATATTGCCAAGTAAATTTATAAAAAATCCCAACCATTCAATTTCAACGTAACTTGAAAATACATAAAAATACGATATTCATAAAAATTATATATATTATTATAATTATTTATACGTAAGTAGATACTATTATATACATTATTATTATTTGATAATATTGTATTAGTGAACTATAAAATTCAATAAAGTAAGTGTAATTATTTACTTTTTGTATAAGTAACAGGATATAATTTTATTAGTTGATAGTTAACTACTATCAAAAAAATGAAAAGTTACTTTCTGCGGGTTATTTATTGCCGTAGAACAAAATACCAATAATGATAAAATAAAATACTAATAAAATTAAAATTTTGTCTTCTTACATTGATGACTATAATACTATTAAGTACATTATTTAACCATACATTCGATTACAATCATTCAATTACTATGTATATCTTACGCTATTGTCCAGATTCCATACTGAAATATACTATAGGGTTATGCCTAGTTACTCGCACTGTATAAAAGTATTTACAGGTGACAAAAAATAAAGAAAAAGGTTAGAAAATGTCTCAATAATCAATACTTATTTTCTTCAATTATTCATTACTCTATAATTCATTCTTATTTAATATTTTTTATTTTGTTATTTATTATATAGTTTTTTTATTTATTTTATTTATATAGGTAAATAATTGTTTAAATTTATTTGTTCCTTTTTGTAATTCCGCCTTTGAAATCGTTACGTCTGAGATTTTTTCTTTTTCACCGATTTAATTAACGATTACGCCCGTATCAACGTATCGCGATAAGTCTATTACTATTGTATCTCTCGATTATTTACCACGATGCATTATTCGGTATCAGTGGGGATAACGAAGAAATTTACTGTAATTAAAGGTGATCGATTGTAAAAATATTCGAACAATGTTTCGTTACACGTGCTGTGCATTTTTCAAGAGTTTATGTTTCAACCTGCACGCGAAAGTTCTCCTTTAGTAAGTAATAAATACAAAATTTAAATGCCCCGCGGAAATTCAACTTGTCAGGATTTTTCAATTTTCGATTAAGGGAGGAGTACGTGTTGTCATTTGTACCGACATACCTTCTAATTGATTTGATTCCATTCGATTTGATAGGCAGATCGACGACGATATAACATGGTGGATTTGCATTCGATTCGATTCGATCGATCGATGACGTCGCAATGTACCGCGGACCGATATTCGATAGATCGATACTTTCGTAGCATATATGACTGTTTAACGAAAAAAAAAGATACGCGCAGTATGTGGTATAAGGAGAAATGCAGTTATTAAACTTTTGTACTACTTATAAATAATTTATGTTAATGCTTTGTAAAAAAGGTGTAAGAACTTCTTGTTCAACACTGCGAAATTGTTTGAAAATTAAAATTAACTATCAGTTTACGATTATCTACAAAAATTTACTTTAGTTTTTATTTTTGTTTCTGGTTGTCTTAGAGTTAAAAACATGCGATAAAAAGAACCAGAGATATTACAGAAAAAATCGTCACTTAAAAAATTTTGCTTAAGCTAAAATAATATATTACAAACAAAAGATCAAATCTGTTGAATCCGTATCCTCTTTTAATCTTATACTACACGGATTTGGAAATAAGAAGAATCGAATACAATACTAACACTATACATAGAGCATGATTTTTGAACATCTTTTACGAGTTTCTTTTACGATTTAATCGCATAACTCTTCATTATTACGAATGAAAATTTTTTAATTAAATTACACACGTGCACACGTGTATTACGTATTTATCGCTTCAAATTAAAACTTATCATGCGTTTTCAAACAGAGATTATACTTTTCGTTTCAGAATTAACTTTATTCATTTATAAAAATATGTAAAGTACTGTTCAAAAATTATACGTCTATAAAAAACTAGTTTCGAAACATTTTTAGCAAGCGACACAGGAAATTTAAACGTATAAAAATATGAGAAACTACATTTTTTTTTACTTTATTGCACGGAGAACATTTATTTAATCATAATTACGGCACCAGCGTTTCGTGAACCTATAGGTATAGTCTTATAAAATTCAAATATCAGTATTTTGAGTAAATTAACCAAAAAAATCATGATATATACTTCTTAAAAACATTTAACGTTAATAAGTATGTTAAGGTCATAACATGGAGTTACATTTCATGTAGCTTAGAATATTTATTTTAAATTTTGATTCAAACTTTATGCAAGACGATATAGGTATGTTCTCCTCGTTTAAAAAAAATTGATATTGGTTTTAATAGCAATTAATTTTTACTCGCGAGATATTTGAATTACCGAATAATTTTCCCGGTCAATTTTAGAATCACGACGTATTTTCTGTTCGCTAAAAGGTTTTATGAAATATGTAGAGTTTTTTAATTTAACGTTCTTTATTTCTCTTTAATTGCGTGAGTTATTGTATAAGAAATATCTAAGACTGACTTAACGATTTTCACAAAAATGCTACAGAAATAGCAGTATTTTTATAAAAAACAAACAATAACCATTTTTATAGTAACATATATATATAGAATATAATAAATTACAAATGAACAATATAGTAAATGCGTAAAACCTTAAAATTAGAATAAAAATATTGTTAAGAGCCCCGCGGTCGTTTAAAAATTTAAAAACACTCGGTATATTGAAAATTGGAAAAGAACCCCGTAGCGCCGAGATAAAAACTTAGGAAAAGAAAAGGCAAACCGAGAACAAAGAAAAACCGTATATATATAAAAGATGTAAAAAAAGTAACGAAACCGTCCATCAAGAACGACACACGGAGACAAATCGTTTTTTTGTCGCGTCGTCGTCGATGTCCGGAAAATTTTTATCGGTTCCGTCGTCACGCGGAAAAACAGCCGTCAAATGAGACGCGCGACGGTTATTGACAATTGGCCAAAGTTCGCACGCTTTGTTCGATAAGGCTAACGTAACGAGAAAGAGAGAGCTTCTCTTTAATCCATTTGTCATGCTCGGGCGTATAGATACACACACGTGAACGAAAAAAGAATTTGAACCGATCTTTCGGGATTCCTGGGATCTCGCACGAGCTTTGTTTCCCGTATTACGATAATTCGATCGTGCAATCTTTATGTATTTGTTGTTGTTGCGCGAATTATTGCGAGGAAGCCGAGATTAAACGGGAATTCGAATATGCGTAAGTAAAATATAGTGTTTTTGTATATTGTATTCAACGAAAAATATAACCGCTTCGTGGGGGGAAATAAAGTATATATGTATATATTGTACATGTTTATCAAATATTTAATTGAAACTTTTCTATCGCCTGTTTGAAAAAAAATAAAAACGAAACAATGGGTTCGATTTGTACCGTGCCCAGTGTAGAATTTTTAGGTTATACCGCAACAGGTTTTTACGCGATAATTCGTTCAAGATAAATCACTCCATTCAGTAGATCGTAATAAATGTTATTTATTCGAATTAAATGCAAATCTTTATTCTGAACGGAAATTGTTTAATAAACAAAATGAATATTTATAATTACCCTAACAACGCGGACACTCGATAGTTAACATAATATTACCGGTACAACGCGGTAAAAATTGTAGCGCAACGAATTTCCTTATACACTTTATCAGTTTTTCCAAAAACCAATATCTATAGTATCTGCAATTAATTTGAATCTGTAATATCATCTATTATTAATAGATATCATTAATAAAAGTTATAATTATAAAAGTTATAAGATATACTCTTTTTTTATAAGTGATCATTAATTAAACTTATTAATCCTTTAAATATAAATGCTTCAAATTAATAGTTCCTCTAGCCTCAACAAACCTTAGATCGAATCGAATAGATTGGATTAAAAAAAAGAAAGTTAAATATCTGAATTTGGTGAAAAGTTATAGAAGAAATAAGAGTTAGACGAAATTTTAACAAAAATTTTATGAATTCTTCAGGCTAAAATATCATTAAGGGTAAAGTATGGTCGAAAATGATGCGTTAAAAATTATCCTGCTACAAGTTTTTTTTTAAAGGTTGCAAAATAGTTTTTAAGATATTTGAAGACAACAATAATAAAATTGATTTTCTCATCATTTTCGACCATGCTCTACCTTTAAATTCTTATTTCTTTTACAATTTTTGACCAAATTAAGATGTTTGAGCTGTTTTTTTAATCTAATTTACTCGATCTGGATTTTATTTTGAACTTGAGTTTGAGTGTTTGGCTTTATTTGTATTTGTGTTATAAGCGACCAAAGACAAGGATATTTTTGGATGAATTGTTCATTATTCGCTTATAAATATAGCGAAAAAGGGTATTGGAACATGAAATTTTGGGTTTCTTCTTTTTTTTATAGTTTCTTCGTTTTCTTTTTCTTCGTTGTTTTTATATCATATCCTAGAGTTTGCTAATATCTGTGTCCCGGAGAGCTCAAGTACTCTGCTTGTAAGTATATATATATATATATATATATCAGTTACATTTTTCCAGAAATTATACTTTTACGATATACAATCGTAATAATAATTATGGCTATAAAATTGTTTCAGAAATGCTTCGGTTTCTCCTACATACTTATAGGGTACATTTGATTTATAATCTAACCAACATTTTCAACTATCACGGACAGTTGAAAGAAAAAATTAAAAATCTTCGTTTTTTTCTGGTACAACCAAATAACGAGAGTAAATAATATAATCTCGATTGCGTCATTGCAATTTCATATCGACATATATAGTAAATAACACGAGCATAGACAAATATTTTTCTATATACGAGATTATTATTTATTACACGATTAAAATGTGTTTTTGTACACTCGACTCTAACCAATTACAATTGTTATACTCGCAGATTATTGCTTAGATATATACATACATATACAAATAGAAGAAATAGTATGTTTACACAAAATATACATTTTCAAATGGTAGTAGCAGAGTGGATATTAGAAAATAAATTTTCAGATAATTTTTTTAGAAAAAATCATATTGAATTTATTATTGGTTAGCTGTATTATTTTAAGGATGGTCAAAATTTATTAGTGCCCAGACGACGTGAGTCAAAAAAAACCATATTTTTACAATATATATCAAATCGTTATTCATATACTTTCTTTAGTATTCAGTGTTGTTAGATTTTTTTTAATTTTAAACTAATTCCATTAATTCTCAGAGTTGTACATCTGCGTTATATTATTTAAATTACTCTATGTATAGTACTAAGTGGAAAAATTTTGACTTTCTTGCACTACGCTACTTACTTAGTTATTTGTTATATATTTAGTTAATTTAATTCTAACCTTTTTCGTGTCCTACCAGCAATTGAAATGATTTCTAGTTTTTATTTAAAAGGCGTTAGTAAATGAAAGTCCTAACTTCAGAACATTAGAAAATAACCCAAATTTCGGTGTTATATGGAAATGGAAATCAATATATAACAATTTAGATGTACACTTTGAAATTTTAAATTAATTTGTTACGTTCAACACAGTGTAGTATAGTCAATAATAATTGTGTATTAAATGAAAATGATAATTTTAAATCTATCGGTATAAGTAGGCTCGACTTAGCCAAGTCAACAAAATTTCGGCAACAGATGCGCATATACATATATATATATATAAGTGTTATCGGTTGCCTATAGATAGTGCCTTGTGAAAACTCGAGTCTCGTTGGAAATAAACGCGTCTTACGTCAAACACCTCCCTATATGTCGATCTCTATAAATGAGAATTATTTATATAAAGTAACGTGTATATCGAAAATAGCGATATATATATTTATATTAATTAATCATGGAGCTCTAACATTTCTTTGAACACTATCGCGATATTCAATGTTAAGGAATTATTTCAACATTTTTCTTTCTCGATAATCCCTTCATATTTCGATCTGAGTAATATACGAGTTACGCAGAGTTATTTAAACATTTTTTATCAACGATGCCTTAATTTTGCAGATCGCGATTTACGGATTCTTTATTTTTTGGTTATTTTAACTAATTACTGTTCATACCTCTACAGAATTATTCAACATTTTTTTTGACTTCATTTCGATTTTGATCCCACACATTTTTCTCCTCTCTGTTTTGAAAATAAACACACAGCGCTTTTTATATCTTGCGCTCTTATTATATTGTTTTGCAATTGCTATACGCCGCGAAGGAAATTTGGCAATTTCGTCATCCGATGCTTCGACGACAAAAATTCGTATACGTGGTAATAAAGGAGTAATGTTTATCTCTCTCGTATGTTCGATAAAAAAGAGCGTTTTTTTAATTCCTGGAATTAAATTGCGATTTTTCGAGCCCGTTAGTAAATAAATCTAGAATTTAAATAATTAAGATCGTTTTTCAGTAAATATATTATCTCTATGCCTCGTGAGTTGACCACTTAAAACGAAAAAAAGTAATGCAGTTATAAGATATAAATTGTTGAACACAATTACAATATTGTAAATTAATGTAAATAATAATTTATCGCGTGTACAAAAGTACGCGGCTAGCTAGGAATAACCTCCTTTACGAGATCGAAAAATGCACAATGCACGGGTTAAAAGAAAATGAGCGATATTTAATTGCCGACGCATGTCTTGGAAAAAATGAGTCATGCGATTGACAATTGTATATAAAAATTAAGTACAATACATACAATAATCGAACGCGACGTTATACATATATAGATACCTGCATTATCGATGGTTGACTATATCGACGTACCCATCGTATATCGTCGTGTACATATACACAATTGCAACAATTTTTGCAACGAACGATAGGGAACGATGGATACAGTGTCATCGAATGAAAATAACGAGAAAAAATTCGGTCCTCCAATTAAATAAAAATATGGAGGATGTTGTACTCACTTTTCGAAGCAACCTTTGCAGAGACAGGTGATGTTCAGGATTTGATCGAGGGTAAATGTTATCGTTTTCGCGTCCTCCATTCGCATATCTCGATCGTCCATGTGAGCTACCTGATTATCCGTTTGACGTGACACCATCCCGAAATTAAGAGAATCGAGTGTCAACGCGCACACCTGTCAACGCGAAGCAGACGGCCTGCGTGTCTCTATACGCGCGCGATGTTACGCGAGGTTAGACTCGACATTGACCCAGAAATTTCAGTGAGCAGTTGGTTATTCGTCATGCGCGCTAGGATTTTTGTGTATAACGTGGGTGTTGTGCTTGTGTTCCTTCCTCGATTTTTCTATCGTCACGTTGGTACCACGTACCTTTCCTCTATCTATATAAATTATAACTCACTCCTTCAATGTACATACAGTTACACTTTATTTTACATTTATTTTTTCCTCTATTTTACAATGACAATGAGTTCACTCAACTTTGTCAAATGAAACTCGGGGTTTCATATACGTACTGACGTACATCGATCGGATATTTTAACTTTCATTTATTTTCTTTTTCTTCGAACGGTATTTACTAATAACCGTGTGTGTGTGTGGTTAGAAAATAATAAAGTCCTGATTTTCGAATGTAACTTTAGTTTTCCTTTTTGTTATTATTTTATAGTAAGTGTTTTACAATTTTTTAATAATTATTAAATAATAGTTTTGTAATTATTTAATACAAAATCTTTCTTTTTCTTTTACGTTGATGGGAGTTCAATGAATAAAACTATATCTTTCTAATTAAAATATCGGATTTTGGATTTATTTTTTTTTAATACAATTAGAAATGTATAATTATAGTTATGATTAATTTCCATCGATTTTACTTACAGTTTTATAGTTATTATTTTTTTATTATTATTTTCTCGCAAAATATTTATTATTTGCTTTTTATTAGTTATGAATAATCAAATTTGTTTAACTTTATAATTAACGATCATTCGCATGAAACAAAAGTATATACATTTTTTGATACTTCAGTTATTTCATTCATGGTAAACACTAATGAAAATATAGAAAAATATAAAAATTTTAATATTAATTTATAATAATAATAATAATTATTATTATTATTTATTATATACCTTTTATAGATATTTTCTATAATAAAAATTGTAAAACTATGATAAAAATATGAAAAAATAACTTTTTAGACAATTAATGCAGAGTGATAAATTTTATTAAAAATTACCGTGATACAGCAAGGTTAATTTTGAACAAAAATTATTATGCAATTTAATATCGTCAGAGTGAAAAAATGATATAGTCACTACTTTTTTTAATTACAAAATCCACTTTAATGTAATAATTTATTAGCAATTTTTTACTCGATAATGAAAAATAAGGTTATGTTTATTATTAAAATTCGATATTTATCATTTCTGAATATAATTTACCGATCTTCACTTAATTTCATTTCTAAAAGTCATTTTTTTCAAGTTATTTAGAGAGTACAATATTATAATGTTTTTAAGGAAATCGGCATACATTTTACCGCATTGCCATGGTAATTCTCGTAAGAAAATTCTAATCACGTAGTCACTTGTAACTGCACTAAAACTCCTCAAAAAAATCAATGTTTTAAAATTATAATAAATAAACATTTCGAACTTTAAATATTTCAATTAAAATTTCAGTTCTGTATTATAATTTATTTTACCATCGGCCGGAACGGATTTATACTTATCCGTTTTGGTATAATTACAAAAGACGTTCTATCACACGCTTGAAAATAAATGGTCAAAGGAAGGAAATAGCAAAAATTTCTTTTATTCCTAGTCAACGTTACTTGCGTAAAAGAAACATACGAAAATTTAGACGACATGACTATGATATTGCATCGAATTATATATAGATGATGAGCTATAGAAATGTAAAAATATATACCGCACAAACGACGAGTATTTTCAGTTGTATTTTTTAATTGCGATGTAGAATCATTATGTAAAAGGTGTATAGAATGGAAATTACGCTATTAGTTGCATCATTATACAAACGATAATCGTTTATCTAATAAGTATTACGCGTTTATATCGAGTCAATATTGTATAAAACAGAATTTGTATTTATAAACGAGATTCGAATTCTTTTATTTTCTTTTCTTACACACAATCTCCGAGTGGTTATTATTTTTTTATATCAAATAATCTTTGGGAATATATATATGATTTGTAAAACACATTTTTCGGGACCGCGCGTACATATACGCACCACCGATGATAAATTCAAGTATTTTTTTTAATTAATTACATATGGTACGTGTAAACCATTCACACACTATATATAATGAATCATCTGTATACACCGGAAATCGGTGAATGAATACATATACATAATATACGCCTATTCGAATTTACTTCAGCATCTTTTTCAGATTTATATAAACTAATGTTGAACCGCGTCTATCAGATTTTTTCTATCGCCCGTATATATGTGATGTTCGTCTATATATATGTAACATCAGGGCAATCTGAATTTGACGCGTTTCAATTTTTACGTCGTTCGAATATATATTTTTGCATATATATGTTTATGACCGATATGTTGATGAACGTTCGCGATATGATCCGTTTGTTTTATCGCTCTTCACTGACTACGATTTATTTATTTATATTTCGTTTGTATTTACTATTACGGAAGATTGGAGAAAAGTGTGGAATTTTATGTGTTTTTGTTCATCGAGCTGTACAAATTAGTTATGACGATTTTTCTTGTCGTCGGGAATTTATATATTTGATATACAGGCTAAGGTATTTATTTTTTTGGGTTGCAATTCAAAAGAAAAAGTATGAGGATATAGAAAAACTGAATTTAAATTATTGGCAATAAAACAATTAATTTACAACATTTATGCAAAGTATGAAATATTTATGTGAAAATTTTTATAATTTTTTTCTACTTAAGTGAATTAAAAACCATGTGAAACTTCAGTCTTTTCTTAAACCGTGCGAAACTTTTTTTTAAATTTGACTAAAAATCTGGCATATGATCGTCTATATAATATATATTCAAAAAAAATGTTTTCGCCTGTAGCCTCAGCGATCCTCGATTTCTACTACAGCATATTATATACACTACCGGAAAATAATAACGAATACGTAATATAAGATTATTTAAAGACTTGAAGCGTATATACACATAGGAAAAAAATCAAAGTAGAGATTACTGGATCTTCATGTAAAATTTACTATAAATAGTGATTTTTCTAAAGTAGATAAGTAATATTACACTGTATTTGTTGCATTACAGAAATGTGGAAATACTTATGATCCTATAGTAAAATCCCTTACGGCTTGACACCACATCAGCATGGATCTCAAGATCAAAAGTTTAAATGAGGGACTATCGCGACTATGTCTTGAAGACGTCATTTCTTCAACTGATTTAGATCTGATAAATATGATGTTGGCAAACAGAAGATTCAGGATATCATAATAAAAAAATATAACCCTACCAAGAATTAATATTTTTTATCATTAAGCCGATTCACCCAATAGTTAAGAAATTTGTAGCTAACATAAATAAGGAAAATTTTAAAGGATTTCAGAAGGAACACATAAATACATTATATTTGAATCCTACTTGGCGGTCTGATAAAAAAGACTAATGATAGTTGAGAAGCTATCAAATAGAAATAATTTAAAACAGCCTAATACATTGGTTGAGCAAATCAAAGAATAACTTGAAGTTAAAACAGATTTGTATGAACCGTAAAATCAAGAAAAAATAACACTTAAATTACTATCAAATTTAGATGCTGTAACTTCATAAAAAAAGATATGAAAGATTATATACTAATAATAATATTACACTGATTTAGTTTAGTTAAATTTATTGGGGTGTTCAGTAAATTTAACTTGATTGCAAAATGAAAACAATGAAAACGGTTTTAACGTAATCAATCAATTACACGAGAGAAATGTACATTATAAACTATTGTCATTATTCGATGAAATGATCGAAAGTTAGATTCTTAAAATATTGGATGTCAAAGCCAATACGGCAAGTATACCAAAATTAATAAATTAAATGGGTGTACGGGAATTTGGACGACTTGAATTTTATTGAAAATTTAAGCGGGTATATAGTTTATTTGAGTTTATTTTCCGTGTAGACTGTGTAAAACCGGTAGAGAGACGATCAGTGGTAAAATAGCAATTAAAATCTCGGTGTTCGCACATTTCTCATCCAAGTAAAATATAAACTCGAGCGATATCGCGGGAGGCCAAGTGTTAAGAGACTAATTAACCAGGAATTTTCACGAATTTAAAGGGATACATTGGGATTAAGGGACACCTCTCTCCCATCCAGCCCCTATGAATATTTATGCATACCCGCGGAAAGAATATCCTTTACACCCTTATCGCTCTCGAGCTCTCTGGTTTCTTATATTATACCCCTATATACACATATATATATGCAACCACAGCGAACTAGACTTTCGAGATTTTATTACGCATTCTGTTATACATATATATATACACCTTTTAATTCATTTATACCGCTATCTCGAGTATTCCTTATTCTCCACCCTTTTCTTTTCCTTTTGGTTTTCTCGCACTGTTTGATATACTTATGTATATACAGATTTCCTTTGTATTTTCTTTTTACATATAGATCGTTTGGAAAAAAGAAGGAAAAAGTTATTGTTTTAAAGTTTATTTAGATATTTCGTATTTAGTATAATTCATTCCGAGGAAATATACCCTTAAACATATTTTTACACACACGAAGGACGTGTATTATGCAATTTATTAACCCACGTCTTCAAAATAATTATAATAATCTGTATTCAACTTGTTTATCTTATGTCGTTTGTGCGATGTATACGAGGTTTATTTTGGTATCATTCGCACTCACCAAATTTAAACGAAAGTGTTCAAACATTCGTCAAGTAAACTTTGATAATTTTGTTTTATTGAATATAAACAAATGTAGTAAAACTTTTAACAATATAAAAGTGTTAGAACTAATCAGATACTCACTGCAAATTTTTGAAATATTTTATAAATATTTTGAAAAATAAAAATTTTAAATTTTAAATTCAAAACTCCAAAAATCAAAAAATTTTATAAACAATTTCAAGTTAATTTAGAACATTTATTAGTTCTTGGGTTATTTTGATTAAAGTCGATAGTTGTCAAGAGAAAAAAGAATGATTTTCATACAATTTTTGAGTCTTTTGATAAAAAAACGTAGATTAATATGTTTATTCAAAAATTCTACTTAAACTCTAAATGGAAAAGGATTTAGAAAAACAAGCATTTTCAATATTTTTGCACATTTCTAAAAGTCAAAATATATAGATAGTAACATTTTCTTTCAGACTGATAACTTCTGAAATAAACCAGGTGAAAATTTATTAAAATTCGGGTCGCTTGACTATAAATAGTCAAATAAAAATTAAATGGAGTTATAACGAAATTGTCAAAAGATATTTGACAAAAATTTGAAATTGAGTTACCTATGTACTTTGTAGAAGTTGCTTTAAAAATCCGAATTTATAAATAGTATATAAAACATCAAATCTCTCTTCACTGACGACAAAGCGAAATTCAAATATTTAAATTTTTTAAAGTATTATTCCAACCATATTATTATATTGCATAATAAAGTTGCATGAAACCTAGAATTATTTTTTTTATTCATATAATTTCAAATTTCGATCAACTCCTTTTTGAGAAATTTGTTTTTTATTGTTATTTATTTCATGTTCATTGCTTTTAATATGTTAACTATGTACACTGATAAATATTAATTGCTGCATTGTTTAATAACGAAGATACAAACTGTCAGAATAAATGAAATTAGCATATACTTTATAATAAAATTGACAATAATTATAACAAAAATTATTAAGTTTTAATTGTTTTAATACATAATGTAGCACCTTTTTGAACTCTGATAATTTGATCATCAAACGATATAGTAATTTATAATAGAGAATATATTTCTACATGTATAAGTGTAAATTTATAGGATACAAAAATTTATGTTCCCTACTATAACATTCTTACAAAGAAATAATCTTATTACTTATTAAAAAAAGAGCAACATTTAATCGATCAATTAATATAATCATACATTTTAATTTGTTGGTCACTCTTCGATTATTCTTACACTCGACTCGAATGAAAATAAACAATGATTTTTCTTTTTTCGTGCTTATATATATATATATCTTTATTAAATAAGCGGAATTCGTCATCTTACAATAAATTATACGCTATTTTTTATAAGCTGCTAAAAATTAAAACTATATAGTAATTTAAAATTACTTTTAAGTTAAAAAAAAGAAATTTAAACATTTGTTTTGAATTGTGTATATATGTACACACGTAATAAAAATAACCAGCGAATAGTACAATAAAATAAATAATTAATGTAAAGGAAATGCTAGTACGTGAAATTAAATAAATTATCCTTTGCGTCGTGGATTTGGTTTTAAAACAACAGGATAGGTATATGCGCTCATTTATCCCGAAAGTGAATAAAAAGAAAAAATAAGTTAAAGCTATACGGTGTATTTCTTCTTCTTCCTTTTTTTTTAAATAAATAGTCGTTCGATTGATCAACATTTTTATGTAACTGAACTTTCTAGGATAGCACGCTCGAAAATACATTCTCACACCGAAAATTCTCGATTTCGCAAGAGCGTTATTTTATATTTATATATGTAGCTCAACTCGATCTGCAGGGGTTCCGCTCTCTATTCGACTTATCTCAAGCTTGACCTCTTCGACTGATAATCGTGCGAAAACAAATATCCCAACTGTGTCTTTCCTCGCATTCATACACATTTTTCACTTATCTTCGAAAGTACGCCCGAGAAATGCACATTTTACACAGTGTATCGGTTTTTTCTTCTTTTATTTTTTTGGTTTCTTTAGTCTATAATCGTCGTAAAAAATTATCAACCTGTGTCGTGCAGGATTACTATTTTCTTTTTCCATTAATGTCTCATACATTGTACAAAAGATTGGTAAAATTAAAATATGTATACACAGTTTTACGTGTAATAAATAATATCATGACAAAAACTAGTTCAATGAAATTTTCGTAATGTGTATATATCTGATTTTTTTTGTGGAATATTACCTTATTGTATAGTCGTCGTAACAATTTGCCTTAATTTGCTATAAATAAATTGTATACAGTAACGTTTATCAATACGCTTACATTATATTTACATTGTATTAACAATCGTTGATATTATATTTATAATTTCAATTTTTAGTTTCGTATGTTGATTAAAAAAATGTATAGAGATATATTACGACTCGTACGTTATGTAAAAGAAGTACAGATGTTAGTACGCTATCTATTGACTTTTTACAAACAAGTGTAGATATCGATGCAGAAAAATCGAATTTTTCTTAACAATTTGTTAAATACAAAATGCATTATACAATATATGTATATAAACGTAGTTTAAATATCAACTTTATTATTTATTTTAATTTTGCTTTGTGTTTCATGTGATGATGTAAAATACTTATTTATCTATTAAATGAAGTTTAATGTTTTTTTAATGATTAATTAACCTAGGAGCTTCCTAATTATAAAAAGTATACTTTTATTAATTAGAAGCCTAGGTTAAGAATCATTAAAAAAACATTAAACTTCATTTAATAGATAAATAAGTATTTACTCATCACATGAAACACAAAGCAAAATTAAAATAATAATAAAGTTGATATTTAAACTACGTTTATATATATTGTATAATGCATTTTGTATTTAACAATTGTTAAGAAAAATCGATTTTCTGCATCGATATCTACACTTGTTTGTAAAAAGTCATAGATAGCGTACTAACATCTGTATCTTTTACATAACGTACGAGTCGTATATATCTCTATACATTTTTTAATCAACATACGAAACTAAAATTGAAATTATAAATATAATATCAACGATTGTTAATACAATGTAAATATAATGTAAGCGTATTGATAAACGTTACTGTATACAATTTATTTATAGCAAATTAAGGCAAATTGTTACGACGACTATACAATAAGGTATTCCACAAAAAAAATCAGATATATACACATTACGAAAATTTCATTGAACTAGTTTTTGTCATGATATTATTTATTACACGTAAAACTGTGATACATATTTTAATTTTACCAATCTTTTGTACAATGTATGAGACATTAATGGAAAAGAAATAGTAATCCTGCACGACACAGGTTGATAATTTTTACGACGATTATAGACTAAGAAACCAAAAAATAAAAGAAGAAAAAACCGATACACTGTGTAAAATGTGCATTTCTCGGGCGTACTTTCGAAGATAAGTGAAAAATGTGTATGAATGCGAGGAAAGACACAGTTGGGATTTGTTTTCGCACGATTATCAGTCGAAGAGGTCAAGCTTGAGATAAGTCGAATAGAGAGCGGAACCCCTGCAGATCGAGTTGAGCTACATATAAAATAAAATAACGCTCTTGCGAAATCGAGAATTTCGGTGTGAGAATGTATTTTCGAGCGTGCTATCCTAGAAAGTTCAGTTACATAAAAATGTTGATCAATCGAACGACTATTTATTTAAAAAAAAAAGGAAGAAGAAGAAATACCCGTATAGCTTTAACTTATTTTTTCTTTTTATTCACTTTCGGGATAAATGAGCGCATATACCTATGTTGTTTTAAAACCAAATCCACGACGCAAAGGATAATTTATTTAATTTCACGTACTAGCATTTCCTTTACATTATTATTTTATTGTACTATTCGCTGGTTATTTTTATTACGTGTGTACATATACACAATTCAAAACAAATGTTTAAATTTCTTTTTTTTAACTTAAAAGTAATTTTAAATTACTATATAGTTTTAATTTTTAGCAGCTTATAAAAATAGCGTATAATTTATTGTAAGATGACGAATTCCGCTTATTTAATAAAGATATATATATATAGACGAAAAAGAAAAATCATTGTTTATTTTCATTCGAGTCGAGTGTAAGAATAATCGAAGAGTGACCAACAAATTAAAATGTATGATTATATTAATTGATCGATTAAATGTTGCTCTTTTTTTAATAAGTAATAAGATTATTTCTTGTAAGAATGTTATAGTAGGGAACATAAATTTTTGTATCCTATAATTTACACTTATACATGTAGAAATATATTCTCTATTATAAATTACTATATCGTTTGATGATCAAATTATCAGAGTTCAAAAGGTGCTACATTATGTATTAAAACAATTAAAACTTAATAATTTTTGTATAATTATTGTCAATTTTATTATAAAGTATATGCTAATTTCATTTATTCTGACAGTTGTGTATCTTCGTTATTAAACAATGCAGCAATTAATATTTATCAGTGTACATAGTTAACATATTAAAAGCAATGAACATTGAAATAAATAACAATAAAAAACAAATTTCTCAAAAAGGAGTTGATCGAAATTTGAAATTATATGAATAAAAAAAAATAAATTCTAGGTTTCATGCAACTTTATTATGCAATATAATAATTGGTTGGAATAATACTTTAAAAAATTTAAATATTTGAATTTCGCTTTGTCGTCAGTGAAGAGATGATTTGATGTTTTATATACTATTTAAATTCGGATTTTTAAAGCAACTTCTACAAAGTACATAGGTAACTCAATTTCAAATTTTTGTCAAATATCTTTTGACAATTTCGTTATAACTCCATTTAATTTTTATTTGACTATTTATAGTCAAGCGACCCGAATTTTTAATAAATTTTCACCTGGTTTATTTCAGAAATTATCAGTCTGAAAGAAAATGTTACTATCTATATTTTGACTTTTAGAAATGTGCAAAAATATTGAAAATGCTTGTTTTTCTAAATCCTTTCCATTTAGAGTTTAAGTAGAATTTTTGAATAAACATATTAATCTACGTTTTTTTATCAAAAGACTCAAAAATTGTATGAAAATCATTCTTTTTCTCTTGACAACTATCGACTTTAATCAAAATAACCCAAGAACATAAATGTTCTAAATTAACTTGAAATTGTTTATAAAATTTTTTGATTTTTGGAGTTTTGAATTTAAAATTTAAAATTTTTATTTTTCAAAATATTTATAAAATATTTCAAAAATTTGCAGTGAGTATCTGATTAGTTCTAACACTTTTATATTGTTAAAAGTTTTACTACATTTGTTTATATTCAATAATACAAAATTATCAAAGTTTACTTGATGAATGTTTGAACATTTCGTTTAAATTTGGTGAGTGCGAATGATACCAAAATAAACCTCGTATACATCGCACAAACGACATAAGATAAACAAGTTGAATACAGATTATTATAATTATTTTGAAGACGTGGGTTAATAAATTGCATAATACACGTCCTTCGTGTGTGTAAAAATATGTTTAAGGGTATATTTCCTCGGAATGAATTATACTAAATACGAAATATCTAAATAAACTTTAAAACAATAACTTTTTCCTTCTTTTTTCCAAACGATCTATATGTAAAAAGAAAATACAAAGGAAATCTGTATATACATAAGTATATCAAACAGTGCGAGAAAACCAAAAGGAAAAGAAAAGGGTGGAGAATAAGGAATACTCGAGATAGCGGTATAAATGAATTAAAAGGTGTATATATATATGTATAACAGAATGCGTAATAAAATCTCGAAAGTCTAGTTCGCTGTGGTTGCATATATATGTATATAGGGGTATAATATAAGAAACCAGAGAGCTCGAGAGCGATAAGGGTGTAAAGGATATTCTTTCCGCGGGTATGCATAAATATTCATAGGGGCTGGATGGGAGAGAGGTGTCCCTTAATCCCAATGTATCCCTTTAAATTCGTGAAAATTCCTGGTTAATTAGTCTCTTAACACTTGGCCTCCCGCGATATCGCTCGAGTTATATTTTACTTGGATGAGAAATGTGCGAACACCGAGATTTTAATTGCTATTTTACCACTGATCGTCTCTCTACCGGTTTTACACAGTCTACACGGAAAATAAACTCAAATAAACTATATCCCGCTTAAATTTTCAATAAAATTCAAGTCGTCCAAATTCCCGTACACCCATTTAATTTATTAATTTTGGTATACTTGCCGTATTGGCTTTGACATCCAATATTTTAAGAATCTAACTTTCGATCATTTCATCGAATAATGACAATAGTTTATAATGTACATTTCTCTCGTGTAATTGATTGATTACGTTAAAACCGTTTTCATTGTTTTCATTTTGCAATCAAGTTAAATTTACTGAACACCCCAATAAATTTAACTAAACTAAATCAGTGTAATATTATTATTAGTATATAATCTTTCATATCTTTTTTATGAAGTTACAGCATCTAAATTTGATAGTAATTTAAGTGTTATTTTTTCTTGATTTTACGGTTCATACAAATCTGTTTTAACTTCAAGTTATTCTTTGATTTGCTCAACCAATGTATTAGGCTGTTTTAAATTATTTCTATTTGATAGCTTCTCAACTATCATTAGTCTTTTTTCATCAGACCGCCAAGTAGGATTCAAATATAATGTATTTATGTGTTCCTTCTGAAATCCTTTAAAATTTTCCTTATTTATGTTAGCTACAAATTTCTTAACTATTGGGTGAATCGGCTTAATGATAAAAAATATAATTCTTGGTAGGGTTATATTTTTTATTATGATATCCTGAATCTTCTGTTTGCCAACATCATATTTATCAGTTCTAAATCAATTGAAGAAATGACGTCTTCAAGACATAGTCGCGATAGTCCCTCATTTAAACTTTTGATCTTGAGATCCATGCTGATGTGGTGTCAAGCCGTAAGGGATTTTACTATAGGATCATAAGTATTTCCACATTTCTGTAATGCGACAAATACAGTGTATATATTACTTATCTACTTTAGAAAAATCACTATTTATAGTAAATTTTACATGAAGATCCAGTAATCTCTACTTTGATTTTTTTCCTATGTGTATACGCTTCAAGTCTTTAAATAATCTTATATATTACGTATTCGTTATTATTTTCCGGTAGTGTATATATATATGCTGTAGTAGAAATCGAGGATCGCTGAGGTTACAGGCGAAAACATTTTTTTTGAATATATTATATTGACGATCATATGCCAGATTTTTAGTCAAATTTGAAAAAAAAGTTTCGCACGGTTTAAGAAAGACTGAAGTTTCACATGGTTTTTAATTCACTTAAGTAGAAAAATTATAAAAATTTTCACATAAATATTTCATACTTTGCTAAATGTTGTAAATTAATGTTTTATTGCCATAATTTAATTCAGTTTTTCTATTCCTCATACTTTTTCTTTTAAATTGGCAACCCAAAAAAATAATACCTTAGACCTGGTATATCAATATATAAATTCCCGACGCACAAGAAAAAATCGTCATAACTAATTTGTACAGCTCGATCAACAAAAACACATAAAATTCCACACTTTTCTCCATCTTCCGTAATAGTAAATACAAACGAAATATAAATAAATAAATCGTAGTCAGTGAAGAGCGATAAAACAAACGGATCATATCGCGAACGTTCCTCAACATATCGGTCATAAACATATATATGCAAAATAATATTCGAACGACGTAAAAATTGAAACGCGTCAAATTCAGATTGCCCTGATGGTACATATATATAGACGAACATCACATATATCGGGCGATAGAAAAAATCTGATAGACGCGGTTCAACATTAGTTTATATAAATCTGAAAAAAGATGCTGAAGTAAATTCGAATAGGCGTATATTATGTATATGTATTCATTCACCGATTTCCGGTGTATACAGATGATTCATTATATAAGTGTGTGAATGGTTTACACGTACCATATGTAATTAATTAAAAAAATACTTGAATTTATCATCGGTGGTGCGTATAGTACGCGCGGTCCCGAAAAATGTGTTTTACAAATCATATATATAGTCCCAAAGATTATTTGATATAAAAAAATAATAACCACTCGGAGAATTGTGTGTAAGAAAAGAAAATAAAAGAATTCGAATCTCGTTTATAAATACAATTCTGTTGTATACAATATTGACTCGATATAAACGCGTAATACTTATTAGATAAACGATTATCGTTTGTATAATGATGCAACTAATAGCGTAATTTCCATTCTATACACCTTTTACATAATGATTCTACATCGCAATTAAAAAATACAACTGAAAATACTCGTCGTTTGTGCGGTATATATATTTTACATTTCTAATAGCTCATCATCTATATATAATTCGATGCAATATCATAGTCATGTCGTCTAAATTTTCGTCTGTTTCTTTTACGCAAGTAACGTTGACTAGGAATAAAAGAAATTTTTGCTATTTCCTTCCTTTGACCATTTATTTTCAAGCGTGTGATAGAACGTCTTTTGTAATTATACCAAACGGATAAGTATAAATCCGTTCCGGCCGATGGTAAATAAATTATAATACAGAACTGAAATTTTAATTGAAATATTAAAGTTCGAAATGTTATTATTATAATTTTAAACATTGATTTTTTTGAGGAGTTTTAGTGCAGTTACAAGTGACTACGTGATTAGAATTTTCTTACGAGAATTACCATGGCAATGCGGTAAAATGTATGCCGATTTCCTTAAAAACATTATAATAGTTGTACTCTCTAAATAACTTGAAAAAAATGACTTTTAGAAATGAAATTAAGTGAAGATCGGTAAATTATATTCAGAAATGGATAAATATCGAATTTTAATAATAAACATAACCTTATTTTTCATTATCGAGTAAAAAATTGCTAATAAATTATTACATTAAAGTGGATTTTGTAATTAAAAAAAAGTAGTGACTATATCATTTTTTCACTCTGACGATATTAAATTGCATAATAATTTTTGTTCAAAATTAACCTTGCTGTATCACGGTAATTTTTAATAAAATTTATCACTCTGCATTATGTCTAAAAAGTTATTTTTCATATTTTTATCATAGTTTTACAATTTTTATTATAGAAATATCTATAAAAGGTATATAATAAATAATAATAATATATTATTATTATTATTATAAATTAATATTAAAATTTTATATTTTTCTATATTTTCATTAGTGTTTACCATGAATGAAATAACTGAAGTATCAAAAAATGTATATACTTTTGTTTCATGCGAATGATCGTTAATTATAAAGTTAAACAAATTTGATTATTCATAACTAATAAAAAGCAAATAATAATATTTTGCGAGAAAATAATAATAAAAAAATATAACTATAAAACTGTAAGTAAATCGATGGAAATTAATCATAACTATAATTATACATTTCTAATTGTATTAAAAAAAATAAATCCAAAATCCGATATTTTAATTAGAAAGATATAGTTTTATTCATTGAACTCCCATCAACGTAAAAGAAAAAGAAAGATTTTGTATTAAATAATTACAAAACTATTATTTAATAATTATTAAAAAATTGTAAAACACTTACTATAAATAATAACAAAAAGGAAAACTAAAGTTACATTCGAAAATCAGGACTTTATTATTTTCTAACCACACACACACACGGTTATTAGTAAATACCGTTCGAAGAAAAAGAAAATAAATGAAAGTTAAAATATCCGATCGATGTACGTCAGTACGTATATGAAACCCCGAGTTTCATTTGACAAAGTTGAGTGAACTCATTGTCATTGTAAAATAGAGGGAAAAAATAAATGTAAAATAAAGTGTAACTGTATGTACATTGAAGGAGTGAGTTATAATTTATATAGATAGAGGAAAGGTACGTGGTACCAACGTGACGATAGAAAAATCGAGGAAGGAACACAAGCACAACACCCACGTTATACACCAAAATCCTAGCGCGCATGACGAATAACCCAACTGCTCACTGAAATTTCTGGGTCAATGTCGAGTCTAACCTCGCGTAACATCGCGCGCGTATAGAGACACGCAGGCCGTCTGCTTCGCGTTGACAGGTGTGCGCGTTGACACTCGATTCTCTTAATTTCGGGATGGTGTCACGTCAAACGGATAATCAGGTAGCTCACATGGACGATCGAGATATGCGAATGGAGGACGCGAAAACGATAACATTTACCCTCGATCAAATCCTGAACATCACCTGTCTCTGCAAAGGTTGCTTCGAAAAGTGAGTACACATCCTCCATATTTTTATTTAATTGGAGGACCGAATTTTTTTCTCGTTATTTCATTCGATGACACTGTATCCATCGTTCCCTATCGTTCGTTACAAAAATTGTTGCAATTGTGTATATATATACACGACGATATACGATGGGTACGTCGATATAGTCAACCATCGAATAATGCAGGTATCTATATATGTATAACGTCGCGTTCGATATGTTATGTTATTGTACTTAATTTTTATATACAATTGTCAATCGCATGACTCATTTTTTCCAAGACATGCGTCGGCAATTAAATAATCGCTCATTTTCTTTAACCCGTGCATTGTGCATTTTTCGATCTCGTAAGGAGGTTATTCCTAGCTAGCCGCGTACTTTTGTACACGCGATAAATTATTATTTACATTAATTTACAATATTGTAAATGTGTTCAACAATTATATCTTATAACTGCATTACTTTTTTCGTTTTAAGTGGTCAACTCACGAGGCATAGAGATAATATATTTACTGAAAACGATCTTAATATTTAAATTCTAGATTTATTTACTAACGGGCTCGAAAAATCGCAATTTAATTCCAGGAATTAAAAAAACGCTCTTTTTTATCGAACATACGAGAGAGATAAACATTACTCCTTTATTACCACGTATACGAATTTTTGTCGTCGAAGCATCGGATGACGAAATTGCCAAATTTCCTTCGCGGCGTATAGCAATTGCAAAACAATATAATAAGAGCGCAAGATATAAACAGCGCTGTGTGTTTATTTTCAAAACAGAGAGGAGAAAAATGTGTGGATCAAAATCGAAATGAGTCAAAAAAATGTTGAATAATTCTGTAAGAGGTATAAACAGTAATTAGTTAAAATAACCAAAAAATAAAGAATCCGTAAATCGCGATCTGCAAAATTAAGGCATCGTTGATAAAAAATGTTTAAATAACTCTGCGTAACTCGTATATTACTCAGATCGAAATATGAAGGGATTATCGAGAAAGAAAAATGTTGAAATAATTCCTTAACATTGAATATCGCGATAGTGTTCAAAGAAATGTTAGAGCTCCATGATTAATTAATATAATATATATTCGCTATTTTCGATATACCGTTACTTTATATAATAATTCTCATTTATAGAGATCGACATATAGGGAGGTGTTTGACGTAAGACGCGTTATTTCCAACGAGTCTCGAGTTTTCACAAGGCACTATCTATAGGCAACCGATAACACTTATATATATATGTATATGGCATCTGTTGCCGAATTTTGTTGACTTGGCTAAGTCGAGCCTACTTATACAGATAGATTTAAAATTATCATTTTCATTTAATACACAATTATATTGACTATACTACACTGTGTTGAACGTAACAAATTAATTTAAAATTTCAAAGTGTACATCTAAATTGTTATATATTGATTTCCATTTCCATATAACACCGAAATTTGGGTTATTTCTAATGTTCTGAAGTTAGGACTTTCATTTACTAACGCCTTTTAAATAAAACTAGAAATCATTCAATTGCTGGTAGGACACGAAAAAGGTTAGAATTAAATTAACTAAATATATAACAAAGAACCAAGTAGTAGCGTAGTGCAAGAAGTCAAATTTTTTACATTAATAACTCACCAAAAAATTTAAGTACATCCACTTAGTAATACATAGAGTAATTTAAATAATATAACGCAGCTATAAAACTCTGACAATTAATGGAATTAGTTTAAAATTTAAAAAAAAATAACAGCACTGAATACTAAAGAAAGTATGAATAACGATTTGATATATATTGTAAAAATATGGTTTTTTTTGACTCACGTCGTCTGGGCACTAATAAATTTTGACCATCCTTAAAATAATACAGCTAACCAATAATAAATTCAATATAATTTTTTCTAAAAAAATTATCTGAAAATTTATTTTCTAATATCCACTCTGCTACTACCATTTGAAATGTATAATTTGTGTAAACATACTATTTCTTCTATTTGTATATGTATGTATATATCTAAGCAATAATCTGCGAGTATAACAATTGTAATTGTTAGAGTCGAGTGTACAAAAACACATTTTAATCGTGTAATAAATAATAATCTCGTATATAGAAAAATATTTGTCTATGCTCGTGTTATTTACTATATATGTCGATATGAAATTGCAATGACGCAATCGAGATTATATTATTTACTCTCGTTATTGGTTGTACCAGAAAAAAACGAAGATTTTAATTTTTTCTTTCAACTGTCCGTGATAGTTGAAATATTGGTTAGATTATAAATCAAATGTACCCTATAAGTAATGTAGGAGAAACCGAAGCATTTCTCAAACAATTTTTAGCCATAATTATTATTACGATTGTATATCGTAAAAGTATACTTTCTGGAAAAATTGTAACTGATATATATACTTACAAGCAGAGTACTTGAGCTCTCTGGGACACAGATATTAGCAAACTCTAGGATATGATATAAAACAACGAAGAAAAAGAAACACGAAGAACTATAAAAAAAAGAAGAAACCCAAAATTTCATGTTCCAATACCCTTTTTCGCTATATTTATAAGCGAATAATGAACAATTTATCCAAAAATATCCTTGTCTTTGGTCGCTTATAACACAAATAAAATGTGTTTTTGTACACTCGACTCTAACCAATTACAATTGTTATACTCGCAGATTATTGCTTAGATATATACATACATATACAAATAGAAGAAATAGTATGTTTACACAAATATACATTTTCAAATGGTAGTAGCAGAGTGGATATTAGAAAATAAATTTTCAGATAATTTTTTTAGAAAAAATTATATTGAATTTATTATTGGTTAGCTGTATTATTTTAAGGATGGTCAAAATTTATTAGTGCCCAGACGACGTGAGTCAAAAAAAACCATATTTTTACAATATATATCAAATCGGTATTCATACTTTCTTTAGTATTCAGTGTGTTATTTTTTTTTAATTTTAAACTAATTCCATTAATTCTCAGAGTTGTATCTGCGTTATATTATTTAAATTACTCTATGTATTACTAAGTGGATGTACTTAAAATTTTTTGGTGAGTTATTAATGTAAAAAATTTTGACTTTCTTGCACTACGCTACTACTTGGTTATTTGTTATATATTTAGTTAATTTAATTCTAACCTTTTTCGTGTCCTACCAGCAATTGAAATGATTTCTAGTTTTTATTTAAAAGGCGTTAGTAAATGAAAGTCCTAACTTCAGAACATTAGAAAATAACCCAAATTTCGGTGTTATATGGAAATGGAAATCAATATATAACAATTTAGATGTACACTTTGAAATTTAAATTAATTTGTTACGTTCAACACCGTGTAGTATAGTCAATAATAATTGTGTATTAATGAAAATGATAATTTTAAATCTATCGGTATAAGTAGGCTCGACTTAGCCAAGTCAACAAAATTTCGGCAACAGATGCGTATATACTATATATATATATAAGTGTTATCGGTTGCCTATAGATAGGCCTTGTGGAAAACTCGAGTCTCGTTGGAAATAAACGCGTCTTACGTCAAACACCTCCCTATATGTCGATCTCTATAAATGAGAATTATTTATATAAAGTAACGTGTATATCGAAAATAGCGATATATATATTTATATTAATTAATCATGGAGCTCTAACATTTTCTTGAACACTATCGCGATATTCAATGTTAAGGAATTATTTCAACAATTTTTCTTTCTTCGATAATCCCTTCATATTTCGATCTGAGTAATATACGAGTTACGCAGAGTTATTTAAACATTTTTTATCAACGATGCCTTAATTTTGCAGATCGCGATTTACGGATTCTTTATTTTTTGGTTATTTAACTAATTACTGTTCATACCTCTACAGAATTATTATCAACATTTTTTTGACTTCATTTCGATTTTGACCCCACACATTTTTCTCCTCTCTGTTTTGAAAATAAACACACAGCGCTTTTTATATCTTGCGCTCTTATTATATTGTTTTGCAATTGCTATACGCCGCGAAGGAAATTTGGCAATTTCGTCATCCGATGCTTCGACGACAAAAATTCGTAGACGTGGTAATAAAGGAGTAATGTTTATCTCTCTCGTATGTTCGATAAAAAAGAGCGTTTTTTTAATTCCTGGAATTAATTGCGATTTTTCGAGCCCGTTAGTAAATAAATCTAGAATTTAAATAATTAAGATCGTTTTTCAGGTAAATATATTTTCTCTATGCCTCGTGAGTTGACCACTTAAAACGAAAAAAAAGTAATGCAGTTATAAGATATAAATTGTTGAACACAATTACAATATTGTAAATTAATGTAAATAATAATGTATCGCGTGTACAAAGTACGCGGCTAGCTAGGAATAACCTCCTTTACGAGATCGAAAAATTGCACAATGCACGGGTTAAAAGAAAATGAGGCGATATTTAATTGCCGACGCATGTCTTGGAAAAAATGAGTCATGCGATTGACAATTGTATATAAAAATTAGTACATAATGCATACAATAATCGAACGCGACGTTATAATACATATAGATACCTGCATTATCGATGGTTGACTATATCGACGTACCCATCGTATATCGTCGTGTACATATACACAATTGCAACAATTTTTGCAACGAACGATAGGGAACGATGGATACAGTGTCATCGAATGAAAATAACGAGGAAAAAATTCGGTCCTCCAATTAATAAAAATATAGGAGGATTGTGTACTCACTTTTCGGGAAGCAACCTTTGCAGAGACAGGTGATGTTCAGGATTTGATCGAGGGTAAATGTTATCGTTTTCGCGTCCTCCATTCGCATATCTCGATCGTCCATGTGAGCTACCTGATTATCCGTTTGACGTGACAACATCCCGAAATTAAGAGAATCGAGTGTCAACGGCGCACACCTGTCAACGCGAAGCAGACGGCCTGCGTGTCTCTATACGCGCGCGATGTTACGCGAGGTTAGACTCGACATTGACCCAGAAATTTCAGTGAGCAGTTGGTTATTCGTCATGCGCGCTAGGATTTTTGTGTATAACGTGGGTGTTGTGCTTGTGTTCCTTCCTCGATTTTCTATCGTCACGTTGGTACCACGTACCTTTCCTCTATCTATATAAATTATAACTCACTCCTTCAATGTACATACAGTTACACTTTATTTTACATTTATTTTTCCCTCTATTTACAATGACAATGAGTTCACTCAACTTTGTCAAATGAAACTCGGGGTTTCATATACGTACTGACGTACATCGATCGGATATTTTAACTTTCATTTATTTTCTTTTTCTTCGAACGGTATTTACTAATAACCGTGTGTGTGTGTGGTTAGAAAATAATAAAGGTCCTGATTTTCGAATGTAACTTTAGTTTTCCTTTTTGTTATTATTTTATAGTAAGTGTTTTACAATTTTTTAATAATTATTAATAATAGTTTTGTAATTATTTAATACAAAATCTTTCTTTTTCTTTTACGTTGATGGGAGTTCAATGAATAAAACTATATCTTTCTAATTAAAATATCGGATTTTGGATTTATTTTTTTTAATACAATTAGAAATGTATAATTATAGTTATGATTAATTTCCATCGATTTTACTTACAGTTTTATAGTTATTATTTTTTATTATTATTTCTCGCAAATATTTATTATTTGCTTTTTATTAGTTATGAATAATCAAATTTGTTTAACTTTATAATTAACGATCATTCGCATGAAACAAAAGTATATACATTTTTTGATACTTCAGTTATTTCATTCATGGTAAACACTAATGAAAATATAGAAAATATAAAAATTTTAATATTAATTTAATAATATAATAATAATTATTATTATTATTATTTATTATATACCTTTTATAGATATTTCTATAATAAAAATTGTAAAACTATGATAAAAATATGAAAAAATAACTTTTTAGACAATTAATGCAGAGTGATAAATTTTATTAAAAATTACCGTGATACAGCAAGGTTAATTTTGAACAAAAATTATTATGCAATTTAATATCGTCAGAGTGAAAAATGATATAGTCACTACTTTTTTTAATTACAAAATCCACTTTAATGTAATAATTTATTAGCAATTTTTTACTCGATAATGAAAAATAAGGTTATGTTTATTATTAAAATTCGATATTTATCATTTCTGAATATAATTTACCGATCTTCACTTAATTTCATTTCTAAAAGTCATTTTTTTCAAGTTATTTAGAGAGTACAATATTATAATGTTTTTAAGGAAATCGGCATACATTTTAACCGCATTGCCATGGTAATTCTCGTAAGAAAATTCTAATCACGTAGTCACTTGTAACTGCACTAAAACTCCTCAAAAAATCAATGTTTTAAATTATAATAAATAAACATTTCGAACTTTAAATATTTCAATTAAAATTTCAGTTCTGTATTATAATTTATTTTACCATCGGCCGAACGGATTTATACTTAGCCGTTTTGGTATAATTACAAAAGACGTTCTATCAGCACGCTTGAAAATAAATGGTCAAAGGAAGGAAATAGCAAAAATTTCTTTTATTCCTAGTCAACGTTACTTGCGTAAAAGAAACATACGAAAATTTAGACGACATGACTATGATATTGCATCGAATTATATATAGATGATGAGGCTATAGAAATGTAAAAATATATACCGCACAAACGACGAGTATTTTCAGTTGTATTTTTTAATTGCGATGTAGAATCATTATGTAAAAGGTGTATAGAATGGAAATTACGCTATTAGTTGCATCATTATACAAACGATAATCGTTTATCTAATAAGTATTACGCGTTTATATCGAGTCAATATTGTATAAAACAGAATTTGTATTATAAACGAGATTCGAATTCTTTATTTTCTTTTCTTACACACAATCTCCGAGTGGTTATTATTTTTTATATCAATAATCTTTGGGAATATATATATGATTTGTAAAACACATTTTTTCGGGACCGCGCGTACATATACGCACCACCGATGATAATTCAAGTATTTTTTTTAATTAATTACATATGGTACGTGTAAACCATTCACACACTATATATAATGAATCATCTGTATACACCGGAAATCGATGAATGAATACATATACATAATATACGCCTATTCGAATTTACTTCAGCATCTTTTTCAGATTTATATAAACTAATGTTGAACCGCGTCTATCAGATTTTTTCTATCGCCCGTATATATGTGATGTTCGTCTATATATATGCAACATCAGGGCAATCTGAATTTGACGCGTTTCAATTTTTACGTCGTTCGAATATATATGTTTTGCATATATATGTTTATGACCGATATGTTGATGAACGGTTCGCGATATGATCCGTTGTTTTATCGCTCTTCACTGACTACGATTTATTTATTTATATTCGTTTGTATTTACTATTACGGAAGATTGGAGAAAAGTGTGGAATTTTATGTGTTTTTGGTTGATCGAGCTGTACAAATTAGTTATGACGATTTTTCTTGTCGTCGGGAATTTATATATTTGATATACAGGCTAAGGTATTATTTTTTTGGGTTGCAATTAAAAAGAAAAAGTATGAGGATATAGAAAAACTGAATTTAAATTATTGGCAATACAACAATTAATTTACAACATTTATGCAAAGTATGAAATATTTATGTGAAAATTTTATAATTTTTTTCTACTTAAGTGAATTAAAAACCATGTGAAACTTCAGTCTTTTCTTAAACCGTGCGAAACTTTTTTTTCAAATTTGACTAAAAATCTGGCATATGATCGTCTATATAATATATATCAAAAAAAATGTTTTCGCCTGTAAGCCTCAGCGATCCTCGATTTCTACTACAGCATATTATATACACTACCGGAAAATAATAACGAATACGTAATATAAGATTATTTAAAGACTTGAAGCGTATAACACATAGGAAAAAAATCGAAAGTAAGATTACTGGATCTTCATGTAAAATTTACTATAAATAGTGATTTTTCTAAAGTAGATAAGTAATATTACACTGTATTTGTTGCATTACAGAAATGTGGAAATACTTATGATCCTATAGTAAAATCCCTTACGGCTTGACACCACATCAGCATGGATCTCAAGATCAAAAGTTTAAATGAGGGACTATCGCGACTATGTCTTGAAGACGTCATTTCTTCAATTGATTTAGATCTGATAAATATGATGTTGGCAAACAGAAGATTCAGGATATCATAATAAAAAAATATAACCCTACCAAGAATTAATATTTTTTATCATTAAGCCGATTCACCCAATAGTTTAGAAATTTGTAGCTAACATAAATAAGGAAAATTTTAAAGGATTTCAGAAGGAACACATAAATACATTATATTTGAATCCTACTTGCGGTCTGATGAAAAAAGACTAATGATAGTTGAGAAGCTATCAAATAGAAATAATTTAAAACAGCCTAATACATTGGTTGAGCAAATCAAAGAATAACTTGAAGTTAAAACAGATTTGTATGAACCGTAAAATCAAGAAAAAATAACACTTAAATTACTATCAAATTTAGATGCTGTAACTTCATAAAAAAAGATATGAAAGATTATATATACTAATAATAATATTACACTGATTTAGTTTAGTTAAATTTATTGGGGTGTTCAGTAAATTTAACTTGATTGCAAAATGAAAACAATGAAAACGGTTTTAACGTAATCAATCAATTACACGAGAGAAATGTACATTATAAACTATTGTCATTATTCGATGAAATGATCGAAAGTTAGATTCTTAATATATTGGATGTCAAAGCCAATACGGCAGGTATACCAAATTAATAAATTAAATGGGTGTACGGGAATTTGGACGACTTGAATTTATTGAAAATTTAAGCGGGTATATAGTTTATTTGAGTTTATTTTCCGTGTAGACTGTGTAAAACCGGTAGAGAGACGATCAGTGGTAAAATAGCAATTAAAATCTCGGTGTTCGCACATTTCTCATCCAAGTAAATATAACTCGAGCGATATCGCGGGAGGCCAAGTGTTAAGAGACTAATTAACCAGGAATTTCACGAATTTAAAGGGATACATTGGGATTAAGGGACACCTCTCTCCCATCCAGCCCCTATGAATATTTATGCATACCCGCGAAAGAATATCCTTTACACCCTTATCGCTCTCGAGCTCTCTGGTTTCTTATATTATACCCTATATACACATATATATATGCAACCACAGCGAACTAGACTTTCGAGATTTTATTACGCATTCTGTATACATATATATTATACACCTTTTAATTCATTTATACCGCTATCTCGAGTATTCCTTATTCTCCACCCTTTTCTTTTCCTTTTGGTTTTCTCGCACTGTTTGATATACTTATGTATATACAGATTTCCTTTGTATTTTCTTTTTACATATGAATCGTTTGGAAAAAAAGAAGGAAAAAGTTATTGTTTTAAAGTTTATTTAGATATTTCGTATTTAGTATAATTCATTCCGAGGAAATATACCCTTAAACATATTTTTACACACACGAAGGACGTGTATTTATGCAATTTATTAACCCACGTCTTCAAAATAATTATAATAATCTGTTATTCAACTTGTTTATCTTATGTCGTTTGTGCGATGTATACGAGGTTTATTTTGGTATCATTCGCACTCACCAAATTTAAACGAAAAGTGTTCAAACATTCATCAGTAAACTTGATAATTTTGTATTATTGAATATAAACAAATGTAGTAAAAACTTTTAACAATATAAAAGTTTTAGAACTAATCAGATACTCACTGCAAATTTTTGAAATATTTTATAAATATTTTGAAAAAATAAAAATTTTAAATTTTAAATTCAAAACTCCAAAAATCAAAAAATTTTATAAACAATTTCAAGTTAATTTAGAACATTTATTAGTTCTTGGGTTATTTTGATTAAAGTCGATAGTTGTCAAGAGAAAAAGAATGATTTTCATACAATTTTTGAGTCTTTTGATAAAAAAACGTAGATTAATATGTTTATTCAAAAATTCTACTTAAACTCTAAATGGAAAGGATTTAGAAAAACAAGCATTTTCAATATTTTTGCACATTTCTAAAAGTCAAAATATATAGATAGTAACATTTTCTTTCAGACTGATAATTTCTGAAATAAACCAGGTGAAAATTTATTAAAAATTCGGGTCGCTTGACTATAAATAGTCAAATAAAAATTAAATGGAGTTATAACGAAATTGTCAAAAGATATTTGACCAAAATTTGAAATTGAGTTACCTATGTACTTTGTAGAAGTTGCTTTAAAAATCCGAATTTATAAATAGTATATAAAACATCAAATCATCTCTTCACTGACGACAAAGCGAAATTCAATATTTAAATTTTTTAAAGTATTAATTCCAACCATATTATATATTGCATAATAAAGTTGCATGAAACCTAGAATTTATTTTTTTTTATTCATATAATTTCAAATTTCGATCAACTCCTTTTTGAGAATTTGTTTTTATTGTTATTTATTTCAATTTCATTGCTTTTAATATGTTAACTATGTACACTGAATAAATATGAATTGCTGCATTGTTTAATAACGAAAGATACAACTGTCGAATAAATGAAATTAGCATAGACTTTATAATAAAATTGACAATAATTATACACAAAAAGTTAAAGTTTTAATTGTTTTAATACATAAATGTAGCACCTTTTTGAAACTCTGATAATTTTATCATCAAACGAGATAGTAAATTTATAATAGAGAAGATATTTCTACATGTATAAGGTCGTAAATTATAGGATACAAAAAGTGTATGGTTCCCTACGATAACATTGCTTACAAAGCTAAATAATCTTATTACTTATTTTTGTAAAAAAAAAAGAGCAACATTCAATCAATCAATTAATATAATCATACATTTTAATTTGTTGGTCACTCTTCGATTATTCTTACACTCGACTCGAATGAAAATAAACAATGATTTTTCTTTTTTCCGTGCTTATATATATATATCTTTATTAATAAGCGGAATTCGTCATCTTACAATAAAGTATACGCTATTGTTTTATAAGCGGCTAAAAATTAAAACTATATAGTAATTTAAAATTACTTTTAAAGTTAAAAAAAAAGAAATTTTAAACATTTGTTTTGAATTGTGTTATATATGTACACACGTAATAAAAATAACCAGCGAATAGTACAATAAAATAAATAAGTAATGTAAAGGAAATGCTAGTACGTGAAATTAAATAAATTATCCTTTGCGTCGTGGATTATGGTTTTAAAACAACAGGATAGGTATTGCGCTCATTTATCCCGAAAGTGAATAAAAAGAAAAAATAAGTTAAAGCTATACGGTGTATTTCTTCTTCTTCCTTTTTTTTAAATAAATAGTCGTTCGATTGATCACATGTTTATGTAACT
Source organism: Theocolax elegans (assembly GCA_026168455.1). Taxonomy (NCBI): domain Eukaryota; kingdom Metazoa; phylum Arthropoda; class Insecta; order Hymenoptera; family Cerocephalidae; genus Theocolax; species Theocolax elegans. Next base: position 87,360,971 of record CM047428.1, on the reverse strand, counting down.
GAACTTTCTAGGATAGCACGCTCGAAAATACATTCTCACACCGAAAATTCTCGATTTCGCAAGAGCGTTATTTATATTTATATATGTAGCTCAACTCGATCTGCAGGGGTTCCGCTCTCTATTCGACTTATCTCAAGCTTGACCTCTTCGACTGATAATCGTGCGAAAACAAATATCCCAACTGTTCTTTCCTCGCATTCATACACATTTGTCACTTATCTTCGAAAGTACGCGCCGAGAAATGCACATTTACACAGTGTAATCGGTTTTTCTTCTTTTATTTTTTTTGGTTTCTTTAGTCTATAATCGTCGTAAAAAATTATCAACCTGTGTCGTGCAGGATTACTATTTTCTTTTTCCATTAATGTCTCATACATTGTACAAAAGATTGGTAAAATTAAAATATGTATACACAGTTTTACGTGTAATAAATAATATCATGACAAAAACTAGTTCAATGAAATTTTCGTAATGTGTATATATTGTTTTTGTGGAATATTACCTTATTGTATAGTCGTCGTAACAATTTGCCTTAATTTGCTATAAATAAATTGTATACAGTAACGTTTATCAATACGCTTACATTATATTTACATTGTATTAACAATCGTTGATATTATATTTATAATTTCAATTTTTAGTTTCGTATGTTGATTAAAAAATGTATAGAGATATATTACGACTCGTACGTTATGTAAAAGAAGTACAGATGTTAGTACGCTATCTATTGACTTTTTACAAACAAGTGTAGATATCGATGCAGAAAAATCGAATTTTCTTAACAATTGTTAAATACAAAATGCATTATAATATATGTATATAAACGTAGTTTAAATATCAACTTTATTATTATTTTAATTTTGCTTTGTGTTTCATGTGATGATGTAAAATACTTATTTATCTATTAAATGAAGTTTAATGTTTTTTTAATGATTAATTAACCTAGGAGCTTCCTAATTATAAAAAGTATACTGTTTAATTAGGAAGCTCCTAGGTTATTAATCATTAAAAAAACATTAACTCATTTAATAGTAAATAAGTATTTTACATCATCACATGAAACACAAAGCAAAATTAAAAATAACTAAAAAGTTGATATTTAAAACTACGTTTATATACATATATTGTATAATGCATTTTGTATTTAACAAATGTTAAGAAAATTCGATTTTCTGCATCGATATTACACTTGTTTGTAAAAGTCAATAGATAGCGTACTAACATCTGTACTTCTTTTACATAACGTACGAGTCGTAATATATCTCTATACATTTTTTTAATCAACATACGAAACTAAAAATTGAAATATAAATATAATATCAACGATTGTTAATACAATGTAAATATAATGTAAGCGTATTGAAAAACGTTACTGTATAAATTTATTATAGCAAATTAAGGCAAATTGTTACGACGACTATACAATAAGGTAATATTCCACAAAAAAAATGATATACACATTACGAAAATTTCATTGAACTAGTTTTTGTCATGTATATTTATACACGTAAAACTGTGTATACATATTTTAATTTTACCAAATTTTGTACAATGTATGAGACCATTAATGGAAAAAGAAAATAGTAATCCTGCACGACACAGGTTGATAATTTTTTACGACGATTATAGACTAAAGAAACAAAAAATAAAGAAGAAAAAACGATACACTGTGTAAAAGGCATTTCTCGGGCGTACTTCGAAGATAAGTGAAAATGTGTAGAATGCGAGAGGAAGACACAGTTGGGATATTTGTTTTCGCACGATTATCAGTCGAAGAGCGTTAAGCTTGAGATAAGTCGAATAGAGCGCGGAACCCTGCAGATCGAGAGTTGAGTACATATATAAATATAAAATAACGCTCTGCGAAATCGAGAATTTTCGGTGTGAGAATGTATTCGAGCGTGCTATCTAGAAAGTTCAGTTACATAAAAAGGTTGATCAATCGAACGACTATTTATTTAAAAAAAAAGGAAAGAGAAGAAAGACACCGTATAGCTTTAATTATTTTTTCTTTTTATTCACTTTCGGGATAAATGAGCGCATATACTATCCGTGTTTTAAAACCAAATCCACGACGCAAGGATAATTTATTTAATTTCAACGTACTAGCATTTCCTTTACATTAATTATTTTTATTGTACTATTCGCTGGTTATTTTATTACTGTGTACATATATACACAATTCAAAACAATGTTTAAATTTCTTTTTTTTAACTTAAAAGTAATTTTAAATTACTATATAGTTTAATTTTTAGCAGCTTATAAAAATAGCGTATAATTATTGTAAGATGACGAATTCCGCTTATTTAATAAAGATATAATATCTATAAGCACGAAAAAAGAAAAATCATGTTTATTTCATTCGAGTCGAGGTGTAAGAATAATCGAAGAGTGAAACAAATTAAAATGTATGATTATATTAATTGATCGATTAAATGTTGTCTTTTTTAATAAGTAATAGATATTCTTTGTAAGAATGTAGTAGGGAACATAAATTTTGATCCTATAAATTTACTTATAACAGGTAGAAATATATTCTCATATAAATTACTATATCGTTTGATGATTTCAAATTACAGAGTTCAAAAAGGTGCTACATTATGTATTAAAACAATTAAAAACTTAATAATTTTGTTATAATTATTGTCAATTTATATTAAAGTATTGCTAATTTCATTTATTCTGACAGTTGTATCTTCGTTATTAAAATGCAGCAATTTATTTATCAGTGTACATAGTTAACATATTAAAAGCAATGAACATGAAATAATAACAATAAAAAACAAATTTCTCAAAAAGGAGTTGATCGAAATTTGAAATTTATGAATAAAAAAAATAATTCTAGGTTTCATGCAATTTATATGCAATATATAATATGGTTGGAATAATACTTTAAAAATTTAAATATTGAATTTCGCTTTGTCGTCAGTGAAGAGATGATTTGATGTTTTATATACTTATTTATAAATTCGGATTTTAAAGCAACTTTACAAAGTACATAGGTAACTCAATTTCAAATTTTTGTCAAATATCTTTTGACAATTTCGGTTTATAACTCCATTTAATTTTTATTTGACTATTTATAGTCAAGCGACCCGAATTTTAATAAATTTTCACCTGGTTTATTTCAGAAATTATCAGTCTGAAAGAAAATGTTACTATCTAATTTTTGACTTTTAGAAATGTGCAAAAAATTGAAAATGCTTGTTTATAAACCTTTCCATGAGTTTAAGTAGAATTTGAATAAAAATATTAATCTACGTTTTTTTATCAAAAGACTCAAAAATTGTATGAAATCATCTTTTTTCTCTTGACAACTATCGACTTGAATCAAAATAACCCAAGAACTAATAAATGTTCTAAATTAACTTGAAATTGTTATAAAATTTTTTGATTTGGAGGTTTGAATTAAAATTTAAAATTTTATTTTCAAAATATTTATAAAATATTTCAAAAATTTGCAGTGAGTATCTGATTAGTTCTAACACTTTATATTGTTAAAAGTTTTACTACATGTTTTATATTCAATAATACAAAATTATAAAGTTACTTGATGATGTTTGAACATTTCGTTTTAAATTTGGTGGTGCGAATGATACCAAAATAAAACCTCGTATACTCGCACAAACGACATAAGTAAAACAAGTTGAATACAGATTATTATATTATTTTGAAGACGGGTTAATAAATTGCATAATACACGTCCTTCGTGTGTGTAAAAATATGTTTAAGGGTATATTCCCGGAATGAATTATACTAAATACGAATATCTAAATAAACTTTAAAACAATAAACTTGTTCCTTCTTTTTTCCAAACGTCTATATTGTAAAAAAGAAAATACAAAGGAAATCTGTATATACATAAGTATATCAAACGTGCGCGAGAAACCAAAAGGAAAAGAAAGGGTGGAGAATAAGAATATCGAGATAGCGGTAATAATGAATTAAAAGGTTGTATATATATAGTTATAACACAGAATGCGTAATAAAAATCTCGGTGTTCGCACATTTCTCATCCAAGTAAAATATAAACTCGAGCGATATCGCGGGAGGCCAAGTGTTAAGAGACTAATTAACCAGGAATTTTCACGAATTTAAAGGGATACATTGGGATTAAGGGACACCTCTCTCCCATCCAGCCCCTATGAATATTTATGCATACCCGCGGAAAGAATATCCTTTACACCCTTATCGCTCTCGAGCTCTCTGGTTTCTTATATTATACCCCTATATACACATATATATATGCAACCACAGCGAACTAGACTTTCGAGATTTTATTACGCATTCTGTTATACATATATATATATACACCTTTTAATTCATTTATACCGCTATCTCGAGTATTCCTTATTCTCCACCCTTTTCTTTTCCTTTGGTTTTCTCGCACTGTTTGATATACTTATGTATATACAGATTTCCTTTGTATTTTCTTTTTACATATAGATCGTTTGGAAAAAAGAAGGAAAAAGTTATTGTTTTAAAGTTTATTTAGATATTTCGTATTTAGTATAATTCATTCCGAGGAAATATACCCTTAAACATATTTTTACACACACGAAGGACGTGTATTATGCAATTTATTAACCCACGTCTTCAAAATAATTATAATAATCTGTATTCAACTTGTTTATCTTATGTCGTTTGTGCGATGTATACGAGGTTTATTTTGGTATCATTCGCACTCACCAAATTTAAACGAAAATGTTCAAACATTCATCAAGTAAACTTTGATAATTTTGTATTATTGAATATAAACAAATGTAGTAAAAACTTTTAACAATATAAAAGTGTTAGAACTAATCAGATACTCACTGCAAATTTTTGAAATATTTTATAAATATTTTGAAAAATAAAAATTTTAAATTTTAAATTCAAAACTCCAAAAATCAAAAAATTTTATAAACAATTTCAAGTTAATTTAGAACATTTATTAGTTCTTGGGTTATTTTGATTAAAGTCGATAGTTGTCAAGAGAAAAAAGAATGATTTTCATACAATTTTTGAGTCTTTTGATAAAAAAACGTAGATTAATATGTTTATTCAAAAATTCTACTTAAACTCTAAATGGAAAGGATTTAGAAAAACAAGCATTTTCAATATTTTTGCACATTTCTAAAAGTCAAAATATATAGATAGTAACATTTTCTTTCAGACTGATAATTTCTGAAATAAACCAGGTGAAAATTTATTAAAAATTCGGGTCGCTTGACTATAAATAGTCAAATAAAAATTAAATGGAGTTATAACGAAATTGTCAAAAGATATTTGACTAAAATTTGAAATTGAGTTACCTATGTACTTTGTAGAAGTTGCTTTAAAAATCCGAATTTATAAATAGTATATAAAACATCAAATCATCTCTTCACTGACGACAAAGCGAAATTCAAATATTTAAATTTTTTAAAGTATTATTCCAACCATATTATTATATTGCATAATAAAGTTGCATGAAACCTAGAATTTATTTTTTTTTATTCATATAATTTCAAATTTCGATCAACTCCTTTTTGAGAAATTTGTTTTTTATTGTTATTTATTTCAATGTTCATTGCTTTTAATATGTTAACTATGTACACTGATAAATATTAATTGCTGCGAGGTTTTCAACCGCACGAGATTTTAAATTGTAAAAAAGGGAAAAAATGCATGGCAGGCATTGATAAAATATCCATCGTCGCATTATTATTATTAATTACCAGAATTTGTGGAAAAAGGGTAGGGTCGGTGCTGCATTGTTTAATAACGAAGATACAAACTGTCAGAATAAATGAAATTAGCATATACTTTATAATAAAATTGACAATAATTATAACAAAAATTATTAAGTTTTAATTGTTTTAATACATAATGTAGCACCTTTTTGAACTCTGATAATTTGATCATCAAACGATATAGTAATTTATAATAGAATATATTTCTACATGTATAAGTGTAAATTTATAGGATACAAAAATTTATGTTCCCTTCTATAACATTCTTACAAAGAAATAATCTTATTACTTATTAAAAAAAGAGTAACATTCAATCAATCAATTAATATAATCATACATTTTAATTTGTTGGTCACTCTTCGATTATTCTTACACTCGACTCGAATGAAAATAAACAATGATTTTTCTTTTTTCGTGCTTATATATATATATATCTTTATTAAATAAGCGGAATTCGTCATCTTACAATAAATTATACGCTATTTTTTATAAGCTGCTAAAAATTAAAACTATATAGTAATTTAAAATTACTTTTAAGTTAAAAAAAAGAAATTTAAACATTTGTTTTGAATTGTGTATATATGTACACACGTAATAAAATAACCAGCGAATAGTACAATAAAATAAATAATTAATGTAAAGGAAATGCTAGTACGTGAAATTAAATAAATTATCCTTTGCGTCGTGGATTTGGTTTTAAAACAACAGGATAGGTATATGCGCTCATTTATCCCGAAAGTGAATAAAAAGAAAAAATAAGTTAAAGCTATACGGTGTATTTCTTCTTCTTCCTTTTTTTTTTAAATAAATAGTCGTTCGATTGATCAACATTTTTATGTAACTGAACTTTCTAGGATAGCACGCTCGAAAATACATTCTCACACCGAAAATTCTCGATTTCGCAAGAGCGTTATTTTATATTTATATATGTAGCTCAACTCGATCTGCAGGGGTTCCGCTCTCTATTCGACTTATCTCAAGCTTGACCTCTTCGACTGATAATCGTGCGAAAACAAATATCCCAACTGTGTCTTTCCTCGCATTCATACACATTTTTCACTTATCTTCGAAAGTACGCCCGAGAAATGCACATTTTACACAGTGTATCGGTTTTTTCTTCTTTTATTTTTTGGTTTCTTTAGTCTATAATCGTCGTAAAAAATTATCAACCTGTGTCGTGCAGGATTACTATTTTCTTTTTCCATTAATGTCTCATACATTGTACAAAAGATTGGTAAAATTAAAATATGTATACACAGTTTTACGTGTAATAAATAATATCATGACAAAAACTAGTTCAATGAAATTTTCGTAATGTGTATATATCTGATTTTTTTTGTGGAATATTACCTTATTGTATAGTCGTCGTAACAATTTGCCTTAATTTGCTATAAATAAATTGTATACAGTAACGTTTATCAATACGCTTACATTATATTTACATTGTATTAACAATCGTTGATATTATATTTATAATTTCAATTTTTAGTTTCGTATGTTGATTAAAAAAATGTATAGAGATATATTACGACTCGTACGTTATGTAAAAGAAGTACAGATGTTAGTACGCTATCTATTGACTTTTTACAAACAAGTGTAGATATCGATGCAGAAAAATCGAATTTTTCTTAACAATTTGTTAAATACAAAATGCATTATACAATATATGTATATAAACGTAGTTTAAATATCAACTTTATTATTTATTTTAATTTTGCTTTGTGTTTCATGTGATGATGTAAAATACTTATTTATCTATTAAATGAAGTTTAATGTTTTTTTAATGATTAATTAACCTAGGAGCTTCCTAATTATAAAAAGTATATCTTCCTTTTTTTATTAACTTTATAAAAACAATAAATTTTTTAACATTCTATGTACTTATAAAATCAAGATAGTTTTCGTCTTATTCTGTTTCGATAAAAGTTTTTGAATACGGTAATGGTTCTTTGTACATTTGAACAATTGTGCTAGAATACACGATCTTGATAACTCGTATCCGTCACATTTGAACTTGGTCTTGCTTGACCACTTGGTACTGGATGATGAGGATGTCGCATGTGACCAGGTCTTCTTGGTGGAGCTAAATATTCAAACATACTTTGCGTATGTTGTGCCAACATTTTACTTAAATCACAGGGCATAGGATCTGTCCAGAAAAAGTCATGATTTAACGCCGAATCCGAATCGAACCTTTTACTTGGATCCAAAATTAATAGTTTGTCGAGTAAATCACATGCATATGGATCTTTTACGTAAGGTCTCAGTCTATCTTTCACCTATGATAAAAAATATATATATAATTTAGTACAGATTTCCAAAATCAAATTTGAATGTCAATGAACTTTACTTTTCGCTTTTGTTTCTGTATCAGCTCCATTTTGTTGAATAATTCTAATGCTTCAACACCAGGCCATACATCCGATGTAATAGAACCACACAGTTGAGATATTAATGTAAGTTGTTGCTGTTCTGTATTGCCTTGCATAATCGGTGATCTATAATTTATATTCACATTAAATATTGTTTTCGGTATCAATATTAAATGTGTTAATGGTGGAACCTATACATACCTTGTCCACATTTCCGCCATAATGCAACCAGCACCCCATAAATCTACTGGAGGACCATAATTCCTGTCACCTAAAAGTAATTCTGGTGGCCTGTACCACAATGTTACCACTCGATTTGTGTAACGATTTGCTTGACCATTTTTATTTGCACTGAACGCTCGTGCAAGACCAAAATCTGCTAGTTTCAGAATACCGTTCTTTGTTATTAAAACATTTGCAGCCTTCATATCTCTGTGTAGTATCTAAAAATTTATTTGTTATAATATTATATTATGTACATTTACATAATAGATAAAAAAGAATAATATTTATCAAATAATACAGATTGTAAGTAAGTTTCAAATGTAAAATATTGGTATACCTTATTACTGTGTATATAATAAAGTCCATTCAACAATTGCTGCATTACTTTTTTGATTTCTCCTAAACTAAATTTAACATTGACATTTGACAATAAACCGGCCAAATCATGTTCGCAGAAGTCAAAAACAAGGTAGAAAGTTGATCGATACTTATTGTACTGGGTAGCTGAAAGAATCAAAAAATACAATAAAACTCGTTAATCAACAATGAGATTAGAAAAATTAAACGAAAGAAATACCTCTTGTCCTACAAATTTCTATTAAATTAACAATGTTTTCATTCTTTAGTAATTGTAATATCCTAATTTCACGTAGCGCTGTTATTGGAAACTGTAAAACAAAAAAGAATATGGACATTATGTAGGATAAAGAAATATTAATAGTAACACAGTCTCAACTTGTAGAGAATAGTTAAAAACATACTCCTTCTTTCTCATTATCCATGAGAACTTTTTTCATGGCGACAAATCTCTTGTTGTTGGTTTTGTCTCGTGCCTTGAAGACCTCCCTGAAATAAAAGAAAAATGAAATAATTAAAAATTGATTTTTCGAAAAGATTGGATTAGATAATTACTCAAAAACACAAGGATAAGTAATACTGACCCAAAGGTACCTTGACCAATTTTAGCAACTTTTTCATATTTTGAAGATTCGTCACAGAACGGAAAATCAAAATCCTCGATGTATTTTTCCTTTTCTTTTATATTCATATTATAGTCGACAGTAACGTGGTAAGGATATAATAGATCCTCGGTTATTCTAATATTTTTGCGATCGCTTGTGTGTATATATTTTGTATATACTTTGCTTCCGCACACACGACTTTCACCAGAAAAAACAATATGTATATATATATACATAACATCTTCGATCAGCAGCAGCAGTCGTTAAATAAACCTCAGTTGGCGAAAGGATAACTAACTTACCGACTGCAGGTATTAACGTAACAAAAGAAGCGCGGGTGTTGGGCAGATGGAGCGATGCAGAATGTGTTTACAATCGAGAGAAATTGGCAATATGTACTAGCATACAACGCCAATAAACTACATTTTATCTAATCGAGAGAAATTTGTCAATTTTTATAAAGTTGTATAAGTATGGAAGATTAAAATTTTATTTTTTGTTAGGATATCGGACTACGAGTTACCGACGTGTGTAAGTAAGTACCTTAAATAGTTTAACTTTTTTCGATTGATTTAACACAACACGCACTCGTCGAAGGGGGTGAGAAAAAATATTTTTTTTGTATATATGATGAGAGACAGCAGGAAGGAAGAAGAGCGCGCGTATACATGAAAGTCGTCGGTATACCCTTTTAGAAAATCAAGTGGATGGAGAGAGAGAGAGAGAGAGAGAGAGAGATATGAAGAATTTGAGGGTATTTGAGAGAGAATGGAAGGAAAAGAGTTGGATGAGGAGAAAGAGAAGAAAGAAGAGGAGAGGAGAGGAGAGAAGAGAAGGTATACACACCGAGACTCGAGTCTTTACTTGTTTAAACGCCGGTGATAGAGTGTGGTTGAAACGTATGAGGGCCCACTCGACCCCCGAGTCCCGAGTCCCGAGTCCCGACACCGGAAGACGAAACGCGGAACGGATGCAAAGAGAGTACGTCTACGTATGGGAGCAAATTAAAATATTGGTATTTTCTATTTTATTTTTTAATTAATTTATTATTCGTTATTTCGAAGACTTGTTTCTCGTAAAAATATGTTAGTTACGTTTTTCGTTACCTTTTATTACTATTTACCTTTTACGTTTTTCAATTTTTCGCCTTATATCCAGCAGAAAATGAAAATTTTTTGAAAATTGATAAAAATTTGTTTTTTTTTTAATAACGATATATATTGTCTAGATTTGAGACAACGTGTAACATTTATAAACTATTATTAATATTTACTACATTTCATACATTTGTCTTACATTTTCTGTTTTATTGAATTACCTATATGAATATTTCTCACCATTACAAAATATTAATAACTATTATTTATTTTTTTAAATTATTATTTTGTTTGTATAATGAATTCTGCCATTTACTTTAATACAAAATGTCTAACTTTCTAATTATACGATAAATATTATGTAGGTGATAAAGTGATAAAAGTAAATAAATATTATAAAACGTTAAAAATGGTAGATTTTCTTTTTGAGGTATATTTAATAACAAGTCTGCTTAGATCAAAAATAAAAAAAATCAATGTATCAGAAAGAAAAAAACTCATTTTTTCAAAAAATAGTAATTTTTTTAATTTTGACACTCTGTAATTTCATTACTAGACAGTAGTGTCAATTTACTATTTTTTTTTTCTCAGTGTAAAAATAGGTTTTCGATAGCGTATCCATAAAGTACGACTTTACGTACTGTTTGGCGGACGTAAAGTGCGACTTTACGAACACGTGTACAAAAAAAATATTGTATTGAAATTGCTAAGAACTTTATGGATACTCTCTCGAAAAGTAATGTTCGCGCCTCGGCCGTAAACTTTTTCAGAAAAAGTTCTACTTTACGACCTTGGCACGAAAACTATTAATTTTAGAGATGATAACAAGTTATTTTATACCGATTTTTGAAAACGTGCTAGTTCAAAGAAAAATCCACTGCCAATCAGGTATTCCGCTATAACAACCATTACTTAATTATACAAAATTAAGTATAATAAAAAAAAAATCATCTGATTTACGTATTTGAAATATCTATATGAGACTAACGAGGTGTACTTTACATCACGGCCCAAAGTCACATAAATTACTATAATTTCACCATTCGAAAAAAATAGTTAATTTGAATTTCCTAATTAGATTTAGAGCTCGTAGAGCGAGGGAAGGACACGAGGTTAAAAATGAGCGAGCAACAACACGCGGGTTTAAAAAAAAGAAGAAAGGAGAATAAGAAATAAAACGGGCTTGGGGAAGGGGGTGGCTGTTCACAAAGAAGTGCTCAGCTTTATGTTGTAAATGACGAGAGGAGGCAGAAGCCACTCGAGTCTCTATTTTTACCCGAGATCGAGCAAGAAAGGGATATTACGTACAGGGAGAGAGAGAGAGAGAGAGGCGGTAAGAGACTCCGTGACTATCGTCGAATCTTGTGCGGTAATTATTTTTAAACACGTCGTGGAGATACGAATCTCGTGGTACTTTTGCACTCCCTTCACGTATATCACCTCGTAAATTCGCTCTTTCTCACACTCTCCCATTCTCTCTCTTCCTTTTCCATGATAAATGCGGATTATTTACCTCGTTCTATTCCACACATATATCGATTTATCGACACTCGTTCGCACGACCATAGACACTCCTAAAATACACTATTTTTCGGGTAACACAGATATAGTGTCGGACGTCGGTATAGACGAGGACACTCTTTATCGCGGCGTAACCTCAACGTGATGTCTCGCGTATAACTGAATAACCGGGCTAATTAGTGCAGTACACTCTACGTACACTATATATAATACATACCAGTGACGGTTTCGGGCACGTATTTATCGTCCGGTAATCATCGTCGACGCGTGTATAAATTAAACACCTTACCTGGATCATTCGATTTTTCAACCTTCTTCTGCACTTTTTTTATTTGTTCGATCAGTTTCGTCACAATCGAAATATATACTTACGCGGTGCGTTTACCCTCCGCACTTGGACCGATAAACTTTCCCAACAAATGCGCCTTTATCATGTCCAGGTATAAAAACACCTCCCCGACAATAGTCTCATACACGAAATTTTACATTCCTCAACGACTTCTAAATTTTAAATGAAATTCGTATTTTGTGGTTAGCGACTCGTAAAATATTATTACTATTATCTTATTGAATTGTAATTTTAATACAAGCGCAATTAACCAAGTAAGCTAAAATTTTATACTTTTTAACCCTTAAGGGCCGATGTCACGGAAGGGGATGTCGGACTCGGAAAATGGTCGATCTTCACTTTTTTTTATAAAAAAAAATGAATAAATGTTTTTAAATAATACTAAACAGATCAGTCAGGCACTTAGGCATGTTTAAATAATATATACCCACATTTTTTCAGATTTTTAAATACATAATTTGATTGCGATGTTTGATTTGAAAGCTAGGTTATACCTTTTCTGACTAATAATTACCGACTAAACATTATTTACTTAATTATTATTAAAAAAAAATTTTTTTCTTAAAAAATCAAAATGTCAAGCTCTTCCTTATGTTTTAAACTATACGTATGAATTTTGTTCAGATTTTTAATTCGACATTTTAGATGTAATTTTTGGGTTGAGAGGTGAAGATTTCTATAATTTGGGACCGACTTATTTAAATTTATTTTTGATATTCCTGCGTAATCGCACGTTTGTTATTGTCAATTAGAAAAAATACGCGATGATAAAAATGAGATTAGCCAGTAATTATGAAAAATTGTAAATAATTAACGAGTAGTATGAAAATAGCGGATATAAGCGCGTGGTCTTTTGTGTACACTCCGACGTACATCCCTACAGGGGATTGAAAAATTAGTTAAAATAAATTATATGGATACGACCAATCGTCTTGAAACTTTGTACAATTATAAATTGAATCATAACATAAAAGGCAATAAATCCTGATTTTCCTTACATTAATTATTGTATAAACAGTTGGTAACTATATTATGATTCGCATAATATCATAACGAGTTTGACATTTCCGTTGACATATAGTTAAGACGTGTAAACTTTATTCAATTGTATATCCTTACACTAAGCGAACTGTACGATGAAAAAAGTATGTAGATAGAGAGAGAAAAGAGAACTGTTAAAAAATGACGATACCGATTAAGTAATCGGAAGCTCGTTAAAATGTAAAAATAAGAAATAAAAGGTAAAATTTGCGTATTAACGTCCATAATTCGAGGCGATTAAACGTAAGGAAAATCCTCAATTAACGCGGATAGACTGGCACGGTGGCGGGGGTTTGGGGTGGGGGTGGGGGGAGGTAGGTACCAAAGTCATTAGTCGACGTGAATTCGATCTCCTCTCGTGGGAGAAACTCCGGGCGGATTTATTTATCAGAAAGAGAAAGAACGACGGCGAATAAAGAGGTTGCGGGGATAAAACAGAGAGAGTGAGAGAGCTCGACGTGACACGCGGCGACGTCTTGACAGCTTGTTAGCCTAACGGGCGCGTATTCATGGAACCCCCCACGACGTGCCCTCTTTACCAGCTATTTAACTTGACAGCGTTTCGCGTACACTTGTCATGGTGTTTACGCGCGCGCGCACGCGTCTGTGTGTGCGCTGCGTGTACGCACGCTTCGTTTTCGTTTTCTTGCGGTCTTTACGCAGCACGGGGTTTCTTTTTACCCGTCTTTGTATACCTATATATATATACCGCTATAGTATCTGTATTTCTCGATTGGTTAATATATTATAACTGGTACGGCTTAATCATTTTTATCCTGTATTACCTATATATACTTTATCGACGTGAAATGCAGCTCGTTATATACTGCAAATTATTAAAAATAAGGGCATTAACCCTCGTATATGGGAATTAATCACCTAGAATCCAGAGTTTATGTAAACTAGCGAAAAAAACACATACTTACGTTGAAATAATTATTATACAATGGTGAAGAGTCAGCCTACTAGAAATTTGTGATTTTTTAGAAAAACAATGGGAGATTGGTAACTTATAAAATATTTTTTAACTCGTACAATAAATGAACTGTCAAATTTCTATTATAGTGTCTATGACATGATATTAAGATTATGTGGAATTATTTTGACTAAAAAAATATTTGATCAATGATTTCATCTTTATTAGGTATATAATAAATAAATAAATTCATTAATAATAATGATATCACATTATACTAACCAGGAGCCTTCGGAACACAGATATTATCCAAATTCTAGGATACGTTTTTTATTGTAAAAATATGAAGAAAACCAGAGTTTTAGGCATTAATGCTTTCTTTACCAAAATTATACGTTACCAACCCAAATTATCAAAAAATACCTCTTTTTATATTTTGATTGTTTATAATTAATAAGCTACTAAAAAAAGCTATTAGAATATGGTATCAAATGAAAACTAAGATCAAATAGATATACGATTATATAAAAATGAGCTCAAATCCGTCTATTTGGCGTAAAATTAGAGAAGAAAGAAAAATTGTAATACCTTTCAATTAAAATTTGGAAACAAATTTTCTTACCTTGTTAGTTGTTATTTTTTTTATAGCTTTTAGCCAAATAAACGGACTGACGCTTATTTTTTTTAAACGCGTCTATTTCATCTGTTCATCGTTTCTTTTAAAATCAAATTCAAATAGCTATATTTAGTAGCTTATTAGTTATAAACATTCAAACTATAAGAAGAGGTATTTTATGTGCAGTGAAAAATTTGGTTTGGTAGCATATGACTTTGATAAAAAGTAGCGTTAGGGTCTAAATCTTTGGCTTTCCTCATATTTTTAAAATTAGAAAACGAAGGCCTTGGTTTCCACTAGTGAATCAGTCGGTTAGTATGGAGAGTAAGTATATCGAAGTAAGTATACTCCTCAGTTGTAAATTTCTATGCATCCATATACCGTGCAACTGAATTTGTATACAGAAACTTGTTATTCAAAAATCATAATAAAACAATGTTGAAAAAATGTTTAATAAAGAATATAAATTAGCCACGTGGTGAGTATTGAAAAATATGCGTATTCGTAAGGAAAAGGAAAAGTATAAAAGTATTGCGTTTCACGTGTCTCTCTTTGAACGCGTCCCACGTGCCATATCGACAATATATTCTCGAGTAAATGAGCGAAAGAGAGAGAGAGAGGGGGGGGGGGGGTGAGGAGTGTCTGGGTAAACGCAGCTCGTAAAAGGCAAACCGAATTACAAGTATAATAATAAATCTCGAAGAATCCTTTCATCCGGGTCGCGGGTCCACGCCCCCTAGGTCGAATGAACCTTTGAGCCGTGTACGAAACATCCCCGATTCAAATTCTCCCTCTCTCACGTATATATCAATCTAGAAATTTGTAAAACCAAGTGTCCCCGATAAACTAGATCGAAGAGAGAGGACGAATGTAATAAAGCAATTAGACCTGTACAGGGGTGGGAGTGGTGGGAGTGGTGGTGGGGGGGGGGGCGTGTGGAGATCCGGGATCGAGCGTATACGCGGGTGCACACCACCCCTATATGTATATATGTATGTATGAAAGGACAAATGCGAAATCGCGGGCATCGAGAGTCGATTAATCCAGGTTGCCCCGAGAGCGAGAGCTAGGGTGGGAGAGAGAGAGAGAGAGAGAGAGAGAGAGAGAGAAGCACGTGCCGTTTAACTTGATCACCGGGCAATCTGGCCTCGTTTCAACCTACACCGGGGTTACTTCAACGCTTCCCGCTAACAAATAACATTGTCGGCCGTGTACTGCGTCAGTCCGCTTCCGGTTGATTCGATTTGCACGACCCGATTCCCTCTACCACCTATATACACCCACACTCGGTCAAACTCACGCGCGCCTCTACGTTCTCCACGTATCGACGTACGTGCACGCATATATATATCTATGTATGTATATATCTACCCAACTACCCAACACCCTTCTCCCCCGTCTCCTCTCCTCGCCACTCCTCTCGCGGCGCCTCAACGGCAAAAAATTAAAGGCTATTGAGAAATCGCGTAAACGAAATTGGTCTAGGGAAACCGAGAGGATAGTGTGTGAGGATACACCGGACCTATATCTCTCGCCTCCTGAATAACACCGACCCTCTGCGTATAAACATATCTATGTATCTGTATACTCAAATAACTCTTTATGATTTCTCGGATGTAGAAACAGTCAAAAATAGTTTTGAAATTGGTAATGTAAGTATACCAAGAAACGTTGGATTCACTCAATACTTTTGGGAGACTTCTATATATATCTTTGAGATCGAGCAATATTTTCAACTATTAATCGTCACGACCTTCGAACAAAACGCGACATCCTTCATTATACACCGAGATGGTAGAATTTGCATTCTTCCAACATCGAGTTCAAGCGTTCTCCAAAAAACGAAAAAAGGTGATTCTACTTGGTTCAATATAGTACAGTACAATAATTGAACTGTAATATAAAATATTCAATAAATGTCATATATGGATGGCCGTCATTGATTTATAGATTATTATAGTTTTTATAATCGGTATAATATGTAGGTTATGAATTGAGGGGGTACCAAAGTCAACTTTTATCCTCCCTACCTAACCAGCCTCAAAAGTCATAGAAAATGAGTTATAATTAAATAAGGATGATAATTTACGCAAATCCAGAAGAACAGTCCCCTTCCTTTATTAATAATCTACCTCACTTCAAAATTTGAAGCAAAAATATCGATTGGTTTTCGAGTAATCCCTTACCAAAATTTATGATAATTTGAGGTTATACGCTCGACTAATTAAAAGGTACGTCAAGATTTTTGGTAAGAATTTTCTCGAAAACTAGTCAATATTTTTCCTTCAATTTTTAAAGACATATAGATTATTCATAAAGGAAAGGGACTCTTCTCCTAGATTTACGTAAATTCACTTACTTTTTTAATTACAACTAATTTTATGTGATTTTCGAAGTTGGTTAGGTAGAGAGGATAAAACTTGGATTTGGCACCCCGCTAAAAAATGGGAGAGTTCAACGATTTTCGGAAGTCTCTCGATCACACATTGGAAATGTTTTATTATTATATTTAATATTTTGTAATTTTATTTTTGTCGATTTACATTCCTTTTAAATGATATTCGATACGTAGCGGTACGAAAGCCAATGATTTTTTCATTCCTTAAAAAAAAGAAAGAAAGAACATACTAATTCATAATAATTTGCATTGCTGATACAAATTTTTCAGTGGATATAGGTATATATGGATATATTCCCCCGTAATTAATTTCAATATTTATATCATCAAACGAAGAAAAGACAAAGAAAAAGTAAAAAAAGAAGTGGAGGAAGATGACGTTTAGCAGAAGAAAAGGAGCGCTATCACCGTAAAATATATGGGTATGTATAGGGTACAATAGGAGCTGCAAGGGTATATGTATAGAGAGAGAAGTAGTGGCGTAAACGCATTAGAGCCATTCCAAACAGAGTTAAGGACAATAAGTAAGCGACGTGACCGGCTTGTTGTCACCCTTCCTTATTTACTTTCTATACAACAACCCAAACCTATACACCTCTCTTTATGCCGGCTTTTTCACGTTCTCTAATCCTGAGAGTCTAACGTCGCTCTCTTTCATCGAACTCGAAATTTTTCGATCCGCGCATGTAAGTTACATATACACTTATTTTTTTTCTTTAATTTGACAGTCACTTTTGACTAAGTTTTTTATATTAAGAAAATTGTTAATACAGGCGCATCTTGGATACTAACTGAAAATAGTTAAAAGTATGAGCAAAAACAAATCTTATCGATATGCATTCTGTTAATAGAAACGCCAGATTTTCGGAAAATTCAGTATATAGTGAATAACAAAAGTATTCAAAGAGATTAGAAAACTATGGTAAAATAATTGCATCTTAAATATAGTGCACATTAGTTTACAAAAAAAATCAATAAATAAGAAACAAGATTCATAATTTAATTAAAAAGTATCGGTATTCGCATATTATATCTATAAAATAAAAACTATTTAAATTAGTCGAAACTAATATTGCGTACATATATTTATTTGATCAGGAAGATCGATAACGTCTATTAATCGAATTTTTTCATACCTTTTTATTGATAAATCTGCGAAATTTATGAGCAGTCGTGAATCATTGTTTTATAGGGTATATATTATCGACCAAAAATAGTTATTAACATATATAATTAATTAACAATTAATTATTTCGTAAAAATATCTCTGTTACGCTATATTCTATTTGTTTTGAACAGTATATGTGATCATTTCCGAATTTTCCTTATAATTAGGTTTTAAAATTTCTGGGATTTTCTTAGTAGGTTTTTGGCAATTTAGATCTCACACACCTTGAATAAAAAAAAATGTCAACTCCGGTAAAAATAATAATTTGCCTTTTATTATTTTGTAATGTAAAAAGGCTAGAAATATTTCTCTCGTTGCGCGAATCGTCGCTTGGTGAAACAATTTTATTTCGACGTTGAATAATTTTCGTTCGGTGCATTATTATACTTGGATAAAATAACAAGAGGACTACGCACACGCGCGGATATATTTTAATTTAAACTTGGCCGATCACTATGTTTCCCGCCCACCTAAGATTGTGCTAATGTAATACAATTAACCGTAATTTCGAAGTACGCGTTGACCTTCGAGAATTTTGAAAAGGAGAAAAAACGAACAAGTGCGTACGAAGAGTGAACGTGCACCTTTGCGATTGATCTTCTTCACCTCAAAACCTGGAGGCGACTTATTGCCCCCCCCGTATGTGTATCATTACCATACACGCGCGAGGATATAATATCATGACCAGCATCGATTTTGCACTCGACATTTTCTTGGAACTTTAACTTACTTTATTCTTTCTTCTTTTATAAATACGAAAATCGTTTGTGATTGGTGTTTGTTGAATCGCTTTGAGCGTAATTTTATTTTTTCCAATAACACATACGTATATACATATACATGGATTACCTTTGCGCGGTACCGGTTCAATATGACGAATCGATGCTTATTCGAAACCATTTGGTTTTGGTCAGTGATTCCGAAAATGACTAGTCTCAAGTGATCAATTGAAATACATTTTTCAATTTTACTTTTAATTCTTGAGATTCACAGATGTTTGTCATTTCTTCTAAGAGGAATATGTAAATAGTAAAATTAATATTAAATAAGTTATTAAAATTATTTTAATTTATGGTTACTCTAACTTAGGTTAGTCTCACATTGTTGGAACTTGGAATATACCTATCGTAAGATATTCAGATACGTTTTCTCTTGTAATAATTTTAAAGAAAAAGGAGCCGTGTTTTTATTGGTACTCTAGTAAAAATTAGAAATTATTAAAATTAAATTAACATCCAAATCGAGTTTTAAAAGCAAACTCAAATCGAATAAAAGAAAAATGATTAGAAATTTTAATGAAAATTTAACTCAAAAATTTTGTTTATTTTTTTTCTAACTTTGGAATAATTTGATGTTTTTTCGTAATATGTCACATACATTATAAATATTGAAATAAATACCAATTATATAAATCGCATGTATATAAGTTTTAATTACTATTTTGTACGTACCACTTGGGTAAAAATTCCAAATCTCGCAAATATCTCTTCGATGGCTATTATCTTCCTCAAAAATCGGCCACAAAATCCAATTAGTACCAATGAACTAAAAGTGGAATGTTTCATTTTTTTATTATGTTATAATTATATTACAAATTTAAGTATTAAAACAAATTTCTAATATTCTCCTATAATAAACAAGTACTTTTATTTAATTTTTTAAAAATGTAAAAAGAAAAAAACTCGGAGATTAAATTTTTTGCTCATCGATATTAAGTAGACTGTAGACAAGTGATTTTTCAGAAAAATAGTGATAACTAAAATACTTTTATGTTATAATTTTTCAATTATTTCTCCCAAGTACATCGAAAAACAAACAATTGTAGCACTTATAAAACGATATGAGAATTCATTTGACAATTTATTTGGCAAGTGAATAGTCATCCTTATTTTCTTATATACTTAACACATATTATACCTTTAATTTTCCATATAAAAATTATTTAACAAAAGTTTTATACCCATTATTATTTAAAAAAATGAATTTATATATTGACTATAAATCGCCCGAGTATCTAATTATTATATATGTGAATTTAATTGTTGCTAAAAATGAGAGTTTGCGCAATATTGAAAAATTAAAAAATGTAAAATTTTTTAAGCTTTTCTTTGCGTTTGGTTTTAGAATAATTTTACAAATATTTAAATAAAAACTTTAAAATTCTGTAATTTTTTTAACAAATTTCCATACATCCATAAAAATTGTAATTGTATATTAGTCATAATAGTTGATATACTAAAAACAATGAATAAAATTGTTCCATATATCTATATACCATGTAAAACCTTCACACGGACAGATACTTTTACATATACCGTATGTAGGAAAACTTAAAAGTTTTGTAGATTAATAAAAAAATTATTTTATTAGTTTAAAAATAGATAAAAAAAGATATAGAGCTCTTATGGGTGACGTAATATTTTTTTTTATTTGAGATTGTCTTCGTAAATCCAAAACTTATTACAGAAATGTATTTAGACACTTTTTGGAAAACCTTTGTTTTTTTCGTAAAGCGCTACATACATAAATGTGTCTAAAAAAATTACTTTATCAAGTGAAAATCATGAATAATCGTATTCACGAATAATTTTTTAAAGAAAAAAAAGCCATAAGTACAGACACATGCAGGCATGCACGTGTATATATGTACGAGAATACGCGTAGGAGACACAATGGATACGGAAGAGATGAAAGAGAAAAAGAAGAAAGTATACCGAGCGAGAAAGAAAGGAAGAAAGAAAGAAAGAAGTATGTATGTATGTATGTATATATAGGAAGGGTTTGGATATTCTACGCAGAGGTATATGTATATTACGCGTGTGTACGGATATATATGTATGTATAGGGGTAAACGGTAGGATGTGCGGGGGGTTGAGCCCGGAATGCGGCGAAAATAATGAAATAAAGGGCAATGAAAGTGGCAGGTACAGCGGAGCAGAGCGGAGCAGAGGACAGTGTAGAGAGAGAATCCGGCGCGCATACGTACAATGGGGAGGGGTGGATGGGGCTCGACTAAATGCAGTGGGCGTGTTCCATTACTTTCATTATTTTCCGCGCCCGCGCGCCAACGCGCAGACCGATGGTAGGGGGTGACGGGGGTGGCGTAGGCAGCCGACGACGCCGAGGAAAGGGAGGGTGCGCGCTGCTCCTGGGGTTTCCCCTCGATACATATAGAGCCCTCGGAGGCTCGTCCACCGGCTTATAATCAATGATTATAATCTACCCAGACTGCGAGGACACTTGCGGAATAAAAATCTCGTCGGTCGAATATTTTACCTTTCCGCACCTTCACGTGATTCTCACTCTCAATACCCGAACGTACGGGTTGAACGAGATGAATTTTAGGTGTGAAATTTACGGGCTACCTCCTGAATACCCCATGGTGAAATTGAAACGATTTTTCGAATTTGTCGAAGTGCCAATGCCGTATCATCGACACATATGACACTGATGGTATTCCTCCTAACCTCAAAACGTTAACCAATACCCAAATTTCTACTTGCTTGATTGATCGTTTTACGAGGAATATTTCTTGGCACAAAACTTACGACTTTATGACCAAAATATGATATCAAATAAGACTTTTCATTCTGTTCTTTCGACACAACCAAAATTCCAATGGCAGCGTGAAAAATTCGACGCAACAAGCAAATGTAAAAAAAGAATAGATATAATCTTAACTATATACTTAAGGGGATGTCGGACTCAGAAAATGGTCATTTTTAATATTTTTTTATAAACAAAATAATAAATTTTTGAAAAAATTCTAAACCCCAAAAAATGTCCTTAGGCATGTTTTAAACAGTATACTCAAAATTTTTCAGATTTTTAAACTGTAATTTAATTCTGATTTTTGAGTAGAAAATTCATGCTTTTTTAGACTAATAATTACCGACCGAAAATTGTTTATTCAATTATTATTAACAAATTTATTTATTTTTTAAATCAAAACGTCATGCCCACGCTTTTGTTTTAAACTACCCATATGGATTTTTTCAGATTTTTAAATCGATATTTCCAACATAATTCTTATGTTGAAAGGTATAGATCCCTGTAACTTTCAACTCAAAAATTATATCTAAAATATTGAGTTAAAAATTTGAACAAAATCATATATAGATAGCTTAAAATACAAGGACGAGCTTGACGTTTTGATTTTTTTAAGAAAAAATCATTTTTCAATATTAATTGAGTAAACATTTTAGATAGGTAAATATTAGTCAAAAAAGGCCTAAACTTTCAATCCAAACATCGTAATCAAATTATGGATTTAATAATCTAGTAAAATTTGGGTATATTGTTTAAAACGTGCCCAAGGGCCTAACGTTCAGGATTTTTTATAACATTTATTCTTTCAATTATAAAAAAAAATGACCAATTTCTGAATCGGACATATCCTTAAGGAGGTGGCATACTTGGTTAAAAAATGTATAACAATTATCTTTTTTTGCTCGGTCGGTAACCCACTGAGTATGGCACTCCCTTAATCTAACTATTCCAGTAAAAATTCCGGATTGTTGAGGTTATCTCAAACCCTTTATTGACAACTGATTACACACTTGTTGGACAACTTTTGGTTAATGACCATAAATATAAGATATAACATTTCGTCGATCTTCGCAACTCCATTATGTAGAAATAAAAAGATGAACAGATCCCTGGAAAAAACGTAAGAAAGCAATTAGACATCGGTTGGCGAAAAATGAAGATGTTAGCCAACGGATTGACCAACGGTTAACCAATGACACGGCTTATTCCGTCACATTTTAGACGGTTCTGTTGGTTAACTGTTGGTTAAATTTTATTTCTTTACATAGTGATTTATTTTCTATAATTATGTGTAAATAATTATTTTTATTAATTGTAAATAGATTATTTACAAGAAATACTGTATAAAGTGCATAAATTATTTATATCTTTTTAATTGTAAGGTTAAATGAGATTCACAAATTAATACATTGAGATTTCGAGGTTAAATTCAATTGACAGATTGATACATTAACATTGAGTTTTTATTATTTTATCAAAAAATATAATACAAATGTATGCAATATAAATAAACGTATGTATACTTTTTTTTAATATATATAATCATGACAATTTAATATTCATCATAAAGTACGCATAATTTTTTTAATATTTTGTCGCACTCTGTAATTTAATTATACTAAAGATTATATTACCATATTTATATTTCCGTGCAAAAATCGAGAAAAACACGAGATTAACAATATCGACAATAGACAAAAGAAGACGAAGAAGAAGAAGAAGAGGAAGAAAAAGAAGAAGGTTATTATTATACGTTGGCCCTTTTTTTAAAATATATAATAAATCGTAGCGATGACGTATATATATATGTATATATGTATATATGTATATATATGTATATAGATGGAAAACGGCTTTGTTCGCGTCGAGTTTAATTTACTTAGTACCGACGAGTCGGCAATGGCATAATAACAGGTGAAAACAATAAAACGGCAAAGTTGCCTTTACGCCGGTCTGTATATACATATATATACAGTGCATACAACCTCCCTTGGCTCGTCGGAGCTCGATCCACAGGACGTAATAATAGTCATCTTAATAAAATCTAATAAACGTCACATAAACGAGCCTGCTATCTTGATAGAGACCCTCGGCCTTTTTGTCTCTCTATCCCCATTCTCATCCACCTCCACCTCCTCCTCTTCTTCTGCTTCTTCTTCTTCTACTTTATCATTCGCTTCGTTCGTTTCGTCTTCTCTCTTGCACCCGACCCCTTTTATCTTTTCCCGGTTCTATAGGTGCTCTACACCCGCACCCTCCTTTTTCTTCTCTCTCTCTCTCTCTCTCTCTGTCTCTCTCTCCCTTTCTCTCCCTCTCTATCGTAGTGTTACTACACAATACACTGGGCCCTTGTTCAAACATTTTCTTTTAAGCGTACAATCTGTTGGATGTCGTTTGAGGTGTCATTCGTTAATTCCACCTTTTTTAATCTATAAGTAACTTCGTGTTGGGTTATTAATCGTGCGTCATTTTTTTTAGTCATCGACCGTTGTTGACGAATTTTAGATGAAAAATTATACGACCAGATATTTTTTCATTGATAATTTATTTATTTTCTTTTTGATTAGCAAAATGAAATTTTATGTACGCTTATTTATGGTGTATTTAGTACATATGTGTGTGTGTGTGTGTGCGTGAGTCATTTATATACTACAATTTTTTTGAAAGTTGACAAATTTTAGTGGTGGACTGAGACAAAAGTATTTACGCAGACTAGTAGTTGCGTTATCGCCCGAGTAGTGCTTTGAGAGGTTGTGAACGTTACAAAATTATAAATGATCGTTATAAAAATTTAATAATTTTTAATATTTTTACAATGGAAATAGATATAACTTTTTAAATTAAAATTCAAGTTGATAATTTTCGCGTTTTTGTATATCCGCGTTTTGGTAATACGTTCTACATCAGTAGAAAAATAATCCAAAAGAACATTTTGAATTAAATTTCAATGAATAATAATTTTTTATGTTATAATTATAGCTGTTTTTACTACTGGTTTTCAATTCAATCCCTATAATTTTTGCAATAAATTGTTTCAATTTCTGGCTATATCATATCATTATGCTAACTATCAAAAAAAGTATAGCGATAGTATATTTTTGTTTTCTATCATTTACCAGGAAAGTTCTAAATTTTTTTAAAAATAATTTTTAACTATTTTGAGTAACAAAAGAGAAAAGAATGTGTAGTTTATAAAATCGATTAAAAATATAAATTTATATTTTTATTCGTTTCGATGAAAATCCTTCATCCTTTTTTCAGGCTGTACATTCTTCTAATCGAAATTTTTATATACATTTAATATCCTGTACTTTAAGATCAATTTTAAATATAAAACTATTTTTACATAAATGAGTAAATTAATTAAAAAAAATTTGTTAATTTCTATGAATGAGAGTATATCATATTATGATAAAAAATTACGATTGTTGCGAATAGCAGTAGTATCGATGTGAATGCGGTCAGGCATCTTTGATCCATCAAAAAAAAATAGAATGATGCGAAAAACTATATAAGAAAACTTAATGTTTAATGGTCAAGGGTAAGTAATACACTCTGTTAGAAATTAATAATGCATTTTAAAGTTCTATCTGAAACCATTAATTACGTACTTATATTCTCAATCATAGATTAATTGTCCAATCTATCGCGAAGAAGAAAAGAAACGTTTGGCAATTCTGTTTCGATGGATAAAAATGTTTGTAAGTATATCGACCTACACTCGTACAGGTAAATCTATATATACTATATTTGTACGTAACCTAAGAAGAAAAATAAAATTTCTAAAAATATTTTCCCCGACATAGAAACGACACTCTTGCCGATGATATGTATTTATAGATGGAACGTCTCAAAACATTTTTCCTCTTTGAAATCGAAATGGATATATATATGGGTATATTACAAAAGGTCCCCGTCGAGAACCCGCTATTTCGTATTCGAAAGCGATACTTCTCTCTCTCTCTCTCTCTCTCTCTCTTACTCATGCACGCACGCACACACGTATATACATACTCGTGATTTCGCCTCGTCGATAACGCGATTATATCGGCACACCACCCTGTATATACCTTTCGATCATCGCTCCCGTCATTGCCGCAAAATTTTGTGTACAATCTGGACTCGAAATTTTTCCTCTTTTTTTACGGCCACGCCAAACACCTACAAATTCAATTTTAGACAAGTGTCAAATACCACTCCTCGTCTCGACACCTGTAAATTTATTTTTTCGAACTTTTCTACTGTAGAAACGGGTATGCGTTCATTTTCAATTACTATTTCTTTTTTTCGTTATATCTATTATATATATGCCTAAAATACCTAAGATATACCTATATATAGTTATATAGTTTACGAAAATTCGAATCATAGAAATATATTTACTTTTTTCTTAAGTTCCTAAAATCGATTATATTGCGTCATCTTATTTCGCAAGGAAACCTTTAGGAAATTTAATTTAATTTAATTTTAATGGATTTTTTCAGGTTAAGAAAACGATTATATCGGTAATTTTAGAGATACTTTCGATTACAAATTACAATCCTTCGCGAATAAGGGTAAAATTAATCTTATTCCGTTGTCAACCGTTTAAGGATTGTTGAAATTCTTAAAGGAATTCTGAAATTATAGACAAAAATGACATAACCTCACATTAACTTGTAATGTAATTTTCACATTACCTCTCGGGTCTATACACGTAAAAGAGAAACGGGAGTAACTTTTTTTCAACAGTCAAGTAGAGATAACGTAACGTAAATAAAAGCAATTAAAAATTATAAAAATTATATAGGTTAGGTGGTCAGGCATAACTTTTACCAACAATGCTGAACGCTCACGCGCTTAGTATATATATATATATATATATATATACGAATAATGAATTAGTGTAATTAAAGGTTGAGTCCAACGTCCAACATATACAACAATACGAATATACATAGATTCGATCGACAATAAAACGATGATGATCAGAACGTCCGGGAGTATTGATATAGACGCGGATCCTCGATTGATTTACATCCTCAGTTTTGGTGTAATTTTGACATAGCGGTGGTCGCATACGAAATGTCTGTATACGTACACGCGTAGGTATATACAAACTACACGCCCAGAATCTGAAATTCGCCGAGGACAAACCGTAGCTTGATTAACAACGAGAAATAAAACCTCGAAATTGTTCGCGTATATACGCATACGTATAGGGCGAGCGGTAGGGAAAGGTAAATAAAAACCCTATACCCCCTCCCCCGAACCCTAGTGGAAATAACTCACCGTATTTTGGCCAATTTATGGTGAGAGTAAAACGCACCAATTGAAAAAAGATTCTACCGGACAATTTTTCGGGTAATATTCGTTCGATTTTTTATCTAAAATTCCTCGGATTTTAAATAAATATTGAAAATTAGAAATTTGAATAAAAGTTAGTTTAGGTTTAAAATTTTCATAGTGTTTCGTTTAAAAAGTGATACATGTCATACAAATATTGAATTTGTGCTAAAATCTAGAATTCAAGTTGAATGAATCTTTAATGTTTTAAATGAAGCATTGATAATCATAAATTTTTATCGTTTTTGTTGTATATGTTTATCATTGATAAAAGTGTAAACCATAAAAATAAAAATAATAATAGAGCAAAACTGAAAGGTTACAGCGGTATTGAGTCGATCGAGTGCTCGAAGACTGGGGATGACGGAAGATCACGAGAAGGATTTGAAGGGTCGTGAAAACAGGAAGTGAGAGAGGAAAAGAGTCATCGAGAAAAGGGGTAAAAAATCAAGGGTAGTGGATGATTATCGAGCGGGTCTGTTGAACGAGATTATTCCTCGTCACTAAAAATTTTCGTCCGTAATATCAATTGATGTCTTTTTAGAAAACGACACCTCTCCCATATCACCGGCAGTTTCGACCCCATACCTTTTATATACACACGGAGGGCAAAGTTTCAATAAATTTGACTAAACTTTCATTAACGCGGTAACAAACTGCCGAAATCTAAAAAATTACTGAACTATTTATTTAATTTTATTGAACTTATTCTATCAAATTTTAAGCCTAATAATATTTACTGACCGTTCAGTAATTTTATGCATTTTGGCAGTCTGTTACCGTTTTAATGAAAGTTTAGTAAAATTTACTAAGATTTTTCTCTCCGTGTGTGTGTATACATATATATATATATATATATATATATATATATATATTACACTACCTCCGCCTAACCCTCTCTTTATATATATATATGGACATGGAGGCCTGCGTGAGCTGGGGAACGTCTGGGAAAAGTCTGGCTTATAAAGTCTTGGCTAAGTCTAGCTGGTGAGACTATCCCATACTTTTTGCCAGACTTAATATATTTTAAATCAACCAGACTTTCTCCCGCACATTTTGCCAGACTTTATAATTATTTTAAAAATCTGGGATAAATAAGCCATATTTTCTCCCACACATTTTACCAGACTTTATAATTATTTTTAAAAGTCTGGGAGAATTCAACCAGACTTTCTCCCGCACATTTTGCCAGACTTTATAATCATTTTTAAGTCTTGAATAATGCAACCGGACTTCCCCAGACTTCCGTCTCGTCGAATCTCCGTCGTATTGCATTATTCAAACATACAATTTATAATATTTCTAATTAATAAAAACAATACATCCTCTCGACATGTTTTGAGCTATCGAACTCATAAAACCACCAGATACTTATCTATCATATCTAACATATGAAAAAGCCACCAATGTTTTTCGTGTATCTCGCGACAACAAACTGATGAAACGGTTAGGTTACAATTATAAAAACACAATCATCAAATTGAAGTTGGTTTTCATATCGTTTTGTACCCTAACCATTTCATCAGTTTGTTGTCGCGAGATACACGAAACACATTGGTGACTTTTTTTTATATGTGATAGATAAGTATATCTGGTGGTTTTGAGAGTTCGATAGCTCAAAACATGTCGAGGATGTATTGTTTTTATTAATTAGAAATAATATAAATTTTATGTTTGAAAGATGCAATGGGACGAAGATTCGACGAGGGGGAAGTCTGGGGAAAGTCTGGTTGAATTCCCCAGACTTTTAAAAATTATTATATAGTCTGACAAAATGTGGGGGAGAAAATCTGGTTGAATTCTCGCAGACTTTCAAAATAATTATAAAGTCTAGTAAAATGTGTGGGAGAAAGTATGGCTTATTTATCCCAGACTTTCAAAATAATTATAAAGTCTGGCAAAATGTGCGGGAGAAAGTCTGGTTGATTTAAAATATATATTAGATATTATTCCTACCTCCGCCTACCCTCTCTTTTATATATAGATATGGACATGGAGCCTGCGATGGCCGTTTAGGGTTCCGGTAAGGCGTTGGTTTCGTAATCTGGAGGTCCCAGGTTCGATTCCCGGCCCCGGACGATTGATGCAACCACCAATAATTGGAGTGTAGTTTCAACACGTGCTTTCTTCACCAAGACATCATATTGTATGACCTACAATGCTGATTATCACGTGTTTGAGAGCATATAAAAAGAACGACGTCAATTTAATATATATATTCATAAGTGTGCATGTTCCCGCGTACATAAATATATATTTGAGTGTTTTAGCGCAAGCGCGTTACACCCACCAGTGTTACGTTGTATACGAGCTCGAAGTTCATTGTTAAATAAATGCAATTATACGTGGAGCACTATATTTTGGATAAGTACATCGGATAGTGCAATTCACATCCTATTTATAATTGTATAAATATTTTTGTCCTAATAGAAATGTTATTTACAGAACTTACGAACATTTTTCAACGACCATTTTTTTATAGAAGAAACAGTCTTAACCTCAAAACATTTGAATAATCTTGCCAGCTTTCTGCGAAGAGAAATTTTAAAAAATCCTACAGATTCGCTTTGTTTTTTCATTTCTTTCGTTTTACTTGCAAGATACCTCATTATACAATTTAAAGAATTGAATAACGTATTTTTATAATATTCAAAAATTTGATGATGTGATTTCGCCAAAAGGTGGCCAATAAGTGTCAGTATAATCAATTATGTATGTTTCAATTAATCTGAACTATTCTCTATTTTTACTATGGGGTGATTACTGTTATATCACCAGTATTTTAATAGAGTTTTTACTTAATCATTTATAGGTTATAATTAGATTTAAATTAAAAATAGTCTATCTTTACAAGATGTTGAGAAGTATTTAAAAACCCGTATTTTCGGGTAACACAAAGTGGCATACTTTTTGGCCATTATATTAAAACGAGCCATTTATTAAACCGCTATAGTTAATCCCTAGTCAAAATTGCAACTATTTTGTTAGGTATACATTAGCCTGCATTTCTTTAAAAATCGGTATGAAACATGTAGTTTTAACCTACAAAATATAGCTATTTTTATAATCTTAAATCAATAAGGAGATATATGTTGGACCCTGAAAAGGGATATCTTCGTGTAAAATGGGTTATTGTTTTGAAAAATATGAGAACGCCAATATAATATATCTGTTGAAATAATAGTGCTTATTAAACTATACCGACCAAGTCTTGTTTATACTGAAAATTAATTTGACACATTATTTTTTTCAAAAAAGCCGCAACGTCAGGCTTTTTGTTATGTTTTAAACATCTTTATGAATTTTTTCAGATTTTTAAAAAATGATTGTTTACTTTATGCGTAATGCCGTGCCAGGCAGCCAATAACCGTAAAATCCTCAATTTCTACTATATCTAAAATATGTAAAATTTGATAGATATGTCGATGACAGTGATAATAAATTTAGTGAACATATTCTAATTTTATATTTAACTATAATTTTAATCAATGATTTAAAAAACTGTCGGTTCGCTTAATTTACGTATATATATACGTGTACATATGTATATAGAGATGCGAGTTTGATCTAAAAATTAATAATTTCGAATTTCCGGTATATAGTCTCGCCTCGTGGGACATCGATGTACAGTGTCACGCACGCAGCCCTGAAATCTCCGGCAGCAGCAGCAGCAGCAGCAGCAACAGCAGCAACAGCACCACCCAGAGAGTGGGTTCACTCGGTCTGATCCCTTGCAATTACCTCCCATTATCCGAGTATTAGGATTCGCCCCAACAGCCTCGAGAGCTGCGGATGTGTACGCACACAAGGGACCATCCTCTCTCTCTCTCTCTCTCTCTCTCTCTCTCTCTCTCGGCCTGGGAGCCCTTGAGGCAGCTAACGAGGAGATACGTGGCAGATTAAATAATGCACAGACTGTTCGATCTTCGCCTGCGGGGTCGTCCTTGACTGCCTCTTCAGATACTTGCGAATTGCTAATTTTAGGCGTTCCTACAAATCTTGTGCTATCTGAGGAGGAAGTCGTAAATAAAATTCTATCGGCCATTGATCTCCCACGTGTCAGCGCGCACGTCATTAGTACGCGCCCTTGGCTTGCTTCGAACAAGTCGGGAACTTCAAAATCGGATCAGGCGAATTCGTCAGCAACTGCAAGCGGTCTTGTTAATAATATTTCTAGTTTTAGTTTAGTTGATAGTGCTAGTAGTATTAGTAGAAATACTGTAAGCGTAAGCAAAGGCCTTGTTTTTCGGGTTTCCTCCCCATCAATTAGAGATATTATTTTGGAAAAGGCTCGCCTCTTAAAGGGATTATCAGCAGACTCTCTCTTTGGTGCGGGAGGAGGCTCATCAATTTTTTTGCGTGCACTCTGGCCCAGGGAGTTGCATGTCTTATTTAGTAAGACACTGCGACGTTCCTTGGACTTGGGTTTTGCTAGGCCTTTGATAAAGAATTACACGGTATTTTTAAGAAAAACGAAGAAAGGGCAGCTTTTCCCCATTTATTCAGAATCAGACTTGGAAAAATTTTCACACATTAATCCTTCTCCTCCTCAATGAAGGTCAACTGGTCAGACGTCATCACCTACAAATAATTCATTCTCCATTTTTCATGTAAATATTAACCGGCTAAAAACACACTTTTCATCCATTGAATCACTTATTCATCCATTAAATCACGATATCATTTCATTTTCAGAAACTTTTCTCACGGAGTATGACTCCTCCAGCTTGCTAGACCTCCCTGGCTACACATTGCACAGATTGGACCGGGTGGGTAAGGAGGGGGGGGGGTGTGGCTGCCTATTTCAGGAGTAATCTCGATATTAGGCTCGTGGCTCACTCTGACCCTGTCTTTTCGAACACCCCGGAATTTTTGATTTTTCAAATTAACAACAAGGTTAGTTCGCTGCTATTTAGTGTCGTCTACAGGAGGCCCACAGCGGCCTACCCATCACAATTCTTTGATACATTAAATAAATTTTTGCATACTTGTGACCAGGTAGTCATCACAGGCGACTTTAATATTAATATGTGTAGTAGGGACGGGGCGTCCGCCATGCTGGAGTCATACATAGCTTCACTTAACCTCTTCCTTATCAAATCGGAACCTACTCATCATGCGCATTTCACCAACCATTCATCTCATACCTGGTTGGATTTATTTATAACGCGTAATCCTCCGCCAGATTATTCTTATTTTAAGTCGTCAGTTCCTTTTGCAGCAGGACATGATTTTATTGTATTGACTTTTGACTTTACGAAACCGTTGTTGGCGGTAAAGAAAATCTGGTCACGGAACCTCGCTGCTATTGATCCGCCAGAGGCTGCTGCTCTTTTCTCCGTTACTCTAGATCACTTCTTAGCTCACTCTAACATTGCTACCGAGTCATCATCACCTTCAACCTCACACCCATCAACCTCGTCGTCTGGCCGCTCACCTTCTTCCTCTCAACTCACGTCAATGCCTTGTTCTTCAACCGCCGCTAATATCAACATCCTGATCTCAAGCTTGGTCTCAGCTACCCTACATACCTTTGACTCCCTCGCTCCCGCCAAACTCATCACCATCAAAAATATCAACAAATCATGGATCACACCTCATATTAAGCGTAATATTAAATCTCGTAACATGGCATATAAAAGATACTTGGCCACGGGCCTGAGCTCGGACTATCAGACGTACAGAGACTTGCGCAGTCTGGTTAGAAACGACATAGATTCTAATAAATTCTCGTACTATAACAATAAGATCAAATCAGCCTCTAACGCTGCTGATATGTGGAAGGAGCTCAGGACCATGGGCCTCGTATCTAAATCGTTTAAATCACCTCTAAGCATTTTTTCACCCGACCAGCTCAATATCCACTATGCTTCCATTTCATCTTCACCTATTCCTTTCACTCATACTCAATTTCAATCTCTCATTTCATCAGTAATTTCGCCCTCATCCTACCCATTAATTTCCTTCCACTTTACCCCTACCACTTCGCATAAAGTCCTCACTACTATTTCAAAGGCCACCTCCAAGGCTACGGAGTATGATGGAATCTCTGTTCCAATGTTGAAATTATTATCTACTCAATTAGCTCCGCATCTTACAGATTTATTCAACTTATCTCTCTCAACGGGAGTTTTTCCGAAGCCTTGGACTAGGTCTCTCCTTTTTCCTCTTGCAAAGTCAAATAGGGTGGTATCGCCGTCGGATACTAGGCCTATTGCAAAGCTCTGCGAGGTCTCCAAAATCTTAGAGAAATTAGTTCACGAACAACTTACAGATTATCTCAATGGTAATAATCTAATTATAGAGAGACAGGCAGGCTTCCGCCGGGGGCATAGTACCCAGACGGCGTTGATCGGTGTATTGGACGATATTAGGAGAGCTATAGACAAGCGAATGATCACCATCTTAATTTTATTCGATTTCTCGAAAGCGTTTGACTCGGTGCCACATGACCTATTGCTCTGTAAATTACGCACCTTGGGTTGCTCGGACACGGTTCTTTCGTGGTTCTACTACTATCTGGTTGGACGTTCCCAATCAGTTGTGGATGAGCTGGGGGAGGGTTCGGCCTGGCTTGACACGTCTAGGGGGGTGCCGCAGGGCAGTGTCCTTGGCCCACTATTATTTTCTATTTTTATTAATGACCTCCCGCGGGTGTTAAAACATTCCAATCATATGATTTTCGCGGATGACACCCAAATCTATCACTCGTTCTACCCAACTGATTTTGCTCAGGGTGTACAAAAGATTTCGGAAGACGCTAATGCGATAAACAACTGGGCGAGATCAAATGGTCTAAATTTAAATGTTAAGAAGACGAAAGTGATGATTTTGGGAAGCCAGGCTTTCATCTCGCGCATTGACTTTGATTCTGCCCCGAAGGTTTCTATTGAGAATGAACTACTTAACTACGAATCTGAGGTCAAATCTTTGGGCATATGGATTACACCCACACTGGACTGGTCTCGTCAGGTCGCATCTGTGTCACAGCGAGTTCACGGAGTGCTTCACTCCCTAAGATTTTTTAAAAGAGCGCTTTCACGTCCAAACAGAAAGAGACTCGTCGAAGCTCTAATATTCCCGCATTTTGACTACGCCTGCGCTGTGTATCACGATCTGGATACTACCAGAAATTTGAAACTTAAGCGTCTACTAAATGCGTGCGTTCGTTTTGTATGGGGTGTTATTCCATGGCGGGAACATGTGACACCGTACCGGCTTAAGTTAGGTTGGCTGTCGGTCGAGCTTAGAAGATCCCTTTTTATTGCTTCATGTGCCTACAATATCATTTCCCATAATTCCCCTTCCTATATATCTAGTCATTTCATTATTCGTGACGCTTCATTTTCTGCCCGTTCTTCCTCACGTCTCCCTCCTTCATCCCTTTTTTATCTTCCTCCTCGGACAGAGGCTCTTAACAACTCATTTATTATCACTGCTTCTCGCCTCATCAACCTTCTTCCTTTCACAAACTTTGATCCTCTCCTCTTTAACTCTTTCAAAGCCTCACTCCTATCATATCTTACTGAGCTCGACCGTCAGACTTGGGAAGCGAGAGTGGTAAATGAGGGAATAGTCTGCCCTTCCCTGCCGGATCTTTGATATTCAAATTTTGAATGGATGTGTGTTTACTTTTATTTGTTCAATGCGATTTCTATTTCTGTATTTTGTATTTTTCAATTTTTATTTATGTATCTATCGCGTCTGTTATTACTTGCGAATATTTTTTATCTTTTTGTTTGTTATTGTTATTTTTTGTATAAAAATTTTAATATTGTTATTGTTACTTATTAGTTTTGTTTATATTATTTTATAAGTATTGCGGATCAGCATATTGTTAAAACTCATTAAGAGTTCATGTGTGTATACGGGGTTTCACCCCAATTTACCCAAAATAAATCAAATTCAAATTCAAATTCTCTCTCTCTCTCTCTCTCTCCCCAAAGACAACTTTTTTATCTTCTCCCCTCTCTCCCTTTTCACTCTCTTCGCAGCCACGGACCATATTTTTCCACGTCTCTCTCTCTCTCTCTCTCTCTCTGCCGCTCTGTGTGTGCGCGGACGGACCTTTCTGCGAAAATTTGAACGTTTTATTCTCGAGATCGATGTATCAAGCTACTTTTTTTTAAAATACGAGTGAAAGTTACTTGAGCGCCAACTGAAATGTATATCCTCGAGTGCGATGCATGCATGTTTGAGTAAGGATTTCAACCTGTTTTTCGTTTATTTTTTTATTGCGAATTCGAGATGTATTTTTGTCACTTTTATTGTTGTCGCTCAACTATAATAGTAATTATTGTTAATACGTATATTTAAACATCTTATTAGTTAATATTTGTATACATTGTTCATATTATTAGTTATTATTTCATGACTTATTGATTTATCAATAAACGCTACTCATTCATAAAAAATTGTATAAAACTGCAGTCAATGTGCAATTTATGGTAAATATTCTAATTTAATTTTAATTTGAAGTAATTTAAAAAATATTTTCTCATTGTATACAACTTGTATCAAAATATGTATACAATTTAAATTATATATGGGATATTCCACGTGAAGTGGTCTGATCAAAATTTTAAAATGCACCAAATTTTGGGTACACATTGCAAATGTTTTTCAGAATACAGAAAACAATTTTTACGTACTGGAATCTATTTGCTCAAGAGTTATTCTAACCTCAAAAACTGAATTTTTTCTAGTTTTTTTCAACACCAGTTGGGTTTACCGCTATTTAACTCAAAATATATCAACTTTTACTATAGAACATTATACGTAACATTCGTTGCTAATTATGTCTAGAATTTATTCTTCTGGGTTAAAATTTCTAATCTCAAGGTCAATGTTACATAAACTACATCTCGATATTCAACTCAAAAAAGTGTAAGTGCGCCACAACTGATTTTTTTATCCAGAACTCTACTTTCTAAATGTGAATTAGTGAATAATCACTAAAAATATAGTGATAAGTCAGTCACTATCATAAAGTAGTGAATTGTTACTAATTCAATTAGTCAAAATTTACTATTTTAATAGTGAATATTCACTAATTTCGTGACAGTGACAGACGTATCACTATTTCATTTTTAGAGAGTAAAAGAAAGCTTGGAGCAATATCTTTCAAATAGTCTGTAGCATTTTTATGGCCTTCAATTCTGTAAAAAGTTATGATAATTTAAAGAAACACGAAATTTTGACTGTAAGACCGAAATAATTGGAATTGTAATTATCTTTTTCGATTTCAACAATTATTCCAAAATACCATTTATCATTGATTACAACACTCGACTTATCCTACTTTACAATTATTTATAGTTTTATATATTACTACTTCTTTGTTATGTTTCGATTATTAGTTTGTAGAATTTCTTGATTTCTGATGACAAAGAATGATATTACTATATATTATTACATTAAAAACTATTTGAATAGATTATATCATAGAAAAAGATTAGATCAAAGATTATTTGCTTTAATATAATTGTTGTATAAATATAATATAAATACTTTATAAAACAGCATATTACGATTTTTTTATTTTAAACTACAAACTTAAGAAAAAAGTGTCTTACAAGTCTTTTATTTCACATTCAAATTTTGTTTCACATATCATATATAGTATAGATGAAGAAAAGTAAGGTCCAGAAAGCGTGCCTCAAAAAATTTTTTTTTCGATTTTAGGGAACGCAATTTGGAAGATCTTTTGTGGATTTTCTCACATATATTATTGGTAACTTCAGTACTTCTTGTATCTATTATACTGTTTATCATTTAAAATTTCCTTATCATATACGTAGTTGAGTATATTTTACTTTGGAGTTGATCAACTAAACTACTTAAGTTACCTCTTTACATATCCTTAAAAAAAATTATTAAGAAACTGAAATGACTTGAAAGGAGTAATTTTAATTATTCACAAGTGTATATATATAAACATAAGTATGTAAATCGAGTCTCTTAATCTTCTTTCGATCTACGATGTATTAAAATGTTTCTATGAAAATTCGAAAAAGTGGTGTAGAAGTTCTGGTCGTTAAGTGACAAGGGATGAAAATAGGTAAGTATAGCCCAATTAGCGGGTTGATGACGCCAAGAGGTTCGAGATTTTCTGGCCGCAAGAGAACGTGCCGACTAAAAAGTCTCAATCGGCTCGAGGTATATATATATATATATATATATGCGTACCTACCCGGGAAAGCTCAAAATTGCATTTTCCCGCGATAAGCGACGAAGGAGACTTTCTCTTTCGTTATACCGACCTTTTGCCCGGTTCACTCGATTATATCACCCACTCGAAGAACTCCTAGCCCCCCCCCTTCCCTCTTCCCCTTTCTCTCTCTGGTTTAATTGCTACGTTGCATCAAAGCTACAAATATTACCATTTCTCTCTCTCTATCTCTCTCTTTTTTCCTCGTAAGCGGGTTTTCTCGTTAGAAATTTCAACATTTACTTCGAATTTGCTTAACCGCTTTTACATTCTCCTTCGGCATCAAATATGTCCACAATATTGTCGATGGGGTTCTAATATACTCTGCACCCACCAGTTTTATTTGGGAGACGCAGCAATCTTTTTTTTCATTACAATTTTTCTGTGTAATATGAGTATTTTCTTGATGGATCTTTGAAAGTAAATATCCCAGTGATATAAATCGAAAAATAATTGGCAGTTTATTTGTATGGGAAATATTTACACCAGAGGAAATCGTATATTACGCTTAGTAATAATAACATGTCAAATAATAATTACTTAGAAAAATGTGAATTACTTTTAAGGTAGAAAATTGCCAGTTTTTAAAAAATGGATCCATAATGGCTATAACTATAATCTATAAAAAAAGT
Source organism: Theocolax elegans (assembly GCA_026168455.1). Taxonomy (NCBI): domain Eukaryota; kingdom Metazoa; phylum Arthropoda; class Insecta; order Hymenoptera; family Cerocephalidae; genus Theocolax; species Theocolax elegans. The sequence continues at coordinate 87,322,873 of CM047428.1, read as the reverse complement.
AGCCATGTATATAACCTTAAAAGATTCTGGTAAAAAATGGCCACATTACTTGGAAATGGCTGTGAAAGAATAATCTATTAATTCCCAATCGTCAAACGTTATTTACACTCTGATATATTTCATATAGAAGAATGAACATACAATCTCGACATTTATTTTAATTCTTGCTAGTAATAACATTTTCAATGTCTTTGATTCTGAGCTATTAGATAAAACCTAGTTTTGAAAGCTTAAACAATACATTGTATAGACATAAATATTTAAATAAATATAAAATTATTTTAAATGTTCCAAATTATGTAAAAATTCACATTATTAGTTTTTTATCTCATATTTAATAATAAGAGTCAAAATGAAGCATAAATAATAGAAACAATAAGAAAAAATGTTAATTTATCATAAGCCTTTACCTTATAGCGTTTAAGAGCTCTATACTATCAAAAAAAATGATATAAGCGCAACAGTGGCGCCACTTATTTCGCATGATCCTCCCACAATTTTGGTTTGGAGGTGCTGGAATAATTTTTGTCAAAAACATGGTTCAAATGTTTTGGACATCATATGTGTACAGCACTTTATGTACTGGGTACTCGAGTAATTTCTCAGCGTATACATATGTGTTATTCGTAACATAAAAATTCGAAGTTTTGTTTTTTACCTGTATATGGGGTTTTGTCCGTTCTCTAAAGGTCAGGCATATCGATTTTGAAGGGCAAAAATAAATAAATAAAAACAGATTGTATATATTTAACACAACGAATTGGCAAATGTGACTATATAAATAAATTAATGACGGAAAAAAACTAATGATAAAAATTACCATTGACACAAAAAAAAACGAAAAGTCAAATTCTTATTTTATAATCTAAAAATGGAATCTGTTGTCATTAAGAGAATGGTAACAATTTTTGGATTAGGATTTGTTATTTAGTAAAAACATGAAGTAAATCATTTTTTTTCATCAAGAGTTAACCAATAATGAATTTGATTATTTAAGGAGACGTGATAGCCCAATTACAGGAATCTACTTTTAAAAACCCAAACATTTTCTGCAATTATCGAATTAAAAAGAAGCTGACGGAGAGATTTCTTGAAATAATTAATATTAAATAATATAAAAAATAGTAACCACTTTTCCTTGGTAATGATTAGGTGAAAAATTGATCCTTACGGCTGCACGAAAGTCTCGATCATTGTTTAGTGTTAAAAAATTTTGAAAAAAGTCGTACATACTATTTAAAGCAAATATGAGAGCGTTACAGAGAGATTTACTGAAAAAATTCAACCCATTGTTAATTAAAAAAAATAAGGATTCCAATTTTATTAGTCTCACATCTAAGGCGGTATAATAACTTTTATTCTCCTTATTTATCGATCAAAAAATATCACATTAAGTTTAAACATAAGTAAAAGCCAATTTAAGTTATAAAATTTTTTTAATTTCTCTTGTAGAAAAAAACTCTAGAAGTTAAAGAAAAATATTTTGAAGGTGTTTATCTGGAATTCTTATATGTAAACTCGTATTTTATCATTTACAAAACTATACTGAAGCAGCTGTGTACTGAATTTTAAACAGAAATGAGATATTCTATTTGAAAAGCCCTTCTTTTATTTTAATTATAACCTTAAATTGTACAATAATTATTATAAATTCTGGTATTTTTGTTTTTGTTAAAAAGGGTAATTAACTTATTATTAATATACTGTTTTGTAATTATGTGAAACTTTATATATATCTATATGACTTTTTCCATCGATGAGGTAAGTAAACGATAAAAGTTAAGTATTATAAAATAGTAATATAAATTTCTATTAAAAGTATGGATATATACAGGTATGTAAATAAAGTAAATCTAGGTTAATTATATCATTTTCGATTATTATTTATAGTTACTGATAGCTTTACATAACTCTTTCTCCATCTTTTGTTTTCTTTATCGTTAGCGAGGATCAAAACAATATAATATGTACAAAGTTAGTTCACTCGCAAAATTGATTATTCTTTCGAAATGCCTTAGAATGAAAAATTACTCGTTTAGAAGTTACAAAACCTAACCTAACCAATTTTCTTTTACGAGTAAATAATTGTTGTTCAGTCAGAATATCATAATAAATAAGTAAAATATATATCAATATATTCGAAGAGTGAAATTATAATCATCTCCTTTGTATTAAAAATACCTGAATGAGGGAAATAGTTATATAATTTCTAATTAAGTTAAATGTGATAACCTCAATTTTCATTTTTGCATAGCGGCTTAATTTTAACGGTAATTTAACACTCTAACGCATTTTCGATAGGTATACCTTGTGTGGCAGATATACCTTCTTAAAATTTTTTACGCACTTCTTCAATTTAGTCTTTTTGTTGTATACCTGTGTGGACTCGTTCGATATTCGTTCTCTCTATATATATAAAACTTGATTTCGCGAATTTTCGGATTTCTAAAAATCATCCGAAATCCATGTATATATCACATATGGTATTTCTCGACACTACTTGTACACCTTTATCTCTCTTTCTTTTATTTCGTGCGGTTCATCGCTATACACAAACCTAATCGGATAGTATTACAGTGGTTTCGAAAGAAAACGTGGTGTTTCTCTCAAATATGCGGACGTCGAATTGAAAACTAAAAAAACGTAACACAAGTGTACAAACTCGATGAATAATTGGGTAAGTAGGTATGTAACATTCTCTGATTCTTTACGTGTGTGTATGTTTTTTTTTTCATATCAATATAAATACGCAAAAGGTTTGAAATTACACGTTAACCTTATATTTTGTTTCTTTATATATATAAGTATATATAAACGAAAGAAATTTGCGACAGTCGTATAAAATATATTTCAATTCGGTCTTACCATATTTATTTTTGTTTCACATTTTTCAGATAGATTGTTTATTTATACAAACGTCAAATTTTCTTTTTTCTCTCGAGTAAATGACTATTTTTTATTTTGGTATTGTTTCCTCTTCTTCGTCTTCTTCATCTCCTTCGTAATAAAATTTTGGACCGAACGTTATATACGCACCACGCACACGATCACACTCACACATATACGCGCATATATCGTACACACAATCTATATTGACGAACAAAAAATCTGCGTCGTACGTTCTTTTCTTTGCGGTTTAAAACGCAATTTATTATTATCAATGAAGTATCATTGTTTTTATTTTTTTTTCGTTTTGTTGCACTTTCCCGTCACTTTGTCTTTTGCCGCCTTAATCGAGAGATCTATTACGCGAGTGATTTCGCACAAATTTTATAACCGGACAATGCATTCGTATGTTAATAATCTCGTGAAAATTACGATAAATCGAAAAAGTTGAAAAAATACATTGTTAAAACAATATTAAAATACGGAAGAGCCAAAAATCGATACTTTTCTTTTACGCACATATATATATATATATATATAAACGTATAGAATTTTTTGTGATAAAAATGATAACGATACCGCGGTAAGTGTGGGACGTATCAGCTGATTGACAGAAATGAACCGTTACTGTCAGGGTGATTTTTTTAGAATACTGATCAAACGTCCCAAATTTACCGTCATTGTCGCGGTAGATTTTATATGAGAATAATCGATTCGCGTATACGTAATAAATAATATACTTAATGTATCACCAAACGATTTTATAATTGGCGTAATTTTTGGGTTTTTGAGTGAACGAACGGTCGGATAAAAAATGTGAGAGCCAACCGTATCAGCGATGATGACGTTGGAGGTGTGCGAGACCTATGGATTGTTGATGTGCGGGGTGATGATGGTGGTGGTGTTGGTGTGGATGAGAGGCGTGTCGATGAATCGACGACTGTTCCTTCGGCGAAGGCGACGACGACACGCGCCTCTGAAGAACGGGACCAGGCGAGCCTGGACTCTCGTCTCCCAGGACGTCGATCTCGTCGGAATCCGAGTCGGCCATCGCGTCGCTCGACGCCCGGCTTTCACGGCCACCGGCGCTCCCGCCACCACCCAGTGAAAAGTCGACTGGACGCTCTGTTCGGACAACCAAAACTCATAGTATTATTTATTTATTTAGTCTATAACACTTTTTCCTATATAAGATTTATTTCTTTTCTTTGTATTGTTAACTGGGAAAATTGTTACCGACCGAGTAATATTAGTTGTTTTTAAATATATATATAATAGATGGTATAATCTATTAAATAATTTATCACTTCAGAAAGTTTCAATTGTATATTTCAAATTCATCCTTAATGATGTGGCAAGCCTGATTACCATTACCGTTACCGTTACCGTTACCGACTGAGCAAAAATTGATAAAGATTACATTTGAACATTTAATGGAAAAACCCAAATACAGAGGTACTAAATAATTGAATAGTTCATCATTATACAAATTTACAGATAAATAAAATAAAAGAAACGTAACTTTAAAACAGTTTGCAATAAATATGACATATTTTCCGTGCAAACATTTTTGAAAGTGTAGATGAAATATACATATGGAATTATATATTGTAGAGTGATAAATTATTGAATAATTTATAGTGCTTTTGGACACTGAATTAAATAATATATATCGTTAATCAGTTTTTCGTTTATTTTATACCTATTGACTTGTAAATTTACATAACGACATACTATTCAATCGACTAGTGCTTTTATATACAGATTTTTAAAAAATACTAGATTTTGTTGAATAAGTGGGAAATGTAATTCAATGCACTCAGTCAGTAACAATAAGGTATATACCACCTTTTATTAGGGGGCTTGCATATTAATGAATTATTTGGATTTTCAATGTACCATTACGTTTTGATTGAAATACACATGTAATAATAATTTATTTTTATGCATCGGTAAGACATTAATACATCCAAATTATAGACATTCATCTTTAAATCGAAAGGTTACAGTAATACAAGAGAGTTGAAAATCTGTACGCAATACGCACACACGATAAAGAAGGTATACCTATATATACGAATTAAGTTTCTTTTCGAAATAATTAATTTATCACCCTGATCATTTAAAAAGTCTACTTTATTGACCTCTACGAACGAAGTAAAATTGCATTTTATTCCTTCGATGATTTTATTCCTCGTAGATCTATTTTATTCACCATATACTTCCTTTTTCGCTTTGAACACTTATTTCATCCTTTGCATACAAATGCAAAATAAAATTTATTATATTATATCAAATATATATATAAAAATCGAACAATGATTAGAATGAAAAAGCTAAAGCAAGGAAACAGCAACTTTTATCAGGAGAATAAATACCTATTTCACTCTCTAACAGGTAGTAATGTTAAATAGCGAGAATGTATATTTTCAGTAATAAATAACGACTCTCCGTCGAAAGAAGACACAAGAAGCTCGCATCAGGAATCCGAATGAAAAAAGTGAAATATTTGGATTCTCCGTCTACGCGGTATAGGTATATATAAATAATTTTTCGCTTCGGAACGTTTCGTCCATTAGATCGACAACGCGCTTCGACCAAGTAGAGTGAAAAAAAAGAAAGTCGAGCGAATTAAAAAAGCGAAGGATAGTCACGCGGACGAGGCGTAAGGAACGAGGCGTAGGTATACCTATATGTATGTATATATCGATCGATATGGAGAACGGTGGAAGATCGACAAGGTATAGGTACATTAACCCAAAAAATGTAGAGAGCGATAGGGCGAGAGAGAGGAGAGAGAGAGGTAGGGGGGGGGGGTTAATCCGTAATTTTGAGTGAAAGACGAGGATCGGGAGGAAGAGGCTAGGGCTTTCCGAATAAATTGGTCTCTCGGTGCGGAGGGGTTAATTTAGTTTCGGCAAAGCAATTTATCCTTTTTCGGGGTCCTCCATCTCCCTCCCTCCTCCGTACTGCGCCGTACTCCCGTTCCGTTCAGGTGGAGAACAATCGCGGCTCCCGCTCTATATATCAGTCCGAGCACTTAGGAACGACATCTAATTGACTAATTTTCCTCCTCGAAGACCCCGAATCGAGATTCTAAGACGATGCGGTCTCTCTCTCTCTCTCTCTCTCTCTCCCGCTCGTGCATTATATATAGAGGCGTCTCGAGGCGGTCGATGATGTGCCTCGCCTCTCGGAGGGAGGAAGTAAGACGTCGAGCGGTAACCTTGTTACCTAGACGTATACCGAGGAACGGAGCCATCCTTGGCTGGCGGCGTTACGCTTCCACCTATAAGAACGGTCCAACTATCTATATCTATATCTATATCTATATCACCTCCTCGCTACACCCAAATACTACCTCCAGTAATCTCGTATACCTATATATCTAAATCGTTATCATTCTCCTTGTTTCAAACCATATATATACATATACTTTCTTTTATATTTCTCTGTTTTTACTTCATATTTGGACATTAGCGACTTATAGGTGTACATTCGTGACGTCGCAAAATTCTCGGGAATATTTACGCGCATGAAAATTACTTTACCTTTTCGTACTCAAACCCTCGAAACTCGGCGAGGATTTAAAGTATTTTATTCCGAGACGAGTTGTCTAACTATACATTTTAGTCCCGGAGTCCTTTTCACTCCAATAGTGTATAAAATGTGTAAAAAAACTGGAGAAGCGGTGACATACTATTCAATCGACTAGTGCTTTTATATACAGATTTTTAAAAATACTAGATTTTGTTGAATAAGTGGGAAATGTAATTCAATGCACTCAGTCAGTAACAATAAGGTATATACCACCTTTTATTAGGGGGCTTGCATATTAATGAATTATTTGGATTTTCAATGTACCATTACGTTTTGATTGAAATACACATGTAATAATAATTTATTTTTATGCATCGGTAAGACATTAATACATCCAAATTATAGACATTCATCTTTAAATCGAAAGGTTACAGTAATACAAGAGAGTTGAAAATCTGTACGCAATACGCACACACGATAAAGAAGGTATACCTATATATACGAATTAAGTTTCTTTTCGAAATAATTAATTTATCACCCTGATCATTTAAAAAGTCTACTTTATTGACCTCTACGAACGAAGTAAAATTGCATTTTATTCCTTCGATGATTTTATTCCTCGTAGATCTATTTTATTCACCATATACTTCCTTTTTCGCTTTGAACACTTATTTCATCCTTTGCATACAAATGCAAAATAAAATTTATTATATTATATCAAATATATATATAAAAAATCGAACAATGATTAGAATGAAAAAGCTAAAGCAAGGAAACAGCAACTTTTATCAGGAGAATAAATACCTATTTCACTCTCTAACAGGTAGTAATGTTAAATAGCGAGAATGTATATTTTCAGTAATAAATAACGACTCTCCGTCGAAAGAAGACACAAGAAGCTCGCATCAGGAATCCGAATGAAAAAAGTGAAATATTTGGATTCTCCGTCTACGCGGTATAGGTATATATAAATAATTTTTCGCTTCGGAACGTTTCGTCCATTAGATCGACAACGCGCTTCGACCAAGTAGAGTGAAAAAAAGAAAGTCGAGCGAATTAAAAAAGCGAAGGATAGTCACGCGGACGAGGCGTAAGGAACGAGGCGTAGGTATACCTATATGTATGTATATATCGATCGATATGGAGAACGGTGGAAGATCGACAAGGTATAGGTACATTAACCCAAAAAATGTAGAGAGCGATAGGGCGAGAGAGGGAGAGAGAGAGGTAGGGGGGGGGGGTTAATCCGTAATTTTGAGTGAAAGACGAGGATCGGGAGGAAGAGGCTAGGGCTTTCCGAATAAATTGGTCTCTCGGTGCGGAGGGGTTAATTTAGTTTCGGCAAAGCAATTTATCCTTTTTCGGGGTCCTCCATCTCCCTCCCTCCTCCGTACTGCGCCGTACTCCCGTTCCGTTCAGGTGGAGAACAATCGCGGCTCCCGCTCTATATATCAGTCCGAGCACTTAGGAACGACATCTAATTGACTAATTTTCCTCCTCGAAGACCCCGAATCGAGATTCTAAGACGATGCGGTCTCTCTCTCTCTCTCTCTCTCTCTCCCGCTCGTGCATTATATATAGAGGCGTCTCGAGGCGGTCGATGATGTGCCTCGCCTCTCGGAGGGAGGAAGTAAGACGTCGAGCGGTAACCTTGTTACCTAGACGTATACCGAGGAACGGAGCCATCTTGGCTGCGGCGTTACGCTTCCACCTATAAGAACGGTCCAACTATCTATATCTATATCTATATCTATATCACCTCCTCGCTACACCCAAATACTACCTCCAGTATCTCGTATACCTATATATCTAAATCGTTATCATTTCTCCTTGTTTCAAACCATATATATACATATACTTTCTTTTATTATTTCTCTGTTTTTCCTTTTACTTTCATATTTGGACATTAGCGCTTTCTTTGTCGTTATAGGTGTACATTGTGACTTCTCAAAATTCTCGGGGGAATATTTACTCGCATGAAAATTACGTACTTTTCGTACTCAAAACACCTCGAAACTCAGCGGAGTGATTTAAAGTATTTTATTCCCGAGCGAGTTCAACTATACACTTTAGTCCCGGCAGTCACTTTTCACTCCAATAGTGTATAAAAAATAGTGTAAAAAAACTGGAGAAGCGGTTTCGTTGATTAATTATCTATTTATATGCTAAATTTCAGACTAAAACATCACTACGTTTTTCAAAACTGTCTCTTACCAAGAAATTTCAAGTGTGTCCACCCCGTTGAGGACTAGGCTCACATTTGTTGGTAAGGAATGCTTCTCCAAAATGTCATGATATTTTAGTTTCAAATTCAGCACACAGTTAATAGATTATTATTGATAAATAAAAGCGTCTCTTCTCTTATTGTCCCACATACTCTATTATTTACATCAGATTTATTGTCAATTATCACGTATGTCGGTACGGTAGGGAGGATAAAATTTAACATATTTGTAGTCAAGACTTGACATTTTTTGAGCCAAAAAATATAATAAAAGCAGTGAATTGTAAGAAAGACAAAGATTAAATTGGCGTTGCCAAAAATTGTGTAAACACTTGGGAGGTAAAAGGCACAAGGTTCTCTTAAATGAAACGTACTGAAAAACATTTAATTTTTCGAAAAAATTATGAATAGGTACTGTACAAAAAGGATATACAATCTATTTAATACACACAATCTGCACTATATATTTGTGTGTGTATATCTAAACATTGTTTTTAGTTTCTTTAGTTAAGGACTATTATGTTAAAATTATTATAACTACATTCTGTATTAGGGATATATAATAATGAAAAAATATAAAAATTTACAGTACTGCAATCTGCCTCTTGCCGCATCGTTTTTATAATTAAAATGTTTATTGAAGAAGGTTAATAATAAGAAAAGATATACACCCTTGTTAATTAGGATTGATTGACCACTCAGCCAAGTTGGTCGGTCAGTAACGAAAAGACAATCTTTTTACTAAAATTTAAACATTTGGTCGAATAAGTATACCTATATGAATGAAAATATATAAATTAGTAAACGAGCATTTTAACAACTAAAGCGCACGAAGGGAACTGCAGGGCGAGATGGTAGTTATACTGCTCGACTCGAAGGTAAATTAATGAAAAAGAAAATGAGGGAGGAGAGTGAAGGAGGAGGAGGAGGAGGAGGAGGAGGAGGGATAGAAGGAAGCGTGCCGACTGCCGAGTATGAGAAAGCTGAAAGCGACGCGCAGTTAAGTTCGATTAGCTCTTCCTGGCGGGTGGCGAGGCCGCGAGATCCAGGGAAACCCGGGGTTATAACGTATATACGCTCGAGCGCGCATAATTCAATTAGTCGCAGCCCTCTCCTCCGAGATGTACCTCGATCTACACCCCCTTGGAAATTACCTCGTTCGCGTGCGCGACAACGACAAACTCGTCTCTTCTCGCGAATTTCTATCTACATATATACATTATAGGTATAGCTATAGCTATACTACTCATCTACATACCCCCCTGCGCATGCGTCGAACCTGCGACAACCTTTCCTTTTTTTCTTCTTCCTCTTCTATACCCCCTACTGCCGAATACGCCATTTTGTAATTGTGGTCGGGACTGACTGTTCCTCTATTTATACATATATAGACATTATGCAGTGTAATAAGTTATACACTTGGCTTTTCGAAATGCAATATTTGACTTTGTTGAGAAATTAAACGATGCTATATAAGGCTTAGACGACCCAAAGGGCAATCCGACCTCGGGTTTTTATATATTTTCAATTAAATAGAAATAGTGCGTAGTAGTAGTCAAAATATTACTATATTGTAAGGGAGTACGATATATTTAAATTTTACTCCCCCTACCTTATCGACATGAAATAATTAAGATACACAGTATATCAATGAGTGAGTGTCATATTCTACGAGTTCATTACCCTGCTTCCCTTATTAGAATAGGGAAATCACCTCTCTACACTAAAATTTAGTCAAAATTATCTTTTACTCTTTGAAATCTCTGTCCTTTATCAAAGACTCAAAAGAAATTGTATGTTGTCGAACGTAACCTAACATTGTTCGAAAACACTTGTAAAAAAGAAAAGAAAATAATTGTAAATAAAATAATATAAATTGTTGGAACAAGGATCGATACCGTCGTTTTCTAAAACTAATGAACATATCCGTTTAAAATTTAAACGAAGGTCGATCAACCTTTAGAATTTAATAAATCAATACCCATTTTTTTATTTACTTTCAATTTAATGCGATATTCAACGTCAATGATAATGCAGAGAGGGTAAAAGTGGAGTAAAGCGCAACCCCTTAATCATGGTAAAAGTTGCCATCATTTTACTACATAGATTCATATCAATTTTATTTTCGCATCAAACTTTTAAAAACATATATCACGAGGTTGTCCTATTCAATTCGCTACCCTTCCTTAAATATCCCATTAAATTGGAAATAATTAAAAAGAAACGCATTAAAATAATTTATTGGATACTAAGAGTTTACTGCGTTTGGTTTAAAAATACACCCAATTGTTGATCAACTAACGCAAATCCGTACGTTTATAGAATAATTTTATGTTAATAATGGCTAATAATTGTATACATTTTGACGCATATTACACAAAATCATCTGTTAAATCAAAGAAACAAAACGTTGTCACGGTAACTTTGGTATATACCTTATTATGTAGACAAGTAAATTTAAACATTTGTATTATATCGATTAAATTATATATTTGTATCTTCCATTATATTATCAGTTCCGATTCGGTTTTTTCGTAATATTCATATATTTTTACGCTTTCGATACGCAAATAAATGTTTTTTAGTCTCCTCGATGCTTAAGTTATCAAAAATTCATCATACGAAAATTAACGTGAATTTTAGTACTGTTTCCATGGTTTTAACCGTTTTTCTATGTTTACCTTCAAAAATATTGTTGTGAGCGTTAAGTGTATAATAGAAAAAAGGTTTGTTATTTTAAACCGAACATTTCGTTCAATAAACATTTTTCTGTATAAACGATAGATTTAGTTTTATTACGAAAAAACGTGTTTTTTGTACTTTTTTGATTATTTTGACTGTTTTTCTCTATTTATCTTTGAAAATATTATTCTGAACGTAAATTGTACAATAGGAAAAAGTTGTGTTATTTTGAGAGGAAGATTTCGTCCGTATAAAGTTTTCTAAGCAATGAAAATGAATGCCATAACTTAGTGTTTAAGTGCTATGTATCTGGAAGTAGGAGGACCATTATCTAATTACATTATGACGAAGTTACCCTGTAAATCTCAACAAAATCGATAAAAAATTAACTGAATGATCTTAGACACATGATTACATCTATACATACATCCATACCTATATTTTAGGGAGGGCCTGAAATCAGTTCTAATACGCATAAATTTCTCTTACAACCCATTATCTTGTATATTAGGTGCATCACACATTTTGCGATGATGAAAATATAAGGCTCTCCCGTGTAGCGGTCGTGCCTAATAAGTGCAGTCACAAAAATTTTTTAGAGTAACAAAACGAATAAGTGAATTGAAATCTTATTGCACGATATACTTCTTTCCGAATTTTTCCGAAAACAGAAACTTGGAAATTTTAATAAATATATGATTCGACGTCTTGAATTTTATGAATTTGATATCAGAGTCGAATTTCGCGACCCCAAAAACTTACAGATCATCTGTAAAATGTGCCCCTCAAAGAGTTAACAATATTTTTTTAATCGCTGATAAATATAGTTAATAAAACCACAAAAGGGAATAGTGCAATGATTCTGGGAAAGCGAGGTTTGTTACAGCTAACGCGGCGTTATATTTCTCTGTATATACAGGTATAGCAATAGTAAAATTGAGATAGTAGATATACGCATTATTTGGTATAATCTAACTCGGAGTTGAGAGCATCTGATACGACCGGAAAATTTTTCGAATATTTTGTCCAATATGTTGATAAAAAGCAAAGTGCTACCTACCAAAGTTTCTAAACTATACGTTACGTACATCGGGGAAAAATATATCTAGTTAACATTACTATTAATTGAGTAAAATGGAGAAACAGACGTGACAAATTACAAAAAATATGATAATAAGTAAGTATTCAAAAATCAGTTTGAGAAAGATAAATGAAAATTTAAAAAAAATTATCGAAAAGTTTCGAGGTTTAGACGAAAGTGATTCAAAAATTTTGTTCGTGCTATCATAGAAGTTTCACATATAAGGGATGACTACATTTCTGCATACTTAAAAACAATACAATATTAGATAAAAATTTGTCTGAAAGACACTTGTTTTCTATACCAGGCTAGATAATAATTGTTTCAAACTATAAAATTTTCATTGTGGCATTTGGAATAATCTAGAAAAAGTAAGTCTAGATGAAATTTGGTATTGAAGACTATGCCAGGTTTTTATTAATTAAAATTGTTAAGGTCAATACCGCAGACTATTTTCGTATAAACGTAAAATTGTAATTATTTTTGAAAAATCCAGATAATTGAATTTCAGACTTTTCCAAGACTTCCTATATAAACCTATTTTTCTAGACTCCTTCTAAACTTTCGACGGACTAATTTTTCTTACTTGTAAATACAATTTTCATTCAGACCTCAATATTTTTATTTAACCAATTTGAATCAAGTTCGTATACTTATTCGCGCTCTATATGAATTAAAAAAAAGTCACTCTTTATCAATGACGCGAGACGATCCGATGAAAATGTAGCGGTCGGAAAGATTGTTGCCAAGACTTTTGAGGAAAATAAAAAAAAGGGGAGGCCGAAGGCGTAAAGCGGCTAATGATCGTATATGTGCATGGTCGGTGACGAAAAGTGGTCACTTTGACCGAGGTAACGGTCTCTTTCCTCGCACTTTCTCCGGTAAAGAACTTTATAGTCGAGGTGTAAGATAAAACACATTTTCTCGACTATTAAATTTTCTTCTATACCGCTAATCTCGTCAAAATTATCTTTCACAACTTTGAGGATTTTATATAGACACTTTTTAATTCGCGTAAACCTATATATATATACGTGAAAAAGAAATAATTTTAATTTCCACACGCGTATACTTATACAATATACATTTTACGGGAAGTACGATCAGATTATCATTATATTTTGAAATGTTGAAAACGTATAATGCTTATGTTAATACAAAATTTCACGCGTATTTTACATTCATATATATATATATAGATGCGCCTATTCTGATGTATAATATAAATCATTGAAACATTATGTTTTTCTCGCGCATATGTATATCATTGAGAAACAAAAAAAACATATTATCTGCGTAAAGTCGCGTTATTAGTCAGATAGTCGAAATTGAAGTAACGACAATACCAAATGTCCAGATTATATTTCAGGTGAAAAAAAAGAAGTTGAGCTGATACGCAGTCGAAATGCGCGTAGTTTAACGAAAATTAATAATGATCCGGTGAACGCGATGGCTAATGAATTAAATAAATCCCTCCCCCAGCCACCAGCACCACCCCCGCGGCCCGCGCGTATATAAAGTAAAATGAAATTAACCGTTACAAAGCAGAAAATTCCTGTCTAATGAGAAACTTGGAAACCGGGAAATTGAAAACTCGTCGTGCGATTTCAAAGCAAGCATTACAGCTCGATAATGGTAAAATCCTCTGTTGTCACTATGGTCCGGCCTCTCCCTCTCTCACAACTACTACGACGACTAAACTTAAGTGATTTATTGTTGGTGAAAATTTCGCTCGTCGAGCACCCCGTGATAAACCGCAACGGGTCCTCGAACTATTTAATGAGCGGTTAAATTTTGGGCTAGTCGATTTTTCGGTTACGCTATATGTAAACCTATAACTTTGTTAACCTTTACTTTGACCTCTCGTTATTTATCGTGTGTGCACATTATCGTTAATATTTTCATTATCCATTTTTAGATTTACTTACATTTATTTAGCGTTAAAGTGCCCAGTTGTTGGACAAAATTAATTATTGGGAGCGATCGGCAATCACAATTATGTGTTTAGATTCTTTATGATAGTTTTGTACGTAGGTAATAATGAATGAAACACTTCAACAGTATCCAACTATAATTGCCATTTTATGCATCGATTTTTCACTTGCACATTTCATACAATTCAAGCTGCAGATGTATTTTTTATATTAATAAGTAAATAATATGCCCGGTCAATAGTAACGTTGCAACAAATTTGAAAAATTACGTTTTCCAATTCGAAGAATACGGTTATTTCTAAATTTGTTTAAAATTTGTCCAGCTACTGGGTTTTTCACTTCACTATATATTAAAAATCAAAATTTAAGAATATGAAATGTCTACATCGGTAATGTGAGTACGATTAAGTACGTATAAGAATTTACAAGTGAAAATTCTCTTTTGAATAATAATATTTCGATGGAATGGAAAGGTGAAAATTAGTACGTTAATTAGATGACGCGCGATGATTAATTTGTCACCTAATTATCAATCGAGTATTAATATTGTGCGTTCATATACGATTATAACGTTTGGAAATATTGATTGTTTAAATAATTATCTAATTATTATATTTGTTGCAAATTATCGACATCTCTCGTCAAAGCTAATTTGAGGTTAAAAGATTTGTTCGATAGAATCGAAACAAAAATTTTAAGTACTTTTAAAATATGCTAAAGTAAAAAATTATTAAAAATTTCTACCATAACTGATTTTGTTGAATAAAAATTTTAATCGAATTAAGTGTTGTTTAAGGTTATGTTTTGAGAGGTTCAACTTGATTAGAATGAACTTCTAATTTGTCTCTACTACACTCGAAATTCGTTAGAATTAAAAACGACTAGAAACTTTCGCCGAAATGGAGTCACTATATATTTTGTTGAATGAACGTTTCGAATTCAGCAATTTTTTGAGGTTACGATTACAATGTTTTGAAATGACATTCCGATTTGTTTGTACTTTCTACTTATTTTCCGTGGGAATGAAATCAGTTGAAATGTTGTTCTAATCTTGTTTCCCAGTTATACCGATGTTTCTGGTAATAGTTTTCAAACAAACAACTCTAATTAAATTAGCGTACGCGCAGAAATTTTATTTGTAAATAATTTTCAGACACTTTGGATAAAATAAAGATAATAATATATAGGAGAGTGTATATGCGTGTATGTAAAAAATTACCGGCAGGTGAAGTAGCTGAAGCTGATTGACCCGTGGATTGCTGCTGGGAAGACGATTGGTTCGACGATCCGGACGCACCGGTACTCAGCTTCCTGAGCTGCTTTTTGTGCTTCATCCGACGATTTTGAAACCAAGTCTTCACCTGTGTCTCGGACAAGTGCAACGCCGCCGCAAGCTCAACTCGCTCGGGTGTGCTGAGGTACCGTTGAATTTCGAACCGGGCCTCCAAACCTGACAACTGTTGATCGCTGAACACCTAAAAGTGTATATAAATATGCATTTACCGTTCGTAACACCCATTTATCACTTCTACTCGTAGGTCTTCGAATTGATTATCTTGAATATTATACGTATGCAAAGCGAAAGATGACGTGCATCAATTTACGGAAGCTTAAAGAGACCGCGATGAATATTCTTTGGAGCTGCCGTCCTATGCGGAAATGTTATCATTTACAATAAGTTTTAGTAATGAAAAAAGGTATAATAATGAAAATTATTATTATATTAATAAAATTTGAGGTATAAAATTTATTATTAATTAACATTTTATTAATGTTTTTATACGTAAGAATGATTTGTTCATCAATATTGACATCAACGTCAGGGGATGTCGGACTCAGAAAATGGCTATTTTTAATATTTTTTTATAAACAAAAGAATAAATTTTTGAAAAAATCCCGAACGCCATGCCCTTAGGCATCTTTTAAACAGTATACTCAAATTTTTTCAGATTTTTAAATATGTAATTTCATTCTGATTTTTGTGTTGAAAATTCATGTCTTTTTATACCAATAATTACCGACCGAAAATTGTTTATTCAATTATTATTAACAAATTTATTTATTTTTTAAATCAAAACGTCATGCCCTTACTTTTGTTTTAAACTGCCCATATTATTTTTTTCAGATTTTTTAATTAAATATTTCCAAGATAATTCTTATGTTGAAAGGTGTAGATCCCTGTAACTTGGGTTCGGCATCCCGTTAAATAATAATTTAATATTTTTAAAAACTTACCGTTCTTGCCTTTCGTCGTCGGCAGTGTTTAAGCGCGAGCTCACTGACACCAGGTACCACACCAACGCCCATTCCTGCACCACCGAACAGGGGACCAAGGAAGAAAGCCGCCGCGGTCGGTGGTGCCGTCGGATAACCCGGCAATAAATTGTTGATTGCAAATTGTTGATATTGCTGTTGAAAAGGATCATTAAAATTTGACGATTATTCATCTGATATCAAAATACATTTTTAAAACAATATTACATGGATGGTAAGCATATATATGAATGTTGCCCACACTGAATTCTTCTTAGATATGCCTCAAAAAGAAAATTTTTGTTGCTTTTTTGTAATCTTTTTAGAATCAAGAACCAGATTTTCTTTTTACGGAATATTTAAGAAGGATTACGCTTAGATTGAGAACCTATTTTTTTAATGCAAGTAATACTTTCAAATTTTTTCCTCGGAAAATTTCTAAATGAACTAATAATATGACTCGATCTTGATGCTGCAGAGCTTTTGAAATATGTATTTTTCTTTTTTCTTTGTTTTCAAGAATATTGGCTTGTTTTATATCATATTTTGAATATGAGTTTTTGAAAACGTTAATTATGAATACGAAATCAGTTTTTCAAATAAACAGAAGGTATAAAAAAATTTCTCCGTGTCAAACAGACAAAATATCGTGACTAAATTAAATAAAGCCAGGTTTGTTTTTCACACGTAAGGGATTATTTTTTAATTTTTACGAGTCAAAAACAGTCTAGTACTTCTAGTTATTTTATAAGTGAATACTATGTCATTTGTTTGTTTATTAAAACGTTGATCCCGGGCACGTGGAGATTAACCTAAAGTGAATACGACGTACCGCGTGCTGCTGCTGTTGCTGTTGCTGCTGCTGTTGATTGGGATGCTGCTGCTGCTGATGAGCCTGACTAGCCGCGAGTCCATGATGATGACCGACGTGATGATGAGCCAAAACGTGGTTGTTGTGCTGAGAGTGACCGACGGTTGCCGCTCCGGTGACGCTACCCCTGCTTAGGATGTCCTCGATCAGAAAGGACGTACGGCTAGCCGAGCTTGCATTTTGTTGTTGCTGCTGGGCCTGCTGCTGCTGACACGTTGACTGCATCTCCTGTTCACGACGGTGCGGCAACTCGTCCGCGAACTCTCAACTCTTTTCTTACCCGCGACCGAATTGACGGAATAATTCGTTTAATTTTGGTTCGGCTACCGTTAAAGTTGAACGATCATACCGAATCGGTGTAAGTTTTTTCACCCTGGTAGAAATCTTACCATCCTTTGGTCAAAATTTGGCGACACTCGCGACACTGTCGTTCACCATAAATTGACCAAATTAGGGTGAAATTTCTACTGGTATTCGAGTCAAGAAAGTATTGACCTACGTTTTTTTAGCGTGCAGGCTACATCCGCAAGTACGAACATCACCATTTTCTGTTTGTTGAGCGAAATTCAGCGAAACTAGGTACGCAGGTATATATCCAAGTTTGATAAGTCAGAATGAACTGTCAGGAGGTTCGACGGTCAGCCAACATTTCCAACAATCACAAATATTCGATCACTTGCCACTGTAGGTGGTGTACCGCGTAACACAACAATACTTGGATCACACATTTATTGCACAACAAAATGGCAGAAAGGACGAGTCTCGACCGATCGTACAATCCAGGTGTACCCCAAGGTGTACTATACAATGAAAAGAGAAAGGTAAACGAAGGAGGAGTAACAGTTAATATCCGAACTTGCGAACAATGAGTATGGGTAAAAATGATGAGGCGCAGTGTAACATCTGCAAAGAAGGCACGAAGGGAAAGGTCATCCCCGAGGAGAACGGTGCGACGCGTGACGAATCGTCTGATCGAGCTCCATGATCACGTGCTCGGTCGCGCGAGAACGGAGAAACAGTTTTGCGGAGCGATCGGTCCGTCAACCCGAGGGTGGATCGGACTGAGAGACGAGGCCGTGGCGAGGGTGGGATGGGGTGGGGGAGGGGAGGGGGGGGGTGCATACCACAGGTCGCATCAACCCCGTCGATGGGTCTCGCTCATTGGTCGGAATTGGGGTGGCTGGTGGGTGGGGCGTTGGGAAAACGAGGTGGGCGGAGTCGAGTGTACCGTTACCATGGCCACTCGAGGGTTTCTCTTCCTTCTGCGGAGGGAATATCGTTGGGAAGAGAGAGAGCGAGAGAGAGAGAGAGAGAGAGAGGGATGCACAATGAGGGTATTATAGGTTACCTCGGTGGCTGTTATAACGCCGTAAGAGCCTGACGGTGCTATAGAGGAGGACCACTCGAAATGTGTGTGCGATCTCTCTCTCTCTCTCTCTCACTACGCGTCTGAGACGATATGCGAGACACATTCGTTCTTTTGGTTAGCCGTACACTCACTAACACTAACACTAACACATCTAGTTGAGTCGATTGAGCTATTATGACTCTCCCTCTCTCTGTCACGTATATATATACATAGTTCGCTAAAACTGTTTTGCCTCGGCGATGGTTGATTAAGCTCCTTATTTCTCTGGTTTACGGTTTCCCGAAAAACTTTTATATTGGTATATATATATATATATATATATATATATATATATATATGTGTGGGTGTGCGTGCGTATCCGTGTGGAACTTATCCTCATTCGTTTGATCGAGCTTTTCTTTTTCTTGTATAATTGACTCTATCAACATGTATTCTGGTGTTCCACAATGCATACATGAAAAAAAAAATTATTGTTAAAATTATCATTTAATTCGTGTTAACCGTGTTTTCTATCTAGCCAAGTACCATATGTACACTCACGAAAATATCTATAGTAATGTTTAGTTCAATTTATAACTAAATAAATATATGTACTATAAAATATAATATTTTGTTTTAATATTGACTTTAAATAGCCCGTGCATGTAAATATTACTATGTATATAAATTTTTTCAGTATTTGTAAGCTATAATAATTTTTATTAAATATTTTTTATTATATAGGATATCGATCATGTTCACTTCTTTTATAGTATATGCATCTTTATGCACTAGCATCAGCATTTTCGAATCCCACAATAATACATCTTGCTATAAAACGTATATCCAATTAATCTCTATAATTATTTCGATATTATAATATGAATTATTTAAAAAATAGATGTAAATTACGAGAAATCGTTCTCTCCTATATTATTTATAACCAATTAAAAATTTCGTCTTCCTCTAAAATGTATAGTATTTAACTTTTAACAAATCACATTTTTAGTGTGTAGCTTTAACCGATCATCTATTACGTCGTCGAAAATATTTTTTTTTACATATTTTCAAACGTCTACGAAAATAATACTTAATATAATAAAGCAAGTTTTTGTAAACTCATTTAATTTCTTTACACGGGATTACAGTAATTTTTTCCGTGTATAATGTGATATAATTCAATAAAAATCCTTATAAATATCTAAATTGTTTTAGTTTAATTTTTCTCTAATAGCTGATGATTTTTACGGCAAAAGTATATCTATTTTTTTATAAACATACGCACATTTCTTCAGATTAATAAAAAATTCATTATATTTTCCTTTAATTTTGAAAACGTCATTTAAACTATAACTTTGTTAATCCATTGAAATGGATGAAAAGTATATATACGTGTATCGCAAGAATACTATATACATATACTTATATTTCAGGAATAAAATAGCTCTTGATTCGTTTTCTCAAGAGTGCACGCACAGTATATATGTGGTATATATATATATGTCATATAGATTATTACATTTCCGTATGAATTCTTCGACTTTGAAAATGGAAGTTGAATATTACCTATTGAAATTTAATATCACCCTTTTACAGGAATGCACGTATATGTTTCATCGAGTCCGGGATTGTTGAAACGCCTTTGGCGAAACCCAGATTATTTACCTTTTGAATAATATTGACATTTTAATATGTTAAGTGATAGAAGTAATGAATAATACATTTTTAATATAATGACGTTACGGTAGTTACATTCGTCCCATCGAACGTTATCCTAGTATATAGAAATTTCATCATTTGGTCATATTTTCAGGTTAGAAATTACTGATTTACCAAGGTTATCACATTAGTCATTTTTGCAAAACATTTGTATTTTTACTAAAGTTTCGTTAGCATTTCGTTAATTGCTGATTAGTTTAAACTCAATAGAAATTTAAAAATTTTTATGCGTTAGGATAAAATATACCTCGTTTATGCCAGATTTTCTGTTATGGTAAGTAGTAAAAATCTTTCACTTCTCGAAATAAAATATTCACAAACAATATAAAAAAATTTGACACTTTTTCGTTTAAGAAACATTTTTTACATAATTTTCAGAAATAAATATTTTATTATTTTGATCCTAAAGATATCAGTCAAATTTGGCCAATTTTTGGAGAGAAATTTATGAGATTTTGCCAAGTTATGATTAAAAATAAAAATTAGGAGCTCTCTCACTAAAAAAGTAACTAATTTTCATTAAAATCACAATTATTATTAAATAAATAAATTAATTATTATTTAACAATTAGACAATTATTTTTAAAGTTACGTTTATAAGAACACAAACGATAAGATAATCCGACGAAACTCATCTATGTAAGTTGTATTAACGGGATGTCGGACCCGAGTTACAGGGATCTACACCTTTCAACATAAGAATTATCTTGGAAATATTGAATTAAAAATCTGAAGAAATTCATACGGGTAGTTTAAAACAAAAGCGAGGGCATGGCAGCGTTTTGATTTTTTTAGAAAATATAAATTTGTTAATACTAATTGAATAAACTATTTATACAGTCGATAATTATTGATCTAAAAAACCATGAATTTTTAACGTAAATTAGAATTAAATTACAAATTTAAATTCTCAATAAATTTGAGTATACTATTTAAAACGTGCCTAAGGGCATGGCGTTTAAGATTTTTTAAAATATTTATTCTTTTGTTTCTAAAAAAATATTAAAATTTACCATTTTCTGAGTCCGACATCCCCTTAATATAATATATCAAAGGATAGAATAGAGGTAGTATAAATAATGCGGGGATTATATTTTTATTTAATAAAAAGGTTTTATTACTCTAGTCAAATATCATGCAGTTTTTACATTATTAGAAAATTATATAAAGAGCAAAAAATGTTTTGAATATTTGTTATTTTGCTCCGCATAGAAAATATTATTTTGCGTTTAGAGAAAAATTTGTTTTAACTTGGAAAAGTCACTTTTTCTATTCCTTTATAAATTTAATAATAACAGTTTATCTGACAAATTTTTAATATTCACTCAAAATAATCGGATTCGAAGGGTAAATATATCGAACCCTCGGTAGAAATGTTTAGCAGTTTTTGGCTAGTCCATAGCGAGTGAAAGACAGAGTGGGCAGTGAGTTGATCAGTAACTGGCTATTCGACGCCTCATGTTCGTTCGATTTTTTAATTACAGGTTTATATCGTTTAAAATAATAAAAATATATAAATAAAGTTTAGATGGATGATTACATGTAAGTTCCTATCAATACGTTAACTTAAACTTCCAGAACAGAAAAACGTTTTCGTGGGAATTTTCGTAGGTTATGTTTAACAGATTTAAACATTTTTTAGAAATTATAATTTAATTATGCTATGAAAAATCTTTTAAAACAACAATGACGATCGTAGAATTATAAAATATCCCTATACTAATTAAAACATTTGAATTAGCAAAACAAGACCTGAACTTGCAATAGATTTGTGTAAAAGTATATGAATTCGCGGACGATTTGAAAGTATTGTTATTAAACAATAACTAGAATTTTTCATATTACTTTGTTCATTTAGCAATATTAGTTTTTTTTTATTAAAAAAAAGGTAAACAAAATAAATTAAAAGTTCATATATATATATATACACTCATCAGCATTGATAAATCAACTATGTAACGAAAATATAGTGCGTATAACGTTTCGAAAAAAAGCGCAACAGCTCATTTAAGTTTGACAAAATGAGGCATAATTGCAAAAGGTAATTTAATTGTCTTCGCTTTTTATAAATTACACCCGTTAAACTGTATAGATGGAAAATTTTCCCGATGAAAATTCCACTTTTATTACACTGTCATTGAGAGTACACGTGTATGTCCAATTTAATCGAATCGCACTCGTAATCAGCAAAGTGAAAAAAATGTATAGGCATTTGGAGAGTGTTGCAATAACTCAAAAAAAATATCTGATGTATATATATATAATTTTTTCCTCTTTTTTATTTTTCGATACGAGTGATTGCATTTTTTACATTTTTAATCAAAAATTGGGAAAAAATGTATTCTATTGTAAAAATGTATGAAATACAATATGCGTGTAAATGTTTATATTTATTTAATATATATTTCGGTAATGTTGTTTTATTGATTACATTACGAATTTTTTTGTTTGTGGAAAACGCAAATGGATTTTAGGAGAAAAAAGCTATTTAAAATCTATGCGTTTCGAACAAAATTACAGTTTATGATAAAGACAAAAATTAGATTCACTGAACTCCTTTAATATTTATAATTAAATATGTTTCATCATTATATATCGACAACCTCAAAAAATTGTGTTCACTATATGTATAAATGATGTAGAATAATTTGGAGTAGAAAGTCACTCATTTTATGGTACATGGTTACAGGGGTACAATGCATCGAAATTTTTTCTCCGCGTATACCCTTATTCATAAATATATATTATTTGTGTGCGTACTGCACATCATGAAATCGAGCATTATAAATTATTGTAAAATATTATTTTATTTTAATTTGACTAATATAGCCCCCTTGTAAAGCGACATCGAATGACTAAATTGAAGAAAAGTAAAATAAGATGTTAATATATGCGAGGATCGTCGAACACAGCGCGAAAGGAAAACGTGTATGACGTATACGTGCATCATGAGAGATTCGAGGCGGGAGAGTAGATTATACAGGATGGTAGATCGTAGTTATACAGCACCAGAGCACCAGCACCACCACACAGTTTGGCTAAGCCATAGAGAGAGAGAGAGAGAGAGGAGAGAGGAGAGGAGAGAGAACGTCATCCGAAAAGAGCGGTTTGCGTCTCGACGAACGTTGCGTTCGTTCATACGTACCGCAGGAAAACGAGCTGACTCTGTGTGTGCCTGTGTGTGTGTGAGTGTGTGTGCGTGCGTGCGTCCGAGCGAGGAGGCGACGGCGGGAGTCCAGTGCGTGGGTGTGTACGCGGCGTCCAACGCCACGAAATCATTAAGTAAATTAACCTCTAGGCTAATTGCGTTACGTACACCACCGGCCGGTTCCCTCACCGCAATCTACCTCCCTTCGTAAGCAAAGGATTATGCGTCTATATACATCTATACGTGCAGTATATACCCTCGTGCTCCTGTAACTCGCGAGGTTTATGTTAAATGGATTATTCTTTTTATTTTTTACTATTTCGTATTTCGTTACAACACTACATTATTTTATACCAACATTTTCGACAATCCTTTTATTTTCATTTTTTATTATTATTTTCGGGGGTTTTTAAGCGTTTATTTTCGTGACCGGGCAACGTCCGTATATCGATTGACCCGCGAAATGTTTAATTCCCAAACATGCGGGACAAGTACAATGTATCTACTTACCCCTCGATTATTTATTATCTTTTCTATATAACTTTAAAAGTCAAGAGCTGTAGGGAACTACTCTCTAGTTCTCAGAGGATTTGAAAGTCCCTTCCAACTAGTAAATATTTTACCCATCGACTCTTTCGTGGTGTTCACTAGGAGTCCATTTTTACTCCCTCGGTTTTCAGGACTAAGTTTTAAGGAGGTGGCATACCCGGTACGTTACCGACTCAGCAAAAAAAGGTAATTATCACATTTATTTAAAAAAATACGCACTTTTATGCAAAACTCGAATACAGAACTGCACTAGATAATTAAATAATAAGTCATTCTACAAAGTTTTAAGACAATACAACAAAGACACCCTAAAAAATTTCTGCACCGAAAATTTACGATTATCCGTGATTTTTCGGTGCAGAAATTTTTTAGGGTGTCTTTGTTGTATTGTCTTAAAACATTGTAGGATGACTTATTATTTAATTATCTAGTGCAGTTCTGTATTCGAGTTTTGCATAAAAGTGCGTATTTTTTTAAATAAATGTGATAATTACCTTTTTTCGCTCGGGCGGTAATCCAGCGGGTAAACCCTCTTAAGGGGATGTCGGACCCAAATTCCAAGGATCTAAACCTTTCGACCCTCCAATTATATTTAAAATATTGCATTAAAAATTAGAACAACAATTCATAAGGATAGGTTAAAACATAAGAAAGAGCCTGACGGATCGATTTTTTAAGAAAAAATACTGTTTTTTTATAATAATTGAATAAACAATATGGATCGGTAATTATTAGTGAAAAAAGGCATAATTTTTTTAACCGAAACATCGTAATTGAAATATCGATTTAACAATGTGAAAAAATTTGGGTTTATTGTTGAAAAAATGCTTGAGGGCCTGAAGGACAGGATTTTTTAAAAACTTCATTATTTTATTTATAAAAACATATTAAAAATACCATTTTTGAGTCTGACATCTGTATGCTTTGTATAAATTAAAAATAATATATATACTGTAAAATATTAATCATTGGAATAAAGCTATAAGAAAAATGAGTATAGTTGATAAATTTTTTATCTAAAAAATCAAATGAATTTATAGTACTACTACATTTTCGTTAAAATTTCATCAATTGCTTTTTTTTTTTATATATCTGTTCCTAATCAATATTTTTGAGCGTTATTTTCTTTAATTCTAAAGTCTTTAAACTCTAATAATCTGAGCTCAAAATATCCATTAAAATCTTATCTTTGATAACTACTCAACAGGATTATTATTCTTAAAAATTTAATATTCAATCGATCTCTTCCAGAGCCTTTCATTCCACTTCACAGATTTTTAATATCTAATGGCTATAATCATTAACTAGATTAATCTAATTTGTTGTGGAAAATAAAATAAATGATAATAAGTATACTAAAATAATTTATTATTTAAACACTTGTACACGTTTTGTTCGTCAACGCTTCTACACTCGTACAAACACAGACACACGGTCACATTTATTACATCTCTCACTGCACATACGAATGTTTAATATTGAAAAATACTTAAAAATTTAATAAAATTGAATAGAAAATTTAATAAAACATAGTTGATATGTGTATATATATGGACACGAATAAAAATACATTATCGATTAATATACGTGTTTAGCAGATAAAGGTTAATAATAACTGTACGTAGAGACAAAAAATAAAATAATTCGTTTATATAGAATACAGATATATGCATATGACAATATTGAATTTTTACAATGATTTTGATGCGTTATTGATAATTGTTATATATATAGATTTTTAATCTAATATATATATACGGTTTTTGAATGAAATAAAATACGTGTAAAATAATCGTTGAAACGTCATATTTGCATCTTATACTAATACTACACATTTAATTCTCTTGCACAATTTGTATTTCACATTTTTTTCGGGCGAAAGTTGCTTATAATTAAAGATATTATTACAGTGCGTGAAATATTAAGAAATACCAAAACATATAGATATTGTACCAAAATATATAGAAATTTGCTGCGAAAGGAAAAATCGCACACAAAGAAAAAAACAGAGTGTTACGCATAATTTCGTGTATAAGTACAAAACGGTTTGCATTTATAAATTATAAATTATAAATTGCAAAAAGAGGACTTTATCAGGTGTTGTGGCACAGTGACACAGATGGTAACATTATGTAAATTAGTAATTGATATTATATTTCAAGGAAAATGACGAGAAACATTATCTTTTGTTACGACTCAATGTAAAATTTCATGTGATTTGTGCAACATAATTTATGAGATTAATTATTTCGTAAATTTCAAACATTAGTATGTAGATAGACTAACATTTTATAAAACATTTACAAAAAAACAATGTTCTCGAATGTTTCTTTAAATTTTAAATAAAATCTTAATTTTTGTAAAAACAGTGAGTGGATAATTTTAAATGCGGGAAATTTAAATTACTATTTGGGTTTGGTACTTATATCCGTAAATGAAAATTTTGAATGTGTTTCCGAATTTATGAGCGGTACGGTAGGCGAATAAAAATATAGGATTAAAAACTGGCATAATCTAGAGTAATTAAATCATACAATATCTCCAATTAAAAGAAATACTAGAAAATGTAAAATTTACAATTTTTTTAGAATATCCATTATATATTTATCGTAAATTATCTAATAATTATGTTTATGGATTTAGCACGTTTGCGGATCTAATACTATAAAGACTATAGTAATTTTTAATGCTATGTTTCTCTCTATGATATGTATATATTAAATATACTTTAGAATAAGATCTACCGAGAGATCTACTTACTAAGCTTCTACATTAAATTCATTCGAAATTACTAATGACGACTATACAGACTTAAACATATATAAATATACACCGAAAAAACATTGAGTAAATTTAAAAAAATGTTACATCGAATAGTCCGAAAAACAGATAATTCTATATTTATTAAAATGCTGCATTATTTAGAACAATGAAAATATGAATCGAAATAATAAAAAGCTTACAAAATATAAATCAAATAAACATGCTTTTTGGACTATTCAATAAAAGATTTGATTGAAAATTCACTATAGATTTCGTTATTTGTTTTCAGCGCATATTAAAGTAAGAGGGGGAAATCCTTAAACATCATCGTCGTACGGTGGGGCGCGTCTGTAAAACGCGCGGGAGAAGCTCGCGGGTCCCTGAGGACCGCAGAAGAAAAATCCTCGCCTCCAAAGTACGAAGAAAACGAGGACGATCGGTACAGCGAGGAGAACACCGATGAGCATCCCAACGAGGATGGCGGCGTCTCGTTCCGGTCGTGCCCCAAAGATGTCCAGGCAACGTAATTTACGATTCGACAGTGATATCAACGTCTTGTTCAAATGTTCGGGCGGTGCCGAGCACGTCAATTCGTTCGTTTCGTTTTTCATCAACCGGTTCCCGTGTTCCACCAGCAACGTGCCGATCTGCAAAAATATCGAATGACAGTAGGTATTATTATAAACGATAATTATACTTTACGACACGAACCGACAAATAGTAATTCTCTTTGCGAGTAAATTAAAAGATAAATATTTTGTGAGTTAATTTTAAACTACGTTTATTTCTAGATGATACATATATAATTGTTATACAAAAAAACTGTGTAGTCCAAAAATGGGTCCAAATTAATTAATGATGTATTAATTAATAATAAAATTACATAATAATATAAATAGAATTGTTAGAGTCAATCTACAGAACAATGTAAAACTTTTTTTCGCGAACTTTCATTTCAACGTGTTCAACGATACTATCCCAAAATTGGAAAAGTATTGAAAATTGAAAGAAAAACCTTTCTGATTAGTCTAAAACTGCTAACCCCAACATCGATGCACCCATACACCGCCACCTCTTGGGGAATATCCTTACTACATACGCGTATAACGTACGCTGTCGAGGTTAGCAGTTTTAGACTAATCAGAAAGGTTTTTCTTTCAATTTTCGCCGCTTTTCGATGCACAGCCCAATTCTCTGCATCATTTTATATATCCTGTGCAAATTTCATTGAAATCTAGCGGCAAATAACGAAGAATAGTGTGAAACTGATTGCGAATATGTGCCATTAGGTAGAGTTCATCAGTTTTAGACTAATCAGAAAGGTTTTTCTTTCAATTTTCGCCGCTTTTCGATGCACAGCCCAATTCTCTGCATCATTTTATATATCCTGTGCAAATTTCATTGAAATCTAGCGGCAAATAACGAAGAATAGTGTGAAACTGATTGCGAATATGTGCCATTAGGTAGAGTTACTCTGATGGTAAAAATGCTAGCTTCGACGTCCTCTTAATTAAACATTTGTACCAAGGTTATAGATAAACTTAAAATAATGCTTTAGAGATAAGATTAAAAACATTATTTTTGAACATGAAAAATATCAATTAACAAAAAAAAATGAATCAAATTTTAAATCTGTCATTTGAACCTCCGATTAATAAGCAAATTGTCATAATATTTAATTTTGATTATGAAGAACAATTGAAACATGCTTGCAGGTTTATATATTAAAATTTAATTTTATTGACATAAACATAATAAAATAGCGCAGCCAAGAGTGAGAGAACTTTTTTATTAACGCGATGTGAACCCCAAAAATTATAGAAAATGATTTATTTTTTATTAAATGAGGAATTTAATTTATGGAATAAAACTTTCTGTACCGAGGTTGTATTTCCTTTGGAGACATTCCGTGAATTTTTTAAATCTTTTTATTGATTAATCAGCGAGATTTTTGGGTAGCCGTGAATCATTGTTACCGATCAAAAATAATAATTAATTATTTCGTAAAAATCTTTCTGTCATACTCAGTTTCGCTCTTTTATTTTATTTGTTTTGAAGAGTATCTGTGATTTTTTTTCAGATTATTCTTATAATTAGAATTTTTTAATTTCATGGGATTTTTTTATGTGGGGTCTCTGCATTTTGGGTATAAAAATCCCCTTTATCGAAATTTCACAAGTTCAAAAGAAACTATTTCAATCATATACCTAAAACATCACTTTAATTTTATCTATTCACTTAATACAAACATTTAATAAATATTTTTTATTTAGATATAAATATAAATTTTTAATGTATTTTCTTAAAATTGATGAGAATGAAAAATCACTGTCAAGAATGTCAGATTCTCGATATCTACAGATTGACAGTTTCTTACTCGGATTGAGTAAGTAATTAATTTTCCACTCGAAAAGCACAGTAGAGGATATGTTTCAGATTATCATTTTATTTTTTAAGTGTTGATATATACATGAAATTGTCACTCGACGCCGACTCACTCAGTTTTCAAAGTACACATTTTAACCAAAACAAGATATTTATAATGTTTGTACTTTGTCATTTTGAAATCGTTTACCTACACAAGCAATTTCACTTTGATGAATCCCAATGTATATGCGTATGTATATACATTGTTAAAAATAAAAAAATTTTAAGATACGATATCTTTCTTTCGTAGTAATAACCCAGGGCTTTTTCCCTCGGACTATTACTAATTATCCTTAAAATAGATACTCGTGCGTTATTGACTAATTAGATGTTTTCGATGAAGTTTTAAACGTGTATATATACATTGTCTTACTCATTTATCGAAAGAACTGATTTGACATATAGATAATATCGTTGATCGATAAGACAACGGAGCACTATGTATTTCTAAATACTAGTACATTTGTTAGATCGTGAGTCATCGAATATATTTCAGAATGCAATATATATTTTGATTCATTTAATTTCATCTTTCTTTTTAATTTGAACAATTTCAAAGCATTTGCGAAACTTTTTTGTTTGGGTTATTTTGTAATGGTCAGAAGTAGATTGAAATTAAATTATAAATGTATATATACCTATATAAATATCGATAAAATACCGAAAAAATACTTGTATCATAATGTTTTGACGAAAGGTTTGATAAATCTAAACAATTAAAAATCGCCCCTTAATTAAGTTGCAGGAGTATCTCAACAAAATGATTTTCCATATATGTAAAAAATAGTCTCGAGATCCATCAACGTGAACCAGAAACTTTAATATTTCCATGCGTGATAACGAAATTTATTTATTTATTTATATGTGCAATTTAACGGACTCGAACCTTTTAGAAAATTATGAGGAAAAAAAATAATGTAAAAACACGCGTGTAAAGAAACAATTTAAAAATATATTGTAAACTATATTACAAACGAACCAATAGAATTGATCATAAATTATTAAAAAAAATGATAAATGTGTTTTCTCTCTTATGTACACTTATTTATCGAAAAAACATTATTTCTCGAAAATGTCAATAGCACACCTAAAAATGGAGTATTTGAGGTGAAACCTAATTTTGCACTAAATAACCAAAAGCAAAGAAAAAATTCGAAAAAAATTGTTGGATTAGTGTTAACTTTAAAATTAAAACTTACAAAAAACTGATTGTTGCAATCGCAGGTCCATTGATTGTTAACAACGTGTAGTTCTTCGAGTTTGTCCCATTGAGCCAGGAGATTCATTGGCAAGTAACTCAAAGCGTTATTCGAAAGATCTAATATTTTCAATTCGGGCCAAGTAGTGCTGCTTCCCTTGTGCTGAACGTAACGTAAAAATGAAAATTAGAGTTGCGGTCGTACACGAGTTACAAAATCGCGTTAAGTCAACCTATACTGACAATTTTAAGTTCCATTAAGATAAGCCACCCGTTACTCAAACAGAAAAATAATAAAAAAACGTATTAGGTGATTTGGGTACCTTTTTCATGGAAAACATTAGAAAAAGTTGAAATCAATAAATTTTAATTAGTACTAACTTATATAACTCTTGGTATCAACTACTTATTATTGTTAAAAATTGATAAGCTAGAAGAATGTGATAACTTTAGTAAAAAATGATAAAAACTGATTTTGGAGAATTTATAGGTGGCATTTCTTAGTTTGGTAAATAAACCACAAATGATAGTTGGGCAGTAGTAAATAACTACTATATATCTTAAATGTGATGACAATGTCAATGTGTATTTATATTGCAGTTTATGATGTATATACTTTCGAGTTGTATCAAGAAAATGTTAATTTAAGTATTCAATCCGTTAAAATGAACAATAAAACATTTTAAAGTTATGTCTAATTGGTCCAAGTTAACGTCAATTAAATAGTGGTTAAATAAAATGTCACATAAATAGTGATGTTGCGTATGGTTTGAAAAATATACCAGTGATTCAAAAAGATCTGTCCAACTATCTTACACCGTTTACCTTGTTAGTCTTTAGCCAAAATAATAAGCTTGTGTAAAAATGGTGTAGTCTACAATGAAAAGAATAAATTGAACTGACCTGTTTAGCTAGTGCGGATATCGCTGATTTCCGTGAGTAATGGACAATTAGCGATTTTCAA
This sequence comes from Theocolax elegans, assembly GCA_026168455.1. Lineage (NCBI taxonomy): Eukaryota > Metazoa > Arthropoda > Insecta > Hymenoptera > Cerocephalidae > Theocolax > Theocolax elegans. Next base: position 87,291,286 of record CM047428.1, on the reverse strand, counting down.
AACTGTAAGATTACCCAAATTGGAAAGCGCGCCTTGATCGATGGCCATCAATCTGGACATATTGTTCATCCTGAGTTCCCTTAATTTGGGCAACGGGGCGAACGAATTGTCGTTTCCTAAAAATTCAATCCAATTACCATCCAAAATGACAGTCTGTAACAAGCTCGATTGCTGCAGCACGTCCGGTAATTTCTCGAACTCGTTCCAACTGATATCCAAGGTCGTCAGGTTCCTAAAAACGGACGATTGACGTTATATCGATATGTACGCGTGTGCAAAAGCCAAATAAACTTACGTTAACCTGTGAAAAGTCATGGTGTTCAGATTCTTCAATTTGCAGTGGCTCAAATCTAATGTTTCCAAATATGGAATCGCGTTGATCGCGATCGTTGAGTCATGGTCGAATTCGGTGAATGGATTGTTTGATAAAATCAACGTTTTCAAATCCTCGACGTGCTCGAACAGATCTTGATTCATCGATTCAAATTTATTGCTGGATAGATTGAGGACTCTCAGTTTCTCCAGCGGCTCGTACGTTACGGGTGTAAATCTCCCCTGTGAATTAGAACCACGTGTGTTACAACGATATACGATTATTAGAAATATTAATTATTGTTGTGGACTGCCATTTCGAGAAGTTTTACTGAACAACTTATTAATTTTTTAACCTACTAAATTACTTTAAGTTTTACATAACCGTTTGTTTAATTTTCTGATTTATACTAATTTTTTTAAAAACTTTTGAAACTTTATGATACAGTGTTGAAGTGTTACTCACTTAATTTTTCATGACTCTTTTAATTCATCTCGTAGACTTTTTTTAATAGTATACACATTTCAAGATATTTAACATTGCAAAGAGCCCATTATTTTTATACATTTATGGATACATAACTTTAAAATGACTCAATAAAAAAATTCTGTTGCACTCATATTAAGAAAAAGACAAATAAGTACTATTATTTAATTTGCACTTCGTTTTATGAAATGTTACAGTATTCTGACCTTCAAAAATAACACGTGACCTTTTGCACGGAAATAAAATTAAAAAACGACAACCAGATCGAAAATGTGACCCAGAACACCTCCTTATTAGTCAACTTGCATTAGCAATTAAATACTAATTAATAGTTACTAAATATTAAGGACGTATCGAACTCAAATATGGTCGTTATTTATATTTTGTTGTAAAAAAGGAATAATTTTTTTAAAAAATTTCAACATTAGACACTCAATCATGTTTTAAATAATGTACCCTAATTTTCCCAGATTTTTACATCGATCATTTTACATCGGACATTTGGATTGAAAGTTTATGTCTTTTTTATTATTAATTACCGATTAAAAATTTGTGTCATTTATTATTGAAAATTCTTTTTTTCTTTAAAAATCAAAACATCAGGCCCTTCCTCTCCAAGAATTTTCTTTAGATCTTTAGTTCAATATTTTAGGTATTATTTTTGAGTTGGAAGATGTAGATCCCTGATGTAATTTGGGTCCGACGTCGGAAAACGCGATATTTCACCCTCTAGTGTCAGTGCTTGATAAACGCCTTTTGCGTTCTTTTAAAAAATTACTATATTTTTTTTATTATAATTTAATGGTGTAATTCTATATTAATTACATAATTTTTGAATATTTTTCATTTTTTCTAAATTTTCTGTAGAACACCTTAACACCAATGGTATATAAAAATGTAGAATTAAGTGAAGAAAATGCTGGCATTTCGTAAAATATATACTATAGCAAAAACTTCTAGAATTTTTTTAAAGCTTGTAGCATTGAAATATTATTAAAAAAATCATTCCCACTAAATATTGATGAAGTATTGGAGACCATGCCATACTTTCAATCTGTTAAAACTTTTAAAATTAACAATAATATCAGATATTACGATCAGATAATATTAGATTTATAATTAATATTAGATATTTTGGAAGAATTGTATAAATATAATAAATAATACCCTGGTAGAAAGTTAATGATTTTATAGGTATATTTTTTAAGATTTTGATATACTATAGAGCTATATAATAATGTCCACCTTCTACAAGGTATCAGTTCAAGGGAATTGAATCTCGAAAACTTGATGAAATCGTGGACTGTTTTAGAAATTGTAAAATGTTCTAGATGTAATGCCATACTTTTCCCCATGAAGTGACTAAAATTGAAGTAATTAAAACAATGAATACAAAAAAATTGAACCTCAGAGTCTGTCAGACTTTTGAATTATTAAAACATTTTACACTTACCCCTTTCAGACCTGAATTAATTCAGAATTATTTCATAATTTTATTTATAATTATTACCATGATTGGTTTTAAATATAGAATTTATTTAATACCGTCTTATTAATTTAAAAATACTAATGAAATATTTTTTTTCTATTTTTAATAATTTATGTTATAATTTTTTTAATTTGAAAATTTTATCTATGTATGTACATTATAATGTAGATTGGGTTTGAAAGGGTTGATATCAGATTTTTTCCTAGAGAAATAAAATTGAAACCTACAATAACCTATAAATAAATCCTAAGGAATCAAACGTTCGATCTTTGAGTTCAAAAATACGCGATCAGTATTTCTTATTCAGTTTGTCGCAACTGCTTGTATGTCATAACTACTAAAAAATAGTTTGCTTCGTAGAAAACACGATCAAAATTCCGAGTCCGTTTTCATATTTATTTCAATTCTACATTTCTGACATCGAATTTAGTAGTTATTAAATCTAGAAGTTTTATCCTATCGACGGATTAATTTAGCTTTCCTATCGAGTTTTATTAAATTTCTATATATACGATTGACGCGTTGACGGCGTTTAGTATAATCTCGATAAACGCATTGCGATCGATAAGAGATAATACATATATATATGTATATATAGATATTTTTTTATTGTACCTCTAAAGCCTGCGGCATAAAATTTTCGCGAGTCAATAAATTGTGACTCAAATCAAGCTCCGTCAGATTGTACAGCTGTTTGAACGCTTGATTCTCGACTTTGGCGATTTTGTTGTTGCGGAAGGACAAATTGACGATCGTCAAGTTTCCAAAGGGTTTCACGACCGTTATTTCGTTGTTCTCGAACGTCACGACGCTCATCGGGGTTTTCGGCCATTCGTGATCCACCAGATTGGTGGTCAAGCTGCGGCTCGAGCAGTCAACCTTGTCACCTGCAATGATTTAAAATTAAAAAAAAGAACAAATCAATGATCGTTTACGTACGTCGAATTAATAAATTTAGATCATCCGCGTATAGGTGCGACATGCACTCGAAATAAAAATTTTTTTTATCTTTACAGTGAGTCTATATAATTATCTGTGCGCGCGTATATTAGATTACGCTTACTCGTTTGGTGACCCATATAGCCATAAATTTACCTTCGTCGAATTGTATATACACGAGTGATTGCCAAACGTTGCGTAACCGATCAAAATCAAACAAAAGAAATAAAAGGAGTTTTAAAAATTGTTCCTCACCGTTGCAAGCGCAAACGTCGCAAACTTTTTTAACCGGAACGTCGGCTACCGCCAACGAGGTGAAAACCAAGACCAAAATAACCCGCATAACGAGGATTGACAATACACACTAAACGCGACAAGGTGTGAAAGAGTAAGCGCAACGTGAAATCTGCGACTGGTGAATCGTACCCGATGATAAGCCGCGATGATAATATCGTACACCCACATACACACACACACACACGTTAAATATACGTATGTATATATAGATGATAAGATAAAAATCAACGGCGCGGGAGTGACATCATTTTTTTTACTTTTACCAACACGGCACACGTGAATTTATATATGACCGAGTGCTCATTTTTCGTACAGGTTTGCGTTTCTTTCTTGTTTTTTGTCCTGTCCATTTTGCCTACTCGTCAAGTATTGTTAGAATTGAAGATTTTTTATTATCAACGCGATGTGACTGTCGAATTATGTTTAAGGATCTATAGCATATGATAATTTGGCAATAGTAACTATAATACGTAAAAATTAATGTGTGATGACTAAATGATACATAGAAATAGCTCACACAGCCAATTTATAGGGATAATGAATTTGGTATTAATTGTTGATGTATCATCACTTATCGTTATTAAAAATTGAATATGAATTTGAGCTAGCTGTGACTATGTACTCAAAAGTAAAAAGTAATATAGAAACATGTAAGAAAGTGTATAACCTTTTTTTTAAAAAAAACTTAATATAGTAATACTAATTGAAATAACTATTTTATAAATAAACGTGTTGTTTTATACATGAATCTTAACACTATTACGTGTAAATTTAAACTTATATTTGTTCGAAAAAAATTATAATGTAAAAGAACATTAGTTAAAAAAATTGATTGTTTCTATACTTAGTTCCCTATAAAAAATTGTAAGGGCAAAGTTCACTCGGTGGAAAAAAAAAATTTGAATTTCGCGGGTTCCGGGAGGTATCAAAGACGTGGCACCATCTATTGTCACGTTTTATCTCGGTTCTTTTTACTTTTATCTTCGGCAACTTGAACACCGAGCGGCTGCCGATGCAAGCTCCCGAACTTTTTATCGATCGTTTTGCTTTAAATTTACCATACGACGAAGAATAATCCTTCATAAACAGTATTTATTCCATAATTCTCTCTCTTGCTTTTTTTTTTAAAATAATTAGTTTAATACAAGAAGAAAATCGCAAAATTCTAATTCTCTTTTATATAGCGATTTTGTTTGCAACTTTATTGTTTGGATTGAACGAGCTTTTAGTAAGATGACTAGAGTAGTGACATCCTAGGTGACCGTGCCGAGTGCTTGTAAAAGTTTGAAAAAAACCAATCACAGCTTCTTTGGCATAAGATATCTATACGATTATATTGTTGATTGAAGTAAATTGAATATTATACATTTACGAAATTAAAAATAGACAATGAAAGAGATACTAATAAAAGTTGTAAGAAAATCATGAAAATCGTAAAGTTAAAATGCTGGTTACATATCGACGGCTGATGACTGAAAGAACGTCCTTTCTCGCACCCTGGTTGAAGAACACCCTATCTCAAATGAAATTTGTATTCGAGATGGGGCGTACTTCAACCGGGTTGCGAGATAGGGCGTTTTTCCAGTCAGTCGTCGATACACTATAACAAATTAAATTTGTAAATAAAATTAAAAAAATAGTTTTTCTTTATAAAACAATTTGTTGTATTTTTAAAATGTCGGTTGAGTGTAACCGTAAGAGTTACCATCGACAAATATACACATCATAAACAAAAAATTAAAAAAAAGGTGAATGAAAGTTTTAAAAATCACGTAAAAATTGTAACGTAAATGTTAGTAAAAAAAGAAATCTAAATGAAAAAATGGTGTGCATAAACAACGGAAAAAAATAGCGAATAAAAAAACATTAAAAAATGTGATATAAAAATGTTAAAAAAAAGGTAATAAATATAAATTCGAAAAAGCAAAAAAGGAAGGAAATAATGACGGTCGGCTGACCGCGCGGAACACGGGGTAAGCGACGGGCAAGTAAAAAAAGAGGACTGTCAGTTTTCGAAGTATAAAATAAAGAAAGAGAGAAAGAGAAGAAAAAAGAGGGGGCACATGCGTATAGAGAGAGAGAGAGAGAGAGAGAGATACGCGTAGATCGCGCTCCCTACCGGCTACCCATGGAAATTCCATGTTACAACGAGGGTCATGGAGGGAGGAGGGAAAGAGAGGGAAAGAGAGGGAAAGAGAGGGAAGACTGTATACGAGCGCAAGCAAGGAAGGAAGCGAGCAAGCGAGTAGGTGAGATCCTCGGATCGGAGTGTCTGTCTCTGTCGGTGTGTTGATACGCATAGTCGTCTCTCCCTGCTCCCACTATCTCGACGGCGGCGCGGTATTTAGAATGGTAGGAGGAGGAGGAGGAGGAGGAGGAGGTGCCGGAGTACCGGGAGGGAAGGGTGCAGAGGAGGAGAGGAGAGAGATCGCGCCGAGCGAGGGAGAACAGTGCTACTCGGGGAAAAGTATTGAATCGGTGACGTCATTGTAAAGAGACCGCCGCCGCCGCCTGCCGCCGCCGTTGCCGCCGCCACCGCCACCGCCACCGCCGTCGCGCGAGACACGCATCGTCGTAGGTATACAGACAGAGACACAGAGTCACTGCTCACTGGTTACATTGTTACATATAGAATATAGATACGCCGAAGAGAAGAGAGACAGGTTACTTCGCACACCTATCTCTCGGTTCTCGGTTCTCGGTTCTCCGTCTCTCGGCCCATTTGTCTGTGATCAACCCACGTCGGACACGCGACACGCGACACGCAACACGCGATAATAACTCCTAGTCGGATAGCATAGACCCAAATCAAATCTCCTCCGTGACGCGAGTGTCTATCTTCTCTCGGTGTGTGCGGTGCGCCTCTCTGTGTGAGTGTGAGTGTGTGTAATCTCGTCGGCTCGTCCTTGTCCTCCTCCGTCTCAAGCTCAACTCTCACGTGTGCGCGTGAAGCAGTGACTAGACGAAGATTCGCGTGTGCCCGACTGTCTTGTGCATCCTAGGTACGGAGAGCTGCGAGTCCACCGATATAAATACACATCAGGTATACACCACGCGATTTCTAACCTCCGAGTCTCTCTCTATCTCTCTCTCTTCCATTATCCATATCTATCCGGCCGTTCGCTCGCTCGATCCTAATTTCGGGAGATAAACACCGCTCTCCCTCCCTCACCCCTCGTTCATGCTTATACGACATAGTGAGTGAGAGAGAGAGAGAGAGCGCATTTTGAGGTTAGGTACGACCTCCTGTAAAAAGATGGATTTCGCACATCTCTCTCTTGCTCTGTTTGTGCGTATACGGGTACGGGTATAAGTGTACCGGTGCGGTCCTTGTATCGTAAAACTGTTGGACCAATGTGTCTATATACGCATCGAGTGCGAGCGAGAGAGGCGATGCGGACTTTTCCGTGTGTGCCGCCAGTGAACGCCCATTTCTCTCTCTCGCGGGGCTCGTGACGGAATTGCAGATTGATGCGATCGATATTCCCTCGCTCTATCTCTTTCTCTCTCACTCTCTCTCTCTCTCTCTCTCCATCTACCGACCGCGCGCGCTCTCCTGGAGCAACCCTGTCCCTGCTTTCGTCCGATATACCTTCACTTCTCTCCCTCTCTTTCTCGTTTCTCTGTGCGTGTCCCTTCGGCAATCAACTTTATATTTATCCATAATTTTGATTAATTTTCGTCTTTCCAATTTTCCGCGTAATGTCGCTATTAAACGATTATTATCCGCGTATATATATACTAATTTTGTTATTCTTCGTCTAGACGTTCTCGTTTTCTCTCTTACATTTTCCTTAACATATATACCCGCATATACCACTTTCGTTTTATATAGGTATACGGTATGTATATATTTATATATATCTTACGTCCGCTCGATTAACATTGTGTAGATATTTAAATAAACATTAAACAAATATTTTATGCAATAATTGGACGTGTAGAAAATTTTACGCATTTTATACATTTATTCTTATACTTACTCCTGTTCTAAGTCCGTCGATGTCGATACAGGTCTATATAAATTATCACAATTACTTGTGTGTGTAATTATTTCCAAGAAAAAATTTATATGTTTTAAAATAAAAATACAGACAGTAGCTCTACAAAAATTATTGAAACGTGTAATGTTATTCAATTCTAATTTTATTGATTATTTTTATTAAAGATATAGAAATTGAATTATTTTAATTTAACTCAAGAAATTAATATTTTGAGGTTAGAAAGCGCTATTTTATAACTCATACTAAATTGTCATCTACCGACTTTTTAAAACAATGGCTTATTTATTTTTTTCCATTAGGAACATTAAGGAGATATCGGTCTCAAAAATGGTCATTTTTGAATATATTTTATAAACATAATGATGAATTTTTAAAAAAAAAACCTGTCCATTAGGTCGTTAAGCATGTTTTCAACAATAAACCCAAATTTTTCAGATTTTTAAATCGATATTTTAATTACGATATTTCGGTTGACAATTATGCCTTTTATCACTAATAATTACCGATTCAACATTCTTTATTCAATTATTATAAAAAAATATTATTTTTTCTTAAAAAATCGATTCCTTGTGAGTTTTGTTCAGATTTTTAATTCAACATTTTAGATGAAATTTTTTGGTTGAGAGGTGCAGATTTCTATAATTTGGTTTCGACATTCCGTTAATAATGCCATTTTTGTTAACTACGGCACACGTCCAATTTTTTCATAATAAGCTCACAAAAATTATTTCATAAAATTTTTATCATTTTTTATTCACACCGCATATCTACAACCATCTGCCCTTCCTAAGATATAAGGAAAATCATCGACACCTAACCATACAATATGAATATTTTTCATTTTAAAATATTGATCATAGTATATTGTAACCCTACACTGACTGCATATATATTTTTTTGTTGCTGTCTACACAGGATACGTAAAAATCTTCGTTTTCCAGACTTCCCGCAATATATCGGTAATCGCTAACCCCTCTCCTATACTCCTCTCTATATTATCGAATTTCACATACGTTGACTTTCATGACGATTAAGCGCACGTGACTAAAAATATTGCTGTGCACGCCAAATGGCACATATATAGAACGAACCTTAAGTTGTCACCACTCGTTTAATTACGTGTTATTATTGTTAACTCCAGACTTTTTTTCGAATTTTTTTTTACTCGTTGCTTACTTTCTTTACTGCTAGTTATTTTGCACGATATGTGGCATATATATGAAAATAAATAAATATTGTTACAAAATTTTTCTTATTTTATCTAAGTAGATCTTTTTTTTCTGATTTGAAACAAAGATATTGTACTATTTAGTCACCAATTTAACCAGTTTTTAATATTTGTGTTGTTGAAAATAGCTTCAAACAACAAATCGTTTTCTATTAATAGTTCTCCTCGTAAAAATCTGAATATTTACTAAACGTTTTTTATATAAACACTGGCTATTTAACCAAATATAAGCTCAGAATTAATGCCCAAAGAAATAAACTGGCTATTCGATCGAAAGTGGCCAATAAATATATTGTTTATACATAATAAATGGTTTTGCCTACTCTCTAAAAATTCAGTTTTTTGCTACACAGAAGGAGAAAGTAATGATGATCATGTATTGACGGACGTCGGAGCTATAGCGTTTTGATTGACATATAGAAATGACAGTTTTTTGGCTAGAGCACCATTTTGTACAGTGTTACAAGTAATAATTGTCAAATTTTGGTATAAATCTACTTCGTATTTACGAAGAATGGTGTGAAACCATAACTCTTATAACGTAACCTAAAAAATCCTTATTAGATAGTAAATTACGATAATTCACACTATTATTTGTTAATACTCAATGGATTATTATTTTTAATACTGTACAAAATGGCGCTCTCCAAAAACTTAATAATTGATAACAATAAGCCAATAATTGGCAAACATATAATGTAGCCTATGACCCTAGCTTCAATATCCTATTTACACCGTATATTTTTCGAATATAAAAAAGAAATCTCTTATGTAAATTATATCCTAGGATAGGATTAGCAATTTATTTACAAATTGAGGTTCAAAATAGGTAATTGTGTAACTCATAATGAATTATATTCTATCGATTTTTGTTTAAAGAAAAATAGAAGGAATTTTAACAAAAATTTAAGTATTTAAAATTTATTTATTTTTTTTAGCCGAAATTCCTTCTATTTTCAACTTTTTCCATAATTTTGAGCTAAGTATACCGAATTAAACTTATATATTTTTAAATTTCAAATACTTTATCTCCGCTTTCTGATCCTTTAGGGTTTAAACGTCTATCTCTATTTGTTTCCGAGTTATAAGCGATTTAAGTGGAAGCAATTTTCATCGTAATATTTGTTAAGTGCCGTATAACTTTCGTGAAAATGACCATCGGAGTTTTACAACTTAGCTTTTCACAAATTTTAATAACACAAAACATATCCCAAAGTTTGAGTAAGTCCGAGTTCCGGAGGTCAACATCAAGTACTCTCCCTTATAAGTGTTGTAACTGTGTTTTTCGCACGAAAAATATATTTTCTCTCGTGATAAGTATATACACGGGACGTCAAATAATATGCAATCCTCTCATAGCAAATGTTTAAGAAAAAAAATCTTTTTTTTCCGAAACAACGGTATTAATCCTTATTACTTGGAATACGAAAACATTGGTTTATACGAACATCCAAAATTTGTACACCGAATCACGTTCCGAATAAAAGCTACACAACCATACGCGCGCGCGTGATGTATCGTATACAAAGTAAACACGCGCGCGCACACACACACACACACACACACACACGTACATTTACTAAATACGAAAAGAAAGATAAGATTAAATATTACCTACGAAATTTATAATTGCCAACATTTCCGTTTCATACATAATTATACCAATGTATTGATCGGGCATTAAAATATTTGAACGATGAGTAACAAAAAATAAATTAGACCGTTCCCTGGATGTGAAAATTATTACCGTAACGAATCTGGATCACCTTCGTAACAAAAAAATAATAACGCTTGGTAGTCCCTTATCGGGTATATATATGTATACTTCTATACGCGTAATTTATTCGAGTGTGAAACTCGCGAGGCGTTACTAAGTGAGAGGCGCACTAATAGATATACAATTTACAATAAATTAATCGCGCTTGTATGGTTTTTAAATGGATTATTATTTTAGTTTTTTTCTCTTTCCTTAATTAATTAATTTGACGCTCAATTAGATTGCACATGGCTGATATAGTTGGTGTAGGTAAGATAGATTTTTCATATTTTTTATAATTATATGTAAGTGAAATGATATGTTTTGGATGAACGGAGGATTCACATTTTTTAAGTGTTACGAAAATATAGATCTTATTAATTACAAACAAATATTTCATTGTCAATTCATTTCATTGTCAATATTTGATATAGTATTGAAAATATGTTTATTAAGAACGAACAAAAGTTTGTTAAATTTTTTTTCTTGATGTAATGATAACCTTTTAGAAAAATCTTTTACGACAAACGATAGAACTTGTTTGGCGTGTGATACGAAGATATTTTTCATATTTTTATAACAATAAATTAAATTACTGATTTTTGGGTTAAAATTATCGGTCAACTGGTATTTATTTCAATTTTAATACAAATGTGATTTCTTCTTTGAAAATCGGTTCATCGGACTCTTCCATATGTTTCAAGATTTAGATAAAAGCCAATTTTTATCTCTCTACCTTATCGATCAATAATAAAAAAGGGTAATATCAAAATGAAAATTTCACTCTATTATATCAATCTATTAAAGTACTATAAAATAATTATTTATATAACAAAACGAATGAATTATCTATTGAGTAAAAGTCTTACTTCTATTATAATATTAAAAATATACCGTACCGCTCCGAAAAATCATACTAAAATAAAGAACAAAGTGCATACGAATTTACGTACACAGTGTCAATTAACGAGACGTAAGACTATTACAATAAAATTTCACTTTACGAGTGTTTTGTCGCTCTCGGTTCTGTCGGACCGAATTGCGCTAGAATCTCGCGGCGCGTCTGATAAATTGCATGGTTATGCTGCACCAGCATTAAGGACAACGAGAGAGACTATACGTCAACTTCTTTTTAAACACTCGATTTCTTTTAATCTTCTCTACTCGAATCGTATCTTTTAATATTATTGTTTTAATAATATTAAGTATGTATTACGAATTTCTAAACGAATTTAATTTATTAGCAATTTCTAGTTTATAGTAGTACACTCTATTAAGCCATTGTATGATTAGTCGAATTTATTACTCATTTTTGCGCGAATGCATAGTGTTTGGCCATGGAAAACGTTTAATTGATTTTTGATACCTATTTATAGAGTCAATTCTAATAAATATTAGTAAGCGTTTCGATTGTATTAAATAAATACTAATCTAGTTATGTCTGACTTTGTTAAAGATTTCATTATTGATTTTCCTTCTTTTGTTTTTTTATTTGAAGATTGTCTACAAAAATTTTTATACACCTGATTTAAAACTAATTCGATAAATTCGCTCTACATAATCTGCGTCAATTAAGCGTTACGAATGCTTTCTAAATTCTAAAAAAAGCAATTCACTCGAATTGAGTCATATTTCACTCTTTGAACTAGTCAAAAGTGCAGCCGTCGGCTTCCAATGAAAAATCACTGTTTGTAAGAGTGACACAAATCACTACTGAATAAAAGTGATTTATTCACTTTTAAGAGTGGCAAAATCCGTATAAGGAAAAATTCATTTTGTAGCTGCTTGCCCGGTTATATTTTTCTATTTATTTTTATTCTATTTTATTTAGAATTTTAGACATTTTAATTTATTAAGTATATATTTGCTGGAATTAATTAAATAGAATACATGAAACAAAGAAAAAGTGCAGCAGACACGGGATTCGAACCTGGGACCCTCCGCGTCAAAGTCGGAAACCTTACCGCTTGCGCCATCAATACGTTTTTATATTTTACTTCAAATCGTCCTTATGTGTTACAGGCCGATAGAATAATGCTAGGATTTTATTAACATTTATTGCATTATTCCGTTATTAATAAACTAATATGTCAGTCGGTTTGTGTACATAAGTCATTTACTAGAAAATTTCACACTTAATTAAAGAGTAAAAAAATCACACTCTTCAGAATTTAGAGAACGAATTTTGTTTAGATTTTTAGTTTTATATATTTTAGTTAGTATTTACAGAACTTTGAAAGTAGATACCTGTAATTTGACATTATCACATCGCGTTAAGAATTTCGTATTCAAACCACCACCATGTCGAAGTACAGTATAGGTAAAAACGAAAGAATACATACGCAGGTTTGAACGAAATAAGAAAAAGAAAAGGAATATTGCATTACGAAAAATATCGTGAATTCCGAGAGGAGAGACGATGATCGTGTCAACGATGGTGTTTGCTCAAGCCATTGAGTCGACTGGCTCTCGTTACATGACAAATCGCTCGGCGCCAGTAAAGAGGCCCGTTTCGAGGTGAATTTACGGGCGTGCCGAGCGATAACACCTATTTTCCCCTGCATACACACATATATACACACCTATACACATCGTTAAACTCGTCTCTACGTCTCTATGTGTTTGTGTGGGCGCGCGTACACAATGTATTAAACGAAAAGAGGGTGAATGGATGTATAGGCGCCCGAATCTAAACCGCGTTCTTTAAACTCCCATATATCTTGTATACGGGAATCGTGTATATAGAAAAAGTAAACGGAGAACTGCTTTGTGTGTACACTGCGTCGTCGACCATTTGAACAGGGTGAGGTTTAAACCTCTTTTCCCTCTGTATATACTTCACTCGAATTAACTGGATTTTTAAATCATTGCTTTCTTTAACAAAGTCAATGAAGTAATTTCCCGTCGATGATTTTTTTCATGAGTTTATTATATTTTTTTTCTTGGCCTATATATATATATATATACAAGAATTGAAAAAATTGTGAAACAGCTGATTTGTTGACGTGCCTTTATAATTATAATGGTGAAGACGCCAAAATTGTTGCTTAAGGGGATGTCGTACCTTTATTTAAAATACACACTTACCGACATTAACTCATTTTTCTAATTTATCATTCATTTTGCATATTTGTTCTATTGTACGAGTTAAGACACGTTCTATGATGTGCAACAATTGTGCACGTGCTAATAAAATTAAGAAAAAATGTCAATTAAGAACTACGTTTGAAAAATTAATTATAGAAATCTGTAATCTGTACGGACTCCCTTAACTTGCCGCGTGAAAAAATATTGTTAATAACGAGAAAAATGTTATCTCTTTTACACACTTTTACTAGGAAAGAGCGATAAATTCATTAAATAACTATGTTTTTCAATATTTTTCACATTCAATCAATAGTTCTTTTGTTAAATAATTATATACAATTAAAATCCTGGCGTATGTGTGAGGTTATATAATCATTCCCTATATATAAAAAGTGAGAATTAAATTGAAGTTTTGATCATGCGGATAGGAATTTGAAACGTAGAATATGTGATTTAGTTTGCATTTTTATCATAATAGCACTACATTTTATATCCAAAACATTTAAATATTTTATCCATTCAAAATGGATATTTTGAAAAAATTCTTTTGGTCAGTTCCTTCTGCAAGCTTCAAACAGTATATTGTGATGTTTTAGAAAAAAATTAAAATACTACTTTAAATAATTGTTTTCTAAATTATAAGAATCTATCTTTATCAAGTAAAAAATGGTTTCGAAAATATCAATTTAAAAATCTAAATATCCCTAATATAAGTTTAGAATATATTTATAATTTCTTTAAAAAATAATTAAACAACATTTTGTTTAAAATATCCAGCCATCATAAAATGTATTCGAAACAGAAGATTCTTCCTTTTGTGTACATCAAAAAAGTAAAATAATTAACAAATTTTAAAATTTGACATTTCATAACCTAAAATATTAATAATATTTTTCAAAAAAAAATGTCCTTAACTTATTATATGTAATCAAATGTTCGACCAAATGTTTCTTAAGAAATTATTTACTTTTTATTTATTTATTAATTTATTTATGAGACTAATTTTCATTCCGAATTATTATTCATAGAAGTTGGAAAAACTCAAGGTACCGAGAATTATTTGTTTACTATAGGATCCGGATCAAAATCGCACATTTCGAGGCAAAACGTTAAATCAAGCAAACAAGCCACAGAAATAAATAGTAGTTAGATTATTTTATTTCTAAGAAAAATCAAGTAAAAGGTACGCAGTGTACTACGATAAATATCAGCTTTACGCTACGTGGAAGAGCGTCACTTGCGTGTAATGGCGCCCCGACGCAGCATCCCACCCCACCCCCGCAGAGAGAAAGAGAGATAGTGCTTCTTTTTCGCCACCTTCCCCTCGAACACTTTGGCGCGAATCGACCCTTCTTTCTTTCTTGCGGAGATACTTTTAGATTTTTGCTTTATTATTACTCTTACATCGCTATCCTTATTTTTAATTTTGATACGACGGTCTGCTCTTTATTGCCATTCTTACGTCAATAATAAAATTGGATTTTCATTAGATCCTATATAACAGAGATATTTTATATTTTTTGTTTTTTCATATTTTTAATTGCGTGCATTTGTTGCTCTAAACCATCCGTTGATGGGCTACAAAAGTTTGGTTTTAAAACCAAAGTTGCGTGAGATGAGAAAAAATACAGGACGGATTATAATAATGTATATTCGTACACTAGAAAACATTTTACCAATTTTCGATTAAAAATTTTGAAATTGCAATAGTTCCATGCTGCGCATTTACTTTGTCCGGTGTAGTATATCTAACACATTGCGTAAATAGCAAACAAATGTGATTAATTTTTTTTTTAGAAGTTTTCAATATCATTTTTCCATTCTCGCAAAAGAGAGTTTCGAAGGAAGAGTGCTTTGAAAAAACGAAAAAAAAGAACGAAATCCGAAATTTGTATTCATCTCCCATTTCTTCGAAAATCGAACGAATTTTAAAATATTTTTCGCATCAAGACCCGGCTGACTCCTGCCTCTATTTTCCATGGTGGCCGTATCGATTTGACCTGAGATACGAAAATCCGGTATCCCAAACCTATACCGAGTTTACCTAAATTAAATCGAAAATCGATTGATCTTTAAATTATGATTGAATTTAACTTTATATACGTATACCGGTATCATCTTTTTTTCCTACCATCAATTTTATATTATACTACGCGAAATGCTAATGGGACATTGCTGAACACACTATATTTTTTTAATTTTTAACATAATTTCATGAGCTGTTCGAAGGGATAACAATGAGTCTTGTACGTATATTACCAATACGTTAATGAAAAATTAAAAAATTCACGTGGTGAAAAAATTGAACCTATCACAGATTAAAAAGTAACATTAAGAAATTAATATAAGTAAGGTTAAGTATTTCGTACTCGGAGAGAATTTTCTACTAAAAAAAAATACCGTAACAATACCTTAACATATCAACTGTTGAACAACAAAAATTAATCTAAAAAAATCATAGTATTTACAAGAAAATAGCATTAGAAAATTCTCTATATGTATTTTATTCTTAACGTTGAAAATATCCGTATATATACAAGTTTTCAGTAATCATACTCTGATAGGATTGGGCGCACACTTAAATAACGATGATTATTAAAAATATCTGAATTGAACACAAAATACTGCATCTGTGTCGGTAAATATATGTTTTGTATTTAACTTTTTGTCGTCCACATAGTTTAATTATGAGATAAATTTTTATCGATGTAGATATTGCTCTAGTAGAAATTTGTATCTAGGAACTGGGAATTAAAAATTGGTAATAAATACCTTTTGATGAAACTCTTTTTCACCCATTTTCTTAGCACTTAATAGAATGACCATAATATACCTTCCGAAAATCGAGCCGAGAACAGTTATCTTAAAGATTTCTATAAATTAGGATGGGGCTTTTAAAGTTCCCATGTGATTTACAACTAATTTCTGTTATATTTCCAGTATTTACGAAGATAAATGCAATTCTATTATAATTTTCACTTGTCGATTATTAATAGACATTTAATAGTACATAACTAGACTCAAATTTGATTTATGATAAGCTAAAAAAATTGGTGAAAACAGAAGAAAATTCATATTTTAGTTTATTTAATCGTTAAAAAGTGGGAGAATAAGGGTTTCACTGGGAGGATAATAATGGGCAAATTTTTCACCTATTTTTCGCCCATTCTATTAAGAATATCTATTTATTACCTATTAAATAGAATACAATTTCTACTATGGTGAATATACTTTTAATATACTTTTAATACTATGTTCAACTTCTCTAATTCGTTACAAGTGCTAAATTTTCGCCCTAAAGCTAAATGATAATTGGAAATACAATCGGTCCGTTTGTTTGAAAAATGTCACATTTGGACATTCCCCGTTAAAAAAAGAAAAGTATCTAAAATAAATTTCATCCCCTAGAATTTGATCACGTCGAATCTAATCGGATATATCGAACGAACATATATGTAAGGTATCGAATGATATTTCTTCAAGATTAAACTAAGCCGAATGAAAGAACTAGCATCTATACCTAAATTTACGTAATCAATTCCCGAGGCACGTAACGCATGTGTTACCAATGTATATAGCGAAAAAAAAATAAAAAAAAAATAAAATAAAACGGGAAGAAAGAAAGGAAAAAAAAACACGCAAGAGAGAATCGAGAATGGTACGCTGATTTTTTGCGCGTGTGTAACAAATTTACCTACGACGACGTCTCTCGGTTGAATGCCGATTGATTTCGCGCTCTCTCGCGAAAGTTTCGCGAAAACGAAATTACCCCCGTGTACGTGGAGGTGATGACAGGTTGATTCACCAGCTATATGTAGACACTCAGTTGTATATACGTGTGTGTGTGTGTGTGTGTGCGTGTGTGTGCGTGTGTGTGGGTGTACGTCGCCAACTTTCTCAACCGATTGCTAATTCGAATGATTAACGAATTTACGTTTGTGTCTCATTATAAGTGAAGATTTATTTGATTATGACGAAGCGGTCCCAGTAAACAAAGAGTAATCTTATATAGATTTCTTTAGGAGTATCTTTGGAATATTAGCAATTAATGAGAATTCAGGAACATATTAGGTAATGACATGAATGTCCGGCGTAATAATATAAACTTAAAGAGTTTACATAAAAGTTTAGAATTTTTGGACTTTGACGTACACGGATAAATTGAGAGTAATCGATAAATAATCTTTTACATAAGATTTATCTAATACATGTTCGCTTCTCTTCGACTTTTAGAAATGTCCGTGACAATTTAAACTGATATAGTTCCTAAGCCAATATTTATCCTGTTGATATCAACGTCATCTTAACTATATTTGTTATATATTTATATAACTTTTTATACATTTATCGATCTTTCTGATTGAAAATCTAATCTATACTAAATCTAAAAGACTCTCAGAGCATGATATTTTCTGAACATCTACTTCTTGATATTTAGTTTGAATCTGATTCAGATTTCAGTAGAAAATTAGATAATTCACCTGAATTTTGGTCAAAACCGACTAAATTTGCGCTTATTCAACCACGTCCTGAGTCTTATTTGCCTTTTGATGCTGAGTTCGGATTGTTCAAACACGTCGATTGATTCTATCAAATTTTTCTATCAAAGCTCAAAGTGCACGCAGTGCACACGTTAACCAAAAAAGTTTAGGGTAAAATATATCCTGATAAATATCTTACCACTTTTTCGTTTAAAATTTGGTAAAACCATGAGTTGGCAAAATTATGATGAAAAAAACTATTTCTAATAATGTAACATTAATAGATACTAGTGTTGTAATATATATATAAACATAAACGTTTTAATTTACGCAAATAAGAAATAAAAAAAATATAGAATATCTAAATTAATCGTCAGCATTATCTATTATTATATTATCTAAAATAATTTCTAATAGTATACCACTCGGAAACTCGGGCCCTAACAAGATAAAAGTCGCAAATTTGTTCATGATCCTAATCAGGCTTGGATTCACTTCTTTCTCTAATTTCTACAACTCGGATTAGACATCTGTGACAAAATGTACTATATACTAGATCTTCATAACTGATACGGTTGTAGAATAGCGAATCGCAAATCGGTCAATATCGGAAGTTAAACGACTCTGTTCGGATGAGTGACACCATCCCAATGTGACTTTAGGGATCGCTAACCATTTTCACAACTTATCAATGTCAGCGGTGTTTAGACCGTCTCAATGTGACCAAGATGCCTAGACCAAATTAATATTGTTATTAAAATTTTTATCACTTGTGAGATCGTCACGCAAAAAAGAAAATATATTTTTTGTATTTCTTTTTCTATCACATCTATATATACATATATATTCATCTTATATGCAGCTAAACAAAATGTTTCCAATACACCTGCCGTCTCGAAGAAGGTTTTTCTACCAGGGTTTCCCCTTCCTAACGGACGATATCCAAGCGAATGAAAGCCGTTGGAGAAAATGAACGAATATAACACTCCTACACATAGATTGGCAGGGGTGTTCCGTACAAAACTACAAAAAAATGGGTATAAGTAAAAAAAAAAGATCTCAAGATCTTTGCTTCTTTCCGAAGATTCCAAACTGAAGATCAAGAGCGAAAAGCTTATAATTTATTCTAAAAGACTGCAGTCCTCTCTTAGAAAAAATTTGAGAATTTTTTGGTAGAGAAATATGTTTGCTTAAAAATTATTGTACTCTTTAGCAAGATGTGGAATAAACAGTTAGAATTAGAAAACATTGCTAAACTTAATGATAAAATTGAATATATATTCATATAATTTTTGTTGCAGTTTGTATTAAATTTTATCATAAGTGTAGCAATTTTCTTATTCTGACAGTTTATCCCTTCTTTGCTAAAGAATATAATAATTTTTAATCAAACATTTCTTTCGTGTTGTTTTACCGTGAATATAATGCGGATTTTTGTTTGATATTTTATGTCTATTCGTTATTTTATTGTCTAAAACGCGTTACACTTGTACCAGTTTCATAAAAAATTGTATGTCTATTAGTCCAGCACATATTTGACGTACTTTAACTTTCTAGAACAAATACCTATAAACAATTTAAAAAACTGACAATTTCTTCGATTTGTAAAAGTATTTTAAATAAAGAAAATTTGTTTCTAAAAGTCATTAGTTTCCTGTATATAAATTTCATCTAAATGTAGGTAATTTCTGGTGAAAAACAACAGATTTTGACAAGTTTTTAAACTTGGTCATATTCAAAATATATATGTTTATTACTTTAGAGTGGCTCCTCGAAATATGCACTATTATAGAAATAACCAATATAGTTAAATTCAATTCGACTTAAAAATCAATAATTTTTTTCAACTCAACTTCCATATATATTTCCTCGCGATAATTTATTCACAACAAATCATAATCGATTTTGTCACTTCTCACTTCTTGGACATACGGGAATATACCGCGCGATCGAAAAAAAAGACAACTGACAATAGTCGCGTCGGTATGAAAATTAAAAGAAAAAGTAAGTATAGTAGTATATAAAAGCAAAAATAAAAATATCGGAATTAAAGGGTGGGAAAGAAGAGTCGCGTATATACGTGACACCCGTTGCGTATGCGACTTTTTAGTTTTCGTCGCGTGTTCGAGTGCCTCCCGGTTTTATTTATTCACACTGCGAAGCCTCGACCAGGGACTTGGCGGGCTTTGGGAGATTCAAAGGTATGGAAGTGTCGTTTTCTCTCTTTCTCTTTCTCTTGAATGCGACACACCAAGCCAATCCTCTCGAGGTTCAACTCTTTTTCTCGCTTTGACGATACACCAAACTTTTCCATCTTTTTCCATCTCCTTTGGTAAGGTTAAACATTGACATCGGTAGCGCGCTTTCTCCCTCTCTCGAGAATAAAGCTTCGAGTGAGACTAAACAAAAACAGAAATGTTGGCCCTTTGAACAAATTTGAGCCCAGTAAGCTGAAACGTTTTTATCTTCCACGTTTCTTTTACCTATCGGGTTACAATCGGGAATTTATTGTTTTTTTTTCGTTCCAGTTTGTAAATTTATTGCAACGTTCAACATAGTTCTC
The DNA here is from genome assembly GCA_026168455.1 of Theocolax elegans. Taxonomy (NCBI): domain Eukaryota; kingdom Metazoa; phylum Arthropoda; class Insecta; order Hymenoptera; family Cerocephalidae; genus Theocolax; species Theocolax elegans. Next base: position 87,270,643 of record CM047428.1, on the reverse strand, counting down.
ACTTGAAAGATATGATAAAAATCACAATTATCGTTGTAATTACTCTGCAAAAATATATGCATGAACAATCCAGATAATTTAAGATTACGTCAAGTCTATATTAAAAAAAATCAATTTTGATAAATTTAAGATTTTGTCGCTAACAATTTCAGACATTCAAATATCTACCAAAACCGACTTACTCTCTAAATTCGTTAAAGTGAAAAAGGTCATTCGAAGCTACCGCCCAACATTGAGTTCACTATTTTTTGACTAAAAGTTTCTCGAATTCGAAATCAGTTGAATTTTCACTCCTCAAAGGTAAATTGAGATTACCTCTGAAGTAATAATTTGACGGTCTAAGGATGTGTCGTAGGGAATTTCATTGATCACCACATATAACTCATCTCTTTTAAATGGAAAAACTAAAATTATATGTATAATTTCAATTTCGATAAATAAATGTTTTATTTTATTAAGAGTAGTAGGCAAATTATGGTAAAAAATTCAATCAAATTACACATTTTTGTTTTCGTTGTATTCTTTGCCTCGTATGTATTTATTGTTCTTCGTTCAATATACACTACTTTATGCACTTTTCGGCATACGTTAATATAAGTTATTATAACAGAAATCTTGAATAACCGCATTTACGTTAAAGATATATTAGTGTATATGTTTTCTTTATATAAGAAAATGTTTCGTAATGTTTCAATGAAAAAATTCTTAATGTCTTTAAAACGTAACGGACTTTTTGATAATAGTATATATACTATGACACTGTTGTCCACAATAGTTTCATACGATATTTCATAGCATCAGAACCTTAAAATATGAAATGAAAAATGAAAAATTGGGATTTTGAGGTTATAAAAATAATTCGTCAAATTAATTATAAGTAAAGAAAATTGGTTGGTAATTTAATAAGCTCTATTATTCCAACACAAAAGTAATATTGATATTAAAAATTTAAATCTAAAAAAAATCATACATATTGTTTAAAGATCTCATTAATATATATAACATTTTCAGGATCCGACATACCGCTAAGCGTCGATATTTAACTTGATTAAAATGATTAAATTCCTGCTCGGTGCCGGTGCACAAAGGTACATTTTTTCACCCAAAATCCAAATAAATTTAGAGAGTAATAACTTACATATACACCCTCTTCGTTCTAAACGAAAAAAAATTAAGTCAAAGCGGAAAAAACGTGTAAAAAGCAAAAATCGTTAAAATTCCAAACATTTTTTTCATATCGCGCGGTTAGGAATTTTTAGGAAAAAAGAAGCGAGAAAGGGAGAGAGTGGAATATATCCCCGTAGTAAAGCGAAAGAAAGAAAGAAAGAAAGAAGAGATGTAGAAGCGTCGCGCCAGAAACGGTCGTAGTACAGAGAGGAGAGCCCGTGCGCGTTGCGCGGTTGCAAGACCGAAAGCTTCTAATGATGACATTTAAATGCAGTAGAGCTCGTTCGGCGCGTTGCGGCGACCGCCTACAACGGGGGATAAAGGTGCATTCACGCCGCGAATCGAGATCGACGCCCTTTTTCGCAATGAATACTTAATCAAAACGTTTCCACTTTCCTTAGGCGCATTTCCCTCTTTTCTCTTTGTTTTACCGAATCCTAGGATGGTGTTACAATTTTTTTCTCTCTCATGTTTACCGTTATTTTTTTAAAGGAAATGTTTATTTTTTTTTTATTAAACTAGTCAGCACGTGAATAAGTTAATAAACGCGCTGAAGTGTATGATAATTTTCTCATATTTCTATCCCGTTTTGTTACAGAAAATACGAGTTTAGTACGAGAAATTGACATTACTGTTGATCGGACGATCGGATATAGTTATACAGAAAATAAGGTAAGCTATTCTACTATTTTTCTTTTCATAAATATTTCGCCGATTGTTCAAATCGAGATACTTTAAGGAAGATCGTATAGTATATATACCTTACACGTATATTACCGACTAAATCGGTGTTAACTTTCAAACAGTTTATTTTTCTTTATAAATGATTAAATAAGTGAAACTAAACTGTAATTAAACGAAAAGTAAATTCAATTTTTAACCTTCCCACCTTACCGACTGGAAAATTTTTATTTCTATTTGATATAGTAAATTTTAGTCGAAATTATTTTTATTTAACGTGAACCGCAAATTGTAATATCATTAAAACTTTTGGGTATTTATCAATTAATTACCTCACTTGTTTTTTAGAGTTTGGTCGGTAAGATAAAGAAAGTAAAACTAGAAATTAAAATAAAAATCCTTTATTGAACTGAATTCTTGTTCAGAAAAAGACAGTTTTTCTGAAAAGTATCGAAATATTTCGGATTAAAGTTATGGTCAAATTTGTGAATAAAAACGTACACTCGAATTGTATTAACAAAATTACTGTCCAGCATGGTCAAAATTGAAGACTTACAAGGAAAAAGGGCACATATCCAAAAATTACGTCCAAAAATGTTTTAAACTTTTACAGATTGAAAATTATAAAAAAATGTTTCTTAACAAACCCATAGAAAAGTATAATCGTAGAGGTACTAATGTCTTTTTTCCATTCAACAGGTTTTTAAATAATTTTTTTCATTTATGTATTGAACGAAATCACATTTGTATATACATACAACACATATAAATACATCAACGAACGTATTTAAAATATTTGTAATAAAAACTAATTTCCATTGCAGTTAATAATAAAAAATAATTAAAGATTAAAAATTATTTTTATGTTTATTTAGGAGTAAAGATCAAGTATATCCGTTAAAACGAAAAAGGGGTATTTCTCGAGCTACGCCCTTTTTCCTTAGAAGTCTTGAATATGATTTTTACTTCATATGAAAAATCCTAGACGAAAGACATACATAAACTCTATAGTTATCTATATATATTATCTATATCTCATATAGATTTTAATGATAAAAGTTATTTCACAAAGTTTTAAATAATTGAATATTCTATTTGGTACAAATTAAAATAATAATTAGTATATATTGTGGGTAATCAATTTTTATGGACCGAGCAATACAAGTCAATTGTAACATTTGTTTGAGCGAATTTACTGTTTTATAAAAAAATCCAAATACATTGAATATTAACAAGGCAACGAAGGCTTAAATTGTTACCAACCAAGGGTAAAATAGAAGAGTCAGTGCATATATTTAAAAGATTGTATTGTTTTATTGCAAAGAATAAAAAAATTTTGTTGTTTCCACACAGTATTCAAAAGAAATTCCTAAGCGATTCGCGTTTATTTATAATTCTGACATGTGGATACTGCTCGGTCGATAACAAATTTCGGGTACCCAAAAAATAATGTCTTATTGAAAAAAATCTTATGGAGTACGATTTGTTGAAGAAGAGAGAGTGGTAGAGGAAGAGAGAGAGGGTCGGTAAATTCGAGGATGGTGGAAGCTGTTGGCGTCATCGATGAGGAATGGTAGGATGCAAGAGGGTAGCACCGCGGTGGCGCTAGCGATGGTGACCCCTGGCTACGATCAGGACCCTGCCAGCGGGGTAGCCGATTACGCAACCCACCAGGACCAAGCGCAATTCGAGGCCGACAAACGGGCCGTTTACAAACACCCGTTGTTCCCGCTACTTGCGTTACTCTTCGAGAGATGCGAGCAGGCCACGCAAACTTCCGACAATTCAAACTCCGAAAGTTTCAACATGGACATACAGGCGTTCGTTCAGCACCAGGAGCGAGATCGCAAACCCTTTCTCATCAATGACCCCGAGATTGATGGCCTGGTTTGTTGCTATTTATCTACCTTACTTCTCTTCTTTTTTACATTCGCTTTACATTCGATAAATTATAAATTATTATTATTTACTTTCGCCACGACAAAAAAAAACCAAAAGTTACCTCGAAAGTGTATACGTGGGGTATAATAAAAATTTTCGAAAGAAGTCGTTCAAACTTTACGTCGCTTGTTTCCTTGCTTTCTTCTTCTTCTTCTTCTTCTTCATCCTTCTTTTTTTCTCATTGTTGTTGTTGCTGTGTATATATACGTAATATTCTTATAAAGCGGAAATTTTCTTTGCCTCTTCCAAAGTATAAAATTCCCTTAGCTCGGGTATCTATTTTAATCCCGCATTGACTTTGCGTATTACGAACTTTTACGAAATATCGCCGGGCTATCGTCTTTTAATCCTTCTTTTACGTGCAACTTTTAGGTTAAACTGTTGGAAGGACGCGCATCGTGTGTGTGCGTCTGTAACTATAATTAAGAAAGTTTAACGAGATCTTATGTATATCGGGGACTTTCTTCTTTTTTTATGTAACAACCGTTCGTACCCTGTAATAGAAAATAAACTATGTGATTCGTACTCAAACGGATGTTTAAAGTCAAATTTTATCTTCCCTACATTACCGACGAAGCAATAATTGAATTATAGAACCGTGAAATGAGAGGTGATTCACTATATACTTCGCTATATATTCATCGAATTATCCACCTAACCTCATAGAAATTTTGACGAAATTTTAATGATTTTTATATTCGACTAAAAATCATATTTATTTAACTTAAAAATTTAATAAATTTCATTTACTTTATTCAATTTTAAAGTTTAGTAAGTTTATTATCTTTTGACAAAATGTTAACATTTCGCTTTAACTATTTTTAACTGATTATAAAAATAATATAGCTGAATTTAGTTAATCTTTAGTTAATCCAATTAGCTAATTTAGCATTTTAGCTAAAAAAAGTCGGTTAATTATCGAGCAGAAAAGATTATTGACAAACGAAACGTAATCGTCGATTACTTTTAAAATATTTCCTACCTGAAAACTTAGTGCTTTGAGGTTAGTAACGGTTATTTTATATGTTAGTCTTTTTTTATCAAATATTTAAAAAAAATGTCTAATGTATACCTAAAAACGTTTCATTTTATGCTAGGCCTGTTGTAGTTGCTTTTTTTTATTAAAATTCTGAATTTAAGACACTCTTAATTACCATTACATCATTTTATTACAATTGCGTTAAAATATTTTACGTCACAGATCCTTGATATATATAAAAAAATGTCATTACACGAAGAAATAATTTTTTTTTATTATAAACCACTACAACTTTATTAATTCTTAGACACTTAATATTTCCTCTCTTTCTCGTCGCAAAAATGAAATTGTTGCAAGTTCTATCCCAGCACACCGTTAACAAAATTGAACATTACGAACCCGCGTAAAATAGTTGTTGTACGTTTGTAAAATAAAAAAACAAAAACGCAAAAAAGAGATCGTATTTTATTTTCGAGATGTATTCTTTTTAAAACGATCTCTTGATCTGTTCGAGGTGATCGATTTAACGGTATTACATTTTGTCGTGTTCACAATCAGATGATCAAGGCCATCCAGGTGTTGCGGATTCACCTCCTCGAATTGGAAAAGGTACAAGAGTTGTGCAAGGACTTTTGCAACCGATACATAACCTGCCTGAAGGGCAAGATGCAAAGCGAAAATCTGTTACGAAGCGATTACAGTCATCACGGGGCTGGTCACGATGGCATGGCACCCTCCAGCGGCAGCAACGGAAGCAGTCCTCTCCAGGTTAGACATCGTTTTTTTTCCTTTCACACCAACTATATTTATTTTGTCTCATTGACTATCGTAACCTAACAGTTTGTGTCTTTTTCTATTTTTTTTTTTACTTTTTCGTTTTTGGATGTTTTCTTTCAATTTATATATACGTAGACGATTGTGATTGTTCGTGTTGATGTACATACATAGATATATTTATACATATTATATAATATACATATGAAAATTGCACATGCATAAGCGCTTAAATCCAACCAGCGGCACGCACTCCAAACGCAATTGCACCTTGAGCGATCGTAAATAAAATTGTTGATTGAATATTTGGTAGAGTACAATTAGAATATATTGTTTGATCGCGAGACAGGTGTAACACGTTCCTTATCGTGTATGCGTATATAAACGATTCAACGTACATTTATATATACGTATACATTTGATCCTTGCTCCGATCGACTTGGTCCATGTAGACATCCCAATAGTAAGGGAGAGGCGCGCCGAGGCTTACCGCGGAAATGCTTAACTATTTTTCACTCCCACTGTCTTGCTTTTCTGATCCGTTCGCGATTACTTTTAATATATACCACTCGATATTTATATGTATCTATCTATCCGAACTTTTATGGATTATACTACACTCGTGCCAATTTCTTTCTTTTTTCTCTTTCTCTTTCCTCGGGAACTTATTTTGGTTCATTCGACCGTTCTTCTCGTCGATAGAATATTGTTTGGTGAATTATTATATATTTTTACGATTTGGGAGATCTACCGAACTTCGCGACATTTTTATTTCGCCGGGTTTCCTTTTTTCGAAATATTCGCACAAGGTGGTCTTTTTCTTTTAAATATTCCACGATGACGCATTCTTTTTTCTTTTACGAATTTTACGTTTATTCGTTCTTCATATATTTTTAAACTAATTTTTTATATACCTATATATATATTTTTAATAAATCTCGTAACTACATTTTTTTTGACGTGTATTTCATATATTATTATTTCGATTTTAATAGAATTAAAAAGTAATTGTTTTATTTTTGTTAACTTAGAGTTAATCACGAGCGTTCCAAGCTAATTTAATTTAACTTAACGTAATTAATGTTTTTACGATTAAATGTACGATTTTCGGCGAATCGCGTTTTTAATAATTTATTGAGGTTATCGTTACTAACGCCTATCGTTCGAATTGGGTGGGATCAACTTTCCAATTTTATCGTTGTACTAACTCGTTTCGTTCGATAATCGTAAATAATTCTAGAAATTGTACTTTGTACATTTATTTATTTTTTTTACTCAAAAAAATTATCAGAAAAATCAAAGGGCTAGTCACACGTCAATTCAAGTTTTCCTTGAAAAAATACATTTTATTTCGAAAAGATTATTAAAAATTAGCGAGAGTACTGATAAATTAAGTAAATTGCGAACTTTAAGATCTACTAATGAATTTTTACGGATCATTAATGATTCTTGATGGAATACTATGAATACTAAAAGATTTTTAAGAAGACGGGAAGAATAATTAATTTTAATTAATAATGAAATATTTATTACGCAAAAATTTAGTATAATATTTAATTTTTTTAAAAAAGCAATTATGACCCTTTGTAACAAGATTTTTAAATACATATTGCATTTATTATAGGATTTTATTTCAAAAATTTATTTCAATGAACGGACAATAATTTTAATAGTATAACAAAAAAACATATGATAAGTATTAAATAATATTAAAAAAGAACTGTAAAATGTTTAGATGAAAAATTATTTATTTTTGTTTCGTATAATAATACATAAATTAACTACTTTTTGAAAAACGGTACTGTTCCAATTAAGGGTAAGCACAAAAGTTCATTTTGTGAGTTAGAAAATAGGTATTTTTAACGTGAAACCATAAGGGGCTAGCATACCTGATTGTTACCGACCGAGCAAAATATGTTAATTATTACATTTATTCAACAAAATCTACTAGTTTCTGCAAAATTCAGGTACAAAAGCACTGGATTATTAAGTAATTTATCACTCTAAAAAATTTCAACATCTTTAAAAATGTTTGCACCGAAGATATAGTTTTTCGCTTGCAAACTTTTTCAGAAGGTGGTTGTTTATCTATTGAATTGTAGCTTATCACAATTACGTGTTATTAGATTATCTAATGCCTTTGTATTTGGGTTTTACATAAAAAACTATATGTACTATGATATGTGTACATACATTTATTGTACAAAAAATATGAATAAATAAAAATAAGTGTTGAGTAAAATTAGTGATTATGTCATAAACTGTCTTTAAAAAAGATATTAAAAATAGTAAGGGTTCCTTATTAGAATACTAAACAAAAAGATGTATGCCATCCCTTTAAGCAATGAGCGTTTTCTAATTGAAAGTATTTGGAAGTTTAATAATGAATGTTATGGGACTAATAACGCGCGGGTAGAGTAAACTCGATCGGTAAAAAGGTCTCGCGGTTGCGCGCCTCTTGTAAGCTACGGGCAACTAGAACCCCGACCCCTGCTCTCTGACAGCTAGCTGCAACATATATTTGCCAGGTGCTGTCATCTACAGGCAATGATGTTGAGTCGGGAGCTAACGGACTCCGAGTGAGCAGATCGTCGGCCGAGGTCCCCTCGGAGAACGGTGCCCCGGTACGTCAGGAGGACCATCTTCACCACCACCACCAGCAGCAGCAACAGCAGCATCAGTACGGTCGCACAAATTCGGGTGGTGGCGCTGCCCACCAACAGCGGCATCGCGGCAACTCCGAACACAGTCAGGATCACCCGGAGGATTTGCGTCCAGGAAGTCCGGCCACCGTCCACGGCAGCACTCCGCTTTCACGGATCGGCGCCAATCCTTGCGCCCCGCCTCCTACCGTCCCCGTCAACGACATGTACCTCGGCCAAGGTAATCCCACTTTTTCTTTCATTTTCATTTTTTTTAACCTTCCCTTATTCAGCATCGGACTCGTAAGTGTAGCGATGTCTCGCGTGAACCAACACGGCGGCTCATCCTAGGAAAAGTACACTGTTATAAATCAAATTTGGTGTATTCGATTAAACATTTGTGTTTAAATATTCCTAAAAATTATGTGTGCGAAACTAATCAAATATTTATCAGTTTCAACAATTATTTATTCGGGGAATTTAAAATATTTCATTAAATTCACTAACATTTTGTTCAAGTACTTCTTCAATCGAACTTCCTTGTTTCTCTTTTTAATATTTTGTTGGTACCTATTATACATTTATAAGTTATGAATCACATTTTAGTAAACGTGCACACATTACCACTTGTAGTGCATTTTCATAAGGTAAAATGTAAAATGCAAATCTTTTGTTTTTACACGTATAATGATTTTTCTCAATTTGTGTACACCTAGTGCAAAGATGTTATGTGTGCGTTCCTATGTAAAACTTACTTAACTTCGTAGTAATTGTCATTCGGACGGAATAAAAATTCACAGTTACTGTAATCTTGATCGGATTTAGTAAAAACATTTTTATTGGATAAGAAAATAGAAAATTTATCGTTCGCTAAAGATTATTTCGATATATAAAATTTATCAGTCTTTGCGAACCAATATGCTTTAATTAGCGATGCTTATAATACTCTTCGTCCACTATGGTTGGTGGAAGTCCCAGAGTAAGCCTTTCCAAAAATTCAAAAATTATAAATTGGCGTTTCGACCACAGCTCTCTAGGAAGGCCTCTAACTCCCTACTGAGGAGACCAAAGCTAGAGAGCTGTGTTCGAAACGCCAATTTATAATTTTTTTGAATTTTTGGAAAGGCTTACTCTGGAACTTCCACTAACCATAGTGGACGAAAAGTATTATAAGCCTCGCTTATTAAAGCATATTGGTTGGCAAAGCCCCATAAATTTTATAAATCGAAATTTTTATTGGATATTCTTATTTCCTATTTTACCGATGTAAACTATCATACCATTAGAGATAATTAAAAATGTTTATAAATAATCTACTCATGTTCCAAATTTTAAACATAAATGTTTTTTACTTTTTGACCATCAATTTTAATTCGTTTCGAATATAACTTCAAACTGTGTAAAAATATTGTAAACTTAGATAAGATATTTTTCGAAAAATAATGACTATTTATCAATATTTTATCAAAATTTAGAGTACATATATTAAATATTGATAATAAGCAAAAACTAATGAAATTAGTGTCCAAATTTAAGTGATTTTGTTCGTCGGTAAGGTAGGGAGGGCAAGAGTTGAATGCATTACCCCCCCCCCTTTTTTTATGGGTTACCGACCGAGCAAAAATGATAGGTATTGCATTTATTTAAAAAATATACAATTTTATGCAAAACTCAAATACAGAACTACACTAGGTAATTAATTAATCAGTCATTCTACAAAGCCGTGATTTTTCGGTGCAGAAACTTTTTAGGGTATCCTTGTCATATTGACCTGGAACTTTGTAAAATGTCTTATTATTTAATTATCTAGTGTTTCGGATTTTGCATAAAGTTGCGTATTTTTTAAAATTAATGTAATTATCTTTTTTGCTGAGTCGGTAACCTACCGGGTATACCGCCTCTTTAATAAAAAAAAAATAAAATATATTTCTCTTCATTCTTTCTATATATTTAATCCTAACGATGAGCCGCTACCGTGGGTCACGTGATACTCCCACATACAAAAGAGTTTCATTCCGCATTGTAATTAAATAACTTTATTTTGTGTCGTACGTTTTAAGTATTTTTGTGTTAAATAAATCGTTTGTTTTCGTCAGCCTTTATAGAGACGGATCCACTGAGTAACGATTCGAACAGAGTTTACGTTGAGGAAGCTAGCTACTGGGGATTGATCGCTAAACAAAGATCTAACAGTGGATTCGAGTTTGTGGAAGTTTCTACGTGTACCGATAAAAAAACACGCGGTGGTTAGACGCACCCCTTTTTCCTCTACTTTACTCCATTCACGAAAATTAATTTATTACTTGAAAAACGATTTCTAGTAAATGGAAAAAATGATTTTTTTTATACAATTTATACTTAAATATAATTTTGTGGATTGCCGACAGGAAAACCTTTATCGACGTATAAGTTACCGAAAAATGTAGAATCCTGTAAGGGGCGGCACACTTCTTTGTGATCAACTGAACAAAATATAATTATTCAATAGAATTCAATATTTCTCGCGAATATGAAAGTACTATAATTATAATAAATATCAAACATTTTCAAAAATAAAGTTTTCTGTGCTAATACAGTGGCTTTGCATTCGAATTTTCCATAAAATACATATTTTTTTTAAATAATTGTAAAAATTAAGCTACGTTGCACGGTTGGTAACGATTAGTTTAATTAATTTTAAAAGATTTTCATTAGTAATAAATTAATTCTCGAGTATCTATTTACAATAAAACCATTGTATGTTCAGGTATTATTTTTTTAACATCTGGAAATGTTTTCTCGCGTAAAAATATGAAGTTACCTAACTCTAATATTTCAAGATAATTTCACGATTTCTAGTCTAAAGAAATTTATTCAGCTAAGATTTTATTTTAATGAATAATTGTATAAAATGATCATTTCGCCAGTTAATGTCTTTTTAACTAATGTAGATGAATAACGAACGTAATTTAGGGTACGTAACTTCAATATTTTAAAATATTTTATTGGTAATGATCATTGTCCTTTATCCTTGTATCAAAAAGATTTATAGCACATTGGATATATATATATGTATATCTAAACTACATATACGAATAGAAAATAGTAGTAATTGGAATTAATCGATTCGAATCCCAGATATTACTGTTGCAGGTTCACCGTCGTCAATGCAAAGCGACGACGAGGAAGATCCATGCGGTATCGCTGCTGCAGCTGGCGTTGGCTCGCTCACCGGAAGAAAAGCCAAACCGAGACGAGGAGTACTTCCCAAACAAGCTACGAATATCATGCGTGCTTGGCTTTTTCAGCATTTAGTGGTTCGTACACTTTAAATATCACTTAAAGGGGATATTCAAATTTTACACACAAGTCAAACGTTTGTAAACAAAGGCGCGTTTAGTACTTTTTTAAATATACAATTCTTTGTTGAGCTCACTTGGTAAGGTAGGGGGATAAAAATCGACATTGTTTCCACCTTAAATACATTTGCGAGTCAACTTGTATAGAATAAATAAGTTCAAATATCTGTGTAAGAACAAGTATCCAGCACTTGGGACACATGTTTATCACGAATTTCTTGATAACTGATTCTGATAATTTCTTGTAACTGCCAAATACGGGTATATAAATAAATTTTGTTTAGTTTCAAACAAATATATTTTTAGAAGTTATTCAATAAAATATTTGATTAAATTCACTAATTTTTTTTATGAGTGTATTCAAAATCAAATATTGCGTAACCTTGAAATGTTTTATTTATTAATTATAATGATATTATAACTCAAATAGTCATTTGATAAAATTTGAAATGAAGACACAAGAACACTCTTAACTCTGGTATTTGTTTATCTTTCCAGCATCCTTACCCATCGGAGGACGAGAAGCGACAAATCGCGAGCGACACGAATCTTACGTTACTGCAGGTAAACAATTGGTTTATAAACGCGAGGCGTCGCATCCTCCAACCGATGCTCGATGGTGCTGGAGCGACTGACCCTGGATCCCAGCAGCTGCAGCAGCAACGTACCTCCACCACCGGCAGCAAACACCAGTCCCAACGATCCAAACAGAGAAGCGGGAGCACCGGAAGCAAGCAGCGGCAACCGCAACACCAACAGTCCGATTGGCAATCCGAGGATTCGGGTAGTGAATCTAATGGTTCAAGCGATGCCGAGGCTGCCTATTCCGGTTCGAATCGTACTTTATTCCTTTATTACTTTCTCACAACACTTAAACGATTTTTCGGTACCCAATATACTTTTTTCAACTTTCTAAAGAAAATGAACATAAGAAAGCATCTTTTGTTATAATTGTAAATATTCCGATTTTCGAATTATTTTTTAATCTTTACTAAGGAAAGAAATCATTATCGACAACTGTTCAATTATATTTTCGTTTGATTCTCTTAAATATTTCTTAGTTTCCTACAGTCATTTTATTACAAATAGTTTGTTTATTTATTTATTAAATACGGATTCATCCCTATGCTCACTTATACATAGATGGTGATTTATTGCAATTCTAAATATAACAAAAACATTTGTAAACTTTTCAAAATAAATGATAATTAAGGGCCAAATTCTAAGTAACAAATTTATAAGTACATTTCAAATTGATAAAATTTTAATTTAATAAACTATTTAAATGAGTGTAATGAGTATAATATTCATAAACTATAATATTAATATTAATATTAATGTGTTTTAGTATTTATTTTATCAGACACCATCTTTACACAACGTTGCTTTCGTACAATTGTTTACTAAAATATAATAATTTATCAATTTTTTAATTTTAATATCAGATATGACATCATGACAAGAACTTATCATATAATGAAAAAATAGTACATTTCGGTACAAGTGCGCGAAACAGGTGTAAGTCACGTACGAGTCGAATTTGTCGTTCAAGCGAAGCGAGGATGCCAAAGCAGAGTCGTGCGTGGGTCACCTGTTCCGTGCATGTGTATCGTATACTATTTTTTAACACAACGAGAGCGAAACACGCCTCTCGCTGAGGTTAAAAACTGTATTTCGCACACGGAGTGTTAAAAAGTCTGTTTTAGATATACTTCTAAAATTGTTTATCATGTTTAAAATTTGATATTATATTATTGGAATGCTTGATAAAATATTTTAATGATCAAACTAAATTTTGTTCTCAGTATACAAATTATAAAATTTAAGATTATTTAATCAATGGTGGAAAAAAAAATTGCAGGTCTAGGAGGCGTTGGTGACCGAGAAAATAAACCCGGTAACGAGGACGAGGACGACGACGACGAGGAGGACAGTGAGGATGGTGGAATCGAAATCGAAGAATCGAAGCACTTCCTTCACTGACCTCGACGAACCTCCCGCGTACCTTCCGACGCTCATTACAGTATTAAGGTATTCGAGGGTAGATTTCGCTTTAACTGTCAAATACGTAAAAAAACTATTCTCGCGAAAATCATCAGGGATATTCTCGACTAGAAGTTATCACGCTCTTTCGTCTCTTTGTCGCGTTACGAATACTTAAAAAAAGAAGATAAACAAATGCTACACAATTGTCCACCTCTATTCTTTGTTGACGATTATCACATTTTTTTTCTTCAATCAAGTACTACAAATTCTTTTGTTTATCAACAATGAATGAAGGAGATGGTGGCCAATGATACATTATATAGATTTATTCAACTTTTGTTTGTGCAAACAATGCGTATACGAGATATGTGATGTAATATGTTGGTTCGAACTCTATTATTTTTGTTTTGCGTTGACTTGAACTGATTCAATTGATATGTGGCAGTATGTCCAATATTACTTATTGACTGTTAGAATTTCAATTACATGTTTTGATAATCGGATTAATTTTTTACATTCAATTTCTGTTGTTAACCATTCTTTGGAAACATAAACAAATACTTTGTACTTGCAAAAGTTGTTTTCTTTTTCTGTTTTTTTACAATTGTCTCTTACTTACAAAATGTGTTTAAAATGTAGTTGAGTGCATCAAAAAATTTTATTGACATACTGCCAATGGTGAAAAAATATATGTTTTCTAACAAATCTTCCAGCAGAAGCGCCTTGTAATACGAAAAGTGAAATAAGGTATATAGCTAATAATGATTACGCTTTAAATCATTGGTATATATATATACACACATATATATATATATATACATAAGCATATATATATGTATATGACTAACTTGAAATAATGTTACTTCTCTTTTGACTGTGTTCAATATTAATGTTTATAATACACTGCGATCGAAAAACACAAGATACTCACGTGTACCGATCAATCAAGACTTGTACAGTTTTTGCATTATTGCCCATTGCGCCCGACTTTTTGCGTATAATAGTCATATATATGTAAAGCAGCTGCGATCTTTTTTTACTTCCGAAATGAATAAACCTACAAATCGTGTACAATAGTCATTCTCAGGAGACTTTGATTACCTAAGTTTATTCCGATGTATCTTTTTTTTCAGTAGGTGTGTATTCGAACAATGCGAAATTGTTTCAAACATATAATCACTTTGAATTATAATAAGCACCATTTAATTTTCAGAATTGTATTATTAAAAAATAAAAGAAAGGTGTAATGTTTTTTCAATTCTGTGAGTGATTGTTTTTCAATGCAACATTGAGTAACACATGACTACAGATTTCGCATATTTCGAACTTCACTGAAATGTAATGTACTCTCTGTGCATAGATTAAAGCCATGTTTTTTTGTTTTTGTTTACTATATATCATGAAGGAGTTTACTTATTTTTGTTTTTACTAGACATTGTCAATAGAATTATTGCTCCTTCGGATTTACAATGTGTAAATTATAGTTTCACTTTTGCTTAAGCTACGACAAAGATTGCTCGGCTGTCGTGCAAGTTCCTACAGACTTATTTTATCCAGTCAGTGCGTACTCGTTATAAATTACATATGAATTATATATTGAACCGTACAGTTTTTATTCAAACATTCATGAGAAACAATTGTATACGAATGAACAGTCGTGTGATTGTAATATATAATTCATATAAAGTATGTTGCGTACCTTAACCTTTTTGGAAGTATATTAATGTTTTTTCTATTGAAATTGCGAAAGACCGTAAGAATTTTTTTATAGGGAAGTATCCCACTCTCTCATAAGTTATACTTGTAGAACACCAAATAATTTAAGACATGAAAAAAAATAAGAAGAAGAAAACAGTCAGTCATTTGACTGTAACACCATAATGTAATACGTAAGCAGAAAATAGGTAACACTCTAATTGTGCCATGTAATTGTGAAGAGTGTGGTAACTTCCACGCCATAGTCTATATTTCTCTCTTTCTCTTCTTACCTCTCTATCTCTATATATTTGTTCAGCTCTACAACAGTTGATCGTCTTGACGTAGCAAAAGTGCTGTCCCTCCAAGATAATAAAACTAAACGGTCCAAAGGCGAGCAAGAAATAATGAATTACACACGATTATCCATTTTCTTAAATTTAGTAAACAACATATTGCAATTGAATTCTTTCAAATGTTGCTAAACTATGTAGTATTTTAATCTTTGATTTTTATGTTGTATTAAAAGAAACACTAACTCAACGCAGTCTCTACAAATGTACTTCACCAGTAAATAATCGTGGATAATTCTCTTGCCATGGATATTAAACCGTGACGAAGCAACAAATATGAAAAATAAAAGACGTTTGAATTAATAAAATAACAATACCGATTAATATAAACGCTATTCGAAATATATAAAATATACAAAAATATATATATATATATACACACACACATATAAATATATATATATATAATGATTATATTTTTAAACTCTAAGTGTCGTCTTTTACGCATGTGCCCGAAAGCTGTCATCGAGATCAAGAATATTAAAATAATAAGAAAGTGTATACTCGACTCCTTCGGCCACTGCTGTACATATTATATAATTAATACTATTATTAACTGCGATACCAAGAAAAAAGAAAACTATACTGTTGACTTAATATTTAAACGTACGGAAAAATAATAATAATAACAACAATAATAATAATATGTATCCATGATTAATTGAGGAAGAACGGATTTTAGTGTTTGGAAGATTATTGAACATGATTATGGCAACCGAGGAAACCCCAGTGTGAGCATCGCTCTCAGTTTTTTATTTTAATTTTGTAAGCTGAGATTGTTAATTACTCAAAATCATATTTAACTTGTAACTTTTAAAAAAAAAAGAAAAATATTATGCTGCGTTCAATATTACTTACATATTTTTGTAATTGCCTAAAGTTTGTTTAATCGTTTCTTTGATCTTGTACTTAAAAGTAAAAATACAAAGAAGAGCAAAATGACATACATATTTAACGCCAATGTATACTTGATGCGCAAGTGATTTTGAATAATTAACACATCGCGCAAGTGAGGAAGGATTTGATTAAAAATGACGACTTAAGAGAAGAAAGAAAAGTAAAAATGAAAAAAAGAAGTTAATCAACGATAAATATACGGCTCTGTTCCTCTTTTACCTAGTTGTAAAGCGTGTGACTAATAATTATAAACTAAGAATATAATTCCTTTTTGTACAGAGATTCCGTAAAGTCGAAGTTTATAATGAAAAGTGAAAAAAATGAATGAAACGTAATAATTATTGTAATAATAATGATAATCATTGTTTTGTTACATTAGCTCTATAACTTGGCTTATCGTCGAAAGCTCAGATTGTCGAATCTCTTTAAATCAGCAATAAATAAATAAAAATAAAATAGGTTGGGTGGGTTAATGGAAGGTAACGATTGATTTTATTCAAATTATTTGTCCAACGACGAAGTAAGGTGGGAAGCAAAAATAAAAAAGGAGATACACATACACACAGACACACACATAAGAATGATACTTAGTTGTTTAAGGTCTAAACGGTAGAAATTAAGAGGTAGGTCTTAAGGCTGAACCACGTATACGTATGTGCTGCGGCACCAGACAACTGTGATAAACTCGGTGGGCGGTGCCCAGCCTCCTACTTCATAATAATAATAATTGTATACTTGACAGAAACTTAAGGTAACAAAATGATTATAAACACGAGAACAAGAAAAATAAGTAATTAAGTAACAAAACCATGCAATGTAAGAGAAATAACAAAAGAATAAAAGAAAAAAAGAAAATTAAGAAACAAAAAATATAGCAAATTATGCTGCAACCTAATATTTAGTGCGAGAGTATAGATTTTAAGGGAAGCGATCTGGAGTTTTTGAACAAATTGTAATATTTTATTTTTTTAAACTTACACAACTTGAGACATACGCACACACACACGCTAAGCTTTACCTTGTAACAATCATGATTTGAGGTAGTTTTGACAGTGCAAACATCTTTGTAAGACTGGTTTTTATATAAAACAAATGAAAAAAAATGAAAAGACAAAGAAAAAAAGTGAGAAAAGATAAAAGAAAATAGTGTAATTTTTATAACTATGAAAGCAACTGTGAAAAAAGCAATACTTATCTTACAGTAAATTTGTGATACATTTTATAGTTACTTAGAACTTATGTATAAATTGTGGAATGATTTTCTTAATGGCTTTACAACTTGATTATTTACAAGTACATATTACATAAACAACCGAATATATTAATAAATGTACAATGAATGTGTAAGATGCTATTTTTTAAAATAGTAGTAACGTTTTTTTAAAAATTTAAAGATGAAGTTCACTTTTTTTTGTAATGTGCACAAAATTAATTTTTTTTTATTTGAACAAACTTGATTTGTTTCATATACATACCTATATTTAAAAAATTAATTTAATTATTTTTTCGAGTACTTCCAAATAAATGTGATAATGACTTTTTTTAATCATTACAGATATAAAGTTACATTCTTAAAAAAAATTGTTAACATTGTGAAGTTGTTAGTTTAAGTATTTTCTGTAATTGCATCTATGTTTAAAAATGTTAAAAAAAAATTTAGTTTACAGGTACGACTGAGCCTTTAAATTGTATACGACAAATTTTAATTTATAACTGTATAATAATAAGCGTTCAAAACTCCCTCAAAACGTGATTTGTCACGAATCCACATACAAAAAAATTACGTAATGGCTATTGAAATTCCGTTAAATACAAATTTTTTCAAAAACTCACGAAATGTAAAATTAAAAATGAGACCTGCAATTCTCTCTGTCCATGCGCACACGTGTTAAATGAAAAGAGAAGAAACTAAGAAAGAAAAGAAAAAGTATTTCGTCCTAAAATATTCATGTGCGCGCTCATGTTGTTTACTTGGAAAAGAGACACTCCTGCCTAAGATTTCGATTGATACGAGTAAAAAGAGAAGAAAAAAAAGTTGGTTTGTACGAATGGTCCAGAATGAAAATCCTTTGAATGATGGTTTTCCTTTTGTGTATGTATTCTTCCTCTCGCATTATGTTGTTATGTTAATCTCGATTGTTTGGTGTGGAAATAGTGAAATATCGTTTCAATTATCTCCAACTGTGTCTTCCGTTGATTGTTGAGAATAACACAGTCTTTGTAACATTTCTGGGCCATTCCTCCAATCAAAGAGAATTTTTAATTCCTAAGCTAAACGTATATATAAACATTTTCATCGCATCGCATATTAAACAAGGCATAAGGCGAATTTATTCTCTCTCGTGTAAATCTACGCCCTGTTAATTAAGTTTATCGATAATAAATGCCATCACGCTTGCCATACGACTTTTTATTTTTACCTCCGTACACCTTACGATTATCATGTCATATATATATATATATATATATATATTAAAGGTCAAATAATACAATGTTTATTAATATCTTGTTCTTCAATTTTCTTATTCATTTTTCTTTTCTTTTAATAATAAAATAATGTTTATTTCCAACTTCACGAGTTTGAAGAACCGTCATTATATTCGACAATACATTCTTACGCCGCAAGGAAATAATCAACGGTTTTTTTGTTCTTAATTATTTATAAGTATTTATATAAAAAAGAGTCTATACGCTATAAATTATGTACGCGTAATCGTTTGAACATACAATATTTTCTTTACGAACTAGTAGTTAAATATCTTACAATTCGTGTTCATGTTTCTTTTTTTATAATTTCGTTATACAATTCTCTCTTGCTAACCGAGCTTCCACTTTGTGTCGGTTCTCGACACAACATACACCGAGCATATATTAGAATGTCCTAAGTACTCCGTTTACTTTTTGATAAACGGAAATTAAGCGTATAGTAAATGCGAATCAAGTATGTATAAAAAAGAATTAATAATAGTTATTAATTACAAATGGAGTAGAGTTTCTTTTGTCTTTTAATTTATAAACATATTCGTCCACACGTACGACGCCGTGTGTACTTGCTCACTTTTTGGACTAGTAGAAACGAAATGTGCACTCTTTTCTTCCTAGTCTGGACTGGTTAACGATATGCGAGCCATCTCGTACTCCTAGAGATCCACCGAACTGCAAAATAAACATCATTTTAATATTAACTTTATCTTAAATATGTTTATGTTAATTTTCTAATAAATGTATGGACAGTTCTTCATTGTACAAATTATACCATCAGAGTTACACAAAAAATTTCATTATTTAAGGATCTATGTAGATAATGGGTGAATTTAATGCACACCCGTTTTAAATGTTTATAGTCATCTAAATAACTATAAGCAAAACGTTTTATTAGTTTACCCTGTATTGAACAAAATGTCCGCTCGTGATGTGATAAACCAGACGAGGATGAAGGACAGGCATGCAATGGAACCACCAAGAATTAAACTAAATCTTTCTGTTGCTGCTGATGGTTTCAAAAGCATTCTCATTTCAAGGTTTTGCCATATAGATTCAGTCCATGTTGAATAAATTCCTGACTTCATATTATACCCTGCAAAATAATAAACGATAATTAAAATGTAATCTATCCATAATAAATATATTTTTTTGAACAAAGTAAATAAAGTACCTTTAATAACAAATGCTGGACTAACCGCCAAGCTGAAGTTTACAGTAGCATTGATACACAATCCGTTTAAATTAGTTCCACCCATCCAAAGAAGATGCTTTTCAGCACATGTCGATGCATTTAAGTGAGGAAGATGTTTTCCAGTAAGAAATGCCAACAATTGAGCAGTAAGGGTGGTTGCTGCATTGTCAGACCTTGCAACGCTTACGTACATTGGTAATACTTGATTGGGCAATTTGGTTCCAGGGGGAGATGCTGCCAAAAATAATGGACATACTGCGCTTTTGAGGTAACAAGGCAATATTTCATCTATCAGTTGCTCTACAAAAGATGAATTGCTTGATGAATAGTTATCATTTCCTGTAACTATCTTGTAAAGTTCATTGCCTAGTTTTACAGCTACCCTTGCTAAGCTGGACACCAGTTTTTCCGACTTATTACTGTAAATTTTAATGATTTAAACGTGAAGTATTAACTTATATTTTCTAAACTTTGTATTGTAAAATAAATTTAGATTACCTTGAGTAAGAGAGACCTTCTGCGTCATCCAGTAGACTGTTGTAATATTTATTAGTAAAATTTTTACCATGATTTGCAATAACAACTGCTGGCAGGCTTGAATTTTCTTTAAGAAAACTTTGTATGGAAGCAGGTGGAACACTATTTTCGAGTACTGTAGCATTTAGTTCCTTTTGTAAATTATTTAACATATTATTTTGCTTGAAATTATTTGCATGTAAATAAAGTTGTCCTTCTCCTAGCTGACCCAGTTCAATAACAGATGATATTTGTTGCAAATGTAAAACTTTACCACCTATCGCATTAAAATTGCCTTCCTTCAGATCGTAAACCATACGACTGGATCCTATGTAATCCATAGCTTCTCCATTCAGTAAGGAAAACACAACATTTGTATCTAGAATAAACATTGAATTTGTCATTTAAAGTAAAATCATAAACTATGTGAGTATAAATATGTACAATATTAAAGTCTAGAGAATAAAATAATATAATTATATTACATAATTACATTATTATAATTATAATTTTGTAATTTTTATCTGGTAATAAATAAATAAATATATTAATATAAAGTAAAAATATAAAGTAATATAATACTAAAGTTATTAAATAATTTATATACTTACTATCAACTGTAATATTTAAACTATTAAGATAAACAGCAGTTGCTATCAAAGTTACTAATCCAGTAACTGTACTACCAGCTCCAGGTATTAAGTTTTCGTACAACGAATTAGCATCTAACCTTGCTATGACCATAATGACAGATTTAACATTATCACTCAAAGGCGCTATAGGCCAATTAATATTTCTATCACCAAGAGGATCACAGAAAACATTTGGATTGAAATTCAGATAAGACATACTTCGTCTGATACAAGCTTCTGAATTAATTGCTGCAAACATGAAAGATTTCATTTCAAGGGCACATAAAGATCTCTCAGCCTGTTTTTCTCTGTTGTGAGCATTGTATTTGAGGTAACAAGATTTTATTTTTTCAAGAGCTTCATTATCCTAAAATTAAATGATCAGTTAATGAAATACTTTACAATAAATGAACATACAATTGTATATAATGTATTACCTGTATATAAAACATAGGAAATGACCAGTCTTCCAAAAGTAACGAAGAACCATAAGGGTTCCAAGGTTCGTCGCATGATTTATATCCTGAATACCTATTGGGACAACTATCTTCAGGTGAATAATAATGCGGACGTTCTAAACTTGTATTCCTTGCTAGAAGTACTCCATTTACATTATTTGTCAATTGTAGTCTTTTTAAAACTGATATTGTAAACATATCAAATGATATAACTATGGTATACGGTCCTGCAGTACTGCTATTGTTCAACCAAACAATGTCCTCTTCATTCTCTACAATGTGTATAACACCTACACTACCCGATCTACTTGCTGCAAATAAACAAAGTACATATAAAACAATCATTAAGTATATAACTTACTACATGTTTATAAGTTTATTGTAAAAACTGTACACGAGCATCCAAACTGGTGAGTCCCATTATGTCTTCTAAAACAAGCTGCAGCTCCGTCGAATGGCATATACAACATATCCTTAATTCTGTTAGCAGCGACTGTAATAAATTAAAGAAACACTCGTTGAAAATAAATACAAAGTTGTATGCACAATACACTGACATATTTGCAAAGTATAAATTAAAAAGATTTGACTGTAATATTGCTAAAGAAACACAGACTTTTACTCACCAAAGCTAACAAGTGTAATTAAATACAAGCATATCCTACTACATTTTATGTTCCTCATATTAATATGATGCTGTGAAAAAGTAGTAACAAAAAAAAATGAATAATAATTTATAAAACCAACGGCTACCCGAATGACTTCATAGAAAAATTTAATCGTAATTTAAGTGTTGTTTATTATTTTTAGCTTCTTTTCCAGCAATGACATGAAAAAGAAATTTGTCACCCTCTCGATGTACTCAAAGCTCGGTGTATGACTAATTTATGTCTGTATATAGAAATACCATACATACATAATAAGTTGACAGTTGAAAATACTAACCGGTTACCTGACGTCATTAATTTACACGTTCGTAACACAGCGTCAGCTGTATGGAGTCTTCCGATTGGCCTTTATACACTTGCTTTGTGGCTTGTGCATTATCGTTTTTCTATTTATATATCTATTCTTTAATTAACAATGCGTTGACTTTTTTCAAAAAATATTTCTGTAACGCTCTTCTATTTGCTTTGAATAGTACGTGATTTTTTTCAAAATTTTTTGTCACTAAACGATCGAAATTTTCGTGCAGTGGCAAGGATCAATTTTTCACCTAATCATTACCGACAGAAAATGGTTATTAATTTTTAATTGATTATAATTAATTATTTCAAAAAAATCTCTCTGTCAGCTTGTTCTATGTTACTCAAGTGTCACGTATTAATTTTTCCAGATTTTTAGTTCGCTAATTGCAAAAAATTTTTGAATTTTTAAAAGTAGATTCCTGTAATTTGGCTATCACATCTTAATAATTTATATATTTTATTATTGTATTCAACGTTTATATTAACTATTTCAGCAAAAATTATATACTATCACAAATTTCTTATCACTTGTAAAAAATTTTCTTTCTTTACATAACACAAAAAAATTTCTAAAAATATAGTAGGAGGATGGAGCTGTAGCATACCCGGTGTTACCGACCGAGCAAAAAAATATATTTATCGGTAAAGGATAATTAAAATAATTTTAGAGCCTTCAGCCTTATGGGACCGTGAACCGTGACATTCGAAAGAACGGAAAAAAGGCAAAAATGCTTATTTCAACACAAATAACGATTCAAATAAAGGTACTACAGTCCAGACTCTGCAGACGTTAGGCAATCATAAGAAATCGAAAATTGAAAAATTCTCTTTATCTTGGTTTAGTCGTTTTAAATGAATTTTAATATGCACCATCGACAAGAGTGAGAAAAAATAGCCCACCTCACATAATCAATATATATGAAAAGTATTTTGATTCTAATTTGCGGGTAAAATGTTGGTTGGTTTTTCTGTCTCTGGACTAAGATAAGTGGTTCCAAAAAAATGCTCGAAGCCAATTTTTCTGACAAACAAGGTATTAAGATGGTGAATTAGAATTTGAGTATATTCATACCTAATTTGGGTTTAACTATACAAAATTGGTTTGATCAAAGATCCACTTGCCGATATTCTCATTACAGATGCTGCTAAGTTGGGGATGCCGCAATATCATTTAATATACATTACGCACTTACAGACATTAACTAATTTTTCAAATTTACCTTTCAATTTGCATGTCTTTCCTTATCTATATGAGTAGACAAAATTTAGAAAAAATAAAAATTAAAAATTGTATTTCAAATCAAATACAGAAAAGCTGTAATCCCTACGTGGCATATATATTCGGCGTATTATTGCTGACCAAGCACAATTAGATAATTATGACATTTATTTTAAAAAAATATGCAATTTTATGCGAAACCTGAATACAGAAGCCATATATAATAAATCATTTTACAAAGTTCCAGGTTAATATAACGAGGACACCCTAAAATATTTCTGTACCGAAAATGTACGATTTTCCATGATTTTTAAGATGTCTTTGTTGTATTGTCCTGGAACTTTATAGAATTACTTATTATTTCATTATTTAGTGCAGTTCTGTATTCGGATTTTGCATGAATATGCATATTTTTTAAATAAATGTAATATTTATCTTTTTTTTCTCCGTCGGTAACTTACCATACGCCACCCGCTCAAATACAAATAAAAATATATAACATTTCCGAGTTAACTTCGTCAAATATGATTTTTCCAATCTTATGAATAATGTTAAATAATCTGCGATAATTATTTTTTACTGGATTTTATGAAGTGATTTTTTTTACTGCAACAATTATTAGATATACATATGTATAAAAAATAAAATTAGTATATATTAAAACATGTGCAAAATTTATTTTAATATTTTTCTTAAATGTTTCAATTCGTGACAAAGCCATATTATTGAACTGAATAGCAAAAGACTGCCAGATTGATGTAGAGCTGCTAAGTAAGTGGGTACGCAGTTGACAAGAGTAAGTATACCTAATGTTGCTTGTAAATAAGCAGCGGATAGGACTGTTATAGCTGCTGTGTACAATCGTCCAGATAATTTATATTTACGTGATAATAGTCCAATACAGGTAGCTGTTGTCAGTGTCAATATACCCTAAATATAAATAAATATATGCATTAATGTTTATTTTTTTATCTTATTTTAACTTTTTACAACTAAATATTTGATTTCTTTTTACGTTTTTTTTGTCAATATTTATTTTTCATGCAATATATAATAAAAATGCATATAAAATTTAACTATTGCAAAGTAAATGAAATATTATGTGTATGCAAAAACTTACTAATATTCTGTGATTAAATTGAACAGTTGTAGCATTTTCAGTAAAATTACGAAATACTGGTTCTAAAAACAAAAGATCATCCGGGATCCATTTGTTTGACATTTTTGGAAAAGTATTGTATATCAATCCAGCGTCCAAACCAGCAACAAAAGCTCCAGATATAGCTGTTAAAAATATTAATCCTTTACTTGAGTAAACTAAATATTTAAATCTTCTTAAGTTACTCAAATTGAATTTAATTTTTTCTGTGAAACCAATAAAATTATTTTTATTAGGTAAAAGATGATCCAATGCAGAATATAAAAACCCAGCATATATTGTAATAGCTAAACCAAGATGAGCAGCTAATCTATATTGTGATACACGAGGCACATCCGAAGGACCATCAAATTTATTTTCTAATCCTGATTTAACCATATACCAGCCCATTAATCCTTGGCATCCAATCAATGCACCAAGTACCAGTACTCTCCTTTTCATTGACGGTTGCAATTTATTTGTCATCCAAAAATAACCAGCTGGTATTATAAATGCTGCACCAATCAGTCGACCCCACATTCTATGCATATATTCCATCCACCATATTCTCTTAAATTCTTGTAAGGTCATATCTTTATTTGTTCTAATTAACATGTACATATT
This sequence comes from Theocolax elegans, assembly GCA_026168455.1. Taxonomy (NCBI): domain Eukaryota; kingdom Metazoa; phylum Arthropoda; class Insecta; order Hymenoptera; family Cerocephalidae; genus Theocolax; species Theocolax elegans. The sequence continues at coordinate 87,244,959 of CM047428.1, read as the reverse complement.
CATTTAATTCTTTAATAATACATTATTTAATATATTACTAATAATGTTATGTAACTTACATTTGATATTCTGGGAATTGTTTATATTTTTCAAATTCATTTATCCAATCCACTTCATGGTATGGCATTTTTTCACCTAAAAATCTCCATGTTACCATTGATAAACCAGACTCGGTTAATCTTGTTATACCTCCTTTTGAAAACATACAAAATTAAAATGTATTCATTTGATTATATTTACAAAAAGAATGAAAACATTTTTAGTAAATACATTCATCAAAATATTTTTTTTCAAAAAACACAAAAATTCTACTACACAATCATAAATTCAATTCTTTCTTGTTTATTTATGCCATGATATATAAATGACTAAATTTTTAAAATATATTATAATGGAGCAAACCATTACAAATTAATTAGTAAACTGATTTTTACATTAATATTGATGTATATATCTTTCTTAATATAAACAAAGATTCATTTGCAATAATAGTTTCAATAATTATGTACACTTGATAAAATTTTTTTACTTATAGACATAAATGTGTATTTTATAATGTATTAGCGTGCTATATATATTAAAAATGCTTTAAATGAACCAGCAAAAAATAATATTTATAGTTAATTGTACCTAAAGACACAGCAATAAATACCATTCCACTACATGTAAGTAACCAAGTACCAATAACTTTCTTTGATATTACACTATTAGTCATTTTTGGTATTGCTTTAGTATTGTGATACAATGCAATTTTTATCTGAAATAATAAGAAAAACGATGTAAAATTTTTACTTAATCTTAATATTATATGAAACAATTAATTAAATAAATTTTTACATTTGTATTCAACTTAACGTAGTTCATAGCTATACTTTTAAAATTGTTCCTTGGTACTTTTGAAAGGATACATTTGTTAAAAACATTCATTTTATTTAACAAACAACTATTGATTATCATTGTCAATTAATATCAGTAAACGTAAATATCTTGAACAGTATACTAAATAAATAATGTTACTTTCTTGTTTTCTTTTTTACTTCAATAGCAGTGTGTGTGCCTCTCTTTCTTTTTTCAAAGATAAAACAAAATTTTGAGGTTAACAAGTGTACGCGCGCGCGCACTCTCTCCAAAAAAACAATGTACAAATTACACTATCCCATTATACAGTTACTTAAAATTTGAATTCAAGAGTTGAATATTACAAAAAGATTAATTAAAATTGTTAATGCTCTTCGATTATTGATTATTAAGGATTAACCTCCAGGCGATCTTGGCAATTTTTATATATACACACACAGACTCCAAAATATTTTACGGAAAATAAATCCTCTAGATAAGATTCTTTCTTTATATGACGACCAGTCAAAAATTAATAAAAAGCTTCAAATTAATAATAATTGTACATGTTATATTTATTGAAATTTACATATTTACTTGCAATATCCCATGCAAAATCACATTCACACGTAAAAATTGAATATCTCATTAATTTAATTACATTGGTTATATAAGGAAGTATAAAATTTATTTATCTTCTTATCGTGAATGTCCCTTCTCTTCAGAATATAAATAATAAAATTATCACTTACGCCAGATAGATATAATCTAAAATAATATTTAAATGAAGTAATTGTAATAAAAACTCGTTCGCATAAACAAAAGAAAATTATAAGGTAATAATGCAAAATTGTCTACGAATGCTATTTTTCATTCAGAGCGTTACGTACAAAAAACTTAATATCTATAGATGCTGGCATGTATTGAAATTTTTAATTAATAAGTGTATGGATATTTAGAACGCAATCGTCGACCTCGTGTACCACGGACTCGTGTTCCATCACTAGTTGATCCTCTTGCTGCGTGACCTCGAACAACATTTTGTCCTGAAATGTGATAAATTATCAACAACTATGTTTTTCAAAATATAAAAATATGTATTTATATATGAGAAACCAAAAGGGTTACCTCTATTTGAAGACGAATTGTCCCATATTATCGGTGTAGGTCTGGATCCCCGTGCTGCTCTAAAATTAGTTCTTGGCGATCTTCTTGCTGTAGCTCCACGTACAGTCGATATCACGCCACCTCCAGCTGCAGCAGCCGCTGCCATTGTCCTTTGTCGAGTATTACTCGAAGGAGATGCTTCAGCTTCGCGGTTATCTTCTTTTCCATCATTATCAGCGGCTTCGTCTGCTACCTCTTCCGATACATCTATTTCAGTGTCGATAGCATCTTCTTCCATTGAAGCTGATTCCGAAGTGCCTGTTTCTTCTGATTTTTTGTTGTCTAATTAACATATGCACATAAAAAAAAATTAATTTGTACGAGAAGCTGATAAACGTACGTTACATGTATGTTACACTTTTTTATACTGAAGTAAGGTTATTATGAATTATACGGGATTAATATGTATGAAAAAAATTCATCTTTACCGTCAGTAACAGCTGAGTCCGATTCATTACTTATTTCTATTTGATTATCTTCTTGTTCTTCATCTTGTACTGTATGAATTGGTAACAAAGATCCATCCGTATCATCCGTATGTATTTGCATTTCGGGACTAGCTGCTACGGAGCTATCCTGTTCTTCGAGAGGACCACTTGAAACCTAGAATAATAATTAATAGCGTGAAAGACTGAAAAAGATTGGTTTGAGTAATTATAGGAAAATTAAATTCATACTTATAAATTAAAATATTGGCAAATATGATAAAGAAAAGTTCATAGAAATGACTCACCAAACCAGAATGATCAGTAGTTGGAGAGACTTGTTGGGGTGTTGTTGGAACACTACGACCTGTACTATGTTCTTCCAGTTGAGTAAGATCGATTCGCGTATCATCCATGCCTTCCTGCATAACTTGTGCCAAACCAGAGCTTGAAGAACCAAACATTGTTCTAGGTCCACTAGCACTAGGAGTTGACTGTGTTTGAACTGGTGAAGCCGAAGCAGAAGCAGGAGTTGAAGGATCACCAAAAGTAAATCTACCTTGTGGTACTTGTGGAGAACTGACCGCTTCTCCAAAACCATCATTTCTTCTCGGTACAAAAAGTGTTGGAGTACTTGGAACAATACAATCATCACCACCATCTTCGTATCCTTGATGTGGCTAAAATATAATATACACATATATAAATACAGATAAATCTATTTTATCTCTACAGACAGTAGTTTTATCTGGCCAAAAAATAAATATGTAAAAATAAATAATTATGTATATACCTCTATGAGAGTAAAAATATTTACGTTTACATATTGGTAATTTTATTCTTGTATATAAATAAATAAAATATTTTTTTTTATAAATAATAATTAATATAAACTCACAAGTAGTAAATGCTGTTGCGGTTGTTGCCTTGGCATTGGAGGAACACCCCTTGATGACCGTGATACGAAAGAAGGTTCACCGGTTGTTCCTGCACTACTTATAGCTTCGGACTGTTGTTGATTAGTTGGCGTTGCTGACTGTATTTGTCTAGGAACTTCTACGTTCGTTGAATCTTCTTCCATAATAATTTCAACTTCATTATTATCTCCTTCTACTTCGACTCCGTAAGGTAATTCTTCTTCTTCTTCGATTTCTTCATAAGTATCGTTGTCGAATTCCTCTTCTTCTTGAGGTTGATTTGTTCCACCTCCTTCGTCGCAAGCAACTACGACAACGCAGCCGTCCTCGCCTTCTTCATCTTGATCTCTTTGACTGGATGTTGGTACCTATTAATAACAATTAATAAAACATTCGATAAAGAAAAATATTTAAAAAATGTTTTGACTTTTTGAATTTAAATGAATTATTTATAAATAAAAATAGTTACTAGTAAATTTATTTTACAACTTTTCTTGAAAAAAAATACTATATTCAATTAGAAATCTTAGGGTTACTGAAGAATCTACTGCCATATATTATTTGGGGTATTATGTATTGATTCCAAAAACATACAGATTCTGGAATAGATTGTCACCTGATTTTAGAAGTTTTCGAGGCTTTAATCAACTTTATGAGCAGACTTTATGAAATAATTAAAGTTAAAAATCAAAATAATAATTCAAGAGGGTAAGCAAATTTGTTAATTATCAGTTTCAAATAATTTTTATATAATTTTATTTACTACCTGATATAATATCTGCGCTATCTACACAAACTGGTTTTTTTATATTATGTATTTTATTACTATTATTCTTTTCTTTACAAACCATAGTAGAAATTTAAGAAATTTGAGGTTAACCAAAAAAACCAAAAATACTCGTCGTTTTAAGTTTAAAACACGTTACACTTACTTCTCATTTATTCCAAAATTTCTACTAAGGAAAACGTTAATTCAATAATTATATAAGTATAAATATTTAAAAGTAAGACCTACTTGATATTCTATATCAGAGGCACTTGCTGGTGTTGAAGGAGCAACTTCTTGTTGGCGACTCCTTTTAGACTTTGGACTGGAAATTTGTTCGGTTCTAGAATGCTCAACGTTTTCGCTCAAATTCGCTGTAGAGGTCGAAGAATCGGAAATTCTTGGACGTTTGTGACCTATAGAGGTGTGGGATGTGCTAACCGATTGCGTAGAGCTACTAGGTACAGTTTGTTGCTGGTCGCTTGGTGGTGCCAATTGAAGTTGTTGTTGCTGCTGTTCAACTCTTGGACTCACCAAAGCTACGGTTTGCTGCTGGCACTGCTGAGATTGTTGCTGCTGCTGTTGAACCGATAAAGGTTCAAGAGGTTCTGGCTCTTCTCGCTGGGTTGATTCAGCTGACTCGCTCAATTGTGGCTGCACGAGTAGTTGTCTGCTGGTACTAGCAGGTTGGTAGTCCATGTGAGAACTGGTTGGTGAGCTAGTCTCAGTCGTATGAACGAGTTGCTGCTGTTGAGACTGCTGGGGTGCCAACAATAACGGAGCACCAGCTGTCGTTGGCAATACAGCAGCTGTACGTGATTGCACGACCACGCTCATAGGACGTATACTCGCTAGAGGTGTTTCCGCACGAGCTGACATGGGTTTAATATTAGCAGTTGGAGGTTCACTCGAACCGGTACCAACGTTACTTTGCCCTGACAATTGTCTTTGTAGTTGAGCTACACGCTGCAACAGTGTCTCTTTCTCAGCCTGAAGATCCGAACGTTCGTGCTCGAGCCTCGAAATACGACCTTCCATTTGTGATTTCAACGCTGCCAGTCTAGCTTCGTATTCGCTTATGCTTGATTCACATTCCGAAGCACTTGTGTCGAGTTTCTCCTTAAGTTCGTGCATCTCTTTTTCACAAAGCTTCTTGTATTCGGTGAGCTGCATTATCTTTGTTCGAGCACCTTTGAGCACTTGCTTAGCTCGTTCTTCCTTTTCAATACTACTTTTATTGATTATTTCAATTTCCTTCTTTAGATTCTCAGATTCGGACTGCATAACCAATACTTGTTGACTGAGCTCACTTACTTTAGACGTTAATTGATCATTAGCTGTACGTAATTCCAACCGTCCTTCTTCTCTCAGTTGACTTTCACGTTCTAAAGTAGCTTGAGCATCTTCTGGATTGGTTGATTTCACTGCACCTGCTTGATTCGTTTGACTATCTTCTACACGAGCTTTCTCCTCTTCCATAGTTTTCGCCAGCTCTTCGTACTGTGTTTTATACTTTTTGGCAATCTTTCGTATTTGTATCTCTTTGTTTTTAATATCGGCGAGTAAAGTGTCTTTCTCGGTAAGCTCTTTCTTTAAATTAACTAAATCTTTAGCTTTTCCATTAGAATCGTTGATCGAATCGTTAAGATCCTGATTTAACTTACGAGCGTCCTCCGCAGATTTACTAGCTTGTTCCTCGAGCGATTGCACTTGTCGTTGCAGCTGACCTACTTGTTCGTCAAGCCGAGTTTTGTCATTTTTAAGGCTATTCAATTCTTCCATACGTTTAGCGTGAGTTTCGCGCTCTGACGTTAAAAGTTTACTAAGATTTTCTCTTTCGGTTTGTAGTCGACGCCAATCTTCGGGACTTGCTTTGTTCGCCCGTTCGACAAGGGTGTTCGCTCTTTGACGCCACCTCGTTGCTTCGCCTTTCAAGCTACTATTCTCTTGGAGAAGAGCATCATTCTTCACCTCCAAATCTCGAGACTTTTCGCGTAACGGTACGATTTCACCGGACAACGATGTCAACTTATCGGTTAAATCTTTAATCTTCGTGTTCAGGGAGTCTCTCTCTTCTCGAAGAACTCTGTTTGAATCGGTTATAGCGTTTAGCGTTTCGACCTTTCTCAACAATTCGGAATGCTTCGACATCGACACTACGTCGATTTCACCCTTTTCTCGTTCGCGATCCAACGCTTGCTTCACCTCTTCGAATCGTTTTTCAATAAGCTCGGTTTGCGCTTTCAGACGTGCGTTTTCCGATTTCAACACGTCGAACTTGGCCAACACCAGATCTTTCTCACCTCTCAGGTACTTTATCACTTGAAGTAATTGCTCCATCGACTTTGAGTTCTCTTCGGTGAAGCTTACATTCATCGATTCGATGCTCACATTTGGATTATTTTGACTACAATTCAGAACAGCTCGTTCGCTCAAATCTTGAATCTGATTGTGTAACAAACTATTTTGGGCGTACAGATCTTCAACTTTCTTTTGCAATTCTTTAATTTCACTGTAGAGACGCACCTCTCTTTCCTTCCACAAAGATTTCTCAATTACAAGCGCTTTCTTAGCCGAGTCCTCTTTTAGCATGAGGTCTGATATTCTCTTGTTGAAACCTTGGTTCTCTTCTTTCAATTTACTAAGGATTTGTAAATCAGCCGAATGCAACATCATTTCTCTGGTGTATTTATCTTCGGCAGCTGATGCCGCAGCAATCGAATTGCTCAAATCTTTTTTTGTCGTTTCTAATTCAACTTTCAATTCATTGTACATTTCCAACTTTCTTTCTGCCTCAATCAATTTTTCTTTCAAGTCTGAATCGGACACTTGGTGACCCGTTGATTCCGATGTCAATCTCTCCTCCAATTGCTTTATATTATTCTTCAGTGCTACAATTTCACTTTGAGCCACGGTCAAATTGTTTTCCAATTCCTTCTTTATTTTATTAAACTCTTCAGTGTTTTCTCGTAATTGGGTTTCTGTAGCTTCTGCAATGTCACAGTATTGTTGGCTCTGAAACCGTGCGGCTTTCAACTGATCGGTCAACGATTTGATTTCTGCTTGACCACTTGCAAACTGAATTTCTAATTCTTTTATTCTTTTGCTCATGTTTTCGTCACCTGCGAAACAATAATATAATTTGTTAATTACATTGAAAGGACGTATATCTCTCTTTTGTTTAAATAAATTAATAATAATCGAAATGATTTATAGTCATAGAGAAAATTGCTGTTAAAATTTTATTAAAAATCATTTTAAAAATTATTTTGAAAAAAATAGCTTCTGCTTGGGCTAAAAATTAATTTTGTTTTTTAATTTAAAAAATTGGAAGTAGAAACTTTTAAATACATTTATGGAAAAAATTAAAATTTTGATTTTAAAATAAATTTATTTATATTTTAAAAATCCAGTAAGTGTTTGCTTCTAACGACACTGAAATATATATTTACTTACTGATTCACGAATAAGAAATAAAAATGAAATATGATTTTTTTACCTGAAATCGGTTTTGATACAGTAAGACTAGAGGCTTGCTGAACTTTAACATTTAATACATCTATTTTTTGACGGTATTCTTGCTCAGCTTGTCGAGAGGTCTCAAGTTCAGATTGAATACGCTCATTGACGGTTTTCTCTTCCGCAAGTCGTTCTTTAGCAGAACTAAGCTGTCGCTCCAAACTCGATGATAATTCGCGGAAACGATCTTGTTCCTCTTGAAGACGTCTTCTTAATGCCGCACACTCGCGAACCGCATCGTCCAATCGAGCTTCCACACGTAATTGTCCCTCGGCTTGCGATCGCTCTAAGCTTATTTTTATTAATTCAACGTCAGCTTTCAGCAAAGCATGAGTATGTCGATCACGTTGCAAAACTTCGCGTTCTTTTAAAAGACGTCCCTCAGCGTCCCGTAACAGTTGTCTTTCTTGTTTCAAATGCTCCAACTGTACCTCAGCTTCAGCTAACCGACTTTGCGCAGACATAGTTTCATCCTTTAAAAGCATTATACTATGTTCGTGCTTACCTTAAAATGGAACAAAATCAAAATATTTAAAAGACAGTAAGAATCTACGTACAAGTATTTACATAATCCTCCCTAAATAATTAAAAATTAATAAAATAAACATTAATTAATAAGTTTGAATTGTTTTACATACCTATTGTCGTACTGTAATTTTGGCATCTTTCTTCTAAAATCTTGATTTGCGATTTATAACTCGTGACGTTTCCTTGTAAAAGTTTGAACTGCTCTAATGCCGTATCCAATTGAGCAGTTAATCGACAGCAACGCGTTGAATTTTTTTCACCATCCTTTCGCAATCTTTCTATCTCGTCGTTGAGCAATTTTTCATGGGAAGCTTTTTCCTTTTTATAATTTTCAAAGTCATTGTTAATTTGCACTAATCTGTTCTCTGCATCCTGACACTTTTTATGCCAATTTTTAATTTCATCATTGGCCTTCTCAATCTCATCTAAATTCTTAAGTTCAACATCTTTACTACTTTCTACATCTTGGTCTTTCAAGTTCAACGATTTATTTAAACTCGAATCTTTCACAGAACTTTGGTTCATACATTCTTGGTACATATTTTTATACATATCACGTTGTTTTAAAAGATTTTCCAACATTTTAGCTTGTCTATCTTGAGCTTCTTGCATCTCAGCTAATTGCTCGATATACCTATGTTAAAATTCAATTTATAATATTTTGTGATAAATCAGAATTGTATTAGTTGTTATTTATAATAAATATAATTTATAATAAATAAAATAAATAAATAAGAAACTCTTAAATGTACCATACATAAAAATTAACAATAGTTTTGATTTTATAAATAATGTTATGTAAAACAGCTTTGAAAATTGACCTTTCCTTTCTTTAAGAAAAATTGTAAAAAATGTACGTGACAATGAACAAACCTGTCAAGTCTTTTTTTCATTTCTCCTGATTGAATTTCATCCGTAGCTTTTTCGATTTCTTCTTGTCTGGAAGATAAAGCTCTTACAATTGAAAGCAGTTTCTGATTATTCTCTTGTAATTCTTCGATATCTTTGAATGTTACAAGTTTTTTGCTAATGATTTGTGAAGATGCTAAATCAGTGATTTCCATTGGAGTAACGTCACCGGAAGGCATTGTTTCACCAACACGAATCTCTTGAACTTCTTTCAATAAGAAACAAACCTGTCTTGCTAAATCAGCTAATTCAGACTTTAGCCTTTGATTTTCCCTAGTGTGATAATTAGATAATCTTTTAGCCTCATCTGCGTCTTCTTGCAATCGATTATTTTCAATTAATAATTCATCAAGTCTTAATGTGAGCGAATTTACTCGATTTATAACAGATTCACAATCTTCTCGTTGCTGCTGTAAAATTGGGGCTTTTTCTTCCAATTCTCTTAAAATAATCTCCATTTGTGATTTGAGTTTATCATTTTCTTCTTTCTCCAAAGTCAATTCATTTGTCACTTCTACTAGCTGTGAATAAATTTGGGTTAAACTGAGACCTTTCTTGATTATTCGACTGGTTGCAGCAGCAGTTGGTGCAAGGTGTTCAACAGCTTGATCTAATCGCTCTGAAATTGTAGTTGATAATTTATAAATATATTAATTCAAGAAAAAGTAAATAAGTATGTTTAGTAATATTATTGTTTGACAATTATTTAATTAAATTTTGCATTTCGATAACTGATGTATATAATACATAATTTTTATATCTCTTTCTATAGTAAATTGCACAAAAAAATTTAATGCATTACCTTGTTTTATAGATTTTAATAATTCATTAGCATGGTCCAATTCCTTAGTTAAGTCATCAATCTTAGTTTGTTTATTAAGAATTTCATTATCATAATCTGAAACAGTTTGATTATGTTTTGATTCTAATATTCCATACTGTTCAGTAGCTTCTTCCAACAGTTCTTGTAATTCTTTAACAGCTTTTCTATAATCTTCAGATTTTGCATTCGCCTCATCTGCCATTCCTTTGTAAAGATCAGCTAATCTTGTTTGGGCTGTGACTTCCTCTTGATATGATGCGTGCATTGATATTTCATGATTGCGTTGGTCTTCCAATTTCTGTGTCAATTCTTCACAACGACGTTGAAGAGCAGAATAAGCTTCGCGAGCTTGTGCCAATGATTCATTTGTTATTTTCAAATCTTCTTCACACTGACTTAAACGAGTATTAGTAAGTAAAGCTCGGGATGATGCTTTTAAGCAAGTATTTTGTAATTCATTAGTCCTTTTAGCCAATTCTTCTTCCAGACTAGCTACTTGTTGTTTCATCAAAGTCTTTTCTTGCTCTAAGCGTTCTTCTCTGAAAAATTTAAAACGCCATAGTACAAAACATATAATCTAATACTTTCAAACAAAGAAAAGTAAAAACAAATACATACTTGTAATTCAAAGACAGTTCTCGACTCTTGATGTCTTCCATATCAACAAATGCCTGACATTTTGCAGCAACAGCTGATTGCAATTGAGTACCAAGAGAGTTGAGCTCTGTCTTTGTTCTCTCCAATTCCATGTCTCGGCGATCAACTTGTGATTTCAGCGCATTGTTTTCTTCAGTAATTAAGTCCTTTTGGTTCCTTAGTTCTGTATTTTCCTTCTCCAACCTACAATGTCATTAAAATATATATACAGTAATGTAATATAAGGTTATTTGGTAGTTACTATTTAAAATTTATTATTTATGAATAAAACTTTGTTTAGAATTATAATATTTTATTATATTTAATTATCTCAATTAACTTATTATTATACACTGTATTACTTAAATGATTAATCTATTCTTCTATATTAATTTAAATAAAGTGATGTTAAAGCTATCAGCTATAGTTTGCAAGAGTCAAATGGATTTTACTGTAGTTTTTATCCAAAACAATTTCAAAATAATAATAATATTAAAAAATCAATAAAATTAAAAAATATTAAGGGCAAATAAATATTTTTATTTTTAGTTGAATGCAAAAATAAAATCAATTGGTCTACTGTTGAATTTGATAATAATATAAATAATTGAATAAAAAGTTGCTATACCTTTTAACAGATTCGTGTAATCTAAGCAGTTCATTTTTAGATTCGTTTACTTGACTCTCCAAATTTGAAATGTACTCTTGCGTTAAATCCAATTTCTTCTGACACTCTTGGTATTCTTCCTTTTGCGTCTGAAACTCCTTTGTGCATTCTTTTACTTTAAGTTCTGAAATGAAATTTTGAATGATGTAAATGAAAAAAATGGAGCAATCATGTACTAGAAATCTAGAATTGCAAATACTAGATGAACCAAATTGTAAAACAGTATAGTGTGGAAAATGCAAAATAATAAATAAACAGTTTTACGTTAAAATGAATAGTAGTCCAATAGAGAAATTGAAGTAAATGTTAATTATATAAAAGATGCGGAGGCAGATATTAAAATTGATAAAAGAGGAGAAAAAGGAGAAAAAAAATATTTTAAAGGTTATGTTGGATAAGAGTAAAGAGACTAGAGAAAAAAAACGTAAAGGGCTGGCAATTGGCAAAACGTTTTTATCAAGGATTTTGCAGAGTGGTAAAAGCGTGTTGATATAACTAAGGGAATAAATAAATATACTACAACTACAAGGAATAAAAGTAATAATATTGAAAAAGAAAGTAAAATCGATGAAAAATAGTACGAATTGGGTATATAACGATTACCTAAATTTTTCCGGTTAGTCTCGAAGACCGCTTTAGCAGTTATAAACTCGTCGAATTTCGCTTTCAACGAATTCTCGATTTTCTTCCTAATGGCATCGTTAATCTGAGCGATCTCATCCTGATTTAGAATCGTTTGCAAAACTGCATAATCGTTATCCTCCGAAGTATCCATTATTAAATATTATCATCCAGTTTACGAATCGCGTCGAGTACTCGAGTATCGAAAATTTAATTAAATGAAAAGAAAAAAACCCACACACACACGCACACGTACAACTGGTAAATATCGGATAATACGATATATTTGTATATCAGTTATTTTATTTAGGAAAGTTTATCATCACTACGCAGGGTCGCATTGTCTACGCAACGCCGTTCCTAGAAATACTGTTTCGCTGCACTACGTAGTCGCCGCTCGCCAGTCGCCACTCGCCAGTCTCGCCGGCCCGGGGAGGAAACGAAACCGAGAACCGAGAGAGAGAGAGAGAGAGAGAGAGAGAGAGCGAGAGAGCGAACGAGATAGATAATATATTTGAGATTTCGAGGCGCTGGATCAAGGAATGTAAAGTCGGTGTCACAACTCACAACTCACAATACAACATTCGTAAATTAAAGTTTGAATTTTCAAATTTTCATTCGTTCGTTCGAAGTGAGCGTGGGAGGAAGCGTATTACAACCAGTTTGTTTTTCATGTATAATTTTCTTATTTTGTCTCGTTATTCTGTAAAACATAGTTATAAGGTATATTTTTTAATTTAAGTATTTCATTTCCACAATTAACGTTCCTGTACAGCTGCATATGCTTCAAACGCGTTTTTAAAGGTTTTCACATAAAAAATAAGTACCTATAGGAAAACCTTCTCTTATAGACGTGCGGTCTCACACTCTGCGTCGGCCTAAAATAGGCATTGAAAAACCGAATGTATTTAATAATTAGGTATACCTATATGATTATATTCAACTTTTCATATTATATTTTTAAATTTATATTATATTGGTAGAACATTTTTAATAATATTTATCGCTACTTCGTCCTATTATAAATAAATTATACATATATATTTAACAGTAGGGAAGAATAAGAAAAATAAAATAACATAATATTAACAGTTTACTTTTAAGAAAAATAATAATAACCTATAGTAATAAATACGTGGAGTAGAGATTTCCCATATCAACCGCCATCCGCCAATTTACTTAATTTTTATTCATTATTGAATAAGACATAGGAATATGGAAATAATAGGCAATTTGCTTTTTCTCCGATCGTGATCGTATTCTCAGTTCCCACTGTTCCGTGTTCCCGCAGTTTCCATCCGCGCGCGTTATCCATAGAGATATTACATATAGAGTGGGTAAGTCATAGGAGCGCGTATAAGTGAAAACGTCTTAACGATAGAAAGAGAAGAAACATCGGAAGGCCCTCTCCATCCTTGTCTGTTGACGCATGCGCAAAACAGATCTGAATGTGATTGGCTGCTTCATGCTATCAACAAGAATTAAAAAATATGTTTTTTCCTTACCAAGACAGTCTGCATAATTAGTAATTAATAAAATAACATATTTAATTACCAATTAAGTAAACAAATTTAGTTATAATAAACTTTAATCTTTATTTACATAACCACAAGCTAATGTTCTTAATAATAATAATAAAAACAATAAAAAATAAAAATACATAACCACGTATAATAATCATGTATATAAATTTTATTTTATAATTATTCCATTCCGTGTAAACGTAAATTAAATAAAAAAGATCAAAAAAACAAAATTCTTGTAAAAAAAAATCATAAAAAGAGAAATTAATACATTTTATACAAATACTAAAAACAAATAACAATACATCAAATTAAAAAATAATACCTGTATAAATCATACATATGATAAATTTAATCGCAGAATACTTCAAACAAATATATTTTAATAATTTAATTTATATATTGTATTAAACTTATATACTACTTGTATAAATCTATCGCATGTAATATTAAATAAACTATATATTTTAATTTATAAAATAACCTCTAAATATTCTGCTGCTACTGAAGTTTTCTCCTGTCGCAAACATTTTACAAGATCTTTGAAATTTCCTATTTTTTTTTGTCTCCTATAATTTTTTTTACGTACTGCAGCGATTTGAGAATTTTTGCAAATTGTGTACCTCAAAAAACGTGACCATGCTTCATCTGAGATAAAATCTGCTCTTGAAATGCAGTTCATTTTCATTCCATCCATAAAGCGTACTTTCTTTTCGGACACACAATTTTTATCTTCATCCTGCATACGTTTTCTAAAAATATAAAATCTTTTAAAATTTATTTTTCTTTGAAACTCACTAATTTAAGTAAAAGTATAAAGTACCTTTTCAAAGAGATCTCCTTATTATTAATTGATTCTTCTTCATTATTTTGAGACGTTTCAACTTCATCCTTATTATCTAATAAAGATTCTGTTTTACATGGCTTTGCACAAATTATATTATTAAAGGTAGAGTTAGTAGCGTTGATATCTTCATTGGATTCAATTATATTAGGAATATATTCTGTTTGTTTTGATAACTCCATTTGCATCTTCTCGTTACTATTTGGCAAAGCAATAGTATTTGTTATATTGCACAACACTTTTGTACATCCAACATTTGGTATTGCATTTGATAAAAGCCTTCTAATGTGAGTGTAACCATCAGTTTTATGATATGAATAAGATTCAAAATGATCACTACATACTCTTGAATTAGTAGTTACAGAAGTTACTCCAGTAACCTGCTTCCATTTTTCTCTTAAATTAAGATTATTGGGAAATCTACAATTATACAAAACCATTATTCAACCAAACATTATTAAAACATGAGTGACTTTCTAAATAAACTAAATTCTAAATGCATATTTTCAAAATAATATGAGAAGTGAACAGTATTATACATATTGAACATATTTTGAAAACATTAGTTAAGTCTTATTAAGTGTGTTATACATAAATTACAATAAATTTATTCTTACTTGTGAAAGCTACGTGTGTCATCACCAGGAACAGGCTGCTTTTTACATACAACACAAGTTTTTGTCATGTTGTTAATAAAAAAACATTTATTTTAATTCATAAATTTACTTCATAAATTATAAAATAATATTATAACTATAACTATTAAGTAAAAAGTAACTATTTATATTAGGTTATAAAGTCAATTTTTTCATCTTGTCTGTAGACTTGTATACAGCGCAGAGCGCGCATGCGCACCAACAGACAGAGACAGAGAGGGCCCCGCGATATTCTTTCTCTTTCTACCAATAGGACGAATTTTTCCTTGTCTCCCCTACTCTATATGTAATATCTCTATGGCGTTATCGCGTTAAATATTGCGTTGCGACTTGCGGTAGCTATGCGGCGCCACTGTTTCGAAAAATAGTGGGGATAGATTGCCGGCAAGTCCGGCTGTCCGGCAACGAAGACGATATATATAGATATACTATCTTACCTTTGGTGCCGGCAGTCTACAGTCTACACGGAGTATAACTGGTGACATAACCTCTTCTAACAACGTACTGTGTTTTTTTATTTGAATAGATTTTTAAATTTCCGGCTGACAACAACGGTGAGTTATAAATTATTAAAATTAATTTTTTTCAACAACGGGCCGAAACTGTCACTTTCGCTCCCGGCGCCCGAATCGCGAAGTTGGAATTTCGGCCTCGTTGTTGAAAAAAATAGTATACACACCACGGGAGGTAAAATGGCGACCCAATAGCACCAATACTTTACCTCCCTAGATGTGTAATATACTATATTGATTCATGTTTCCGTCGTTGTTTGTTAAGACTATTTTTCTCAATTATCGATATACACTGAGCAAAAGGTTGTCTTGTTTAAACGCTAGAAATATGAGTTCAATTAAAATTGGTACGCATAGTGGTACTTTTCATTGCGATGAAGTCCTGGCGTGTTACATGATTAAATTACTTCCACGTTACAAAGATGCTACAATCGTAAGGTGATCTATTAATCAATACCTCTATAATCTGTACATTGTTATATATTTTTTTTTAACAAATCTTCAACTCATTTACTTTTAGGAGCAGAGATTTAACTGTTTTGGATACATGTGACATTGTTGTTGACGTTGGAGGAGTATATGATCCTTCTAAGCATCGATACGATCATCATATGAGGTATTTTTATTATATTGCAATTGTGAATTTAAAGCGCACTACAATCAATTTTATTTTAGGGAATTCAAGGAATCTCTCAGTACTGTGATAAACAAACCAGACTACGACTCAACTATTAAACTGAGTAGCGCAGGATTAATTTATTGCCATTTTGGATTAGAAATAATTAAACATTTAGTACCTTCGTTGAATGAAAATGATTTAGAAGTAATATTCAAAAAAGTTTACTATAGATTTATTCAAGAAATTGATGCACTAGACAATGGAGTTGAAATGTTCAACGGTGAACCATTGTATGTTTTTAAAATAATTGTGAACTTATCAATCCACAATTAATAAATTAAATAATTCTTTTATCAAATATACTCAAAAAAATTAATTTTATTTCTATAGAATTGTTGTTTGTTTCTTATTTTATACTGGTAATAAATTAGTAAAATATTAATTTTTGTAGGTATCGTATATCAACAGATTTATGCTCTAGAGTTAGTAGGCTCAATATTCAATGGAACACACCGCACTTAAAAGAAGAAGAACAATTTCAAAAAGCTTTAGACTTGGTAGGCAAAGAATTCACATATTTTGTTGAGAGTAGTGCTTTATGCTGGCTACCAGCTAGGTCCTTAGTAAAGGAAGCTATTCAAAATCGTCATCAGGTATACCAAAATTTTCTTATTTTGAGATTAAATTCCCTCTTTTAACTTATAGCAATAATTAATACAAAATAATTAACGTAAACTTTCAACCAACTATGCAATATAATTAATAGTTAGTTTAACAACTATTTAGAAATGATAGAACATAACAATTTTTTTTCTTGGATGGTTTAAAAAAGTGAATTTTTTTATAAATATTCTAAAGTCTTAATACAATTTATAATTTGAATACAGTCATGGATAGTTGTTATTGGCATTTTTAATTGTATATTGTAGAAAATGCTATGTCAATCTATGTTATTGAAAATTTATTCTTGCATGCCCTCTTTTACATATAGAGAACTTGTGAAACAACAGTATAAATTAGCATTTTTTGAAAGACTCCTAAATAGAAACGTTATGCGTCATTTATTTTTCTCTACTTAATAATGTATTAAGTACATTGTAATACTGTAACAATATATTACTTATCTCAGATTGACCCAAGCGGTGAAATCATAGAACTGACTAAAGCAATTCCATGGAAAGAACATCTCTTCAGTATCGAGAAAGAATTAAACATAGACCCTAAAATTAAATACGTAATTTTCCAAGACAATACGTATAGAGTACAAGCGATACCGCGTCAACATGGCAGTTTTATATGCAGGTAATGAAAAACTATAATTACTTTATATACAAATTGTTTAGAAAGTAAAATCGCAAAAAATAGAACTTTCTCAATTTTAATTTTTCAGATTATTTTTACCCGAAGAGTGGGCTGGCCTGCGAGACGACGAGCTTAGTTCAGTTTCGGGAATAAAAGACTGTGTGTTCGTGCATTCCGTACGGTTTATCGGAGGAAACAAAACACGAGAAGGCGCGTTAGAAATGGCTCGACAAGCTCTGAAGATTGGTCGAACTAAAAAAGAATAAATGGATTAATTATTAAATGTTTTTTTTGTTTCTAATTAAAATGAATAATATGTTCTTTAAATAATAAATGTATTACATTGCGAAGAGTACAAGAGTTGAATTATTATTATTTTGGTAAAATAAGAAAGTTTATATCGTAAAGGACGTGAGGACATTGATATTGGTATCACATTTAAGACAAGTAGTTGCGATTATGCTGGTATTGAACTACCAGTCCACATACTGGGAATATTTTAACTTGTACAAATAATGAGCGATCCTCAAAAACCCTAGTTTGCTCATTTATCTCGAAAGCGACGTATTGGCAAAATATTCGCGGTGGTCATATATCATCCTTCTAAAGCTATATCTATCAAAGCTGCTAAAAATTTATAGAGTTAGAAAGTTAAATGTGTGTGTTTTTTAGTTATAAGTTGACTGGCCGTAATCCAAGTAAATCAATTATATATTATCGAAAATAGCAATATAAGAATAATGTAACTTAATGAATTAAGTAAGATTTGAATTGATTAATATGTCTAAATTAAATAATAAGTAAATTTAAATCGGTTTTGATAGGGCAGCTTCATCGTCGGAGCATACCGTACGATACTGAATTTGTTCGTTTGAATGAATCTACTGGTTTAGTATACGTGGGGAGCAAAGGATAATAAAAAGACAAAGTGGTATTGATAATTAGTTCCATGTAATGTCAAACAAATGTACAATCGAGATCATCAAAATAAAAGTGTTCGAGGTTGAAAATGAGGATGGAGAGTGAGATGGAGAGAACTAGGCGTAATAGGATGTTGTCGTGGTAGTATATGTCGAGTTCTCGAGTTCTCGATGACGATGATACGACGGCGTCCTCGAAGGGGATGCGCGTGCAGGTTGGCTCAGTGTTGGGCTGCAGCGTGAGCAGCAAAGTGGGCGGCCTTGGCTGCGGCGACTTCCGGTGTGTCGACGACGTTTCCGTCGGGACCAATAGGCGCCGTGTACGGGTATCCGTACGCGTAGTACGGAGAGACCGCGAGTGCTCCGTACGGTTTCAAGGAAGCCTGCAACGAGTTTTTAAACAAAACGACGAGGTGTAATCGCTTCGAGCTACCTTTTTTATTTTACCGCGTGTACTTCCAGTAAACACCCTCATTTAACTTATAGCAATAATTAATACAAAATAATTAACGTAAACTTTCAACCAACTATGCAATATAATTAATAGTTAGTTTAACAACTATTTAGAAATGATAGAACATAACAATTTTTTTTCTTGGATGGTTTAAAAAAGTGAATTTTTTTATAAATATTCTAAAGTCTTAATACAATTTATAATTTGAATACAGTCATGGATAGTTGTTATTGGCATTTTTAATTGTATATTGTAGAAAATGCTATGTCAATCTATGTTATTGAAAATTTATTCTTGCATGCCCTCTTTTACATATAGAGAACTTGTGAAACAACAGTATAAATTAGCATTTTTTGAAAGACTCCTAAATAGAAACGTTATGCGTCATTTATTTTTCTCTACTTAATAATGTATTAAGTACATTGTAATACTGTAACAATATATTACTTATCTCAGATTGACCCAAGCGGTGAAATCATAGAACTGACTAAAGCAATTCCATGGAAAGAACATCTCTTCAGTATCGAGAAAGAATTAAACATAGACCCTAAAATTAAATACGTAATTTTCCAAGACAATACGTATAGAGTACAAGCGATACCGCGTCAACATGGCAGTTTTATATGCAGGTAATGAAAAACTATAATTACTTATATACAAATTGTTTAGAAAGTAAAATCGCAAAAAATAGAACTTTCTCAATTTTAATTTTCAGATTATTTTTACCCGAAGAGTGGGCTGGCCTGCGAGACGACGAGCTTAGTTCAGTTTCGGGAATAAAAGACTGTGTGTTCGTGCATTCCGTACGGTTTATCGGAGGAAACAAAACACGAGAAGGCGCGTTAGAAATGGCTCGACAAGCTCTGAAGATTGGTCGAACTAAAAAAGAATAAATGGATTATTATTAAATGTTTTTTTTGTTTCTAATTAAAATGAATAATATGTTCTTTAAATAATAAATGTATTACATTGCGAAGAGTACAAGAGTTGAATTATTATTATTTGGTAAAATAAGAAAGTTTATATCGTAAAGGACGTGAGGACATTGATATTGGTATCACATTTAAGACAAGTAGTTGCGATTATGCTAGTATTGAACTACCAGTCCACATACTGGAATATTTTAACTTGTACAAATAATGAGCGATCCTCAAAAAACCCTAGTTTGCTCATTTATCTCGAAAGCGACGTATTGGCAAAATATTCGCGGTGGTCATATATCATCCTTCTAAAGCTATATCTATCAAAGCTGCTAAAAATTTATAGAGTTAGAAGTTAAATGTGTGTGTTTTTTAGTTATAAGTTGACTGGCCGTAATCCAAGTAAATCAATTATATATTATCGAAAATAGCAATATAAGAATAATGTAACTTAATGAATTAAGTAAGATTTGAATTGATTAATATGTCTAAATTAAATAATAAGTAAATTTAAATCGGTTTTGATAGGGCAGCTTCATCGTCGGAGCATACCGTACGATACTGAATTGTTCGTTTGAATGAATCTACTGGTTTAGTATACGTGGGGAGCAAAGGATAATAAAAAGACAAAGTGGTATTGATAATTAGTTCCATGTAATGTCAAACAAATGTACAATCGAGATCATCAAAATAAAAGTGTTCGAGGTTGAAAATGAGGATGGAGAGTGAGATGGAGAGAACTAGGCGTAATAGGATGTTGTCGTGGTAGTATATGTCGAGTTCTCGAGTTCTCGATGACGATGATACGACGGCGTCCTCGAAGGGGATGCGCGTGCAGGTTGGCTCAGTGTTGGGCTGCAGCGTGAGCAGCAAAGTGGGCGGCCTTGGCTGCGGCGACTTCCGGTGTGTCGACGACGTTTCCGTCGGGACCAATAGGCGCCGTGTACGGGTATCCGTACGCGTAGTACGGAGAGACCGCGAGTGCTCCGTACGGTTTCAAGGAAGCCTGCAACGAGTTTTTAAACAAAACGACGAGGTGTAATCGCTTCGAGCTACCTTTTTTATTTTACCGCGTGTACTTCCAGTAAACACCCTCATTTCCCAAGGAATTTAACGTAAAATTTGTAAAGCTTCTCCGTCAAATGCGTCTATATACATTTTATTTACAGGTACGAATATTAGAGATTTTGTTGCATTGAAAATTGTTTGGAAATTAATAATAAAATCATAAAGGGTATAAAGTTAAGTACTTTTTTTTATATTTTGATATTCTGTATAGATACACATTATACTTATTATACCGAACGATCATCGAATTTTCAATGCAACATTTTTATGCGTATACGAGAAGAGTAATTGCTTATTGTCAAGTATAAAAAAAGCTATCGCTTCACCTCAAAAGTTTATCATAATAAAAATCTTAATAATCGAGGAATAAAAAATTATTTAATAAAAAGATCGCGTGGATAATATTTTCCGAGATATTAAAAAAAGAAAGGGGAAAATTTATTAGCTATAGAGTAATTTTTACTCTTACTAAAATTTAGTTTGCGTATAATCTAGGATATTTATCTGGGCGTAGGAAATTATTCGAAGGTGCAGTACGTAGCAGTGAATATAGTATAGGTATAGGTATAGGTATAAAGAAAATAGGTGTACCTCGTAAGCTGGTGCGTTGTAGAAGAGAGGTGCAGCGTACGGGAATTGAAGGTACTGGTTGTAGGGTATGCGACCAAGGGTGTTCCTCGCGGCTTCGTAGTTGTATCGCGCGAGGTGGGCAGCTTTAGCGGCGGCTACCTCGGGGTGTCCCTCGGGAGGAGCGCACCGGCCATGCAGTGACCGGCCAACGCTACGACGAATAAAGCGATCTAGAAAAAACACCGATCGATATATTATTATTACATTTACAATGGTATACCTATTCAAGTATTTTTATATAATACACTTTTCGCATACATATATATCCATATATTTTGGTGTAATTCCAAATAATCGTATTTTACTATTAATTATTTGAATTTCATTTGAAATTTTTATTTCATGGTATATGGCTGCTAATGCGTATATAAACAATTTAACGATTTCTCGTCCAAGTATTTATTAATTTTTTAACTTTATTCCAATTAATTCATTTATTAACATTCGAAAGGTTAAATTTAATTGTCACGAAAAGTAATTAGAAGTATCAGTTAAATTTAGAGGAAAACGATTTATTATTAATAATTAATAATGTGATTTCGTGAAAAAATTGCACCTATATGCACTATTTGTTTGGAACGGAATTTTTTGAATTAATAAATTGTGACACTCCGTTATTATGATTGTTGAGCTTTATAGTACACTGTAATAGAAAATAATAGTAGTAGAAATGAGAAAAGACGATTCTATATAAATACAGTTGGAATCGAACACAGTTGCAAATGAAAATATTTAAAATATTTATTTAAAAACATTAAATTATTAATCGGTATGTAAATGTAATGTACGATCAATAAAAGTTAGAAATTAAATGTGTGTGTTTTTTAGTTATAAGTTGACTGGCCGTAATCCAAGTAAATCAATTATATATTATCGAAAATAGCAATATAAGAATAATGTAACTTAATGAATTAAGTAAGATTTGAATTGATTAATATGTCTAAATTAAATAATAAGTAAATTTAAATCGGTTTTGATAGGGCAGCTTCATCGTCGGAGCATACCGTACGATACTGAATTTGTTCGTTTGAATGAATCTACTGGTTTAGTATACGTGGGGAGCAAAGGATAATAAAAAGACAAAGTGGTATTGATAATTAGTTCCATGTAATGTCAAACAAATGTACAATCGAGATCATCAAAATAAAAGTGTTCGAGGTTGAAAATGAGGATGGAGAGTGAGATGGAGAGAACTAGTCGTAATAGGATGTTGTCGTGGTAGTATATGTCGAGTTCTCGAGTTTCTCGATGACGATGATACGACGGCGTCCTCGAAGGGGATGCGCGTGCAGGTTGGCTCAGTGTTGGGCATGCAGCGTGAGCAGCAAAGTGGGCGGCCTTGGCTGCGGCGACTTCCGGTGTGTCGACGACGTTTCCGTCGGACCAATAGGCGCCGTGTACGGGTATCCGTACGCGTAGTACGGAGAGACCGCGAGTGCTCCGTACGGTTTCAAGAAGCCTGCAACGAGTTTTTAAACAAAACGACGAGGTGTAATCGCTTCGAGCTACCTTTTTTAGTTTACCGCGTGTACTTCCATAAACACCCTCATTTCCCAAGGAATTTAAAACGTAAAATTTTGTAAAAGCTTCTCCGTCAAAATGCGTCTATATACATTTTATTTACAGGTACGAATATTAGAGATTTTGTTGCATTGAAAAATTGTTTGGAATTAATAATAAAATCATAAAGGGTATAAAGGTAAGTACTTTTTTTATATTTTGATATTCTGTATAGATACACATTATACTTATTACCGAACGATCATCGAATTTTCAATGCAACATTTTTATGCGTATACGAGAAGAGTAATTGCTTATTGTCGAGTATAAAAAAAAGCTATCGCTTCACCTCAAAAGTTTATCATAATAAAATCTATATAATCGAGGAATAAAAATTATTTAAATAAAAAGATCGCGTGGATAATATTTTCCGAGATATTAAAAAAAGAAAGGGGAAAATTTATTAGCTATAGAGTAATTTTTACTCTTTACTAAAATTTAGTTTGTGCGTAAATTTATTAACAAAGAGCGTATAATCTAGGATATTTATCTGGGCGTAGGAAATACACAAGTTAAAGCTTTTTATTCGAAGGTGCAGTACGTAGCAGTGAATATAGGTATAGTTATAGGTATAGGTATAGGTATAAAGAAAATAGGTGTACCTCGTAAGCTGGTGCGTTGTAGAAGAGAGGTGCAGCGTACGGGAATTGAAGGTACTGGTTGTAGGGTATGCGACCAAGGGTGTTCCTCGCGGCTTCGTAGTTGTATCGCGCGAGGTGGGCAGCTTTAGCGGCGGCTACCTCGGGGTGTCCCTCGGGAGGAGCGCACCGGCCATGCAGTGACCGGCCAACGCTACGACGAATAAAGCGATCTAGAAAAAACACCGATCGATATATTATTATTACATTTTACAGTGGTATACCTAGTTCAAGTATTTTTATATAATACACTTTTCGCATACATATATATCCATATATTTTTTGGTATAATTCCAAATAATCGTATTTCACTATTATATTATTTGAATTTCATTTGAATTTTATTTTCATGGTATATGGCTGCTAATGCGTAATAAACAATTTAACGATTTCTCGTCCAAGTATTTATTAATTTTTTTAACTTTTATCCAATTAATTAATTATTAACATTCGAAAGGTTAAATTTAATTGTCACGAAAAGTAATTAGAAATATCAGTTAAATTTAGAGGAAAACGATTTTATTAATAATTAATAATGTGATTTCGTGAAAAAATTGCACCTATAGGCACTATTTGTTTGGAACGGAATTTTTTGAATTAATAAATTGTGGACACTCCGTTATTATGATTGTTGAGCTTTATAGTACACTGTATAGAAATAATAGTAGTAGAATGAGAAAAGACGATTCTATATAAATACAGTTGGATCGAACACAGTTGCAAATGAAAATATTTAAAATAGTTTATTTAAAAACATTAAATTATTAATCGGTATGAAATGTATGTACGATCAATAAAATTGTAACGGCGTTAGAAATAATAGTTTCCGAAGTATAATTGATCGTTGAACTCGAAAATTTAGTAAAAAGTGTGATGATATTATTAAAAAGAACGAAAATGTTAAGCCGTTGCCGATCGTTTGAAAAATGTTAAAAATAAAATGAATAAATATCGTATATCGGCGGCATCCAAAGATATAAAATCGAGGCTGATTTGAAAAAGGTAAAATGCATAAGTGTATAACGTATAGGATTATAAGTATACTAATTAAGTTAGAGTGTAAGTTAAGTATAAAGTTTAATCGAATATAGACTTACGATAGCCTTCATTGTTGAGGTAAAAGAGGAAAGGGTCTGTCAAAGTCTCTGGAGAGGATGCACCAAATGCTCAATGACTCTCTGGTCGGTCCGGCTTTATATATCTATAGAGCTTCTGGTAGGGGAGATGATGGTGAAACCCGGTATTCACTTTGTCCGTCCCACAGCTCCGGTATAAGATCGAACGCGCGCCTCCAAGGGGAAGGGATACGGCGGTCGCAACATACCACCGAGGCACCGATATAATGTTACTGCCTCCTCACGCGCG
Source organism: Theocolax elegans (assembly GCA_026168455.1). Taxonomy (NCBI): domain Eukaryota; kingdom Metazoa; phylum Arthropoda; class Insecta; order Hymenoptera; family Cerocephalidae; genus Theocolax; species Theocolax elegans. The sequence goes on along the minus strand of CM047428.1, from coordinate 87,220,133 downwards.
CTACGCCCTCGAGCGATCTTTCTATATATATGATACATACATTCGAATGCACGCACGCACACGCACGCACACGCACGCGTTCGACGGGCAGACACCTCCTCTGACATTGACATTACCGCGGTTCGGCGACTTCGGCGTTAACGACACACAATACCATCGCTCGCCCGAGGTCAGGACTCAGGACTCAGGATTCATTCCCTTCCTATCTATACCCCCCATTTGTTTATTTTTATTAAAATATAACGTACGCAGGCGAAACTACCACGTACACGAGGGAAAGGTGCGAGAGGCGAGAGCTCGTTTCAAAACGGATCAAACGAATACCCACGTGGAATTTACCGTAAGGTTACCTTTTTTTTCTTCGCTTCTTATTTCTGACAGCGACAGCTCGTTATGCGTACGTTACCATATTTGCGACATCGATCGGTCCGTCTGCAGTGTATATATTTTTTTCTTCAACTTTGAGACGAGCGAGTTACGGAAGGTCGGCTTCTTTCCGGAATTGTATAAACTCAACGACGAGGTGTAATCGCTTCGAGCTACCTTTTTTATTTTACCGCGTGTACTTCCAGTAAACACCCTCATTTCCCAAGGAATTTAACGTAAAATTTGTAAAGCTTCTCCGTCAAATGCGTCTATATACATTTTATTTACAGGTACGAATATTAGAGATTTTGTTGCATTGAAAATTGTTTGGAAATTAATAATAAAATCATAAAGGGTATAAAGTTAAGTACTTTTTTTTATATTTTGATATTCTGTATAGATACACATTATACTTATTACCGAACGATCATCGAATTTTCAATGCAACATTTTTATGCGTATACGAGAAGAGTAATTGCTTATTGTCAAGTATAAAAAAAAGCTATCGCTTCACCTCAAAAGTTTATCATAATAAAAATCTTAATAATCGAGGAATAAAAATTATTTAAATAAAAAGATCGCGTGGATAATATTTTCCGAGATATTAAAAAAAGAAAGGGGAAAATTTATTAGCTATAGAGTAATTTTTACTCTTTACTAAAATTTAGTTTGCGTATAATCTAGGATATTTATCTGGGCGTAGGAAATTATTCGAAGGTGCAGTACGTAGCAGTGAATATAGGTATAGGTATAGGTATAGGTATAAAGAAAATAGGTGTACCTCGTAAGCTGGTGCGTTGTAGAAGAGAGGTGCAGCGTACGGGAATTGAAGGTACTGGTTGTAGGGTATGCGACCAAGGGTGTTCCTCGCGGCTTCGTAGTTGTATCGCGCGAGGTGGGCAGCTTTAGCGGCGGCTACCTCGGGGGTGTCCCTCGGGAGGAGCGCACCGGCCATGCAGTGACCGGCCAACGCTACGACGAATAAAGCGATCTAGAAAAAACACCGATCGATATATTATTATTACATTTACAATGGTATACCTATTCAAGTATTTTTATATAATACACTTTTCGCATACATATATATCCATATATTTTTGGTATAATTCCAAATAATCGTATTTCACTATTATATTATTTGAATTTCATTTGAATTTTTATTTTCATGGTATATGGCTGCTAATGCGTATAATAAACAATTTAACGATTTCTCGTCCAAGTATTTATTAATTTTTTTAACTTTTATCCAATTAATTCATTTATTAACATTCGAAAGGTTAAATTTAATTGTCACGAAAAGTAATTAGAAGTATCAGTTAAATTTAGAGGAAACGATTTATTATTAATAATTAATAATGTGATTTCGTGAAAAAATTGCACCTATATGCACTATTTGTTTGGAACGGAATTTTTTTGAATTAATAAATTGTGACACTCCGTTATTATGATTGTTGAGCTTTATATTACACTGTATAGAAAATAATAGTAGTAGAAATGAGAAAAGACGATTCTATATAAATACAGTTGATCGAACACAGTTGCAAATGAAAATATTTAAAATGTTTATTTAAAAACATTAAATTATTAATCGGTATGTAAATGTATGTACGATCAATAAAATTGTAAAGGCGTTAGAAATAAATAGTTCCGAAGTATAATTGATCGTTGAACTCGAAAATTTAGTAAAAAGTGTGATGATATTATTAAAAAGAACGAAAAGGTAAGCCGTTGCCGATCGTTTGAAAAATGTTAAAATATAAAATGAATAAATATCGTATATCGGCGGCATCCAAAGATATAAAATCGAGGCTGATTTGAAAAAGGTAAAATGCATAAGTGTATAACGTATAGGATATAAGTATACTAATTAAGTTAGAGTGTAAGTTAAGTATAAAGTTTAATCGAATATAGACTTACGATAGCCTTCATGTTGAGTAAAAGAGGAAAGGGTCTGTCAAAGTCTCTGGAGGAGATGCACCAAATGCTCAATGACTCTCTGGTCGGTCCGGCTTTATATATCTATAGGAGCTTCTGGTAGGGGAGATGATGGTGAGAACCCGGTATTCACTTTGTCCGTCCACACAGCTCACGGTATAAGATCGGAACGCGCGCCTCCAAGGGGAAGGGATACGGCGTCGCAACATACCACCGAGGCACCGAGTATAATGTTACTGCCTCCTCACGCGCGCTACGCCCTCGAGCGATCTTTCTATATATATGATACATACATTCGAATGCACGCACGCACACGCACGCACACGCACGCGTTCGACGGGCAGACACCTCCTCTGACATTGACATTACCGCGGTTCGGCGACTTCGGCGTTAACGACACACAATACCATCGCTCGCCCGAGGTCAGGACTCAGGACTCAGGATTCATTCCCTTCCTATCTATACCCCCCATTTGTTTATTTTTATTAAAATATAACGTACGCAGGCGAAACTACCACGTACACGAGGGAAAGGTGCGAGAGGCGAGAGCTCGTTTCAAAACGGATCAAACGAATACCCACGTGGAATTTACCGTAAGGTTACCTTTTTTTTCTTCGCTTCTTATTTCTGACAGCGACAGCTCGTTATGCGTACGTTACCATATTTGCGACATCGATCGGTCCGTCTGCAGTGTATATATTTTTTTCTTCAACTTTGAGACGAGCGAGTTACGGAAGGTCGGCTTCTTTCCGGAATTGTATAAACTCAACCGATACGGTTCACTTTTCTACATTGCGTGCGCAACAGGTGCACCCCGAACATCCGTCTCTAATTTTACCGTATATTTCTCTCAAAGAATGGTAACAATTGTTTTTTTTTTCACAAATAAGAATTTTAGTCTATTTCCAAAGCGCAATAATTATTTATACAATTTATATTTTTGTTGTAATATTTCGTCAATTTTTTTCATAGGCTGAGAAAATTCATGCATTACCATAGTTTATTATAAAAAGTATTACATTATGGAGAATTTATGGCTAATTAGTTCCCTTGCAGATTTTATATAGATTTTTAATAGTTAACTTTTCTCATTTTATATATCGCTATCCTTTTTATCATGCGCGTCCTCTTTCCTAGCATATAATTGTTACCTCCTGTTAGATAATATAATTAATAATTATATCGTAGGCCGCGACGAAGAAGATACTAACTCGCATTCGACTGAAATAGGGTTAACTCGGCGCATTTTGCTAAGAAAAGAGCCCTGGTAAAAAAGTAGCGCAGATTCTGACCAGAATTTCTGGTCAACACATGTTAAATTGGTGTATATTTAGAAATTCTGCAAATTTTCCGAAAAGGATGTCTAGCAATAACTTATTTTCAAAAATGTTTACTAGAAATTCTGACCATAAATAGGCTCAATTTTCTACCAGGGAGGCTATTTCATTTTTTTCCAGAATTTAAATAATCTCTCTCATTTGAATTTTTTATCTCCTCGGCAACGCGAGATCCTACAACGCACACTCGGAGCCGAGATTTGCTTCAATTTTAATAAAATATATAAACTATATTTTGAAACCATATCAGTAAAACCAACTTCAAAGTATTAACTACAAACTTTGTATGCAAATTACCGCTTTCTTGAACGAGATCTGAACCCATAAAAACAGAAAAATTATTCGTTTTTTTATTCAAAATAGTTATTTACGTATATTTAATTAACAATTAATTATTTCCCAAAAATCTCTATTCTATTTGTTTTTGAACGACGTATGTGATTTCAAGATTTTTCGTACAATTTTAAAACTTTAGAAATTTTCTATTCAACAAAAATAGTATTATTATGGTTTATATAGCTATTATAGCTAATGAGAAATAATAAATGATTTTTCTAGAGATAAATCAACCATTTATTTCAATATTATGTAAAAAGTGATGAATAAAAACATTACATTTTTTTTAAGATTTATTTAATGATACAAACATCAAATAAGTGTATTCGTCTAATTTTCGCTACAAAAAAAGCTAATGCGAGCTCTCAAAACTTTACCAAATGGCTAGTTTTAAAAAATAATAAATATTTGAGAATTGTAGTATCTATTTTTAGTTTATTATTATTATTGATATTTATTATGAAAAAAATGAAAAATTTTAAATGTCAGATTTTTGGCAATTTACAGATTTTTATAAGTTTTGGTTAACGAATACTCGGATTTTTCCTTGAGTTTACATACTAAAAAATTAACTAACCTTTTTACTTAAGATACTAAATATTATCTAATTTAAGTACCTAACTTATATATTTTCAGGCTAATATAGTTTCTAAAGTCGGTTAATCGTCAGCTTAAGACGTTAATAAAAACGTAAAATGTTGTATTATTTATCAAAATAACTAATTAAATATTATTAGAATAATATACTAATAAAAATGATGATTATTAATTATTACCAATCACGTTGTTCAAGTCCATTCTCTTCATCTAATAACCTAATAATAGATGAAAACTAGCAAGTTATTGCAATAAGCTATTCTTATATTTCATAAAATTTTGTTATTAAACTTTAAAATTTTACATGTACAAACTAAATCAAATAAATAATTTTAATCGAAATAACTAAATATGATTTTTCTCCCAAAATTATCTAATGATTGGCAAAAGGCCATGACCATCTTATAGTTAATTCTAGTAATCTAAACTAATAATTACTTAAAAATCCGTCGCATATTCTAGCAGGGTGAGGGTGATCATTGATGATGTTCCTATACTTACTAAGTATTGTTTAAAATATTTTTGTATGTACATACAAAAATCATTACTATTTGTATATCAATTAATTAAACAATAATAATTAGCATATACCTACATATATTATAGTGTACATAAAATAAATTTTCTTTATAGATTTTATTAAAAGTAATTATAATTGAAGGTTACTTAGCGTACATCTAAATAAATATTATAAATAATGCTAAATTAATTAATCGGTATAATTATGGTAGGTATAATTAATAAGTAATTAATTACATTTACTAGATTTCACGGTTTAACAAACAAATATTATTTTCCTTTCTTGTGAAACGTGTGTATATATATAGCAATAAGCGAATAAACGTGAAGAGAACTTTATAAAACGAAATTAAAGATAATTTATCGTGTATTCTTATATATATTTATCTATTGTAATAAATATTTTCTGTAAGAATCTTGAATTGACATATAGGTATGTCCGAGAGAAAAACGCGTGGTCTCAAAAGAGATCGATTGATAATTTAAAAATTAAAAAATGAATTATCAGAATGAATTAACCGTGCGTTTCGATAAACTGTACAAAATACAACATAAACACGTGCATTATCTTAAAATATCACGTAAATATATGTATGTAAAGGTATGCGTAAACGAACAGAAAAAATAAATAAAGAAAGAGTAAATTTGTATACGGAAAATCAAGTGGGGCATAATACGTTATTGCTCGAGTGAATATTGGAAGAACCAGTTGAGTCGAGAGCGTCATTCACATCCGGGATAGAGTACAACGTGATCTCTTTTTTTTTCCTTTATATGCTCGGGATAACGAGGGCTTGTATTACATTTAAACAGAGTTGCCGATTCAAGTAACGAACCCATAGTTTTTCTTTCCCATGCAATCTGGTTGTTCGCATTTCTTTCTTCTCTCTGTTGTTTTTCGTTCTCTCTTCTTCTTTCTTTTCGATGTAGCTTTCGGTTCGTCAAAAGGTATGCTCTACCTGTATGTATACATTTCCAACGTTTCGTATTTCCGATATATTTAGCAAACTATATTCACCAAATATATTGAGCTTAAATACAATATTTTTCGAACGTAGGTAGACGAATATGCCTTGGGTTACTTTTTTCAAAATCTAATTGAATTGTTTTTTCTAATATGTAAAAAATTGTACATTGTGTGTAGTATTTATAGTATCAAATCTAATTGATATATCTAACAATCTAATAAGCCCTCCCGACACAAGTGTACTTACAACTACAATTTTATATACGTCTAATAGACCCCTCTTATTTCTCCTTTGCTATAAACGTTGATTACACAAATTTAATAGCACATAACTAGACTCAAATCTGATCCATATTTATAAGCTAAAAATTAGCTCAAACAGAATATAATTTACATTTTAGTCTATTTAATGGTTAAAAATTGGGAGAAAAAACGTTTCACGGGGAGGATAAAAATGGGCGCATTTTTCGCCTATTTTTCACGCATTTTTCGACCATTCCATTAAAAATCTATATTTATTACCTACTAAATGGAATACGATTTCTAATCATAATGATAACTTTCAGGAATCTCAAAAATTGAAGCTCAATCTCGAAATTCTGAGAAAATTTCGATCTTGATCAAATTATAAAAAAAGTCATAAATTTCATACAAAACCCGTAATGGCTGATCATTTGATATGATACATATACCTTTCTTCAACATCAAAATTACATAGAATAATAACGCATAATTTGGATTTGAATTGAAATTATATCATGCTAACAACAAGATTAATGAAACATTTGTATTATACGCATAGACATATCACTTCGTGATAATTTCGTGATAATGTGATGGGGATGAGGATAAAAGTTAAATAAAGTATAATAATATTTAGTTCGTATAAATGAAGTCGATCACGCCTGTAATCAGGCAACTCGAGGTACTTGAGCTCGCGTATGCAGCCCGTTAAATAAGCGCCTTTAGTCGAGCAACCCTTTCGTAATTATTCACGAGACGGTTGCGCGCGTATCGTTCGAACAGCATTCGGTATAATTTTTAATTAGAAAATATTTTTAATTCTATTTATTTCAGTGGCATCTCTTCGATATGGGTGTACGATGTGTATCGAGGACTCGTAAATTACGTAATATAGCATTTAAATTATTTTGTATGTATGTACAAAAATCATTACTATTTGTATATCAATTAATTAAACAATAATAATTGGCATATACCTACATATATTATAGTGTACATAAAATAAATTTTCTTTATAGATTTTATTAAAAGCAATTATAATTGAAGGTTACTTAGCGTACATCTAAATAAATATTATAAATAATGCTAAATTAATTAATCGGTATAATTATGGTAGGTATAATTAATAAGTAATTAATTACATTTACTAGATTTCACGGTTTAACAAACAAATATTATTTTCCTTTCTTGTGAAACGTGTGTATATATATAGCAATAAGCGAATAAACGTGAAGAGAACTTTATAAAACGAAATTAAAGATAATTTATCGTGTATTCTTATATATATTTATCTATTGTAATAAATATTTTCTGTAAGAATCTTGAATTGACATATAGGTATGTCCGAGAGAAAAACGCGTGATCTCAAAAGAGATCGATTGATAATTTAAAAATTAAAAAATGAATTATCAGAATGAATTAACCGTGCGTTTCGATAAACTGTACAAAATACAACATAAACACGTGCATTATCTTAAAATATCACGTAAATATGTGTATGTAAAGGTATGCGTAAACGAACAGAAAAAATAAATAAAGAAAGAGTAAATTTGTATACGGAAAATCAAGTGGGGCATAATACGTTATTGCTCGAGTGAATATTGGAAGAACCAGTTGAGTCGAGAGCGTCATTCACATCCGGGATAGAGTACAACGTGATCTCTTTTTTTTCCTTTATATGCTCGGGATAACGAGGGCTTGTATTACATTTAAACAGAGTTGCCGATTCAAGTAACGAACCCATAGTTTTTCTTTCCCATGCAATCTGGTTGTTCGCATTTCTTTCTTCTCTCTGTTGTTTTTCGTTCTCTCTTCTTCTTTCTTTTCGATGTAGCTTTCGGTTCGTCAAAAGGTATGCTCTACCTGTATGTATACATTTCCAACGTTTCGTATTTCCGATATATTTAGCAAACTATATTCACCAAATATATTGAGCTTAAATACAATATTTTTCGAACGTAGGTAGACGAATATGCCTTGGGTTACTTTTTTCAAAATCTAATTAAATTGTTTTTTCTAATATGTAAAAAATTGTACATTGTGTGTAGTATTTATAGTATCAAATCTAATTGATATATCTAACAATCTAATAAGCCCTCCCGACGCAGGTGTACTTACAACCACAATTTTATATATGTCTAATAGACCCCTCTTATTTCTCCTTTGGTATAAACGTTGATTACACAAATTTAATAGCACATAACTATAGACTCAAATCTGATCCATATTTATAAGCTAAAAATTAGCTCAAACAGAATATAATTTACATTTTAGTCTATTTAATGGTTAAAAATTGGGAAAAAAGGCGTTTCACGGGGAGGATAAAAATGGGCGCATTTTTCGCCTATTTTTCACGCATTTTTCGACCATTCCATTTAAAATCTATATTTATTACCTACTAAATGGAATACGATTTCTAATCATAATGATAACTTTCAGGAATCTCAAAAATTGAAACTCAATCTCGAAATTCTGAGAAAATTTCGATCTTAATCAAATTATAAAAAAAGTCATAAATTTCATACAAAACCCGTAATGGCTGATCATTTGATATGATACATATACCTTTCTTCAAAATCAAAATTACATAGAATAATAACGCATAATTTGGATTTGAATTGAAATTATATCATGCTAACAACAAGATTAATGAAACATTTGTATTATACGCATAGACATATCACTTCGTGATAATTTCGTGATAATGTGATGGGGATGAGGATAAAAGTTAATAAAGTATAATAATATTTAGTTCGTATAAATGAAGTCGATCACGCCTGTAATCAGGCAACTCGAGGTACTTGAGCTCGCGTATGCAGCGCGTTAAATAAGCGCCTTTAGTCGAGCAACCCTTTCGTAATTATTCACGAGACGGTTGCGCGCGTATCGTTCGAACAGCATTCGGTATAATTTTTTAATTTATAAAATATTTTTAATTCTATTTATTTCCAGTGGCATCTCTTCGATATGGGTGTACGATGTGTATCGAGGACTCGTAAATTACGTAATATAGCATTTAAATTATTTTGTATGTATGTATAAGTTGCATCGTTAATTATAATATCAAAATGCATATACTTATACGATTCCTTCGTAGAAATACAGTGATTCGACATATCGACATATACTAAAGTTAGGAATAACTATTTATATACTTATATAATATGGGATTTTCTATCCACTATTTAAAACAATGGCTACAAATTGTTCCAATATACGGTTGTTACTATTACAATTATGATCAAAGTGTATATAAGTATATGTCGATCGGTAATCGACAATCAGGTAAATATTTTTGTCTTGTACATCTCAGATGTACAGTATATATATTTTCCGATGGATAAACCACCGATTTACCTTCCGATCGGACGACAATCGTCACGCAGAATTCCACGAGTCTGCACGCGCGTGCCTGAACAATATAAGCGTGTAAAATTGTACGTATAGAGAGAGAGAGAGAGAGATACTCGAATCGCTATATAGGCCGTACGCATAATCAACGAAATATTACGGAGCAGGCATAGGTAAGCGCGCGCTTACAGATGGGCGGCACGTAAATTTCCATTATACGTATATATATATGTGTATACATGCATGTGTGTAAATAAATGTGAGTGTGTCTACTCAACATCTCCGCAAGTTGAACAATAGAAAATTCGTGTCCGTGTGCACGAGCAGTGTATAATTGCCGAGTGTTTGCGAGGTGCGTGCAATATGTGCGTAACGTGTATATATGTATATATATATATCGCGTAATACGTGTATGTAGTTCGACATTCGGATCCTTACATCAATTTATTTTTTTTTTTTTATCTCTTTGATATTGAAATTTGGTTTCGGATCGTGAACGCGACGACCAAACACTCGGAATGATTTTTCTTTTAATTAGTGCACGCGCGCGGCCGAAGATAAAAAGTTAATTGAATATTACTCGTTGTTCCAGTCAAATTTATCCGAAAACGCAATTTACAAAGCAAATTTATTTGAATTGATACTCATTGTACATTAAAATTCAGGACAAACTATTTGTTTATTTAACATAGATGACTATATATAAATATAGATTTAGGAATGTGTTCGCGTAACAGCTGCACTTAAACGCATAAAAATATATAAATTAAATTGACCAATCGATATTTCTGTGGTAATGCCGCACTATTTGCTTGGAACTCGGACCTCGGATATTCTATAAATCCTGAGATCACGAACGTTTCCTGTCATTGTCCACATATCAACATTACATGATGTTATACAACATCGATATACGGGCTGATATATTTCTATATAGTATGTGCACTCCATTTTTTACGATAATCAAATAGTCGAGCCCCTGCACCGTAATAAAGTTTACAAATATAATTTATCAAAATTTTATATTTATTTATTTATTTACCAGATTTATAAGTATATAAGATAACTGCATGTAGAGATAAGAATATATTTATCTGTGTAGAGGCCTGGCATTACATAATTACTATTATTGGCATCACAACTTAGAATAACTTACTAAAATACTTAATACAATAAAAAAAAACCAAAATACAAACTCAACAAAAAAGCAACAATTACTCCCAACACCTATTCAATATAATCAGTATACTTCACAGTATTGGTGTTTGCTACCAAAACTTATTTAACATTTGTCTGGATGTAGTATAACTCTCTGTTGTTGCATTTTTATTCCTCGCAAAAATAATTCTTTCGATGTTGTTTAGTCTTGCTGGGTAAGTAAGAGTAGGTACCGCACAAGTAACTCTATAGTCAGGAAACATTTTTTTATCTTGTTTAGATGAACAACATTGACATTTTGAGGTGAAAACAATTTCATAACTACTATACCTTTATACGAAAATTGTTGCTTTAATGGATACACAGAATGTGTAAAAATTTGTTTACCCTTTATTCCTCTATCAAAATAAAAGATTGCTTAGTTTAGACCAATGTAATTAAGGTTACCATATGACATTCGTATGTTGTTATTTTGTTGTATTTTCTTTTGTCTTATACATACTCTAGTATCTCTCATTTTTTACTGTAGTTTGCTACATTATTTTCTATTTTAACAAATACTCTTTCTACAGAAAGTGAAATTTTTTTGTCAATATTATACATATCAGTCTTATAAAAATTCGTGAATTGTCATGTAATGTGGTAACAGACAACAAATCTCGTAATTTTTACTAGACTGAGTTGTAATTTTAATTTCTTTTAATTATTGAAAAAAATATTATTTCTTTCATAAGTATATTACTTGTTTTAGATATTATTTAAGAGTCATGATATTTAAAACATTATGATCAAATTTTATTAATGAAAAAATTTTTGGATGTCACCAGAATTGAATCTGCGAAGTTTGAGTTGAGATTCCAAGTTTTTACCGTATATTGTACCACCGCGTCGCTTACGTGTATTCAACCTAATCGTTCTTTTGAGACGGACAAACGAAAATGCAATGCCAACAAATATTTTTTTAATATAATTTCGTAAACGGTATAGGAAAAAATGTGACTTAGGAAAATTACATGTCTATTTGCAAAATACGCGATTTTCTCAAACTTTACTAGATTTAGTGTAAATTTTACTTGATGTTGTGTATATTTTACTTGGTAGTTTATAAATAATTTTTTGAATTTTTTCGGTCTATGACCATATTACTTGAGAGTTTTGTAATTTTTACTAGACTACTTTGTATACTATTTACAAAAAATTTTTCTTCGTGTAGTTCTTGGTGCATATTTCACTGTAGATCTATTTTCTTTTTTTTCAATATTTTCAACTTTTTCCTTTACAAAATTAATTTGTTTAGCATTTAATAAATATTTATTTTAATTACATTCATTATCGTTATTTACACCACATTCTTTTTTCTGTATTATACTAGTAGTTAGTTTGTTCTCCTCAATTATTGTCACATGGTTAGTTTTAAATTGTTTGCAATCAACATCGAGTTCATACTTACTTTTTATTTTACTTGCTGTGTTTTATACGAAAAAAAATTGGTTTTTATATCTGTTTTGTTCTGCATTTTATTCCAGTTATATTTTGATATGCGCCTATGTAATCTGTTCTTATATAATTCACATAATACATTTGCACAAAAATATGTTCTTATGTCTAGTAATAACTTATCAAGCTTACCACTATCCCGTAGGGCTTCCAATGCAGGTTTCGTACACTCAACAAAAATTACATTATTTACTATTTTACTTTTATACAATTTATTCTTTCCATTTGTATAAGTTTAATATTTGTTTCTATCCAGTTTTTTAATTTAGTTCTAATATATTGTTACTGTTGTTAGAACTTTTACATTATTTTGGTAATGCGTTATGTATTTTTATTGCGACGACATAATTGTTTTTGTTATTTTCAGTATAGGTACAGGTAGATCGTATTAAATTTTAAAATATATAATTAAAAGATGGAAGCTAGATAAAATAAAGAATATATATTATTATATTTAAATAAATAAAATCAAAGCTAGTAAACATTTTTAAATTTTTTGAGATTAAATGGTAGTAGTTAAATAGTTTGTTGCATCAAAAGAAATTCGGAATATCATATAAATAATTCTGCATATTTTTCATTATATTCTATAAAGATGCAAGGACAGGTTAATCTACAGTAAAGTTCAAGTCATCGTAGTAGAGAATACTCCATCTTGACATTAAGGGATAGACTGGCACATATAGTCGTTAAACAAAATTTTTTAGTCATCTGTAACCCTTATTCGACTCGTGACTGCAGTTTATCCGTAATAAGTCGATAAACCTATTATCTGATTACAATACATTTCAAGAAATTAAAAAAAGGAATTAAATGGACGAAAAGTAAGATTGCCAAACTAACTCTTAAAATATGAACGATCACGATACTTAAAAATCGTTTTGATCAACTTTTGAGTTCTTTTGCATTTTATTCACCCCTAAAAAAATGTCACATCCAAGTATTTATGTGCCATTTGGGTTATTGGTATAAGTAATTTAAGAATTTAAAAAAATAAGAAATAAAATATTATGTTTAAATTGTTATTTTTGACCAAATAATCTGAAAAAATATTAATTTTATTAGGACTTTTGTATAAAAGAAAATGTCTCCTCGACAGCTTAAACGAAAAAAATGAATATTTACGTATTATAAATGAACGACGCTTACTGCACAAATAAGTATATAATGGTGAATCGATCAATCAACAAAAAGAAAAGTAATGAATGGGATTATATTCGCGTATATAGGTATATATATATATATATATAAGGATCAGCAAATCGTAAAAGTGCTGACACGTGGAGATTTAAACAATTTGCAGGTATACGTTTCCCTTATCACGGGCATAATCATCGGTAAGTGCAATCCTTGCGCACACCTATATCAATCGCGTATCGCATACATTGGTATATATATATATATATATATATATATATAAAGTTCTGCACGCACGCGTGCGCATTATCGCGGATCGTACAGACCAAGTGCTTTCAGATTATCCCGATTGAAAACTAAAAACACCGGCGTACACATGTACGTATCATTGCATAATTTTTAAATTTATTGTAGCGTATCGCCCGACGTGATGTCTATATATACATTTCACTTCTCACTCTCTGAACGAATCGACACTTTACACCTTGAACGTTTCTCTCTCTCTCTCTCTCTCCTCTTATATACGTATTCATTCACCACTTTTGTTATTAAATTTTTTTTGTGCAATTACCATTTTGCAACGAGAGACTTTCGTTATTTAGTAATGAGGAGCCGTAGTTACGCGGTTTTCCAAATCGATATATACATGTGTGTGTGTGCGTGTGGGTGTGTGGGTGTGTATGCCTCTATTTCGGCACACACGGTGATAATTGAAGAAATCGCTCGTTATACATCGTATACATTGTCTATTTGTTTAACGTTATCTAATATAATGTTAATTGTAATTGACGTATACGGAGAGTTTTATAATATTCTTGTAATTGACATCGACGTGTGGATAGTCAACCGCGCGAGACAAATCCACCCAAATGATTAATATCGGCATTATATATATGTATTAAAAATTGGCGATCGCCGATCGATCAGCTGGTCCGAAGACGTCGATATAATTATCGGCCATTGTTGTGAAATTTATTTGACAGAGGGCAATTTTATATGCATATACATTTTTCTATCTTCATTTTAATATTGTGACCCTTATAGAAGAAATTGTTTGAATTAAAATTGGACACCTGTTTCAGTAGAAATAAAAACTCTTTTTTAGGCATAACTTTTTTTAGCTATTTTTAGTTTAAAACCCTTGACAAATGGATACATTTCCATCAGAATTTTTGAGCAACGAATCCCCTGCGAGTAATGAAGATTAATCGATTTTTTCGAATCTGATCTCTCGTTTAATATACAGAATTAGCATACAATTTTGAAAATTATATTTTAATTAGTTTTCCCACATTTATAATGCTTCAATCTTGATACAATCTTTTATAAATTCGGAAAACTAAAAATTTGTCAAACAGAGTGTTTTAATACTTAACCTTTACTATAACAAACTGTTCTTTTGATTTGAGAGACATTTTTAATACGCCTGAGAAAACTCATGTATCTAAATTAACTTTTATTTAACAAATATATAAGTGATAATAATTTTACACCAGGGACTGTATTAAACAAAAATTTCTTTGATGCACAAAGAGATGTCGACGTATCATTTGTATATTAAAACGATCATATAGCTGGAAATTTAATTATAATTTTTAATAGACTCTCAAGTGTAATGGACAATACGCACGTAAATGTAAATACGACTACGAACCTTCTACGTTCTAATATTTAAAATTGCAAAAAAGCATTTTAATAGCTAACAATTAGCTTACTGTTAACTAATTAATCCATCAAATTTGGCAAGCTCCGAAAATTATTTAACTGCAATGTATAAGTTAATCTTATTTAATTCAATCGTGTAAATAAAATATAGTTGCACCGATGTATATGCAACAATTCACAATTAGTTGAAAAAAGTAGGGTTTGAAAATAATATTATATCTATAAAATGTATACTTTAATTTCTTTTACTTTACATCTGACACGTGTGAAAAGATAAATTTTCAAGCGTCGGTGTCCAGGCATTTGGAATAAAAGGAAATGATAATCCAATACTCCGTGAAATTAATAATACAATTAGAATAATCGCGTTCGATCCATAAACACAAAAAAAGACAAAAGAAGCACATCTTATACGTGTATATGTATATAGGTGAATATCTTTGAGTCGCTTAATCTCGGCGTCAGGTAGAGATTTTTCTTGGTAATCAATCGACACTTACACTCTCCCGTAGCAGGGGGGTACAAACAACAATGGTCATTGCGAAACCGAGGAGCGAGGTTTATCAGCGATTAGTGAAAACGAAAAAAAGAAAAGTTTAACTGGAGCACCGAATAAAAAAGGGGGTATATGCACAATCACCTGCCTCAAATTCCATTAAGAACACACGAGTTACCTTGCAAAAATTGAAATTGCCAATAGCGATTAATTCGATTTCTAATGGAAACTTGTCACGGTTTGACTAATTCGATACCACAATTTTTGTTAAACAATACAATACGAGTTGTACACACATATTTTCACTACGTAATATATATATATATATATATATATACCCGCCGTTACAATTTTGACATTTGCGTCCTATCGGTATTTATATTTATTTAGTTGCCGTTATTTATTTGCTAATCGAGAGGAAATGTCTATAATTATTATTATTATGTGACCAAATTATACATCGATTAAATTTGTAGAGTTGCTTGTAAGAAAACAAAAAAAATGTTATTATATAAATTCTCGCAGCGATAATGATATAACTCGGTTACTCAATATTTATTTCAATAAAATATGTGTATAAGTGATTAGTTGCGTATAGGTCTTTTAGGAAATTGATATAAATACACTTTTTTCATAAATGGGAAATAAATAATATAACTATTAAAAATTTAAGCGGACAAGAAGATTTCTTTTGTTTCTTTGCTTTTCATTTGTTTCGAAAAGAGAGATAAAAGTTTAAAATAATAAAGTTATTTTTGTTAAATAACAACGGTTGTAATATGTTTATACTGGTGTGGTTTCGTTACGCTGTGAAAATGGCCATATGTTAGCTCTGAGTTAAAAAATATATACATTTCTTCGCACCGGCAAATTATTAACTTGGATCGTTTAAATAATACAAAATCGTTAATTTTATAATCGATTACAATGATTCTTTTGATTCGAAATATAGCGTTTCAGATTTTCAGGATTAAATTGGATTAACATTGGATTCATAACGTGAAACGAAAATCATGAAAAAATAATGCCCACGTGCGTCAAAACATCTGCTAGTGTAAAAACAAAAATCGCGACACGTCCTTTTCCTTGGATCGTGAATTTTTCTTTTCGAACAAAGGCAACTTAGCGGTAAAACCTACACTTATCCATGTTAGAAAAGATATAAATAAAAATTACCCAAATATTGAAGATGTAAAGGTGATTGTTTCCTCCCTTTTATGGAATTGTTGGTCGGCAATAAAAATACACATATGAAAATTGGTAAAAAGGAAATTGAGTTTTTACCATACTGCAGAGTTTCTAGATGCTATATGCAGCATATGTTTTATAAAACTTTTCTATTACGAGCATGTATTTCGTATGGTAGTTTTCGTTTGTGCCAGATATTGAAATTTAAAAAATAAAATGATAATGGGTAGTATTAGGTAATAAGCTAAAAAGTAGCTGTTTCTAACCTAAAAACATTAAGTTTGGCAAATACTTACCTCTGAATCGTAGTTTTGTATTTTCAGTCGGTTTTCATATTAATCTACATGATATGTTATATTTATATACTCTTATTCATTTGAGAAACAAAAAATTATTTATTTGAATGAGTTATACGTATTTAACAAGATTCCGGCATGTGTATCATTGCAAATAAACAATATAATAAACGGTTTGAACAAATTAAAAAATCGCCACCCCACTTTCGAATCGCAAATTGTTTTGTTGTATAACGCGTAACGTGCACTATTCTAAGCTAATCTATGTATGTATAGATGTATATATATATATCTAAAGACTTATTCACAATCGCAACAAAATGACATTATACATTAAATCGAAGACCGCGGACGCAAAAAAAACCCGACAATCGATCATCAACGAATTTTCAATGTTCTATACTAAAAACTAAACAGCTCGTAATCGACGGAAGACGAAAACGGTGTGTATCTCTGTACATTGAGAGAAAAATGGCATCGATTTTCCATATGTAAGAAGAGGAAATGAAGGAAGGTATATCATGTATGCATCGCGGATTAACTGTGAGTACGTGAGTGCGTGTATACGGGTATGCAAGTAATAGGTATGTGTATACGCGAGAAGAAAAATGAGAAATTAATAATCGGCATAGTAGCCAGGGTGTGGTGCATAATGTAGGTGGTTACGAGAGGCTCTGTGGAAAGCAGCGAGATGCGCGGCCTTGGCCTGGGCGACCTCGGGCGTGTCGATGACTCGACCGTCCTGAGCGAGGGGAGCCGGTGGCCCCTGATAAGGCGATGATGCGTGGGCCTCGTAGCTTCCACTTCCGTCATCCTCGTCGTCTCCGTGGTATGCACCGGTGTGGTGCTCGTTGTAATCCTCGTTGTTGTTGTTGTAGACCGACGGCGCCCGAGACGCCGCGTGACTGAACGCTGCGAAATGCGCTGCCTTTGCTTGGGCTACCTCGGGTGTGTCCACCACTCGGCCCTTCTCCAAACAGTTCCAACATTTCGATTATTTTTATTTTACTACCTTTGTTTATTAATTTTTTTATTATTTCTTAGTACAGCCGTCTACCCTGTAAATCGCAAATAGTGCAAAATCACTTTCTTAATAGTGCAAATACAGGCACTTTTTTTTCAAAAGCAAACATATTCTTTTGCAAAGTGGATGTTTGTTTTTGTTAAACATCTGCTTTTTAAGAAAGTCTATATTTCCATTGGAGAAAGTAACAATTCTCTTTTTAAAAGTACGTAGAAATGTTTTTTCTTAGTTAAAAATTACTTTTTCATAGTGACCGGATGTTCACTATAACAAGTGATTATTCACTATTTGGCAATTTAGAGAGTACTATTTTAAGCAGGTTACTTATTTTCGTGATTTAGTAACCATTTTTTTATTTAACCGATTAGTATCTATCTTAGCATCCTTTATTCCTTATACAAATATTATTTATCTCCAGATTTACCAATTATTTTTGGGCATCGTAAATTAGTAATAAACGCGTTTGCAGTTCTCTATATAGAATGTTCGAAAGTGTCTCGATATTTTTACCAATATCTTTTTATATAAATAAAATATTCTCGAAATGTGTTAAAACGAAAAAGACAGTTTAAACTAGTAGTAGTAAAACAAGTACATTTACCCGATTGTAAAAATTATTCGAATTGAGAAATATTTTCATTTAAGGTCGTGATTTAAATATGATATTTTATTTGAATATACAACGAATTTTGGCTAACCCGATGCACTTATACCCACTAATTTTTCCCACAAAATGTTTCTTCCCGTACTACACAAATATGATTACCAATAAATTTATGAAGGAAAAAAAAAGGAAAAAAAATGTTGAAAAATAGCAAACTCAGTTAAGCGAGATTAATTCGCGTTATAAAGTTTTAATTTCGTATACCAAGGCGAACTAAGTAAATAAGAAAATGAACCAGTACCTCCCATTCATAGATAAAACTCATAGTTAAAGTCTATTTTATCGAAAGAAAAATCAATGTAGGTCAACGACGGTTCTTAAAGAAACTATCACACGTTTCATCGTGTGTGAAAATATCTATACACATAGACATACCAGGGGAGAGTGTAAAATTCGTGATACGTGTGTGCGTGTGTGCACATCGTGTCGTAATGTGTTATTAAATGCCCATGAAACAAATTTTTTTTATACTTTATATTTCTTCCAAGGGATTTCCAAGCTTAATGCTCAGCCCCTTCATTTAAGGACTCTAGAAGTGTATGCACAAACCGTTAACAACAATTTCGAAGGATGTAAAAAAAAATAAAGTAACGTTTAACAAGATTTATCGTACGGTTTATATAGGTGAATTGCCTTTATCTTTATGCGAGTATTTATCCATTATGAAATTATTTGAAATTTGTAACTACAAAGTAGATCTTTTCATTTTTTCATAATCAAATGCGTATTATACGATGTTACTTTTGCGTAATGAAAAAAAAGATTTTTAATCTTATATATACGAATTTGAAAATTTTTGACGAGGTCGTTGCGACTCTTTTGAATATCGAAGAAAGAGATAAATGGTAGGACTTTTGAAAATGTCAATCAAAGTGTGAACGACGACCTTTGGAGTCGATTAAATTAAAATAGATAATAAGCATTCACTGACTACATTGCGTGGTAGCGTCTTTTTCATATATTCTAATTAGATATACTGAGAATATTTACTATTATAATGTTAATTAATATAACTATTTTACTTTTAAAGTAAACATTTCTATTGTTACTTACGCAATAGTAAAATATTTTTTTTAATCTTCTAACACTTTTCTAATAAGTATATTTGTAGTAAAAATATAAATTTTTCTGGAACATTTCGACAAAACAAAATCATTTTAACCAAAGTTATGCAAGAAAATGTGTCAAAATTAGTTCGATGTCACATGCTTCATAAGGTCACATCAATTTTTGGATTAATGCGCAATTTTTTATGAGTATTCTTTCAACTAATTGTTTAAACTTTACATTACCTTTTTTATATTTAAACCATTTTTTATTTATTAAAGAAAATGATACATCTAAAATTAAATATTGTTGAAAACATTATTATTTTTAATATAAACACAATTTTTAATAATACTTTTGTTAATAAACAACAAGCTATTAAAATAAAAAAAGGTGATGTAAAATTGTCGTCATTTCTTTCAAGAATTATGACAAAAAATGTCAAACGAATCCAAAAATAGATGAGATGCAAGGAACATTAAAAACCGAACACTATAATTTTACTGATTCTATCTTGTTGAAATTATGTTACGAAAGTGTTAAATCATTATAAGTAGAATAACAAAAAAAAATTTATTTATAGTTCTGAATGTAACTCCGCTTTTAATGGCAAAAAGAGGACAGACTTGCACTTCTCTAAAAATTATTATTATGCGAAGAAAAAAGTTTTATAGTGAAAATAATGATTTCATTTGTTTGTGAATATTCACCCTCTATCGTTTTTGAAATTTTTGAATTTCGAAATATTGCACATATTTTGAATGAGCATTCGACACATCGGACCCCACATGCTGTGTGTTCGATCGAAATGAATGTATACATATATATATATGGCAAATGAAGCTACATCATTCCGATGAAAGTCTGCCTTGATTGAACCATTGAATTATCAGTATTCGCTATCGTACGTATTTTTGAGCGTATAATAATTAGAAAAGCAAAAAGAAAAAGGGTAATTAAAATTGAAAGAGAGGAAACGGGATGTAGGTCAGGTGGATACACGAGGTTGCGTAACGCAAAGACAAAATAATGATAATCTTACATCGTGAGCGAGAGGTGCAGGTGGGCCGTGATAACCATAAGGGCCGTGTTGTATCCTGCTACTAAAATATCCGGGATTGGAGTAATGGTCGGTCGGTGGAGCGCCATGGTAATGAGCTTGTCTCGTCGCAAGGTTCGAGAAGGCCGCGAGATGAGCGGCCTTGGCTTGGGCGACCTCAGGCGTGTCGACGACCCGACCGTCTTGCCCGATCGGTGCAGGTGCGTAATAACCCGATCGGTGGTACGCTGCACCAAAACATCCTCCTATCGCTGTCAGCAACACCGAGCTTGCCAGTACCTTATTTTTTTCAGTTATTCAAAACAATCATTTTTTTAGTTTCGCTTTCTGGTTCAGTGGCGGGTTTAATTATTTTTTTAACTTAACGTGCATACTTGTCTCGAAAAATCAAGTAACAAATTAAATAATTTACCCTACAAATAGGAATGCGTCTATATATCAGAAAGTTATACAACAACAAGAGCAGCAAGAAAAAAAATTACAAGTCGAACATAATTATATAAATTAATATAATATTTTCTAATATTTATTGTATTTTTTTTTAGTTTTAACTGCTACCGCTATAAAATGAATACTGAAACATCTAAAAATTGACTATTCTGTGAGAACACATTAAATTTCTATGTAAGTAATGATAAACTAATTTTTAGTGAAAGAACTTATTTTTGTCTACAAATAATTTTATAAAAATTAATTATTTTGTTTAATTTATTCCATTGAAAATAATAATAATCACCGTTCAATTAGTGACAATAATTAATATAATTCATCATTGTATTTACTAATATTTCAACTTCGCATTTTCATTCACTTTTCATGTTTATGATTTTGACTGATTTTAGACAAAAAATTAGCTAAAAATAAGCTAATCCAATTCGATACTTTTTAAGTTAATTATCGATTAAATTTAAGTAAATTTAACTAAAGTTAGTTAATTATTAGGTATATTTAAATTAGATTAATTATTGAAATTTTAAGAAAAAGATTAGTTATTTGTTTACCATGCCCAACTAAGCGAAAATGATAGAAATACTTTTTAGGAAATCTGTTTTCTATTATGATATTATCAAAAAAATATAAATAAATTTAAATGATGATCGAATATAATGATATCGGCCTCTCATGAACTAAATCCTTTACTTTTGAATAAAGCAGGCACATTGTTAAATGATGATCATTCATTACGAAATGTAAACTATTTAATATTGATGAACAATCTCTGGGTATATATGAAAAGGAGAGAAGCGAACGAGAAAAGGCGGGATGCGCGAGACCTAAGTATATCTATCGGTTACTCGACTTCTTCTCACTCAGTTTCTAAGTCGCACGGCAACACCCGTCACACAAAATCGATAATAGAATATGAAAAAAATTACGAAAATTAAAAAAAAAGTAAAAACTAATAGTAACTATATATCTTAGTCTGAATTATTTATTATTTGTTTTTTTTAATAGTTTGTAACAATATTTACAAACATTATTACGTTTTAACATGTTTTATTGTATATTTATAATTTATTTTTATTAATCGATAATAAAAAAATCAAACAATTTATTTAAAACTAATAATATTTATTAATCGTTATTTATCTGCGAAATCAAAATTGACGTTTGGGTATTCAAGAATAAACGACTGAAAGTGAGCTTTTTTATAAGAGAGAAGTATAAGACACACCACTATATGTACTATCTGAATTCGGTGGAGTGAAAAATGAGTTAATTCGTCATTCGGTGTTAAGTCTCATACAGTGATATTTCACTTTTTTAGTTGAACGAATTTAGAGAGTATTTTTATTCTGTAATAAAAATGTGTAACGATATTTGAACCAACGAATAGGTTTCTCAAAATTGAATAAATGTTTCAACGTGTCCACGTTTTCTACAACGTCACAGGTCGCGCATAGTAACAATCGCAATATACCGCAGAATCCATTTCTTTACGAACTGTGTCTGAAGCCGCGGATCACGTATACGCGAAAAGTATTCGCCTCTACGACGAGAAAAAATGTTTGACAAAAAATATATAGGCCGATTACGATGTTGGCTCTCTTTCTTTCTTCTCTTTTTTTTGTACAATTTTTTTTCTATACCCAACGGAAATAATCGATTTTTCCCTCTCGTCGATTACGCGTGGTAACATTTTTTTTTGTTTTTATCAAATTTCGCAATTCCCCCGTAAATAAGGTACAAGTGTCTAACGTATATCGAACGCCAAAATGGCAAATTGATGTATGTATAATATATGAAAAGAATGTATACCTATATATATATTTGTGGATAATCTCAGAATTCTCAAGGTTTTACTAGGGATATTACCAAGGGAAAATTCAAGATTTTGAGGATAAGTGAAACGATCTTTTGGTGAAACGGTTAGTTTTTGACTATTAAAACGTTTCGTAAACTGTTGACACGTATAGAGCGACGTGCAGCTAAATGTGTGGGAAGAAGTCGGGTCATCGGAAAACAAAGTGCAGACTAATGCAAGCGATGTTAAGCTTCGCGAACGTTAGCTTACGGTGGTCAAGGCACGAGTTGACGTAATCCAACGGTGCGTCGTAAGTGAATCGTATACGTTATAACGTGGATTCGCGGCCCGTCCTCCGCATTTTTTTCGCTCGCTTTTATATCCTTTTCACGCGTAACTCACTCCAATTTTTTTCCAATACAAATCGTAGCGAATCCGGATCGAGTAAGGATTTCATCCAAATAGAGTTAAATATATCGACACTTGGAGTGAATCAAATTTTTATCTCGTACGTAACTTCAATTTTTCTTTTCAAGATAAAGATATCTGAATTAAAATGAAATTTTCCCTTAAAAAGATGCAGAGGCTTAGTTTTGGCGGTAATATCCTAAGGCGGAATGACCTATCACTTGTACACCTTATAGCAAATTTAAAGAGAATCCTTGGATATACGTGTTATAATGAACAATGTTTTTGTTTCGAAAACTATATATCGTAAAAATGAAATTAACGTCGTGTACGATATATCTGTCAGTGTTACATGCTCGGTGTAACTTTTACCTTCGTTTGCAGTTGAGCACATACGTTAATAAGCCAAGTTCTCGTTCGCAATTGATTTTGTAATAAAACTTTGCATTAGTTTCGTATTTTGGCCCGCAACACACTTTCAAAATTAATTAACTATTCTTGGATTCCTAGATTTCTAAATGATTGGAAATGTTGCTAAACCGTTTACGGTTCAATTATTTTAACTTCGTTTATGTTTCGATACGTCTACCTCTACCAGATGCGTTACACTTTTAGTTATTTCGTTTACTTAGAACCCGATACTTACTCGAAAATTTGGTAATTTTTTCGAGCAAATACATTTCTTAACCTTCAAACGTAAGCGTTTATGTAACGTTTTTTAATCGAAAATTTACCCTAATATATTATTATATTCGTTAATAGTGTTATAAGAAAATTGACATATTTATAAACGTTTTCATCCCCTGAAACTCGCCAAAATTATTATTAATCGGCTTAAATAAGACGTACCAATTCTATACTATAAGATTATGGTTCCACTACTATGGAATTTTAAATAATTTAATTGTTATTGTGGTATTTAAATTTATTTAGACAGATCACTAAAAGTAGATTATTTTTTTGACAATTCAATTAAAAGTTGATGTATAGGTATAGCAATAAGAAATAATAAACATTTGAAAGTTTTAGTATTAATTTATAACTGTTAACACTATATAGTTATCATTTTTTATAATAAATACTGAAAAGCTTTTAGTAAAAAATGTTGAAAGGTCTGAGTTAGAGTAATACACCTTTACAAATATTACTTTCTTCACTATCTTTCTATGATTATTACTATCAAGCGAGATTTGAAAAATCCCTTCATCATAAATTATTTGTAATCGATAACATTTTATTATTACTTCATATAAACTTTAACTTTCACAAAAGTACGCAAAATTAGTCACTTTCGTACGCGTAAATATAAAAATATACTTCTCAGTCGAAAACTATGTAGCTCGTTAGCTAAGAATAATTTGCTTCCGTTAAATTGTTTAATAGTTACCTAAAAATCCGTAAAATTAGTAAGTTTCTAATTAATGATCACTTAAGATAAATAATAACAACAAAATATTTTTGTGGTGGTATCCATTTGTTTATTTCACGGTAAAAACTGATAAATCTTAATTAAGAAAATTAAATATTAATTCATAATTCTTAGTTCAAGCAGACTTTAGAACAATATTTAGGGTAAAAATAACCAATTTATCATTTATTTATTATTTATTTTGAATAATTATGGTATATTTTACATATAAATATATAAAATGTACCATAATTACTCGAAAAATAATAATTTAAATTGAAAAAAATGTTTCCGTGCGTGATAGTATTGCAACAATACTACAAGCTGCGCGTACCCCCAAAAAGCTCGTCGGTACCAACGATCGAGTAACGAATCAACCCTAGTATTAAATTGTCCATTTGTTAATAATACGCGGTTAAAATAGATACCCCACAGGGTAAATAGCCAGTTTTGATCTATTAAAATCGTTTCAATTCCAATATAGATGTTATCATATGTAAGAGCAAAAATGTATAATGTGTACATAAAAATGATACTAATCCTGTAGCTGAGTGTTGGCGAACAATTAAAATGATTAAAATATAAAAACAAAAAAGAAAGCACAAAATATGTCTGACACTCACGGATCTCAAGTCCATGTTATTTATCCAGAAAGACGTATAAATGTCGGAAAATAAAAAGAAAATTCACTGAAAACGTCGTAGTGTATAGGAGATATATCTCGAGATACAATGAGACCGATCAGAGGTTAGTAGCGCGTTTATATATCCGAGAGAACGAATCGATCTAATTATTGCTTAATATCCATTGTTGCCCACAGTCATTTTTGGGGGGGTTTACAATCGTTTGGAGATTGAGTATGCTGCACGGTAATACACCTGACCAACCTACCACTGTATAGCTTTGGGTTTCAGTTTCGAGACACGTTGAGCGTGAAAGTTATGTGGTGCGGAAAAACTTGGGATTCGGCGACGTCGTGCTAGACCGCCTATGTCTTTCGTTACAAACTATCTTTTCTTTTTTATCCCTCACTCCCTCTCTGTCTTTTTGTCTTTTTCTCTTTTTCTTCTTTCTTTCTTTTTTTTTGTCGCTCCTTTACATCGACAGCGTTGCTCACTGTTACGGGGTTTAATGATTGAATTACCATAATATTACGTTAATCTGACTTTTTTCCTCTTTTCTCCTCTATTTTACCGCACGGGAATTTCCTTTTTTCCTTGATATATACTTTACCCAAGAATTTAATTACGTCTTGTTATAAGACTGTGCGCGTATCCTACCTTTTTGTCCTGTATATTGTGTACCGCATATTACCATTTTATCATTGCGAGATTGTTAATGATCATGCAGTTACGGAGACAAATAAAAGCTCAAGCAATAAAACAATTATTCAAAAATTACCCAAATCTTCAGGGTAGAGTGACGCGGGCGTTCGTTTGTATAAGAACGGCTTCTCCACAATTTCATCGAATAAATCGATAGGTTAGAATAAATTATTTTACTATTTTCTGTAAAATCTGTTTCAATTTACTATATATATACTCGTTCGAGATTAATTTAATTAATTTTCATAAATTATGAACAACCATAATCGTATATACTTAACGGAAACGTAACTATAGTTTCTCAAGGATTTTTCTTACACCTTCAAGAGTTCGGGTAATATCTGAGAGCGGAGAAAAGTGTGAAAAGAAGATATAATTTTATATTTATAATAAAATTACGATACTGAATTTTAAT
This sequence comes from Theocolax elegans, assembly GCA_026168455.1. Lineage (NCBI taxonomy): Eukaryota > Metazoa > Arthropoda > Insecta > Hymenoptera > Cerocephalidae > Theocolax > Theocolax elegans. Next base: position 87,193,449 of record CM047428.1, on the reverse strand, counting down.
GTATGACTGTGCACGCGGAGAAATAATTTTTCTGAAAAGTAAATCTAAGCGTTTTGGATAAAAATTGTAGCATCAGTGCGTAGTGAGAATTTTTTCGAGATTTTTTAACACTTTTTATATATTACCGACTAATTAATAATTAATTATTTCGTAAAAATCTTCCTTTGCAGTATTTTCTTTGTTTTGAACAGTATAATCTGTGATTTTTCGTAAAATTAAGTTCTAAAATTATTGGAATTTTCTATGTTGGTCTTAGCATTTTGGGTAGCACACCCCCTTAAACAAACCATTAAAGAAGTATGTCATTTGTTAATTGTTTGGAGTTATGAATAACTAGTTTATAGATTATCGAGCAGGATACTGTTCAAATTGAAACAATTTAAAAAAATAATTTCTGTACACTACAACATGGATACATGTGTTTGCACGCTCAGTAAATATCATTTGATTAAAATAACGTTTGCGGAATCCGAAGATCTTATGCATAGAGGATCGATCGTAACATTCCGGTTTTCGTAAAAATTCAATTTCACGTTAATCTTACCGATTAGTTCGCAGATCAACCTAATTTTCGTTTGTTCAATAACAAGGAATAGTCGGAAGAACAAAAAATTAACTACATTTAACCCCGATAATTTAAATGAAGCATGAAATTGAATTACTCGTTATAACACCAAGTTTTTCTCGATTAATTTCTTAAGACATTTGCTTACTTAACCTCAAATACCGTACACAGTGTATATATAGATATATATACAACCTGGACTATTGGTGCACGCATTGTTCTCGCGCGACTCACCAATACTTGCATAAACATTACTCTTGCAAATGTTTATGAAAAAAAAACCCCAGAAGGGAGGAAAAAAAATAAAAAAAATCTATTCATACACGGGAGTAAATTAAAAAAGGAAAAAGAAAAAAATCGTAATGCACACATTGCGCATTAAAATCTGCATTTAAGAGAAAAGACAAAAGTATACACTATAAACCACCTGGGTGTTTTTATTTAGCGTGCACACACATATCGTTACTCAAGAACCTTATTTATTTTCTGCATGCAAAATTTAGTATTATGAATTCTTGGCACTTTCTAATTGTTAAATGTTTCTTACCGGAGAATTATATGCACACCACGCGCGCGCGCCCACCCATCGATTAAATTTTCATCAAATCTGTATACACATACCTATATAGTGTACGCGCGTATACATATACATGAACATTAAATGATTAATCGATTAACCAAGCTTTTTTTATCGCCATCGAGTTCACTCAATGAACATTTAATAACTTTGTATATTTTCGATAGATCATCGTCGTCATCATTGTTGTCATTAAACATTTATCTATAATGGAATTTACGAATAGCAAATAAACGTTAACAATAACTGGTTGATAGCTCATTGTTCGTTAAATAAAAAGTAAACGTGTACATACATATACGCACACACTCACATACGAGGCACCTTGAAACATTTTTTTTAAAACTCTTTGTAAAATATCTTTGCCGATCCCTCTTGTGGATACTGCACCCAAACGCATAAAAAAATAAGACTAACGTTAGACCGTTCCATATTTCTTGAGAATGAGATACTTCATTTTATAAGCGTCGTTCAAACAAAATTTATCTTTTCTTCTCTCTCTCTCAAGAATCCTGGTATAAAATTACCCAGTGTTCGCTGATCAACCTGTTATGATCCAATGGAAACATTTTAGATTGATATTTTTAAATGTCTAAATAATTTTAACAACTAGTACAAATAAGAAATATTAATTAGAATATAAACTGCAATTAAACGTATTTATCTTATATATCCTTAAAATTATGTATTTACTGGGTAGAACAATGGTCTACCAGGGAATAATTTAATAGAGAAGAAGAAAAAAAAGAAATTGTAATAGAATTTTAACACGAATAAAGTTACTCTTTCCGAACGTATCCACTAAACAAGAATTATGGTAGTGAATTGATGAATGAAAGAAAATATTTGTTTGCCTAAAACCTAAAAAATCATTATTGGAAACTAAGAGATATCGTGTAATTGTCAAATGCATTATTCGAATAATTTCAATTATAATTTTGTTAATTCTTCAATATTTATTGCTTAGCTTCACGCAATCTTTTTTTTAGAACTGTTGACTAACATTTTCTTAAGAGACGTAAGAAAAAAAATAAAGTTTCAAAGTAGTGTATACATGTAAACGTGTATTACACGCGCGCATGCGTTTGTTCATTAATTTCATGTGTATAAGTAACAAAACGTGCCTCATAAAAATTACAATAGTTTCTATTGAACGTGACTAGATTTTTCATATAATTAATTATACATCGATATTAAAGTATATATTTTATAATTATTAGTGTACTACTATACGTATTAAATAAGAATTCTTGATACATATGCGTATGCTAATTCAACATCCCTTTAACAAATGTTGAAAACCACTCAGAAATTTCAATGAAAAAAGTGTAATCTTTAAAAACCAAGTAAAACATTATTTGTTTCCGTGTAATAACAATAAATGATTATCGATGTACATAACCATTTGGATGTAGTGTAACAAGGTAATAGATCATTAAATTTATTATTTAGAATGACAATCAGTCATAATAATTGGGTATACGTATATATACATATACCTGGTGTATGTGCCAAAAAAAGAAAAAAGAAAAAAGAAAAAAAATGGGGGTATATAATACACGCGTATAAGTAGAGGAATGCAACCTCGAACGACCTTGGGTAGTAGCTGGTAGCAACTGGCAAGTATAAGTGTACGGACGTGATGTATATATAGGTGTGCGTTCATTTGGTAGTGTGTCGTAATTGAGGTCGTAACTGACGAAGCTGCGCATAGCACAATTGGGGCTCGAATACCGAGACGAAATACGACGAGTGCGCGGCAACTGCACCGACCGATGAGCGTTATACGGACTCGCAACGTAGACGGGTAAGTACAGTACGGTACACCCACCGGTCACCAGTCACCACCAACTCCCGATTCCTCGATCGTTCCTATACTTGGACGCACTGTTGTGTTGCTCGCGCGCATGTAACATTGTGCATTGTGCAGGTACCACCGGCCTATATCTATATCCCAACGCGTATAATAACGCGTATAATATCGTGACCGACAACGCGCGCTCTCATTCACGTAATGCTCTATTTCGCCGTTATACTGCATCACGCGTAATCCGCACCAACGATTCTTCGCTCCTCGCTCCTTTAACTTTTTGCAATTTCACTTTTTTACTTTACGAGTACTCTATATAGTAGTGCACTATATATGTATATACGTATACTTGTCTATGCCACTTTCATCTCTCGTATACCGGGTCTCGAATCTCGCTTCTGCAAACATATATAAATACTTGTACACCTCTCATTTCCGACTTTATTAGCTGCTGTGATGATGACGATGGCCCCTTAATTTTATTACCGCGTAAACATCTCCCCTTACATTGGCTATGTACACGCTCGGCTTCCTATACGTGGGCAATCCTACCGTTTATGTAATAATTCAATATACCTATATATGGGTGGTTCTCTGTGACATCGAAGATGAAAAAAATAAATATTGCTATAACTGTGGGAATATGTTTTAGAGGTATCCAGTAGTTCTCCTAAATTTTTTCAGATTTTTTCTGGGCCATTATTTTAAGTTACAGAGAGTCAAAGTTGACATTTTAGCACTTTTTTGCATTATATGCCCATTTTCATGAATTTTTAGCTCCCAGGGGATGCATTTTCACTAAAAACATAAGTATGACTTTTTTGTAAAATTTTCCGAACTTTTCATTAAAAATACTTTTAAAGACATAAATGTATGCTGTCACACTCTTGTAAGCCATTTAAACCTCAAATAGTGAAAATCAGCAATTCTGCTCCGGACTCTGGTAACCTAATACTGTCTAAAAGATGTCTTTTATAGTCAGAAACTGCCTAAAAATTTCCAGAGTGGGTCTAAATCATTAAGATCACTTATGGTCAAAATATCCGGGAAAAGTGCCCGAAATATTAATAGAAATGTATATTTGTTGCCTTATAACGATGAATCTAGTAGCATGATCATTGCAAAAAAATTTATGCACTTACCTTGGAATGGTAGAAAAGTATCTCCACTTGTTTCAGTATCCATCTAATCCCCTGTAAGCTGCTAAAAATACAAATATTATTATGTAATTATAAAAAATTATTTTTTAAACATTTATAATGCTGGATTTTAGTTTACATCCATTACAAGAATTATAATACTAATCTGAAGGATTACTATAAAAGTATCAACATTATTATTATTATTATTCAGCAATACATTGTTTAGATTTCACAAACTTGTCACTGTCACGTTATCATATTATTCATTATAATTATATCCGATTTATTTATATATCGATATTAAAGTATATATTTTATAATTATTAGTGTACTATTATACGTATTAAATAAGAATTCTTGATACATATGCGTATGCTAATTCAACATCCCTTTAACAAATGTTGAAAACCACTCAGAAATTTCAATGAAAAAAGTGTAATCTTTAAAAACCAAGTAAAACATTATTTGTCTCCGTGTAATAAGAATAAACGATTATCGATGTACATAACCATTTGGATGTAGTGTAACAAGGTAATAGATCATTAAATTTATTATTTAGATGACAATCAGTCATAATAATTGGGTATACGTATATATACCTGGTGTATGTGCCAAAAAAAAAAAAAGAAAAAAGAAAAAAAATGGGGGTATATAATACACGCGTATAAGTAGAGGAATGCAACCTCGAACGACCTTGGGTAGTAGCTGGTAGCAACTGGCAAGTATAAGTGTACGGACGTGATGTATATATAGGTGTGCGTTCATTTGGTAGTGTGTCGTAATTGAGGTCGTAACTGACGAAGCTGCGCATAGCACAATTGGGGCTCGAATACCGAGACGAAATACGACGAGTGCGCGGCAACTGCACCGACCGATGAGCGTTATACGGACTCGCAACGTAGACGGGTAAGTACAGTACGGTACACCCACCGGTCACCAGTCACCACCAACTCCCGATTCCTCGATCGTTCCTATACTTGGACGCACTGTTGTGTTGCTCGCGCGCATGTAACATTGTGCATTGTGCAGGTACCACCGGCCTATATCTATATCCCAACGCGTATAATAACGCGTATAATATCGTGACCGACAACGCGCGCTCTCATTCACGTAATGCTCTATTTCGCCGTTATACTGCATCACGCGTAATCCGCACCAACGATTCTTCGCTCCTCGCTCCTTTAACTTTTTGCAATTTCACTTTTTACTTTACGAGTACTCTATATAGTAGTGCACTATATATGTATATACGTATACTTGTCTATGCCACTTTCATCTCTCGTATACCGGGTCTCGAATCTCGCTTCTGCAAACATATATAAATACTTGTACACCTCTCATTTCCGACTTTATTAGCTGCTGTAATGATGACGATGGCCCCTTAATTTTATTACCGCGTAAACATCTCCCCTTACATTGGCTATGTACACGCTCGGCTTCCTATACGTGGGCAATCCTACCGTTTATGTAATAATTCAATATACCTATATATGGGTGGTTCTCTGTGACATCGAAGATGAAAAAAATAAATATTGCTATAACTGTGGGAATATGTTTTAGAGGTATCCAGTAGTTCTCCTAAATTTTTTCAGATTTTTTCTGGGCCATTATTTTAAGTTACAGAGAGTCAAAGTTGACATTTTAGCACTTTTTTGCATTATATGCCCATTTTCATGAATTTTTAGCTCCCAGGGGATGCATTTTTCACTAAAAACATAAGTATGACTTTTTTTGTAAAATTTTCCGAACTTTTCATTAAAAATACTTTTAAAGACATAAATGTATGCTGTCACACTCTTGTAAGCCATTTAAACCTCAAATAGTGAAAATCAGCAATTCTGCTCCGGACTCTGGTAACCTAATACTGTCTAAAAGATGTCTTTTTATAGTCAGAAACTGCCTAAAAATTTCCAGAGTGGGTCTAAATCATTAAGATCACTTATGGTCAAAATATCCGGGAAAAGTGCCCGAAATATTAATAGAAATGTATATTTGTTGCCTTATAACGATGAATCTAGTAGCATGATCATTGCAAAAAAATTTATGCACTTACCTTGGAATGGTAGAAAAGTATCTCCACTTGTTTCAGTATCCATCTAATCCCCTGTAAGCTGCTAAAAATACAAATATTATTATGTAATTATAAAAAATTATTTTTTAAACATTTATAATGCTGGATTTTTAGTTTTACATCCATTACAAGAATTATAATACTAATCTGAAGGATTACTATAAAAGTATCAACATTATTATTATTATTATTCAGCAATACATTGTTTAGATTTCACAAACTTGTCACTGTCACGTTATCATATTATTCATTATAATTATATATCCGATTTATTTATATATCTTTTGTATTAAATACGTATATTCAGTTATTATAATAATGATGTTTATATATTTATAGTAATCCTTCAAATTAGTATTATAATCCTTGTAAGGAATGTAAAACTTAAAATTCAGCATTATAAATGTTTAAAAATTAATTTTTTACATTGGTATAATAATATTTGTATTTTTAGCAGCTTACAGGGGATCAGATGGATACTGAAACAAGTGGAGATACTTTTCTACCACTCTAAGGTAAGTGCACAAATTTTTTTGCAAAGATCATGCTAATAGATTCATCGTTATAAGGTAACAAATATACATTTCTATTAATATTTCGGGCACTTTTCCCGGATATTTTGACCATAAGTGATCTTAATGATTTAGACCCACTCTGGAAATTTTTAGGCAGTTTCTGACTATAAAAAGACATCTTTTAGACAGTATTAGGTTACCAGAGTCCGGAGCAGAATTGCTGATTTTCACTATTTAAGGTTTAAATGGCTTACAAGAGTGTGACAGCATACATTTATGTCTTTAAAAGTATTTTTAATGAAAAGTTCGGAAAATTTTACAAAAAAAGTCATACTTATGTTTTTAGTGAAAAATGCATCCCCTGGGAGCTAAAAATTCATGAAAATGGGCATATAATGCAAAGAAGTGCTAAAATGTCAACTTTGACTCTCTGTAACTTAAAATAATGGCCCAGAAAAAATCTGAAAAAATTCAGAAGAACTACTGGATACCTCTAAAACATATTCCCACAGTTATAGCAATATTTATTTTTTTCATCTTCGATGTCACAGAGAACCACCCATATACATAGCTATACTGTAACTAGCCATTGTTTTTCTCCGCGACTAAGATAAATATGTACTCCACCTTTTACCTTATTTTACTTTTTTATTTTTCTTTTTCTTTTTCTTTTCGTTTGGTCAAACAGCTATTTAAATTAATCGCGCTATCGCGTCATGACGATCGTTCCAAAGAGAAGAAAAATAATACGAAATAAACACCCCTCGACACTCGGTAACAAGATCTTGATTATTCGAGAATTCAATCGGTCGAATGTCTAGTTTAGTTTAATGCTTTCTGGACCTGTCGATTTATTACGTAAATCAAATGTTCGCACCGCCTATCCCTCTCTCTTTTTATTAAACCATTAGAACTGCGGTCTCTCCTCCCAAGTGCACTTACAAATCCATCGCATCCACCTTTCCTTTTTTATCCTTTGCGAGAATTTTCAACCGTTATTAGCGATGCCATTCATTTTTTCGAGCGATATTTTGTGCTAATGTTAACGATGCGAGAGTCTAATTCTATGTATTACATATATATATGCGAGCATATTATTAAAGCGGTTTCCCAGTGCTACTTTGTAGTTTTACGATAAGAAGATTCAAAATTATAAGCTCACTTTGTAACGTCATTTATTTACATTCCGCATTTGCCTTATTGGTACAATGTCATTTTTTTTACAATCAATTAATCAGGAGTTTATTTACCAATCTTAATTGCTACTTCGTTATATAACCAATTTTCAATATATCGGCGATTAACTCAATTTTTGTTATTTCAGGAGCCTTAAAATGATTTTAACAATTAAAATGATTTTATATATAGGTATTGATTGGACATTTTCTGCGTTTTAGTTAAATTTCCTCTATAAAATAATCATCGTTAATCTGCAGAAATCGATAACAAATGATGATTAAATCTCTATTAGAATTTATTCGCTGTTTCAATTTATTTAGATACATGGTATAACTTCGCTCTTCCTGTCCTCCCAACTCGATGTTGAATCACCGACTTTGAATAATTACCTATCTTAAGAAGATTTAAATAGATTTAAAAAATCGAAAAAAATTAATAGTCGTGCTTGAAACCGTTATAGATGCTAAAAATGAATATTTCAGCGTTTCCACAAAATTTAAATAAAACCAATGGAAATCTCTTTTAAAAAATTTGATATTTAATTCTAAATTGAATGTTTAACAGTACACACTGTGTGCTTTGCAGGGACAAACATTACAAAAGTAAACCTTAATTTAACTTATTATATACACTGAGACAAAAATGTATTTGAATGAATAAAATATTTGTTGAAGTTATTGTATTGTAATAAACACAGTAATGGCACATATGATATATTTGAAGGAACAAAATAGACATTTATTTCAAAAAAATATTTTTTTTGTCCGAATAAAATATGTTGTTGATTCAAATAAATTTTTTTTTTTAGTGTAGAGCTAGTCGAGAGCTTTTTGAATTAGCTTTCCATTGACAAGTAACAGGTTTTTGTATAGACTTCAAAGATGAGTCTATGCTTTATTTAAGTGAACCGAATCTTTTGGCGGGTAGTAGTGTGTGCTCGTGGTAAAGGAATAATATAACTCATAAATTACAAGAGAAAAAGGTAGACAGATGTATAGGTGGAGAGATTGATCTTATTTTAATTGACACATCTGAGAAGCCGTACAGCACGAGTAAATGCAAGTATATGTAACGTATACAAGCGGTTGTGTCCAGTGTTTCGAAACGAAACGAGCGTAACGACACGCGAGTCCAAGGGAACACGGTGGAAAATCGAATATAAAATATTTTCCATTAGAAATTAAGAGGATAAAAGTTAATAACGAGTGTCGTGCATGTAGAAACGAAATAAAAAGGTAAACTTTGACTCTCTGTAACTTAAAATAATGGCCCAGAAAAAATCTGAAAAAATTCAGAAGAACTACTGGATACCTCTAAAACATATTCCCACAGTTATAGCAATATTTATTTTTTTCATCTTCGATGTCACAGAGAACCACCCATATACATAGCTATACTGTAACTAGCCATTGTTTTTCTCCGCGACTAAGATAAATATGTACTCCACCTTTTACCTTATTTTACTTTTTTATTTTTCTTTTTCTTTTTCTTTTTCTTTTCTTTCGTTTGGTCAAACAGCTATTTAAATTAATCGCGCTATCGCGTCATGACGATCGTTCCAAAGAGAAGAAAAATAATACGAAATAAACACCCCTCGACACTCGGTAACAAGATCTTGATTATTCGAGAATTCAATCGGTCGAATGTCTAGTTTAGTTTAATGCTTTCTGGACCTGTCGATTTATTACGTAAATCAAATGTTCGCACCGCCTATCCCTCTCTCTTTTATTAAACCATTAGAACTGCGGTCTCTCCTCCCAAGTGCACTTACAAATCCATCGCATCCACCTTTCCTTTTTTATCCTTTGCGAGAATTTTTCAACCGTTATTAGCGATGCCATTCATTTTTTCGAGCGATTATTTTGTGCTAATGTTAACGATGCGAGAGTCTAATTCTATGTATTACATATATATATGCGAGCATATTATTAAAGCGGTTTCCAGTGCTACTTTGTAGTTTTACGATAAGAAGATTCAAAATTATAAGCTCACTTTGTAACGTCATTTATTTACATTCCGCATTTGCCTTATTGGTACAATGTCATTTTTTTTACAATCAATTAATCAGGAGTTTATTTACCAATCTTAATTGCTACTTCGTTATATAACCAATTTTCAATATATCGGCGATTAACTCAATTTTTGTTATTTCAGGAGCCTTAAAATGATTTTAACAATTAAAATGATTTTATATATAGGTATTGATTGGACATTTTCTGCGTTTTAGTTAAATTTCCTCTATAAAATAATCATCGTTAATCTGCAGAAATCGATAACAAATGATGATTAAATCTCTATTAGAATTTATTCGCTGTTTCAATTTTATTTAGATACATGGTATAACTTCGCTCTTCCTGTCCTCCCAACTCGATGTTGAATCACCGACTTTGAATAATTACCTATCTTAAGAAGATTTAAATAGATTTAAAAAATCGAAAAAAATTAATAGTCGTGCTTGAAACCGTTATAGATGCTAAAAATGAATATTTCAGCGTTTAAATTAATGTATATTTTAAAAAATTTTTGTTTCCACAAAATTTAAATAAAACCAATGGAAATCTCTTTTAAAAAATTTGATATTTAATTCTAAATTGAATGTTTAACAGTACACACTGTGTGCTTTGCAGGGACAAACATTACAAAAGTAAACCTTAATTTTAACTTATTATATACACTGAGACAAAAATGTATTTGAATGAATAAAATATTTGTTGAAGTTATTGTATTGTAATAAACACAGTAATGGCACATATGATATATTTGAAGGAACAAAATAGACATTTATTTCAAAAAAATATTTTTTTTGTCCGAATAAAATATGTTGTTGATTCAAATAAATTTTTTTTTTTTAGTGTAGAGCTAGTCGAGAGCTTTTTGAATTAGCTTTCCATTGACAAGTAACAGGTTTTTGTATAGACTTCAAAGATGAGTCTATGCTTTTATTTAAGTGAACCGAATCTTTTGGCGGGTAGTGTATGTGTATGCTCGTGGTAAGAGGAATAATATAACTCATAAATTACAAGAGAAAAAGGTAGACAGATGTATAGGTGGAGAGATTGATCTTATTTTAATTGACACATCTGAGAAGCCGTACAGCACGAGTAAATGCAAGTATATGTAACGTATACAAGCGGTTGTGTCCAGTGTTTCGAAACGAAACGAGCGTAACGACACGCGAGTCCAAGGGAACACGGTGGAAAATCGAATATAAAATATTTTCCATTAGAAATTAAGAGGATAAAAGTTAATAACGAGTGTCGTGCATGTAGAAACGAAATAAAAAGGTAAACTTGACACATTTACCACGCGGTAATTCGCTGTTTCGCTTTCAAGACCATACACTCGCGAGAAATTGCACCGTATTATTTCTTTCTTCCATTTTTTTCACTCATCCTGTGTATATAGACCTATCGACGCTTATGAATATACATATATTATGTATACGCGTGCGATTACAAGCCCTGTACAGATTTAGTGAATATAAGTTTCAATTAATTGTGTACATGTACATGTGTCGTTCACTTCGAGATAACGTGTATTTTCTACGATTTTCACCGGGTACTTTTATTTTAAATTATTAATATGGGCAGGGTTTGTGATCGTTTAGGTAGAGGGTGTACGCGGTATTGACGGAAGTACATGTATAATATATTTTGTTCAAACTATTTCGTCCGGAAGCGATAGTTTTCGTAGCCGATTGATCACCATCGCTCTCGTCAACTTTATTCGACTTCTTTTATTTCTATATTGTCGGAAGTCTTTCGGTTTGAACGTTCTATTTTGATAAAATAATCTTTTCGAACACATAAATAATTTAAATATTTTACAACTTTTTTCCAACTTTTGATCGTGTATCTGTGATGATCTTTCTTCGAAAGTATATGGATGTTTAGGTACTATGTGAATGTTGCCGCAAGAGATTAGCGAAAAATATATGATCGTATGTACCTATGGAGTTATTCTATGAACGTACAGATTTGCCTTATTGATCAACAATTGGGTATGTGACGGTACTAGTGGATTTGGGCCCGCTACGCGCGCCGATGTTTTGTTTTTCAATTGATTTTCGAAGTTTTTAATGTTCGAGATCGAGATTCGAGATCTTCGATTCGAGCGCTCACTCAATTTTATAATAGGATTTTAATTTTAATTTTGAAATTGGAACATTCAAAACATAAGCAGCTAAAATGATTCCTGGTGATTTTTAACGTTTTGTGGTTAAAAATGTCTATCTTATAAACTGTGTATAATGAATTCTGGGCCAATGTTTAAAATATCCCTAATTTGTACGTTCAAAATCGTTTAAATTCCTATACATAAAATCGTGATTTTGCAAAGTGAATGAAATACAATTCGGATTAAATTACTCGGTAAACGTTATTAATGTTGTTGCATAAAATATACCACGCAATTATTTTGTAGATTATCAAAAAGATTTTCGTATCGACTGGTTTACGGGATACGTAAGAATGTGCAGTGATCATCTCGGAAATGCATCCACGAATCTCGACTAGTTAACGGCTGCGACATTTAATTCTTTTATATTGGAAGTTTAATAGTTTTACTATTCTTTGTACTTCTCGTCAGTAAGCATTTTTCGTATTTTGAAAATCGTTAATAAATCGATAATCTATATTCTCTTGGATTATCTGTTGGTAATTATATGTTATATGTTGGAATAATAATTTAACCTTCAACCTTATAGAATTATTAATTGCTATAGTTCGGTAACGTATAAGACTGAATACAAACAGAATTGTAATAAAAATTATAATAATCTAAGAATGTAATTTATATTTTTATAAAGGTAGTCACAAATAATACACTACTTTTGTCAGTACAATAAAAAAGGGGTTTTCACCCAAATCTATCCGGAAAGTCTACTTTATTGACTTCAAACGGAGAAGTAAAATTGTATTTTATTCCCTAAAAAAAGTATTTTTTGCTCCCAAAAGTCAATTATCAGTTCCGGGACTATACTTTTTAACTCCCGCATATTCACGTTGTCGCGTAAATGTACATACAGAGACCAAGACATATTTAGTTAAGGCTTGAAAATTTTTAAGAATACATCCACACAAAAATATAATAAAAAGAGGAACATTTAAATTGATATAGAAAAAAATTATTAATTTGTCATTGATATCAAGTAAACTGACCTTTTACAGGATGATTTGAGTGAAAAATTTTGTATACTTTTCGGGAGTAAAAAGCGGTTATTTCCTTATAGATCAATTGCTGCGATCGCTAAATCTTGGGCAGCAGCTTCTACCCGCAAGAATAAACGTCTATTTTACTCCGTTGGCACATACCTAACTATTTCAAGTCATTTTTAAAGAAAAATAAAAAATTTGAATTATTTATACGAATCAAAAGTCATTTAATAACAACCATTATATAGTCAACCATTATATAGTCAAATTTTAAGGAAACCTATTTGAGTTATAGAATTAAAAGAAAAATGCATATAAAAAATCTTAATAATTTTGCACGACGACTTAAAGTATTTTTAAAATTTTGAAAAAATCTTTAATTAAAACAAAAAATTATTCATTTTGTTACCGCAATTACCGGATTTTTGTACACAGATTGTTTAAGATAATGCACGTATCGAGTCGTACTACAGGACAGAAACCATATAACCGAATATACTGAAATTTCAATAGTAACAACTAAACGCATGATTTCAATCAATTGATTTTAAATAACGATTGCTTTAACGAGTCAACTCTTGCTGTTGCTTGACAAGTTTGTTGAATTGTCAAGCATATTGAACCATTACAGTTAACAGGATGTCGGACCCAAGTTACAGGGATCTGCATCTTTAACGTAAGTATTATGTTGGAAATATTGAGTTAAAAATATGACAAAATTCAAGTGGGTACGTAATTTAAAGCAAAAGCGAAGGCAAGACGTTTTGATTTTTTAAGAAAAAATAAATTTGTTAAAAAGGCATGAATTTTTAACGCAAGTCAGAATGAACTTTTTAAGAAATTAACTCTTTTGTTTATATAAAAAGTATTAGAAATGACCATTTCCTGAGTTCGAGATCCCTTTAAAAAAGAAAATATCTATGTTTCATAAATAAAAAAAATAAATGTCTCTTATCCATTGAACACGTACTAGAAAAGCATTATATAGTATAAAAATGTTCCGTATAAATAATATTCCGAGCGTTAATAATATGTCGAATGATCGACTGAAGTTCGTAATATATAAATATATGAATGAAAAGGCATCGCGGGCGGTCCAGAACGAAAATCCCAGTTTGTCGAAATAACATTGGTATGGAAGCGGGAGCGCAATCGCGAGCGCTCGTTAAAGTAAAAAAATACGGTTGCTTTTGTAATTCAAATGAAAATAAAGAAAGAAACTGTGTACATACTTATACAAGTTCATTTTATGATTTAACATTTTATAGTCGACGTCGAGAGTGCTAAGCGCGAGAATTCGTTATTTTCACACACGTATATATATATATATATATATATATTGTATACGTGAGAAATTAAAGACAAATTCTTTGTGTATGTGGGTGTGGGTGCCGAAAAAGAAGAACGTGCAAAAGTGTATATGTATGTACGTACTTATATACCTATATACGCATAGGAATAAAATATAAACAAGAGAGGCGTATTGGAGCGCGAACGCGCCCACCTCTCTCGCACCCCCTTCTTACATCAAGGAATTCCATTAAACATACTTCCTTAGCGTTACATACTCTACATAGTTTGAAAATTGTGCGCGCCCATACACACACACGCACACACGCACACACAAGTGCGCGCCCGCGTACTCGACCCGCGAGTAATTTCGCTTTTACCGTGCAGGCTCCTATCGAAATGGACAATTTTTTTTATTTCGTCGCGTATATACTGCACGCGACACTCGTAAAACGATCTAAGCTTTTACAATTTCTCTTTTGGAATTTTCGGTCCACTATATATGTAGGGTGTATACAATCTTCTAGACCAAATTTTCTTTTACACAATTATACAATAGTCGATGTGTTACGTGCGTATCTCTATTACATCCAGGTACATATACAACTATATACATATACTATTGATATTAAAAGTTAGTCTTAATATGATTTTGTCATCGTGATCATAACAATTCTCGGTATGTGTGTATAAAGCAATATTATTATACAATCTTTGATAGGGCTTATAGTTACTCTTAGAACTATACGTTTCAAGTATAGACTTTTTTCGAACCTACCAAATGTTTATCGAGTGCGGACAAAATTTCAATTAAAAGGATGATACTGTACTCGACAACTATTAAAGATTTTTTAGTTTTTAACAATGATTTTATCTAACGTATAAAATAAATTATTTTATTACATTATTTTTCGATCTAGCTTTTGTGTACGGAAATTGTCGTGACTCATGATATAATAAATAATTAATTAAAGAATAATCCGACTCTAGCCCAGAACGAAGCTATCTTTTCGCACGCAGTAAAGTTATTCTTCCGTTTCGGAAATATCGATTAATATCCTATATTAAAATAATGAATATTATATTTGGGTGTACTCTTTTTTCTTGATCTTACAGTCCGCAGCTAAGAGCGTACTAATTTTTAATTACAGTACAATATTTTATTTAAATAGCTATCAACGACCTTATATCGAGTTCCAGTTGAAAATTCAATTATTCTTACACCTCGTAACTCGTAACGCGCATTTGGCCAAATTACACCGTGCAGTCAGGAGTCAAAAAAACTAAATGTCTCGTTAAAATCGTATTATATATAACGGTCGTATATACGAAAATAAACGAGCAGTAAACCAAGTGGTATAAAAATAATTAACATTTTTATATATCTATGTACAAATGTTTTGCAAGCTAATTCATAATTTTTCAGTAGCGAATTACACCTCTCTTTTTCTAGCTATTTCATTCCTAACGCATAATAATCTGTATAAAAGCCACTAAATGCTAATGCAAGTTGTAATTTTAACTATTTTTTTTTGTTTTCTTTTGTTTTTGTAACGTACAAATTAATAAATTATTACTAGTTGTATTTTTAATTTTTTTTTCTTCTTGGAGGCGCATGTGTGTGCGTACAAGTGTGTGTGTGTGTGTGTGTGTGTGCGCGCGCGCGTCCACAGGTCGTATTATTACCTTCTATACAATAAGGTGTTACCGCTTTGTTTACGTAAGCAATTGCTAAATCGCGCGCTTGTTATAATGCCCATGCGCGTAATGTATTTTTGCTCTTCTGTTAAACCACGACTATACGAGTGTACTTAATTTTTACGCACTCGACTTATGTATCCCTTAGGACGTCGTTGTTTTTGTAAGGAACATCCATGTAAATTATATCATACTAACGTAAAAAATTTTTGTTATAATAATTACCGCAACGGCTGGGTAAACCTGATGATTTGATTGGAAATTTTAAAATTATCGTGACATTACGGTCATTTCGTTGCATACGTTTTACTTTTAGGTTATACTTTCTTTGACTTTACATTTTAGGGTATTTTTTATGGAATACTTGGTATACGAAACTCGAGTTCTTATTATATTAGAACATACTCTTCGAGCTCAGCATCATTCAAAATTTTAGTTTCGGTAAAGTCGAAATTGTTCCAACTCGAAGTATTTAAAAAAATCCTATAATAATATTGCAAATCGATCGATAAATTGTTATAAGGCGTCGCAGTTACTACGTATGTTATTATTAATTTAAGAAGCAAATACTTGAAACAAAAAGTTGACAACATTGTTGACTTTCAAATCTTTTATAAGCTGATCAAGGTACCAGCATTTTTCTGACTTAAAAAACATAAAAAATAAATACATATCAACAATGTAGTCTTCGATCTGCATACAGTATATAGGTTTAAATAAATATTTAACATTATAAAAGGTGAAGATTTTTCGTTATTCTTTTGTGCTTTTGTGAATATTTTGAAAATTTCAAGTTTTTCCAAAAAATTTTAAAGAGAAAATATATAAGCGTGATTTACGGGAGAGATAAGCACATACATAATTATCAATGCGTGCTAGGACAAACGCGACCATTATTTTTCAATTAAATAAATGGGAGATAAATTTAATCGTACGAGTCCTCGATACATCATTTGGACCATCAGATATATAAAATTTGGCAATCGAGACCAGTTTTACTTTCCTCGTATCAGGCTAAATATTTGAGTACTATCGTACTGTCCCGTCGAGTGACCGATGAGAATTGTAGGTCTAATTGGTGATGCCAGCTAAAGGATCCGTTACCATGTCGTCGCAATGATTGCGTGGAAACTCAAAGACTATCTTAAGAAAACAACTAATCGAATCTAGCGTTCGACATTATCCACACGCACGTGCATTACCCGAGCCAATCGCGTAACGTTTATATTTCGACTTGGCAATATCCGGTCACAAAGACTCTTTTTTTTCGTGCACATAGACGCATACGCGAATCGAGCTTATATATCCGCAGCGAAACTTTGCGCGTTTATATATATATATACACATTATTTGAAGTTGCGTCAAGAAAATACATATATGTATTATATTGTTTTTACACAACTTAAGTCGAATTACTTCGTTTTGTAATTGTTTTATATATATATACTATAGTAAAAATTTAACGCGCGAATTCAGTATATTAAATCACCGCGGTCGTTCTTTCTTTTTTCTTATGGGCGTAGTTACGCAGTAAACAAACAATTAAGAGAAATAGGAATTCTTACCTCCCTCCCTCCCCCCTCCCCCCCCCCTTCCTCTTTGTATATCTCTCTCACCGAGTGTCAAAAATTGGCTTTAAAAAAAGTAGCGCGCTCGAGAAGGAAAAGTAAGCTTTTTGGAGTTGTACAGGTAGAGAGACGGGGCAAAAGGGTTGTGCAGGTTCGGTGGTACAGGTGCGGGTATACACGCGCACGTATATCGTAAACACGCGCGGCTGATTTTCCTTGGGCGCAGCATGAGCTCGCAGTGGAGTGGGGCTGGTCTCTCTCGCTCTTTCTCTTTCACTCGGAGTGGGCAAGTTTTCTCGCCCTCCCCCGTAGGTAACGAGAGCCCGGCGCTAACACATTGTTCGTTGAGCTATATAAACTCGGTACCGAGCGGTCTAACGCGGTAGAACGCGGCTCAAACTACTAACCAACGAACATGAGGCTCTTTGTGAGTACACGCACATACCTATATACCCCTAATAATATTCGCACTCCCACAACTGCACACGTGCCAACGCGATTAATCTACACCCACGCTATTTTTATAACAGACTCTTTACTTTGAATTCGTTTACTCGTATTTACATTTCCGACTTTTCGTGTTTTGGTGATGGGTGATTTACGTCTCCTCCGTGCTTTTATTCCCTTGTTGTCTCCGTTCGACCGTCAAACTGGTGGAGGATAACAAAATGTAATACTCGTGGGTGCACGTCCACTTGTTTTGACTCGAATACCAACGCATCTTTCTATTTATTTACACTATAACTCCTTTTTACTTTTAATTATTATTTGAGAGTGTGACCGAGTACATACGATGTACCTTGAAAAGGTATACATATAGTTATTTCAAAGTTTAAGCAATATTCCAATAAAAAATTGAATACACCTCCGAATGTCGATATTATTCTCTAATCCAAATAATCACTCAAACTCATCACGTTATTTTACTTCGTCAATCATCTAGAGATGCGCCGAACTAAATGTAGTAAATAATACAATGGTCATTGCCATCGCATGAAAATTACTGTGTTTGTCGTAGACGGAGAGAAAAATTGAAGAAAAACTTGAACTTAAATGTTCTGGGTTAAATGGTAACCTTCAATTATTTTTATAATTTTTTTCCGGCACTTTATATTGAGAATTACGTTACAATTTTAACCACAATGAATAGTATTTTTCCCCAAACGAGAAATAGGCTTGTACATTATACTAACATTGCAATATTTACCCAAAACATTAAAATACTCTTTGGACTAATTCTAAAATACAAATTTTGGGAAATTTAATAAATATATAGTTTTATAATTTCTCAAATCTTTAAGATATAGAAAGAATAACATTGCTATTTTCACTACAACTATCTTCTCCGTATATAACTATACATATAGATATGTTTAAATGTTAAACCGTTAGATTTGACAATTTTCAATCTATTTATTTAACTACATTTAATTCTTCACATATTTATAGATAATTGTTTGAAGAAGAAAACGAGGCCTGATGTATGTGCTTTTCATTAAAATCAACTAAAAATCAAAAGTCATTCATCGTTATAAAGCACAGTACCGACGTTCCCAGCAGTTTTCTATTTTTTTCTTTTTGGGAATCGAAAGTATTTCACATTAATTTAGTTATTATATTTTATAAACAAGGTAAAATGATTGTCATTTTATAGCCCTTTTGTTTTACTTTTTCTCGGCGCAAATGAAAGAAACGCATGCAGTGCATGTAAGGATTTAGATTTCTCATTTTTGTAACATTGTTGGTTGTTTACACTGTGGGAGAAGAAACATTTGCAAGAAACAATTGTTAGCAAATACATATTTAAATTGTTATCGATCTAGTCGATAGAGGTGAAGTATCTATTTCATTTGAGATTAGGCCGTATCATTTAGGCTACATAGATTTCTACACAAAAATATTGTTATGCATTCAAAAATGGTCTCAGTAGGATAAACTACTCTTAAAAATTCATTTGTCGTAGTCATCGTACATCTATATGTATATAAAACAAATTGCTTTTACTTTTAAAGTATGTGGCTTACTCTGTACTTTTCTCGTGATGAAAAAAAACTGAAATTAATTATATTTCTGTACAAATTTAAAGTTACTTTGATTGATTAATCAATTATGAGATAAGTAAAATAAATGTTTCACGTATGTATATATAAACACCATATGTACGGTATTGGGTTATCACAATGAGAAATATTTCATTTCACAACAATATTTAAAATCCCCTACTGTAATTGCAGTATTATAAAATAATTATTAGCCACTGATAAAAGCTATTTTGAAAAAATGGAAATATTGATTTGGCCAGTCATGTGTGTCGCACTGTTGAAAAAAAATAAAGATTTCGAGCTTGTATCGAACTGGATACGAATCTAATAAAAATAAGTTCAAGGAGTCTTAATTCGTTCAAACAGTATATTAAATATACAAAAAGTTTCACATGTTCAATACTTAATAAGTTAATAAATGTGTAATGTTATGTATTTTCTAAAATTTAATTAGTACATTCAGATAAGTAATTGAACTTAATCGATACGAAAACTTTTTACCGACAATCACGTGTAATTATTCCAAGTCCTCTATAATTATGTATCCAGTAAAATGTTTAAATACAACATTTCGACATAAGATTTTCGACTCTAGGATAAAAAATGCATTAGAGTTTTTTTTATTAATTTTCTAGTAATCCCTAAATTTTTTATCTCATTTTTCCATAACAATTTGACACGCGATACTTATATCTTATAAAAGACCAACAAAACTTTCATTTCCCGAAAAATTAAAATTATCGAATCCGCGGTTTCATAAAATACCGAGTAATTTTTGATTAATCGAGTGCGCAACGTAATTGTTACGTTTGTTGTTATACGTTTGTGACCATAACGCAAAATTTCTAACAATTGTAACATGTACAACTTGATTATTCAAACACTATCAGATTACTTAACCAAAATGAGTCGATCGAATATATCAAAAGACTGTTTTACGGAATTTATAAATTTTGAAAATTAAATTAACCAAAGGATCGAATAAAATTTTATAATGAAAAAAAGATATTTAATTTACTTGAAACTTTAACTTTGGACGAATTGAGAAAGTTTACATATTTAATCTTGAAACTTTTGACAATAACGTACATTTTAAAATACCAAGAAATACCTAATAATTAAAATAAACATAAAAATGTATTCTCTAAAAATCCTTTAAAATTTCTGTATTTATTCTACATGTAAAATAAAAGAAATTTGTTACTTTATAGTTTTCGAGATAATGATAAATTTAGGAAAATTCCTTTTTTATACATAAATTTGAATAAATTATTTAAAAAATCGTAAAAAAAACTGAAAACGTTCAATTTAAAGGACTTTATTCGAACTTTTGATTGTTTTTTTATAAAATTGCTCGATGATAGTTCTTTCTAAAATATAGAATTAATTTAAAAACAATAGAAAAATGGAAACAATAATAAAATGAAATAGATTGTTACAAATATGTTACTTCAAGCATAAAAATGAGACCCTGCAGCATTATGTAGGACAATTAAGAGGTGTGAGACATTAAACTTTTTCCAACTGCACTTTTCTTCGGGTAAGCATAAGTATACGTGGAGATCAGTCTACGTAATAATGTAGTTGTCCCATAATTTGTAACGTTCGAAAAGTGAAAATTGAAATATGAACTGCCGGTCATAAAGTAAACAATCCTTTTCCGAATGGTATTTCCAAAAAAGAAAAATGCGAAATATTTGACCGCAGGTTTAAAAAAAGGGCAACCTACGCGCGTATCGCCATGTATATAAAATAATCCAGCGAGTCAACGATTGAAACGTCAATCTCGGAACGAACGAGACAAATCCGGTGAAGCACGCGTTTACAATAATAATGCGCGATTAACAGAATTAAAGTAAAATACAAAAAGGATATTAGAAAAATATGATGATTCTCGAGTATTACGTATAATTACTGATAGAGACATATGCAGGCGGTGTTTGTAACTGAAATTCGTGACTCTCCGCGAGATCTATGGTTAAAGAAAAGAAAAAGGCTCTTCTCGATCGTGCATCCATTGAGTATCAATCATCTATACATATATATATATATATACATATAATATGGATGCTGGGAATCGCCTACAGTCATTCCTTTAGTTTTATGTGCAAAGAGAGGAATACAAGTTGAGCAATAGCTGAATATAAGCCTCCTTTGCCAGTCTTGAGTTTTCTTGCATAAATTCTTGCAAATAGGTACACAC
Source organism: Theocolax elegans (assembly GCA_026168455.1). Lineage (NCBI taxonomy): Eukaryota > Metazoa > Arthropoda > Insecta > Hymenoptera > Cerocephalidae > Theocolax > Theocolax elegans. The sequence continues at coordinate 87,171,636 of CM047428.1, read as the reverse complement.
ACACACACACACACGCGCGCGCGCGCGCACACAACTCTTTGACGAATTCATCGGTGCTATATAAAACGTAATGATCCCATTGTAATTTCCAGTCTCACAGTACGTTTTGTAGACCGATAAAAATTAATCCACTCGAAGCAAACGTTTATCATATTTAACCTTTAACCGGTCGTTGTAAAATTATGGCTAGCTAATTTTATTGAATTTCGTGTTTACTATACGGGCTGAAAGGTAAACGTGTCGAGACGTTTATATCGAACTGTTGTACTATTGTGTGTATCTATATACTATATTTAATCCTATTGTCGATTTGTCCATTTCATTCGTTTACCTACTTTTTTATTTCTGTACCCGAGGCATTTGCTGATTAATCGTGAACATCAGTCTTTAAAATTATTCAAATGTTAGAAAACTTTAAAATATTGAGGTATCTTTCCCACCCAACCCAGTCGTCAAGTCCTAAATGTATAATGGAGTAATACATTTAGATCTGTCGGTAATTGGATCACGATAATTCTACACAACTTAAGAATATGGGATTGGTTTTCAAATGAAATATTTTATCAAATATCGTCTATTCATTTTGGACTATAAAGATTAAGTAATAATTTTAGGTTATGGATCAATATTTCACAGCTCACAATAATTTCATTTCTATACCGATTGCATATCGAAAGAATCGTTTCATTGTTTATACTAACAAGGTAAAGTTATATTATTTTACATTAATATAAACCCACTGATATTTAACTTTCAAGCGAATTTAATTCAACATCACTCACTAAATGTCTTTGAGTGAAAAATTGCTTTACGGAAACAAATCTGAGTGAATCTCTGTCAAGTCAAATTTTATTATTCTAATCAAGTTAAATATCAACTCTTACATCACCTGAATAACCTCATAACCTCACTCTTTATAACTTGAAACATAACTTCAATTTTCTTCTTTCGAGTGAAAAATTTCATAATTCCGGTGAAATGTCCACTCGTCAAAATGTAGTTTTGACTAACTATTTCTCTCTAAATTTATTTTCTTTTGAAAAGTACAATTTTTATTTGATAAATGGAAAGTTAAAATTCCATACATCCCATAATGTTGTAGTAAGCTTTCTTATGTTTAATTTTTATACAACGAACCCTTCTGCTAGCTTTCGTGCTGTAACAGGTGTATCTAGAATTTAACAATAATATTTAATTTAAATATATATAATTGTTATAAAAGTCAGAGATTCGATATTCGAGTAGTGTTTGTACTTACATTAAACAACAAACATTTGCGAACTCAATAGAATAAAGTTTAAATAAGATATATGTATTAAAAACCAACATAATTTTATTATTAGTGAATTCTAATGGATTTCCATCGGAACACATGGCTTTCGTTAGCACAACGAAAATTTGTTTGATTCAGAAAATTTTAATCATTCAAAATTTATTATTGCAAAAAATTATTAAAAAATATTATAAATATACTGATATTGCCATTAGTATATAATTTGCAACTACGAATTTTATGACTAAGTATTGTTTGTTTGATTTTAATTAAAAAAAACGATTATATCGATTAGGATATTCATTTCCATTTGCATTTTATTGATACTTACACCCGAATTGGACAATTTTTCATCCATGGAAGATAGTTGAAATTGTGATTTAAGTTTGATATTCTATTTCGCAATGATGGCATGTAACTCAATATTGAATTAGTTATTATCTAAAAAAAATCATTTTTCGCCTGAAAAAGGAAAATAAAAAAATAGACTTTATTTAGTACAGACTATGCCGTTTTTTAGGTAGAAATAAAAATGATGCTTTCGATATAAATGAGCCAATAGATATAAATAAATTAATGTTTAATTGGGATGTCGCGGATTGGTATGTATAAGGCTCTAACAATTAAGTTACTTTTCAATTTTAAGGAAGTATTGTTACATATTTTTAATTGATTAATTTTATTTAATTAATCGAAGTGACGTTACGATGAAAATTTTTTATTCTTTCCAGTTTGTACTGGAGAATTTCCATCGTCGAAACTTTATTTGATTCAACAAAATTCTAGTTATTATTCAGCTAATATGTAAAATCGATATAACATTTCTTTGTGAAACAATAATTGTGTGGAGAAATATATATAATTAATAACAAGTTATTAAGAATAAAAATTGAATGTAAATTCACTAAAATGGTGTGGGTGAAGTGGTAACGTTCGATTATTTGTAAAAACAGAGAATCAGATCGAAATTCGTACGACGTTGATTAGGAAACGATTTTTCCCAAAGGAAGTTTGAGCACGTGTCTTATTTTAAACCATTATTTTTTAACGATAGTGGGGTACTAGAATATTTATTAAAAAATGTGTATACTTGTTTAGAACAAATATTTTAGGGCTGTATACCTATAGTCGTAAGAATACGAAGTATAAACAAATAAGTGTATAAAAATAAAAAGAAAGAATGAAATATGATCGTCGTATTACAGATGGTACTGTCGACCCTGGCCACGGTAGCGGTAGCCCGACCGGGTTACCACCACGCGCCGGACGTCCACTCGTTCCAAGCGTACCACGGACCACCAGCTCCTTTGGCTCACGACGGTCGAGTGGTCGACACCCCGGAGGTCGCCCACGCCAAGGCAGCTCACTTCCACGCGTACAACGAGGAGTTGGCGAAAACGGCCCACCACGGTCCAGCGATCCCGGACCACGGAGGCTACGACGGCGGACACCACGTGAGCTACCACCACCCGGAACCCGAGCACCACGTGTACCACGGACCACCGGCACCACTCGCTCACGACGGTCGGGTAGTCGACACCCCGGAGGTCGCCCACGCCAAGGCCGCCCACTTCCACGCTTACGCCGAGGAGCTCTCCAAAGTCAGCCATCTTCCTCATCATGGCGGTGGCGGCGGCGGTGAAATCGGTTACCTTCATTACTGATCTACGCTACGGACGGTCCTCGCCTCGCATCGCAACCTCTCGCCTCGCCACTATTCGAGACAACGAGTTGACGCACCTCCACGCATCCACACCCCCACACCTCCACATCGTTTCCATTAATCGAATCTCGTACATCACCTAACCTCCCGCGCAAAGTTTCGGCTATTTTGTAACCTGGACGACGTCGTTGATACAACTTTTGTCGAAACCTTGCGGGGTCGGTAGGGACCACACACACACACAGACACGCACGCGACCGACGATCTCCGAGCGGGCCGTCACGTGGTACCGATCGTTCCGTCACAGCCTTTTCTCGAGCGACGCATCGACACCGTCAAGCTGATCCGTGGACTAGAACTCTACTTGCACGTCGACTCGATAGAACGAAATAAATGTAAAAATCGTGACAACTACCGAAATGTACACTTCGCACGGTATACAAGGAATAATCGTCCAATCTTCTACACATTACGGACAAACGATCAAAATGAAAAAAAAAGATAAAGAAAAACGAAAGATTGTTCGACGGAAGAGGAACGATCGTGGATTCTATCGCGCGAGATCGTCGCGTCAAGTATACTATTGTTTCATTAGATAGCACGCACACGAACGTACCGTAACGTAAATAATCAGCTGCTAATCGTTACGACGTGCACACTTCATCGAACAGAAACGACAAACGTAGCTTCACTTTTTTCTACATTAATTTTTTACTCTCTCTCTCTCTCTCTCTTTCTCTCTCTCTCTCTGTTTCTCTTCTTATTCTCTCTTCTCTGTATCTCTTTTCTCTTACCCAAAACGCAAAGTGCAGTTATATCTATATATATGTGTATGTACGTATATGTATACTATATACTCATTTTGCATCCAACTCCGAGCAATAAATAGAAAGCAAACGACGTTCCAGTCGGTATGCTTTCCCAAAAAAATAAAAAAGCAAAAGAACCCTCCTTACTCGAATTTTGTGAATCCTCGTGAAATTCGATCTAACTGTCATATACTTATGATTATGTAGCTATACACTCCAATGTACTACCGATGTATATTTTACAAGGAGACAAATATAGATATATATACACACATAGATATATATTTTTGATAATATAATATCATATATTTTGTCTTTTATTTTATTTAATTACCCATCATAATTACTTACAACAGGGGATCAAGAGCTTCTACCGCGAATGCAAATTACATTTTACAGTTTGTTTTATGCTGATAAATTGGTACTACGATGACTTTGTCAAAGAAAAATTCTATTTTTCTAATAAATACATTTAAATATAATTTGTGAATTTCAAACTAACGATCTACAACTTTTACTTATTCGTTTGATTATCGATAGAATTTTTAATTTCATTGATTATAAATATACATAGGCCGAGACATATATATGGATCGAGGTTTAGACTTTTTTTTCATCAAATTGAGTTTTTGTACATTATTATATAAATTTCGTTGTAAGTATTCGTATATGGAATCTTTTTGGAAAGAATCTGCTTCTTTCTTTTTTCATACTTTAGTACGTTAAAATGGAAAAAAATATTTTAACACGAACATATATACGACACATGGTTTGTTTTCAATTATCTACATCGTTAGATACAATTTTTGTCTTCAACATACATTCGATTGTTCGTATATAAATATAATTATATCAGGTGTTTTAAATTAATAATTAATGTACCTACTAAAAATTATAAATATTCTACGTTGGAAAAACGAAACCATCAATTAAGAGACTTTAGATTCCGTAAATAAAATAATTCAAATTAATAATGAACATATATGATTCTCTATATTAGAATTATTGAAAGCGTGAACCAGCTGGAAAAGAAAATAACACTAGAGTATATTACCATTACTTTATTTGTCACTTGTCTCTTAGTGAGATCGTGTGTGCTCGGCGTCTATATGATATACAAAAAAAATAATCGAGACCGGCGTGACGTACAAGACGGGACTAAACGCGAGTTACCGAAAATCGCGTCGCACAACAATAAAAACGGGGATGTACAGTCGAGATACACGCACCCATTACACTCACTCGTAAGTACGATGATTATCTCTTAACATTATCCAATATATATGTATTGATTTCAGAGTATGGACTTGAATACAATATACATGTCCTCTACAAATTACATTAAGCCTTTAACTCTTGAATTTTGTTAATATTTGTTCATTTTGACTATATTTGCTCCAGCGTATTGTTGGTCAAACATCGTCTCATCTATAATAATCTAAAAATTAAATATATTAATTAAAAACTGGATGTAAATTATAATATAGAATATGTTAATGTGCACGATTTAGGAAGGATCCAAAATCAGTGTTCGTAGTCACTTGCTGTAAGGTTTATTTTTGAATCTACATAATAGGATTGACCTGCAATTTTGAAGAAATCTATTAATTATTAAAAAATAAGTAAAACAGTGATCATAAAAAACTTATCAGTTTAAAACAATATTTTAGAAAACATTTTGATAAAAAGTAAAAAATATTTATAAAAGAATAAATTTTCTTTTTATTTTAATAACATTAAATTCATGCTTTTATAATTTTATTCCATTTACTTCCTGACCAGGATTCGAACTCACGACCTTCCGTTTTCTCGATGGATTTTCTATTTAATTAAGGCTACCGGTTCCTATATGCATCACATATCTTTACCGAATAGTCCATTCGTGGCAATATATGTACATATGTATATGTAAGTTTGATCGTTTATAACTCCAAAACAAGTAAAGATAAATACTCAAGCCCAAGTTAGAAAAAAAGCTGAGATCGAGTAGATTTGGATTAAAAAAAGAAGCTCAAATAACTTGATTAATTAAAAAGTTACGAAAATACGAATTTAACGATATTTCGATGACAATTTTGAGCTAAAAAATTTACTAATTTTTAGGCCAAATTTTCTTATGTTTTTTCCCATAACTTTAGACCAAATCAAGATATTTGAGCATCTTTTTTTTAACTCCAATCTCTTACTCGATTTCGATTTCAACTTTAATTCGAACTTGGGCTTAAGTATTTGTCTTTACTTGTTTTCGAGTTATAAGCGATCGAATTCAAGGGTCTTTTTGGCGAAATTTTTCGTTATTTGCTATCGTACGTAAACAAGAAGGTGGTTGGAGACTAAAACTCCGGGTTTCTTCATATTTTTGTAGTTGTAAATGTATCCTAGAGATTCGTAAAGATCAGTTGTTTCCCAGAGTTCTCCTCGTTAGTTTTTTTTTTTATAAATTATCCTTGATTAATCAAATTTAAATTGCGGCATCGATTTTTAAATAAAGTAATTAATATTATAAATGTTATCTGCATAAACACGTAAATATGATTTTTAACGAAGAATTAGGTAATTTGTTAGCTGAGAATAGTCTGATCTCCTCAACATAACTGAAAAATCCGTCACGATTTTTTATCGTAAATAAAAAAAAGATTGATTAAAAAACTGACCAACAAGTGCGTCTATAACTTTGCATAGACAAAAAATTGTTTCGACTAACTCGAAAGTATGATAAATTTCTATAGTAGATATAATAATGCAGACAGGTGTAACACTATACGCAATTATGATTAAGAGAACAAGTAGAAGGTGTAATTGGGTATACAAATATATATATATAGATATAATAAGATGTAGGTTATACGTAATTCTATAGACACGTAGAGGTAAATTCATAAATGTCGATGTTACGATGAGGTCGGCCAGGGCACTGTATATATATATACCTAAGGAGTGACCGTGTTATTAATCATTTTACATAACGAGAAAGTCAAGCGCGTAAATTTACGTATATATGTTACTGATAACAGCACCACCACCACTGCCAACGCCACCACCAGTAACAACAACAACAGCAACAACAACAACAACTACGCGCGCACACACATAGAGAGAGAGAGAGAGAGAGAGAGAAATTGTATAACGTACATCACGCAACAGGAGGCAGGTCTTGTTCGTAAACTTTCTAACGGTCTAATAAAACACTTTTAATGCAACTGCCGAACGGCTGAACGGCTAACCTGACCCTCAAAATAAAGATAAATCTCGCCCGATGTAGTTTACATCTTTTTCACGCACACACACACACACACATATCTCGACACTAATATTTTCTCCTACAACCAGCTCAACCGTCGTAAAGGTTTTATTCCATTTTTTTTGTCATCATTATTAAAAAGTAAAAGTACGCGTGTGTCTATTTTTGTGAAAAAAAAGGTTTGAGCTTGGTCGTTGTTAAACAATGTAATATGTAATTAATCTGTCTGTTAATTATATCAACGGAACGTGTAAGTTGCAGTGAATTAAAATTTAGGAATACTTATATGTATGGACGTATAAAGCGTTATCCTTAATTGATAACGCGGACAATACACTTTTCACCGAAGAGGGAGAAATGTGGGAAAAATTGAATATTTATTTAATAGAAAAAGCGACGAAGCGTAAGTAGACGGACACTGGATTTCGTCAGACATTCTTACACGTACGCACGCTTGCTCGATGGACTCTACATTCTATGCACTGTAACACTCGAGCACCAATGCGTTAGAGTTAAATTTTTTTTTTTCGATTTTTTCATTATTTTAAACGAAGATCGTATATTTGAAAATAAAATGTCACCCCGTCAACGAGTGTTTTACTTTCAAGTATATTATTTACGTTTATTGATACACAGGGAGTTAATGTTGCTTTTCAAATAATCGTGATGTTAAGTACTGCTAATCTGTTAATCAGTTGTATTCGAAAAACTAATCTTAAAATCACAATATTTGTATAATAAAACTGTTACAATTTTTACTTAGTCCATCCAAAAATTTTGAGGTTGTTAATTATTAAGAAAGGTCTAAAGGTTTATCGCTTTTTTCTTTTTCACGGTTAAGTTTATAAAGATTGTCACTCTCCATTGTTGATCGTCGAAATTAAAATGATTATTTATCAATTTTTCGAGAGTCAAGTTGATTTTTTCAAGAGTTTTAAGATTTAAATATAAACTAGCGATTGTTTTAAAAATTAGTAGAAGATGGCTAGTTTAACCTTCTAAATGTAGCTAATTTTAGCCTCAGAATGTTACTATATGGAAATATGTAAATTTTTATCAGAGATACTAATTTTTAATAAAATATTTAAATGATTATAGGAATGTACTGTTACAGTGTCATAATAAAATCTTTGACTTGTCGAATATAGACAAATTATCTATTCATTAGTGAAAGTGGTCCACAACGTGCATATCGATTATATATATAAATTAGGATTAGGAAACCTATAAAATACCTTTAATCGAAATAGTTTTTAAATATACCGAGGTTTGTACGTCGTTAGAAGTATAAAGCGTATATGTGCATCGGTAATTAATCGGTGTAAGTAAACGAATAAATTGTTATTGTCAATATATTATAATAAATAATAAAGGCAAAGTAATTATGATAAAAATAAATAATTTAGCTAAACTGATAAGAGTATGTATGGATAAACGGTAAGGATATAAGGATTGTCCGATATAAAAATGTCGGAGTTGAAGAAAAATGAAAAGCCTTTGGAAGAAAATGTGGAGATCAGAAAAAAGCCGGGTAAAAAGTAAGCGAGGCCATTGTAATATCGCGCGCGGTGCTTGTACACGCTACAATCTGAGGTCAGAGAGAAAATGCCGGAATCGCTAGCATGTGCATAAGGTGGTGGTCAGCTATATATGTATATATAGGCATTGTCTATACAGAGGAGGGGGAGAGCAAGAGAGTCAAACCTTCGGTTTGCGTATAGGTATAGGAATATATATATGTATATATAGGTAGAGGTGCAACGTAGACAAGTACGCGCGCGACCTGGTCGACGAACCAGGACGCAGGAGCGCGCCGCCTCAACGGTCACCGACGTTACGACACTCCTAAGCGCACCACATTGCTCTCTACGATCACTCTCGATTATTCTTCTCTCTCTCTCTCCCTCCTTGGAACCGTGTATATATATACACATGGGGACAGACGTTTCTCACTTTTTTATCGATTTGAGTCGTCTGAAACATTTATTAGAATAATTTCAAAACGGGTGTGTATTTCAAGTGGATTGACACTTTTTTGAGGAATCCAGTCAGAAATTAACTAAATTTTCAATTAGTCGTTTATTTGTACACGTGCTTCCTATCCAAGTTGGAAGTATTTGGAAAAACAGGATCAACATTTCCATATCTCATTAGAAGCACATACAATTTATACCTCTCACAATAATTATACTTTATTTTTTAAATAAAATTGTATCTACAATTGGATCCTCTCAAAACAAAAGATAACAATTTTCTACGTTTAGTTTTCCTTGACGAGATTAGATTAATTTATACCCTTTTTGAGCGATGGTCAATGAAAAACTAAATAAAAACCGTTATTCTATTTTATTTTATTTTTTCCTCCAGCTCTTTTTATATCAAATAATTTGAAAATAGGAATATTCATCTTTGACAACTCACGACTCGAGTATTTTGTACGAAAATTTGTAATTTGCGAACTTTCTCCTTCCCAGTGTCCAAAATTTCCTACGTTTCAATGCTCTCAGTGGAAAAACATCCACGTACTAGTAGTCGTTTATTAATTTTTTGACAATTTCTATGATATGAAGGTTAGATTGACGAAACATCCATGTTCTATAAACTATAGTTATGCATGTATCGTTCGTATATATTTATATATGAAAATGAATAGTCATGATTTCTTTTGGAGGTTTGTAACCTAAAATAAGTATTATACCAACATCTCGAATGTGTATAATACTCTTAACGAGTAGACTTATATAATTTAGCAAGATAACACACAATTGGATCAAACGTTCAAATGCCAGCCCGAATTTTTCCGAGCGTAGCAAAGTTAAACAACGATCAGTCGAGTGGTCGAAAAAAAGTGTAGATTATTGAAAAAAGAGTGTTTTTGGTTTGTGTACGTTAAGTTTAATGGAAACGGGAGATTAAATTCGATCGTCGGGAGAATTAGAATGGATATATGCGCGTTGAATGGAGGTAGTTTCACCATCGCATTACAACGATCACCTATGACGATCCGATCCAACGTTATATACCACTCCCCTGTGTACGTTATACGCATGTGGGATGTGGATTGTTAATACATTTTCTTATTAGTCACGTTGCTGATTTAATCATAATACCTCTATGCAAATTACGTTACACGCATTTAGTCGAACAAAATTTTCATTTCACGCGAATAATACGTCTCTCTTTGACTCTACTGACGTACCGCGACCATTCGTTTCTTTTTGTTTCCAAAGTCTTAATTGTATATATCCACCATGGGATTATCCAAAAAATAATGTTTTATTTCGATCGATTTGGCGAAGCTATATTTGCTAATTCGAAATTGTCCGTAAAGAGTAATTTGGTCGAGATGAGCCCGCGTGATGGTGAAGTCGAGTTCGTTTGGTAATGATTGTGTCTATAGAATAGCCTGCGAGACGAAAGTGTCATCGATTCTCAGAGGCAGCGGTACGATTATCGGGGTCAACGACAAGGAAACAATGTCCTTTTCACTGCGTGAACCTCCGGTGCAAATTCGTACCTTCGCCAAAGAACAACTTTGCTCTCTGTATACTTACGCAGTCGCTTCTATATTTATTTAATTGTTCGTTCTCGTTGTTGTTGTTATTGTTTCAAAAATTATGCACCAAAATGAGATAGTACAAGCATTTTTTAAAACGAACGGTGAAAATTTTTTCGAAATTACGAGAATAAGATAAATTAATTAATTAGCTAATCAAATGTTTAAACAGAGAATTTTTAGATTGGATATAAAATAGTGCACTGAGAAATAGTCTAGATTATATTAAAGTAAATAGAGTGTCCAGTAACGAAATCGCATAATCATTTATATATAAATTTATAATCAAATTTACTCTCATTCTTGCAATATGTACTAGAAAATTTTCCTGAGTTTATCGGTCTGTTACTTTGTACTGGAAACTATTGTAATTTTTCGAAAATATTTTGTAATATCGACAACGCGGACAGATTTCTTAAATTTTGTAAGTAAATATATATATATATATATATACGATTGATCACACAGGTTGATAACGATATCTCGGTGCACATACGCCAGTTCGAGTTAACCCGTATACACCGCACCTCCCACTAAAACCCATAGGTAATAGATACAGATATAGAAGCAAGTATCGTGGCACGCGTTCAACCTGTGCTCGTGCCACCGAGGGAATGCAGTTGACCCGAGCAGTTTCTTTTTGTTCGCAACCTCTCTTTGTACCTTTTTTTCGTCTTATTTTTCTTGGCAACGTAGATATATACCGCGGGGCATCAAGGTCGCTATCACGTCTGGTCCACGAGCCTGTTCGCACCGTACCTATGGTATATGCACACATGAATCAATGTCCGCGAGTAATGATAATGAGCTAGACTACCGTTCGACTCCCTGGCTCTCCACGCCAATATTCTTGAATTACAACTGTTAACATTCCTCGTTAACATTCTATAATATTTATACATATAGGTATATAAATTAAAACACACTTCAATTCAATTTTGCTACCACGGTCTAAAACAGTTCAGTTCACTTCTCGTCTCGCTAAATGTCAAACTTGTCAATTTTACTATACGATTTTTACTATTGTACTTTACTACGTTCGATTTTTCATTCGACATTTCCTAATATTTACCTTTTTATCTTTCTCTGATTTTTTTAATTATTTTTTTAATTTAATTAAAATTATAATTAAATAATTAATTTATAATTCATTTATAATTTTTTTTTATAATTTGACTCAATTATCTAGTAAATAAATAATTTAAGTACCACTTTTTTTCTTCGTGTGGACGTACCATATTTTACAGTTTGTGCTTCTATTAACATTTCATAATGCATATTCTATTTATATTTATTAAAAAAAACAGATACAATATATACCTACATTTTAGATCCTGTCCTCTAATTATTTAAATGTAATTAAACTATATCTAACTCTTTCCTCTAACTTTGAACTGACATATTTCACCTCATTTTTTATGAAATGTCGACAGAAAAATTGCAACCTGTAATTTAACTTTAATTTAAAGCGGTGTTGCTGTTTTAAAGTTATCTTTTTTTTATTTTCATCGGAATATAGAGAGAGAAATAAATCATGGAAATCTAGATAAGTGGCTTTAAAAGAACGTAAATTTATCTGTATTAAGGAAAAAAATCTTAAAAGAAAAAATCTCTTTATAACCTAAGTGCATATTCTTATTACCGTAGTACATAGCGAATTCCGGAGATTGACTGGTTAATTGACTAATATTTAGATCATTTCATTGGGTAATATGTGGCGGAAAATATTTCGTACGACTATCGATGATTTGGTCAACTCGGAGATTTTTAGACGTAACGCTATGGACTGTTACATACTTTTTAAATTCATATTTCACGTACGCTCCGTAATAATAAAATACGTTTTACATTGGATTTAACCCCTTAGCTAGACGAAGAAAGTCTATGACATATCAAATCGATGTTTAATCAATAAAAATGTCTAAAGATTATTATACAATTATGCATTTTGCAATTTAAGCTCCTATATGTAAGTGAATTCGTACATCGTAATTTCACATTTCAGACATGACAAACGAAGTAAGCGAGGTCAAAATTACAAAATGCATGATGTGTTATAGTTATTTTTTACAACAAAATATATAGTGCAGCAATGCTACTTTCAGAGTTGAGACTTAAAATTAATATACATCCTTATGGAATGAAAATTAAGTATAGGAATTGTAGATTAGGTCACACCATTTTTCGGTATTCTTTAATCGATTGATTAGCCACCTTTTGCCCAAAAACTATAGGTTGCGTAAATTCTTTGATTTCTACCGTATTAGAAATCTGATGATAAATGTAGTTTTTTATAAAAAAAATGGTGAAATTAGAGTTTTACTCAACCTTCAAATGTTGAATTTTTACTAGAGTATGTACTATAAACAATAAGTGTAAAATTAAAGTACCATCGGAGCGTGGATGTTTTTTACAAAACAGATTATTATTTTTATACATTCTTAATTTTCTAAATCAAAGCTCCACATATTTTCGTGTAACTGCAATTATTGTCAATTGTTCTATCTAAGATGTTGTCAAAGACCTATGAAATTTTCGTAAATTGCAACCGCGTCAACTACCTCAAAATTCGCGTATTTAACAAGTTTCAGCTAGACATGCAAAATTAAGATTTTATTTACGTAATTTTTTATATGATTAATTAAATTAATATAATTAATTTTAATATTATTACTTTTTTATATGATCAATTAAAGCAAACAAATACTTTTGATAAGAATTAAACCGTGCAGAACATTTAAACTTTTATTAAAGATAAAAATTAGCATTTATTGTGATTGATTTATCACATTTATACATATATATTGTTTTCAATTTTCATTCTTTACACAAAGTTAAAGATAGATTTTTCCTTCGAAATATTACACTTCTCATTTCGAGCGTGGCGGCCGCTCTATAAATTTCGTAAATCAATTACTTAATGGATTCATTATCAATCGCCATTATAATCGACAGACCAATAATCAAGGAGGTTAATTAATAAAAAGAAAAGTAAAATTACGTTACATAAGTCGTGTGTATACACCATAATATACATAGTACACACACGTCTTCTTTTTCAATACCACAGGCAATTACATCAAAGGTATATCTACATTGGTATATCTCTTTGCCTTTTCCACCCAAATAAACCTTCGTTTCGCAACGTCGTTTGTAAACACTCGAAAGTGAGACAATCGAATTACAAACTAATTTATCTGTTGTCCGTGGAAAATTCACTCTCATTTTTTTCTACATGTATATATATATAAAACTTTGTATTTTCTAAAAAAAGAAAAGAAAAACGATTAGGTAAGAAATGGGGAATTACTAAATTTTGATAATTGCGACAGGGCATCCGAGCCCGTTGTAACGGGATACTGGTATAAGATACATATATTCGCGCGTCGTAGGAATAAATCATCGTTTGAATTCGCTGAACGATTTACATCGATTTAAAAAACGGTTTACTCCGTCGTAAAATATCTCGGTGGAATTTTACCGCAACAATTTTATTTTAATCGTAGTACAATAAAATAATATCGTAATACACTTAATAAAGCATTAGAACGGATAAACGACTATTGGCTGTAGGTAAGGTAAATTTTATCAACGTGTAGATCGATATTAATTGAATTTATTGTTGTTGTTGTTGTTCTTCTCCTTGTTAAATGCAATTCATCTTTGTATTTTGCAAATATTTTTTTCAAACGCTAATGTTCTTTTTATGAAATTCTTCAATCATCCTATTATGAAGAAATAATATCATGGGAAAGGTCATATAGTTTAGCCATATAATAATTGTAAATAGGAAGCTTTTCTTTCAACCATATACACATTTGTATAAATTTAAAACAACTATAGCAATAATTATGATAAACTAATAGTAATTAATAATAAATAATAAATTTTTGATATAACCAAATGTGTAATATAAACTGTACAAAAAATTACTATAAATTTTATAATTTATATTATCTGTATGCTTAAGTGTACATAATTTTTGCAGTATTCTCAAGGTTAATCTTTGACTAATAATGATATAAAAATTGAATAAACAGTTATCAAATGGCACTATCAAAATTGATAAAATATTTGTTCAGAAAAAGTTATTGGCGGTTTTTTCCAAAAAAACATTTTATTTCAACGAAAGGAAACATTTTTGAGGCATGGTTATGAGCCATATATATCATGACACGGATTTCTGAGCTTTTAGATAGTTATTTCTATTTTGTCAAAAATCAAGATGTCGGTAAAACGATGACATTCTTTGTTTTACTTTTGGCAATCTGTAGTAGTAAATCAAAATTCTTTCAAATATTTAGGATTATTGTTGTTGTTGTTGTTGTTGTTGTTACGATAATTCGACACGAGATCATATGTACGTATACGCAGTGTTGTAAAGTACCCATTGCCGCGGGCTGCTTTGCGATTCATCGTTACCGCGTAATTTTATTATCAATAGAATTATTAAACCTTTTATACGATCCTATCGATCCTATTCATCTGCGAGACAACAGAAAAAAGAGAAGAACGATAGACTCAAAATAATATATTTTCACTTTTATTATTTTATCGCGCGCTCTATATAGGTACTGCAGATCCACCTCAATATCGTGAAGATTCGAGATTGTTTAAAACTGGTTATAGATATATATTATACCAATATACAGATTGGAATAGTTTTTACATGTATATATCGTATAAACGAATCGTTCAAAGATATTTCCTCGTGTATTAAAGTGCATTTGTACGCCGCGGTTAAGGGGATTTCGTGAATCCATACAAAACTATACACTTTTACCGACATTTTCGTATTTGTCGTTATTTATTTAAATTTTTTTATATTTATTAGTTATCTTTATCGTCGCTTATTTTCTGATTGATAATAAATGTGCGAATAAAGCGATAATCATAATGTAAAAAATAAAATAAAATTGAAATAACGAAAAATGGTATATAGAAATCTAGTAATTAGGTAGGACCGTCCCCTTGACGATCAGCTTTGTTCTTCTCGTTAATCTATATCGGCGGTGCAACGTAGAGACGATTACGCCGACCGTTATTGTAACGTGTAAGTATATATATATAAGTCAACAAGAGGAAAAGCAAGAGACTCCCGAGAGGTAGATGTATATATAAATTAACGATGCAAATGGTATTCCTAAATTTTGTAAGAAATCCATCTCGACTTTCATAATGCAATAAACGCGTACTTTATACATACAGATACAATAGAATTTTAAACTTATTTTTTAAGCTTATTTATAGCGCGAGAGAGTCGAGAGAGAGAGAGAGAGAGATTTAACTGTGTAACCTGTAATTTGTGAATATAGTGCGTCTATAACCATTCAAATTTCTTTTCTTTTCTTTTCTCTTTTTTTCGTTTTCAACTCGGTGCAGCAACGGCTCTGGACCCGTGGCTATATAAACGCAACTGTGACAATAAAAAATATTTTGTATTCGTTGTTACCGTTAACTCTCGCGCGCGCACACACACACGCACTAAGCACACGCACAGAAAGGAGAGGGATGATGCAATCGCGTTATACTTACTATTTTGTAACCGCGATTACTCGCGCGGGCACGTGTCTGCAACTCGATCTATATATATATAAACCCGAATAATAGTTGAACAATTATTTTTTTCTTAAATTATTTTTCAAATGAGCACCGTATAATATTTGTTAATAAATAAGAAAAAACAATTAATGCAACGATACAAGTTAGTAGAGATGGTTTATCAATAAATGTAACTGAGAGCTAATTTTCCCAACAAATCTAAATGTTGAGGGTTTGCACGATGTTTACAGCTGTTAGCTTCCCATTCGTTCGTAAGGGATGGTTCTCGAAACCACAGGTTAGATTATTTTGTCAGGTAAATATTATTTTCATCGCTAGCAGTCGCGACTTATGAACCAAAAGAATCTCAAGACATGTACAAATAATCGAGTATGTAGGAAATGGGTAAAAAATAATGTAATTATTAAAAAAGTGTGTCCGACGGATTTAGATTGGTAGCGTGTTGGTAGCGTAGGAGAAGGTCGTAAGTAGGCAGAGGGTATAGAAATAATATACGTATACGAAATAATAAGGAACAATCGCGAGTGAAAGAGAGTCATCATCTTTGTGACAAGAGTCGCGCGATCGAGGGAACAGTCTAAATGTCAATGTTAATGTTGTCACGAGCTCCCCACACGCTGCACACTGCACACTGCACACTGCACACCGCACGTGCGGGAGAGCGGGGGCGAGAAAAATCCCCAGAATCCACGCGGCGAGTGGGCGTGCGTCTCACCCGGTAAGCACGTTTTGCGCAATCGATCTATGGAGATCGTCCGGTATACGACAAATAGCTGTATAATGATCATATCGGTCCAGACACAATCGGGAGGGACGGGGAGAAGGGAGGGGTAAGGGAACGGGGGGGGGGGCGAGTGCGACGGGCGCCGGAGGAGAGGGAGATCGAGGGATAGTTGGGTACATGGGTGTGGTGCACGCGAATGCGGCATGCACGAGAGACAACACCTCTCGGCGGTCTGCGATCTTTCCTTTGGGTGGGGTTGCACGCACACACACGCGCACACCGACACACGTACGCACGCACGAGCGTGCTGGGTACTGATACCCGCAGCCCGTAGCGAGAACCCACCGTTCGAGTATAAAATGATTCGTGCGAGAACCGTGGAGATCATGTGCACTTAGGGAGTCATTCTCTTACGAGGATTAGACTCGTTCACCGGCCACAACATGATCCCCATTGTAAGTACCGTGCAACTCCTACTCTATAAACTTTATTTTACTTTTACGATTACTATTCTATTCGTCTCTTATCTTTATTCATTAAATCTTATACTCTCATAGTAGATTTACGCTATTTTACTTCTTTTTATTATTCCACGAACGACAAACAACTTCTTCGATAACTTCTTCAACCTTCTTTTATTAACATTTTTACCTTTTCCATTCAATGAAACCTCAAAATCTTTTTCTATCGTTTCCATCAAATCCTAGTTTAAACCATAAAACGAATTCCAGAAAATAATACTAATATATAATAACAAATTTTTTAACAAATAATTCTCATCCGATTATTACACACTCGTAGATCGCAGGGATAATTTAATAAAAACTACTAACAAGGAGAACGTCTCAGATACGGGAAACTGATCTTATCCAAATATTAAGATTTGTTTTATACTATAAAAATATGAAGAAAACCGGAGTTATTTTTGCCCCATGTTTCGTTTTACGCAAGTTATAGGCGATGAAAGCAACTTTTTTAAAAAAAAAGACTTCCATTTTAATAACTTAAATTAAAAGCCACAAGAAAGCTGATACCAAGTAGATACGATTTACAAACAAAGATCAAATCGGTTAATTTGCCTCAAAATTATGGAAAATAATATAAATATAAAAGAAATTTTTAGGCAAATTAATTGATTAGTATTTTCTTTTTTTAAAATTGTATCTACTTAATCTCAGTTTTCTAGTGATTTTTGGTTTGATTATCTATCTTTATATGTGTTTGCAAGTTATAAGCTATAAAAGTGGAGGTCTTTTTTTACAAAATATGTTTTAATTGTCATGGAACACGGAAGAAAACTACATCCGATTTTCTTAATATTTTTATTATAGAAAATTTTGTCAGTTACGTTGTGACAAATCACATATATGCGCAGTAAACATTTAGTATTACTATTGATTAATTTAATATAAACTTTAAATTAATATTATTATTACATTCAATAAAGATACTGACATATACTTGAACGATTTAAATGATTGTCGATTACAACCTGATAGATTACTATATACATTTATCATCCCTATAAATTACAAAATATAAATAATAATATAAAGGAATAATCGCGCGTGTAAGCAGTGATAAAATTAAATTTTTAATAATTTGTTTCACATTAATTATTTGGATATTTATGTGCAATTTGCCTTTTAAAGTGTCGTAATAATAATACTATATCGGTATAGGATGCTCGCATCGTAATACGTGCATAATATTTTATTTTACTTATCCTACAAGTCAATTGCCAAAAGATATAAGAAAATTCTTATAGACGAAAATCAGTATATCTAAATTCTATTAAGTGTAAAAATTGACGTTAGAATATGTAGATTGTCAAGTGTGTAAAATGTGAGAATTGCAATTTTGAATCGATAACTTTACAATTTATTAATAGTGTAAACATTTTTAAAATTATTATACTCGCATTCTACTCTTTACAAAAATGTAAAGATGTCGGTCTACAATCAATTTTACACTTCAGGATTCGTGTACGAAATATAATAAGACTTACAAAACCTTCCAATTAACATAATAGTAGTTTTAATATAAAATTTTATATACTTATTTAATACTGTTTTTAATCTAATCTTGTAACTTATTCTTTACATGTACTGAATTTTGCTTAATTGTAAACAACTTTCGCTGAATGAAATAGGCTTTACAAATAGGAAAGAATGCATTGCACGAGATGTGACAGAAAAGGGGCAAACATTTTTAAGATTCGTTAAATTGTACTTGCCGTCTCTAAACGACACTTGGCCACGACTGTCCAAAGTGTGTTTATAAAAGTCTAAAGTATAAAGTTAACGCTTATTTCAATTTTAAAACATAATTAGTGAATGTTTAGGAAATGTGAATATAAAAGATGAGTATAAATCCTTTTGATGGATTTAGATTTTTCCGGAACTTCTTATAATCTAATAAAGTAGTACTTTATTTTTTTATCATTGTATTGCACTTTGGGTACAATAAAACAATTCGAATACATTTTGTGTTGATAATCTACATTTAATTTAATATTCTACACTTACGTTCGCTAACAGTATTGTAAACTCGAAAGAAATGTTCATTTTACTTTAGACTCGATTTCTATAAATATTTGATCAAGCTTGGTTAAATTTCTTTGGGCAATGTTATATAAAGATTAACTAAATTTAAACTTTCTGCAAATGTGACATAAAGTAACGTTTTAGAGCATTTTTTTTATTTAGAACGCGCCTTTTTGTATATTTTTATATTTTTCGCACATATTCTACTAACAAGGAGACCCTCATATGTTTGGGAAACGGATCGTGCCCAGCTTGTAGTATATGTTTTCTAACATAAAAATATGAAAAAAGCCAGAGCCGCAGACTCTAACAATCGTTTTTTTAAAAGTTACACGCTGTTAAAGCATAATTTTTAAAAAAAGAGACTTTACTTTAAACGCTTATAACTTCTGACCTATCAAATTTTGACATTCAAACTAAAGTTTACTGAAAAGCTGAGATAAAATAGATACATTTTAAAAAAAACTACGTTCAAATCCGTTAAAATGGAGCAAAGTTATAGCAGAATTAAGAATTTGAAGAAATTTAGCTTAATAAAATCAATAGAATTTGTACTGCTCAATTTTTGTTTAAAATTTCTTCTAATTCTTAATTTGATTATAACTCTGATCCATTTTAACGGATTTGAACGTACTTTTTTTTTAAAATGTATCTATTTTATCTCAGCTTTTCAGTAAACTTTGGTTTGAATGTCAAAATTTGATAGGTCAGAAGTTATAAGCGTTTAAAGTAAAGTCTCTTTTTTTTGGAAATTATGCTTTAACAGCGTGTAACTTTTAAAAAAACGATTGTTAGAGTCTGCGGCTCTGGCTTTTTTCATATTTTTATGTTAGAAAACATATACTACAAGCTGGGCACGATCCGTTTCCCAAACTTATGAGGGTCTCCTTGTAAGTACTAAGTGAAAATAATATTTTACAAAACGTTTAGCATTAAGAAGTATAGTGTCGATAAATATTCGATCGAACTGAAAATAATTAATTTCACATTTAAAAATTGAGAATATATATTATCTTTGCTTGTAAAAGTATATTATAAATTAGCTTAATTTAATGTTTGAATAATAACTGATTTCGGTTTTGAATAAAACGTGGATGACAATTTGAGTTTTGTATGTCCATTTTTATCTCTTATTTTGATGTTACGAAAGTGAAATGTAAAAGGTTATAAAAATGCTTAAAAAATGGTGTAGATTTTGCTTTCGGTGATAACGACCGTCCTCGGTGTACCTCAATGGTACGGTGGTCCAGCGGGCTACGGACCACACGGAGCAGCTGCGCCTTTGGGTCCGGATGGCCGTGTGATCGACACTCCCGAAGTCGCTCAAGCTAAATCCGCTCATCTCTCGGCGTTAGCCGAAGCGGCGGCTCGTGCGCCCAAAGGCCCGATTGGACCGTACGATGGATCACCCGCTGGAATTCCTTACGGTGCTGGTGGATACGCGCCCCGATACAGGTACGCACAATTCCTATCGTCAAAAACCACATAGCGTTCCACGAGGAATACACACGGTCCTTTCGACCTTTGTGGACAAATACTATCAATGCATTATTCTGGTCTCTCTTCGAACTTTATACACAATTTTATGAAAATTGCTCAACCAATCATACATGACACATTTTTGTGTACATTTTCCTCGTTTTTAATTTCATATGTAATTTTGATAAATTTACTTGTATAAAGTTTTGAGGTATCGAAACACAGTATTCGATGTGAAATACCACGTGGACTTTTCTGATAGGGTCTCACGCTCTCTTTTTCTCTTAATTAATAGCTTATAGTTCGAAAATTGAGAAATTCGGTCGATGCCTCTTTTTATCAAAATTTTCTAAATTCTAAATGATTGAATCGATGTGGTTAACTTAACGCAATGTTGTAAAATTCGGTAAAGTTTATAGTTAGAAAAGACCATTCGCTTGTTCATTACAGTCACCAGTTAATTTATTTTTTGTACAAGTAATGAAAACTTAATTATTAAAGCAACTATATTAATTTAAAAATATTAATTAAATAAATATATAAATAAATACATTATTTGAGGAATACACGAAACATTAAAATCTGTTTTGCCGCTCGGGTACTTACCGTAAATCCTAAATGCAAAAGGGTAAATTTTGAAAGTAAAACGGATAAACCTTTAATTTTACACCATCCGTTTCGTAAAGTATAATTATAGTTATTCATATTTCATCAAAACTTGGAGAAACTTGGAAGCATTTACATTGTTTACAAGATTAAAACGTAATTGTTCAAGTTTTGATCGTTTAATTGATTATAAAAATACTGTTTGAAAATATTTAAATATTTAGATAGTTTTCGGTAAAAAAAAGTGACGTTGATATAACTTGAGATTAAGTATAAAGGTATGAGGTGTGATCGCGCATTTGCCGTTTACACGAGTGAATACTCGAAAATTGAAAGAGAACCGAAATTTTGTTGATCAGTGGACCTCCAGCTCCATTGGGACCGGACGGCCGAGTAGTCGACACACCCGAGGTCCAGCAAGCCAAGGCTGTCCATTTCTCGCTGTTCAATGCGGAAGTTCAAAAGGCCGGTCCAGCGGGATTAGCCGGTCCGGCACCAGGTGGCTGGGCCAACCCAAGTTGGAACGACGGCTCGTACAACCCGGCTAACGACTACTACTGACCCATCGACCCCAATCGAGCCCCCAACTGAACGGAAAAAAAAATAAGAAAGAAGAAGACGACCGCAAAGAAGATGATGAAAGAAAAAGCAATAAAATAAACACATTGACAGCCCATTCCTCTATAGCCCAAACTAATCTACACGCACACGCACACTGTACCGCAGCGCTTGAAACGAAAGAAAGAGAAGTTGTTAATGTTTGTTCCTCCGGTCGATATGTCTGCGCGCACCCCCCTTACCGAGGGGTTATCGATCGAACGATCATCGTCCGTTACGCATCTCGATCCGCGATTGGCGCGTACTCGGGTACGACGCGTGTGTATGTATCGACGACTGTATATCTACCTCTTCGCTCAAAAATATCGGTTATACTCTGCACCAAAACAAAGAAAAAGAAAAGAATAAATAAACCAACTATTTTTCCTATACAATGCTTATCGTTTAGAACCACACCACCAACGGAGAAAGAGAGTGAGAGGGGAAGAGAGGGAGAGAGGGAGAGAGGGAGAGAGATATATCCTTCGTTGGGTGTATCTCGCGAATCGGAACGGCTATGTAGAGAGACCAGTCTCTACACTTTCGAATCGTCGATAAAGCTCGATACTTTTCGATTGAAACCCATAAATAAGTCAGGTATTTCGCATGGTATACGGCCAACGCCCAAACCTACTCTCTCTCTCTCTCTCTCTCTCTCTCTCTCTCTCACTCTCTTTCTCCGGCGAACGGAAAAATGGATCTCCCACGCAATGCGACGCAAATGATATAATGTAAACAAACGATATGCACTACACCTTCGCAAATGCCATACCGACACTTTCTATGCTCCTTACCCTCCTCTACCTCTATCTCTATCTTTCTCGCTCACTGCACTCGCCATTTCACGACGAGACAACCTCAACTTTATCTTTTTTTGTTTTATATTCTCAATCAACCTCTTGCACTATAACCTCGACATTTCTGAGATTTGCCCACACACACACACACGCACACCCACACACGCGCGTCCGTGAAATGATGTGTAGTTTTTTTATACGTATAATATGTATACATATATATATACACTTGACGCTGTAAACTCTGTAACATTTTATTATCCTACATGTACTACGAGTCCTGACAATAAAAAAAAGAGACTATCTGCGATTACTTTGATACGAGTTTGACGAGTATATTATATTATATCATACATCGATTGTCACTCGATCCTCATTACTTATTTAATACTTTTTCCTTTTTCTTTGGATTTGGATTGATTAACGACCAGACTCTACCTGAATTCACAGCGGTAAAACCAACATTGAAAACTTGAATTAACTTTTCACTGGTTTTTTAAGAGATTAGTTTTTATAAAACTCTGTGCATAGTTGAATGATCCGGATAAAAACTTGAACGACAGCGTAAGTAACATTCTTATACGAAACGAAATTATTATTCAACGTACTTGCCAATGCTTATTGTATTTTTTTTATATTGAAATTATTTTATTATATATATTTGCGTTACTGAAGAAGAATGACGTAACCTCTTATATACCTAGAATTTCGCCATCAACCGTTTGGGTAATTTTTATTGATATTTTGTTTGGAGAAAACTCCGTGTAGGAGAAATATAAAAGATTTTTGAAATTTTAGAAAAATGGTTACCTGCCCACACCGGTAACCATTAAAATTGATAAATGATTATATTTTATTTGAAATATCTGGTAATCTTCTTTAATATATTTATAACTATGTAAGAAAATTAAAATGTACAGTTGAAAATAACATCGATTAGAAATAAATGAAAATAGGTTTATCTTAAAAATTAGCTTGAATAAAAAAGGAAAGATAGAATAAAGAAGAATAAAAATAATAAAATTTGAAATAAAAAAAAAGGAGAGATAAAGTCCACTTAAGAATAAAATGAACCGATCTAAAATATTTATATCGAATTAAAGCGATTATATATATCGACGTAACATACACGTACAGATACTCTGTAAATATAAATAAGTGAATATTCAGAAATTATGCAGTGAAAAGTCTGTCATTATTACCGATTAGTGAATATTCCGTAATCTAATACAGTTAATATTCACTAGTTAGTGACATAATGACCGAATTTCGAGTATTTGTTATTTAGAGAGTATGTATATATAAATAGAAATGAATTTCGACGAGTATATGCAACGAAGAAGCTAATTGACATAGTTATATATATGCGATGGGAGAAAAGGGTGGATCGCGGAAAAGAAAAATGAGGTATAGGGGAAGCTAGGTGGGAGTACAGGAGGTACAGGGCGGCAGCCCAAAGGTATGCGCGAGTTCACCCAACCCTGACGAGGAATGCACGAATGCAGCAACGCACGTCGTTGTTTCTCTCGATCTGTGTGTGGGTAACGCGGAGAACAATATATATATATACATGTAAACATATCTTTGACATAGTCGATTATTCTAAATTTCCATTTCCTTGTCGTAATATTTATCTACATATACCTATATATATATATATATATATATATATATATATATATTTGCATTACTGAAGAAGAATGACGTAACCTCTTATACACCTAGAATTTTGCCATCAACCGTTTGGGTAACTTTATTGATATTTTGTTTGGAGAAAACTCCGTGTAGGAGAAATATAAAAGATTTTTGAAATTTTAGAAAAATGGTTATCTGCCCACACCGGTAACCATTAAAATTGATAAATGATTATATTTTATTTGAAATATCTGGTAATCTTCTTTAATATATTTATAACTATGTAAGAAAATTAAAATGTACAGTTGAAAATAACATCGATTAGAAATAAATGAAAATTATCTTAAAAATTAGCTTGAATAAAAAAAGGAAAGATAGAATAAAGAAGAATAAAAATAATAAAATTTGAAATAAAAAAAAGGAGAGATAAAGTCCACTTAAGAATAAAATGAACCGATCTAAAATATTTATATCGAATAATAAAGCGATTATATATATCGGCGTAACATACACGTACAGATACTCTGTAAATATAAATAAGTGAATATTCAGAAATTATGCAGTGAAAAGTCTGTCATTATTACCGATTAGTGAATATTCCGTAATCTAATACAGTTAATATTCACTAGTCAGCGACATAATGACCGAATTTCGACTATTTGTTATTTAGAGAGTATGTATATAAATAGAAATGAATTTTGACGAGTATATGCAACGAAGAAGCTAATTGATATAGTTATATATATGCGATGGGAGAAAAGGGTGGATCGCGGAAAAGAAAAATGAGGTATAGGGGAAGCTAGGTGGGAGTACAGGAGGTGCAGGGCGGCAGCCCAAAGGTATGCGCGAGTTCACCCAACCCTGACGAGGAATGCACGAATGCAGCGACGCACGTCGTTGTTTCTCTCGATCTGTGTGTGGGTAACGCGGAGAACAATATATATATATACATGTAAACATATCTTTGACATAGTCGATTATTCTAAATTTCCATTTCCTTGTCGTAATATTTATCTACATATACCTATATATATATATATATATATATATATATTATAGGAGCGCGCGTCTGTTTCACGTACGTTTCACGTACATACAAATCTCGCTAATAATATAAACACGATAAAATTCGCAGTTTCGTAATACGCGGTCGCGTGTCTCGCGCGTAACCGGTGCACGCACAAGACTCGGCCGAGCATCTCGGGTGTGCAGCATATACTCGTTACATCAACTTCGGAGACATTGTTTCCGATTATTATTCAAAGGGTTATCTATACATATACATATATATATATATATCTGCACTATTACTAATCACAGTCAGACGTACGCTTATACATACCGTTTGTTTGTACATATATACACACACCTATGTACAGCTATATAATACTTTTATATATTACGTAACAACTCATGAATATTTGAAATAACTTCCTATTGAAGAACGCGCCCGCGTTTACGCGTACGTGTGTGCGTGCACGGTCTATACCTATTGTACTTGAAGTTTATGTGCGAGATGACCACGTAACGGGTTGCCTTTATCGCCTACTACTTTATTCAATTGTACACGCTACATTTTCCTGTTTCATATACATACTACATACACGTATACGTATCTCTAATTAAGCTCTCTAAGGTGGATTGGATTACATCCAATACAATCACTAAATTATTAACGATTTAGTTTCGTATAACTTTTTATTTTTACCATTTTCATTTTATTTATCGGAGTTAGAGTTACTCGTGCACTAAATTTTTAGGTATTTAAACCTGAGTTATTGAACGTGTCTTTTGTGTATAAATCAAGACGGCCAGTCTATGTCACGGTACTGACATGCATCTATACCCTTCGAGACTTGGTTTCCGCTGAACTGTCTCTGATAAATAACCCCCAAACATTATATAAATATAAATTATTATTCATTTCATATCATTTATTTATATACGCAAATTAATCTATTACGTAGAATATAATTTAATAAAGCTGCAAGAAAATGACCATGCATCGCAGTGCGAGTCGCATAATTGTGCAGTTTCGAGATAATCGATACTGTATTTATTTACGTGATTTATTGTTTTAAACATTTTTATTCTCTACTGACAAGGAGAGTCAACACCTTCTGGGAATCAGAATCCTTACCAAACTCTACTAGGACATCATTTTTACTATAAAAATATTAAGAAACCCGGAGTTTTAGCCACTCCAATGCCCTTTTTTACGATAGGTATAAGCAAGTAACAAAAGATACCATAAAAAAGCCCTTATTGATTTTAATCGATTATAACTCGGAATCAAGTAAAGATGTACATTCAAATAAAAACTGAGATTAAGTAGATATATTTTGAAAAATAGGAAGTTAAATATCTTTATTTAGTCAAAAGTTATGGTAGAAATAAGAATTAGACGAAATTTTAACGAAAATTTATAGCATTAAAATTTGATGATTTCTTTAGGCCAAAATTTCGTCTAATTCTTATTTCTTCCATAACTTTTGACCAATTATGACTTGATCATTGAAAGGACATTCAACTCTAAAACTCCGGGTTTCTTCATATTTTTATAGTAGAAATCATATCCTAGAGTTTGGTATATGGATCCGTTTCCCAAAGAGTATGGACTCTCCTTGTGAGACTTTCTTTAATTTCTAAATAAAAATTAATCTCATTAACTAGTTCACAAGCAATCCTCTTGAAACTTTGTATAATAATTAATTGATTTCATCATTAGGGCAAAGTTCTCGTTGTTCTGTTGTACTTAAACGCTTTATTGTACATAAAATATTTAACTATTGTAACAACAACATTTCTCAGTCTGTATAAAATACTCGGATGGTAACGTAACAAATTAAAAAATACCGATGCAATAATTAAATTCATCATTCATTTATTTATCGTTTATTAACAAATACAAAATTAAATTATTAACCAATGTCATGTATATTATATATACCTATATACATATACACATATATAGTAATATACAAAAATAATATACGGATATACATATATATTATATATTTGGAAAATCAAAGGTAAAATCCATGTATTCGTGTACACATGTATGTCACGTACGTAAAATATACGTGTGTGTACATGAATATATAACATTTACAATTTTCATTGTAACTCATTCATACGTCCGAAGAAAAAACGGTGCACCGAGAGACAATCCGTATATGTATACATAAAATAAATGACGATACTCCAAGAATAAAAATACACAGTGATCGCTTAAATAAAATTTTTGCAAAAAAACCAAGATTATACATTTTGTGAGTTTATATTATATCTACATTTTCTTTCTTTCTTGTCACTAAATGTTATACAGTTGTGCAGAATTAGCGATCGTTATTATCCTTCGAGTACCGTCACTGTACAATTTCTCGTCGTCGTTAAAAAAAACATAATAATAAAAAAGGAGACTATATGCAATGTTTATTATAAGCAATAGAAAAATATGTTAACGTTGAAAGTAACACAAAAATTACAACAATTAAATAAAAAAAATTATTATCAACTATAGCGTTTCGTGTATTATTTGGTATTAACGTTCGATATAGACGATATAAAAAATATATATATGCATATATTGTATAACATTAACGTACATAACGCGTATTGAAAATTATACAATTTTCCAACCCTCTCGAGTAGTATCTGCGTGTGTGTGTGTGTGTGTGTGTGTGTGTGTGTGCGTGCGCGTATGTGTACTACGTTAGAAATAGTTAAAAATATTATGTAGTATAAATATTGTTATATAACGAATACATGGTTGTGACTAAATTTGATTAGACAAGACATGTTTACCATCCAAATCTTTTTCTCTCTCTCTTTTTTCTTTTAAACGTCAACTACTTCGCTCGTCTAACAATGAACAATGTTCTTCTTTACATTTCGGAATATTAATTAATCTAATCGTTGACACGAATATTAGACGCTCCATTTGAATATATTTTGAATATTCATTCGATTACACGGTGGATCGGCAAATAAGTATACGTTCGATTGCAACTCGAGCCTGATGTAAAAAAATATTTTTTTTAAATAAAGTTCGATTTTTTTTTCATTCCTATATTGACAGTAATTAGATATACGATATATTTATATAAATAGTAATAATGTTTAAAATTCATTAAAATTTAATTATTTTCTCTATTGTTTCAATAGTCGTTTTTAATAGAACGAATCATAAAATTCATACGTTATTTATATAGCGTTGTACTTTTTTATATGTAGAGAATTATTTTTTTCCTAGAAAATTTCATTGAGGACTTGTGTTTGGTTAAAGTAACTTACGTGAGTTTTTAAAGGGTGGCATAAACCTGATTGTTACCGACCAAACGAAAAATGTTAAATTTTACATCACCTAACGATATATGTTATTCAATTTAATACTCTACAAAGTTACAAATGTTTATTTCATTTACATTTTTAAAAATATTTCTACCAAATATATGTATCTTTTATATTATTGATCTTTTAATTTCCATAATGATGTATTATTCAATTACCTAGTAATTATATTTATTTGGATTTTTCAGTAATAATAATTAAAAAAGGGTATCTCCTTAAATCGATCGTTTGAGTAGAATGCTGTGGGTTATCGACAGTGCTAATTAATCAACTCGATATTACCGACGAATCATTGAGGACTAATTTTGAATTAAAAGGAAAAGGTTATTGTTGCTTCAATGTAGCTCTGCCAAATATTTTAAACATTTGTTGCTCATGCCTTAAGATTTTTAATTGCTCATTATAAGAAAAAAATGATCCCTGTAATTTGGTATGTTCAACCACGAATTATTCAATGGTTTCCTTTTTTTACGCATAAGGGAGAGAAATTATTTTAATTATATTCGCAAGGATATTGTACTTGTTTAAAGCAATACTCATGAATTTTAAAACATTTATTAATCAATTATTTTTGTTATGTTTCTATTATACCGACAATGTCCGTTTACGAATTTAATTTTATTTTTAATCTTATACTACCAAATTTATTTTAAACGTTCTTTTGGCTGAAAATCTGAAAATCTTTAGGCTGATCTTGCGCATTTAGATTTAATATTTAAATGAAGATCTAAGAGATCAAATTTTAAATTAGTCAAGTTATTATTTTTTTTATACGTATTTTATAGGTAGAACGGAACATTTTCTTAAATTTTGTCTTTCAAACCCTTTTAAGACTTATGCCCATTTTTAATTTATTAAATAAATGATTCTGTTTATAGGTTTTAGGATACCGACAGTGCTTGATTAACAATATAAATTACCGACGAAAAAATATTTCAACTAAAAAAATTGCTCGTTTTTTCTTTTTTGAAATGTCAGTGTAAACTTCACGCATTTTAAACTTATCTTGAGAATTTCGTTCAGACTTCTACTTTAACATTTTCAACACGTTATGTTTTATTTTAATAGACCCTTACTACTTGGGCATGACGTTCATATAAAATTATCGAACTAGTTTCAATTTTATAAATGAACGTATGAAATTTAATGAATCCTTTTTGCACGCGTAAATTAAAACTACAAATTATTCCAGTCCGTTTCTTCAAAGAGATAGTGAAATTTTACTCGGTTGATAAAAAACAGTTAAATTATCGTAAAAACACAGAGATTACAAAAAGTGACTATATTTTTTAACCATACGTTCATTGATGTTTACGGAAATTTCTTTTGGAATTCATTTAAATCTCGACTCTCCCCCTCGAACTTTCCCTTTTGTTTCGTTATAACTTTTATTGACGTATAATCAATATATTAATTATAAATACGCTCTAACACAATACTCTTTAAAATAAATATTATTATTTTGATTTTGAGCGTTCCGTTCAAAAATAATTTTTGGTGAAAGTTATAATTTGAGAAATTAAACCGACACGAATGAGATTTAAAGTACGAATAATACGGCGTTACTACCATTGCGAGCTGGGTAAACGAAAAAAAATCTGAATGAAATTTTGCGCAGCTTGGTCTCATACCGCGTTATCCTCCGATTTGGGTGGGTGACGCTTAGCTATCGATTCAGCGTGTTCGTAAGCTTTTTTATGCTCGTCTCTAGCTCGCTCGACGTCTTTCGTATCGATGACGCGTCCGTTTTTATCGATCGGCGCGATCGGTCCTTTGTAACCGATGGGTCCGTCTTGTTGGTACAGATGGTTCACCGGTGGTACGTACGATCGTTTTACAAATTCTTCGATCCATGAATTTTCCGATTCGTTCTTTTCGTTGAGCTTTGCTTTCGCCAGTTTTACCGCCATTTGGTATGCCAGCAGGTGAGCTTCTTTAGCTTTCCTTACCTATTCCGATACAAAACAGATAAATATATTATCTTCTTTTATACATACTGGATTAAATAAGTGATTTATCATAAATTACGAATTTTTATTATAGTTAAGGAGAATAAAGAGAATAGTTATTGTAATTTTTTTATTTTTTGGATGTCATTAATGTAGTCATGATTATATAGACTTAACGACTATCATATTTATTATATCTTATCAGTCGAAAATATCACGTAACATATCACATAATTAAATTAATAACATTTTTACTGATTTTCGAAAACAATTTCTTATCGAAATTTGCAATTGTTTTATTAAATTATTAGGTCATATTCAAAGACTTGAATGATTTTAATATTCTAAATTTTGTTACGCAAGCTGTAGTAATGAACATTTCCCCCAAAGATTTATTATACAGGAGGGTAATCAATTAAATTAAAGGAAAGACCATAAACTCTATTCGTAAAATTTTATGTCGATAAAACAGGGAGGGTAAACATTGAGTTTGCCTTTTCCTTAGATAATTATATAAATCACCAATTTATATAAATAGTACTTTGCAGTCGGTAATTGACTCGGATGGTAACGAAACGAGTTTGACATTTCATTGAAGGAATTACGTAATAGATTGGTACCAACCGAGCAAAATCAATTAAATAAGATGTAAAAAATAAGTTGTCCATTTTCGTTGCAAACTTATTTTAAATGGTTCACGAAATGTTGTAATGTAACAAATCATATATAATTATCTAGATCGGTAAGTATGACATGCCGTAGTGTCTTATATTTTTAACCCATGTACCGACATTATCGACTTTTCATTTTATGCCGTCTATTTTGGTTTGATACGTAATAAATTTAGAAATTTTAAGTATTCATCTAATGAAACGAAAAATTCGAAAAATTGCATTGTCGATAATACGTAATTTCTTAAATAGACCCACTATTATTTAGTAAATCAGAACTTTCATAAATGAAAAAAGGAAATCTGACAATCCAATAGACATCGGTAAGAGTATAAAAATCCGAAAAAGTTTCGTTTCGCTAATGAATAATTTCAAATAAACGCGTAATATTTACACAACGTTAATAATAATAAATAAGAAAAAAATCTTCCAATATGTCGACACCTAATAAACCATAAATTATCTAATCGTAAAATAAATAAGCAGCCAGTCAAAAATTTTGAATACTCGATTGACTTGCAGATAAATACATATTTATATATAATGTAAACGTAACGGGAACGTAATATTTTCAATATCAGAATGTTTATATTTCAAATTTAAATATGAGTGTATATAATACCCAAGTTATGCGTGTATAGATCATATAGACTATACGGGCATCGGTAAATATCAATACAAAACGTTTTGCAATATTTTGTAAATGAGGTTGAAACAAATGATATACCCCCATAATTGCCCGTGTCGCATTCGTATACGGAATATCAATACGTTCGTGTAATGTTACGGTGATGCGCGCAATCGTTGATCCCAATATAGGTAATATCAGTTTTATTAATTGACATTACGTTACGCTACATCGATGTAAATCGATACCGAAGAGGCTTAGTTTAATTATCCTCGACGTACCAATGATCTTCGGTATACTTTCACTGACCGCACTATGGCAATGACATTTAATGCTATATATATACTACTTGCATTAGCTTATGTAACCGTTTGATATACATATACGTGCAGGGTATCGAAATCACTTTTCAACCGTACTTTTTTTTATTTTCCGTATTTTCCGACGAAAGGGAAAAAATGCGAAATGCGATAGAATTACGTTCCATCGAGATGGATTTTGATTAAATATGGATATATAATTAATGTGCGCATCGAGAAATCGTAAATTTCTTCGAGTAAATCACTTGCGAAAATCGAAAACTTTCATGACGAATTTTAGTTACATTACGTAAAGCTCGTGTAGGTGAATATTTGAAAATTAATGTGTATAGCGAAGATTTTCCATGATGTTTAGATAATTAATTAATAGATTATCGATATTTGTAACAAACGTGTCGTCTTCTTTTTCAAGAGAATGTCAAAGAAAATATAAAATATTAAAATACCCGGCGGTTAAAATTATCGACTAGCAAGTACTATTTTTCCAAAACTTAACGTTCTACGTAAAAATTGAAGTTGCACCACGAGGACAAAATAAATTATTAATCATTTCACGTAAATAGTATTTTTGTGGTTTTTTCAACCCCGGGTTGTTCCGTTAAAAATAATGCGAAATTATAATGGTTACTGAATAATGATAAAGGTGATGAAAGAAAGAGATGAACCTCAGGAGTATCGAGGACACGTCCATCGAGTCCAATAGGAGCGAGGGGTCCAACGTAAGGTGGCATCTGTACGACGAATGGGCGTCCCGATCCTATTTGATTGGTAGCTTCGGCCTTCAAAATCGCTGGCTTGATTTCTTCCTCGATCGGAAGCGTTTCGTCGAGTTTCTCAGTGACCTCGGCTGGCTTCTCCGGAAGTTTCTCAGTGGCCTGCGACTCGGGAAGAGGAGCAGCAGCCTCCTGCTGGGCAGCCACTGGCTCCACCGAAGCTTCGGTCGGCTCCTCCTCTACCGTGTTCACGGCTGCCTCCACCAGCATCGCCATCAATTCCGGCGTCATTTCGACCGGTTGAGCGACTATTGGCTCGGTATTACTCAGAGTCGGCGCTTCCGGTGCATCCTCCCTTCTCTCGGCTGCGGGTTCCTCTCGTTCTTGTTGCTCCTGTTGTCCCTGCTGCTCCTGCTGGCCCTGCTGCTCCTGCTCTTGATTCGTACCCTCTTGCGGGGCCGGGCTCAACTTTTGCAACTCGTTCAATTGCGCCATTATGCGGACGAGGTCCTCGACCGTTTCGGCTCGTATCGCCAAGTGGTTGGCTCGGGCTTGGGCAACCTCGGGGGTGTCGATCACTCGCCCGTCTTTTGCGAGTGGTGCTCCTGGGCCGTGGTACTCGTGGTGGATCAGCTCCCATTTCTTTTCCATCCGACGGTTTCTCAGCCGGGTCCTGCCACTCGCGGCCAAAGACGCCAGGCTCAACAACGTTAGCAACACCTGGTAAACCCGTATAGTATTACTCAATTATAATCAGGATACATTTTACCATAAACTTCCCGGTCAAAATTATAATATTGTAAAAATATAATTTATCCACCGGAAAATGTGGAAGTGGATTCAGACCAAGTAAAAATAGCAGTTAAACTTTTGTATCGATTATGTGCATTCGAATCAACAAAAAAGTCACCATTTAAATGAAATCAATGTATTATGTAATAAATACGGATTTACGTTATTACACTTAAAGGTGCAGCATATCAAAATTACATAGACCAAATATTATTTATCACAAATATTTTTTACGTTTTAAGTTCATGGTAAAACCTATGTGCAATTTTTAACTGATACACGATTTTTAACTCAATTTATTAGACATATTACGCGGATTTTAAAAATTCTAACTTTTAATACAAAAAATATATAAGAATAATATCAAAAATTAAAATAAATACTTGTATAAAATAGATTATTATAATGTTTCTTCGTATACAAAAATCATTAATTCTTACTAAGTTTGGTCATTCAAAGATCGTTTATTCTCAGATTCTATTGCTATATTTTCGAGCACTATTTACAATAGCTTCTTCTTTTTTTTCTTATAATTCAACATTACAACACAATAACTATCCATTATTAAATAACACAAACTAAACGTGATACATTTAATTAAAATTTAAGTTTTTAATCTTGTATTATGCCATAATTACCTATACTCGTACAAAAAATTCCTATTTAAAAATTATATTGAAAAAAGAGAAATATTCAACATCTGTATAGGTAACCCTATTGAAATTGAAAAGAAAACTATTTAAAAATAAATTAAACGTTGTAACACATCGTTAATTACTCGAAGTAATTAATACCGATACCTAATTACGATTCTTACGATTATTACATTACAGTTTACCTAACAGATATACGAGAAATGTTAAATAAACGGTATACCATTAAACGTTTGTTCTTACTTCTCGATCGAAAAGGAAAGGAAAGGAAGAGAGGATGATTTAGCTACGCGGTTTCCATAAATGTAAAATAAAAAAAAATTGCATATATATTTGTATGTATTTATGCGAATATAATTTTTCGATCGAGTGCATTTATTATGAAACACAACGTTAGATTTAGCTAAATATGTCTTTGCAAAAAAAAACAACAGCTTTAGAAAGTTTATTACATTCGTTAACTTTCCTGAAATGATAATTATTAAATTAAATAATTTAACATCCTGGCGAGATGGTATATTAGTGACGATGCAGATTCTAATACACCTTAAAAAAAATTTTGTGTTAACTGTTACTGTACTGTGTAGTAATGAACCTACAGACATAAAATACAATATCAATATTATTAATATTTATTATACTAAAAGTTTCAATAATTATAGCAAAAAATAATCAATTTTTATTAAATATTTTATTCTAATGCCTCTTAATATAGATAATATAGCAATTGTTAATGTAATATTTTTCACCGTGTAATTAAGGCACAGTAAAAGTTTTTGTACAGGAATAAAATTTATATACATATACCTATAGTACTTTTCAAAAATTTAGAAACATTGAAATTTTACATTTAGTAAGAATAGAAGTTTCTCGGTGTTTAATTTAAGAAGAAAAAATCGCACATAAATTTTCAAAGAGTGCTATAGAAAATAAGGCATTGTTAAGACTTTGACAAAAATAAATATAATATGAAATACCTATAATTTATAAATCTACAATTTTAATTTTTAATTTAGTGTACGGTTTTTTCTTCTTAAATTAAAAACCGACAATCTTCAAATAAATTAAACGCTCTTAAATGTAAAATTTCAATATTTTTCAAACTATTGAGCGATATAGCGTATATATTAACGGTAAATAACAATTAATTATTGTAAAAAGACGAACACAATTTTTTTTGTAAATTTGAACACTCGTTGTTTTATTAATTAGTGAGCATCTACTTTCGAAAAAATATAATAGTTTAATTTATTTTATTTATCACGTCTCTTTGATTATAAAAGGGTAACTGATAATTTCGATTTGTATTATATTAATTAGTACTGTCACGGGAATGAAAAAATTGAAAAAATATCTTAATTTTGTAAGCATATTATATTACAATTAATTTTTATTTTTAATTATTCTAACTTATTTGTAACATAACTATTTTAAATAATTTTAAGACTCGGTATTCTGATTTTTTTCCGTAATGGACTTGTCGCAGGATTTCTCAGGAATCCCTTCATCAAATAGGTTGGAATTTTAACAGTAACTTTTGAATATGATTTTAATCTACTTGAATGGAACAAACTGTGTTAAAATTGTAATAAAAAAATTATTTTTACCAAATAATTTTAAAAAATTGAAAAGTTATGTAAAAAAAGAACTAAATAATTTTTTAATATACATTTAGAGTTTTATTCCAATTCTGTTTTGCTTAAGTGGATTAAAATCATATTTAGAAGTTACTGTTAAAATTTCAGCCTATTCGATGAAGTGGTTCCTGAGATATCCCGCAATAAGTCCATTGTGGAAAAAAATTAGAATACGGAGTCTCATAATTAATTAATATAGTTTTGTTACATCTAAATTAGATAGAAAATTTTTAAATATAAGTTAATAATAATATAATTTATTTTGAAAAATTAAGAAATGTTTTCAATTGTTATGAATAAAATTATTAATTGTTAATATTGAATAGTTTTTCTTTAATTTTAACTAAGGCCTATCCTCTTAAAACAAATGAAATCCATCGTATAAAATTAATTTATTTATAGCTGTTAAATTGATAAAATATAATGTAATGTATTAATAAAGTTTAAATAAATTCGAATTAAAAAACACGAATGACTATTAAAATAAATGATCCGAGAAATATTAATCACTTAACTGGTCAATGTACGTAAGGATAATCGATAATTTAGACGTACGTGTGTAAACGACACTTGTTCACTACTTATTTGATAAAATCAATAGGATAAATGTTGTCATATGATAAATTAGCACTGTACTAAATCTATAAAAATGAAGAACGACAAATAAAAAGTAAAAGTGTTAATAGTTATAAAATCGCAACTTATTGAAGAAAGAAGAAGTAAAAACTCAACCGAAAAAAAGAAAAGAAATAGGAAGGTAAGTAAGGGGATGAAAAACTTACAAAAATTTTCATGGCAAACGGTAAAAACGGATACGAGTTGCCGTGTAGCAAGGAGCAGCTGAATTAGGAGTGCGCTTCGTTCATCAAGAGCGGTAAGCTTATATACCGATCTCGTTAGCTCACGCGTAACGCGTAACTCGCGCGCGCGTATACGCACGGATCAATTTCCGCCAGTGGCACGCGCGAACGCGAAATCTCCCACTTCTTCTTGGATCAATCCCCGTAGGATAGGTATTCCCGCGACACACAAATATACGCAACGCCAATAAAACGACGATCGAGACGGGCCCCCTTACACGCGGAAAAGCATTTTACCAAACGGTGCTATACATTACCGAACACCTTTACGACCTTTTCCGCTCATTTTTTTCTCTACTTTTATTTATCGAATTCCTGGAGATATATCTACAAATACGCGCGTATAAGGCAACCCTCGCTTTTCACGCAATTTATGCATTCGAGTGAACGAAATCACCTACCGTCAAAACTGAATCAACAAAATCTACTAGTTATAACGATGACCTTTTTTTCATTATAATATCTAAATGTGCTTTTACCATTTTTTCGGGAATCATCTAATCTATTGGAGTGATTCGGATATGTAACGTAAAAATTTCTGCGCTTTTTGGATAATTCATATGTTTAGAATGCAACTTCGAAATATTCAATATCGAATCACCCAGTGTTGTTAAAACTATATAAAGGAATAATTTTGTACTCATAAAATCTTAGAGAAAAAATTAATGACAATATATCGGATGATTTATATTTATGTGAAAAAATTCTTCTCTCCATAAAAAGGAAGAAGCTTTATTATTTTTCAAATTATATATTGAAGTGTATACTTAAACATTTATATTGAAACATTTATTCACTCATTTCCCACATACACGTTATATTTTACGCATATATGTTTATCCAAAAAACGGGCAGCTCAGAGTTACTCGAAAATCGTTAAATCATAATTAAAATGTACTAGATGTTGATCAAGGCGTAGTACAAACACTACGATATTTATTGTCTTTAATGTATTCCTTAAACTTTTTAAAATTCATAACTTTTTCATGACTTACGTGGATCGCAAATTACGATACAAAGCAACTTTCGCTCATCAAGCCTAAATACGAGATTTTTAACAAATTTCGCGATCGAGGTTCAATTTTCGGCATTTCGAATATCGAACACTTTATTAACTATAAGAGGGTTAGATGATCAAGGCGCGCTACGCCTGCCGACGTTTCCGATTCTATTCTATTTTTTAAAAATCACTGACCTCTTTACAATCACGGGTTATGACAGCAGCAACATTCATTTATTTCTATTTCGTTCATCAAGATCAAGATATTCACATAATTACGAGATCGAGTTTCCATTTTCGAGATTCTCTAACGTTATTTTTATATTATGAATCAAGGTTCTTCATAGCATGGACTAATTGGATAAAAGCACTCTACGCTCGCCTCGGTTTTCCGTTTTCCCTTTATTTGTAACTTTGTAACATTTATTAAATGTTAAAAACCAGTCGTAGACGTGAGATCTCAATCTGTATCTCGATCCTCCACTTCAAGAATTCGATGTAAAACTCGATTTTTAAATTTTTAAATAGGATTTTTATATAGAAGTTAATTTTATATTTTATGTAAAAAAGAATATAAAGAAGAAAGAAGATAGTACAGGAATAGGATAAGATCGAATAGGACAAGCTTTTACGGTGTTTACCATAATTAATTACTTTTTGCAAAATAATTTTCATTTAAAGTTCAAATTACACAAGTAAATAAATAAAAATTGATTAAACATTAAGTAAATAAATAAAAATTGATGCTTTAATACAGAATTTGAACACCTTTAATTTCGAGTTTAGATTCCCAGTATAACCATTCAACTATGTCTTCGCTAGTAGTCACGGATATTATATTTAATTTTTCGGACAAGGTCAAATGAAGCAATTTTTAGAGCTAAAATTTAAAATTTATTAGTCATTTTGTTAAACAATAAGATATTGACAAAATAAACATTCCATAAATCATTTGATTTTTACATGGTAACAAATATAATATAATTGATAAAAATTGAACAAATGCTTTATAATTGCGTAAAATAATATAATTTACAAATAGTATAACAAGTAATTTTTGCACTTTTTAGATCAATTTGGTATTCCCCAACCGAGAAACATTTCTGTAAGACATTTAATAAATTAAAAAAAAACTTAAAAGGGACACTTAAACTTTTCCAAAAAAATGTAAACATTCCCGTAACAGATTCTCGAAATTATAGAATTGATATAACATGTAGTAAAATTTAGAAGAAATCAATTAATTTTTGCTGTATATACTTATTTTACTAGAAAATGAAGCAATTTTTAGGAAAAAAAAATGTCAGTCTTACTTCCTCATAGAGAAAGCTTTGTAATAGTAAAATTTTTCAACTCATCAAAAACATGTTATATACGCGTCTGTCTTAACATGCCAGGAGTCGACATCACGTGTTATACCACCAAATTTTCGAAACTATTCGGTCAATATCGTATAGCTGGCGTGTATAGTTTGTTTTTTATTTTCCGAATTTCGAAAAGGACTTTGGTTTTTTATCTCCTAAATAGGTTTTTTAAAAACAATTTTCGATTTCTGGAAAATTATTTTTTCAAAAATTTTGACAATGTTATTGATCTATTTTTATCTGTACCAAATATAATTTATAGAGAATATAAAAATGTATCTGCTCGATTTTGGATGCACAAATCATCTCTATTAATTTTATTGTTATTTAAAAAAAATAATTTTTTTAAATATTTTATATTTTGGAAATTAATTAGTCAAATGTGCTGTAAAAATTTCAAGTAATTGTAAGAAAACAATTAAAATTTGAAAAAATTGGGGTTGTTATGTCTAACGTTTTGGGAAATAAAAAGCCTTTAATCCACTTAAAAGTTTAGAAAAGAATAGTATTGTTGGTAGTTTCGATCCCTATTATTTTTCAGCTCAAAATATCTACAATTACCTATGTTATAAAGCATTATGTATTTTTGTACAAAATGTTTGAGTCATATCTCTGAAAATAATTGATCAAATATGTTGAAAAAGAAATCGTGGAAATAGAACATAACAATAACATTATGCTGTAAAAATTTCAAAATCTTTCATAGATTACTTTTTGAGAAAAAAGTCATAATGTAAAAAATGTAATTTTTATTAAAATTTCGTTTACTTATAAAGTAGAAAATCGAAAGAAAAGCAAAAAAAAGATAATTTTTTATATTTTTAATAGATATCATCTAAAATTTTCTATGCAAGTTGATGAAAACATTTTTTTTAGTTTAATTTAAATTAAATAACGCAATAAATTACTAGCTATATATAAATTTCAATCAGAAAAAAATAATATTTTTCAAAATGTTATAAAATTTTATTTTTAATTCATTAAATAATATACTATATTTGAGTAATATATTACATATAGGATCGAGATGTGAATATAAGGTAGTTACGTCTCAATTAATAGCCGGCGGTTTGTTGTATTAAGAGAACTATGCAATGGCCTAATACCTTCAATTTTGAAAGGTTAAAATGGTTAAAGTTCTATCAAGATTACATATAGTAAATTTCACTAGAATACA
This sequence comes from Theocolax elegans, assembly GCA_026168455.1. Classification (NCBI taxonomy): domain Eukaryota; kingdom Metazoa; phylum Arthropoda; class Insecta; order Hymenoptera; family Cerocephalidae; genus Theocolax; species Theocolax elegans. Next base: position 87,131,031 of record CM047428.1, on the reverse strand, counting down.
CTAAAATTTTTTCCCATTTCAAAACTCCGTCCATCCATAATTTATCATTCAAACAAATAGATTATATATATCATAAAGTAACAAAATAACTGTTGAAATTGCCTCTTTAGGAAAATATTTTACGGTTCCGTAGGTACTGCAGTTACGCGTGTAAGCGTGTATTACGCGTATGACGGTATGACATATACGTATGTGCGTAAAGTAAAAATTAAGATTACAGAATCTCACCCTTACGCGTGTCACGCAAATACCGCGTGTAATTTCATAACTGAAAATTCTGTAACATTTTATACTCCAAAATAAAGATCCGTAGAATTTCAACCTAAAAAAGAGAAAAATAAAAGTGAATTTGAAATATTTATCTTTAATATACATAATACACGATTGCAATCGCGAAAAAACTCTCCGCGTTTGACCAAAAATTAAATTTTTTTTCTCTCTTATTTACGTACCCACAGAACGTAACGTGCTGAAAGGAGCTCGTAATATAACAAATTAACTTATGCGACATGTTTACGTTTATTACAAGTAAGTAATTTAGTTTGACGTAATTTAGTCATATCGTTTATTACGCTCACTTAGATTACAGTATAATCGTGGATTTAATTAAATATAAAATATACCCATTAGTAACGACGTGTTCGTGTGTGCGCGTATAAAGATTTCCTCGATTTTAGAGAAATTTTGCATCTTGAATAGTAATGTGATAATGAAAAAAGAAGGCAAACAAGATGTAACGCGGGATGGCTGTATAATGATAATTAGTGGGAAATGGCGCGATGAGTTCGTTGAACGTTTATCGTCCGACCACTTACTTTTTAGAGTTCAAGACCGAGCGAAAGTGATTTAAGTTGGAAATGATGTTTAACCGACGTTTACGCTCGATCCAATTTTCTCTCCATCTCTCTCCATCTCTCTCCATCTCTCTCGCTCCCGTTAGAATTCGCGGAAATGTTCTCGCGATATATTTAATTAAATTATGTTCGTTGCATAACATACGAAAATATTTATATTTGTATTTACGCAATGGGGACTGCGTTGCGCAATTGACGCGATCTATCATTTTTTCTTTTACGTGTTTACAAATATTTGTTGTGACGATCGACCGCTCGAAAGTAAGATATATGATCGAGATACAAGGGAAATGATCATGAATCGATCGGCGCGTACGAGTGACAATATCCTTGGTAAAAGAAAATTAAATTTAAAGTACTGAGCGAAAAGAGAATGAAAAGGAACCTCTTGGAAAATAGAAAGAAAATTGAAATGTACATATCGTAATTGAATAATGTAATAGATCGGCGCATATAACGTCACTCGTAATAATTTGGTTACACGCGTCCTATTACGCGTATCTTCTTTTTTTTTGGGGCGACTAATTGATTAATTTTATCTCGATTTCTTATGAAATTAAACGTTTCGGTAAAAAAAAAGAAGAATAAAAAAAGAGCGACGTATACACACACCCCTAGTAGGTGCGCTTGCGTTATCGAATAGACGCGCAAACGCCCAATAAAAAGAAAATTTCTTTATTAAATAATTAGGAATACGTTGCGAAATTTGAAATACGTGTAAAAATAATTTTTCCTCGAGGTGTACGTAATGTTTGGTGTAGGTATGCAAAGAGAAGCAAAAAAGACACACGTTGACGTGATAAATTTTTCATGAAATATAGCTCGTTATATAGGAATAATAATCTGTACGGGGAGTACCTTAATGAAGTATGTGCACGCGATGAGTATTTTAATCGTTTCGTAATACTTGTACGTCTAAGTATAATCTATATACGAATTGGATCGATGTACATCATGCTCGTTACACGCCTGGTATTTCATTTCTGTTATTAATCTTTTTTATTTTTCATTTTATTACATTATTCCTGTTGGGGTATATTGTAATCTTAGTGTACAGTCATTACTCATCGCCACGCGATATGTGTATTCTATACTACAATTAGATTAAGTTAATGTTTACTTATATATTATTATTTAATTTTTGACATGCTCCCCACGTTATTATTGAACAGTAACTTTGCTTATCGATTTGAAGAAGGCCAATGGTAGGAACAGTCATAATACATTAATGAATGAATGAATTTTAACAAACTGATTATATTCATAATTATCAACATAAAAAAAATTAAAACAATTAATTATCTTTTAAAATGAGATCTCAATTGATTACAAAGTTAACATTTTAAAAGTTGACGTGTCTTTAAAAAAATTAACACACCATTGTTCGAATGTGTGAGTTGTGTCATGTGTGTGTGTGTGTGTTTGTGTGTACGTATATCATTGTTCTAAAACTACTTGGTCAATATCGCTGAAGTTGGGCATGAAGTTGTTTTTTGAAATTTCGAAATTGGGGAAAAATTTGCTGTTGGATTTGTAAATTGGCTTTTCAAAAAATCGTGGTATAGAATATATAGAATAGATGTTACTTTATGTAAAAATTCCAGACCATTTCGTCAAAGTTTGTCTTGAGAAAAAAATCTTTTGAAAAACTTTTATTTCGTATAATAAGCTTTTTTTAGTAGTTTATGCAAATAATGCCGGAGTTAAGGTGACGTATTTAGGCACATTTTTTTCCTTAATTTCATGGGGAGTTGCCGATACGACCTGAGTGATTGGAACTTGTTAGGTTAAGGTAGAGGAGAGGAAGACTTTGGTAACTGTAGACCGTTTATTAATAGGATGTTTACAGGCGTAAGTGTTGAAGCCGACTGACTGTCGTAACGAAAAATAAACACATGAATATAAATACAGTGTTAAGCGACATCCATAGACGTAAATTTGAATTATAAGTATAAATATATATAATGAACATTGTATAATCTTACACACCTCCTCAATCGAAATTATATATATTTAATTGATTAAACCGAGTTGTGATGCGCATTTCGCAAATTTCTGTGACGGGAGAGCCTTGGTAAAGATGTCGGCAGTCATCTCGTCCGTCGATATATGAGATAGATTGATGGTATAGTCGTTTAACGCGTTACGCACGAAATGATATTTAATATCTATGTGTTTCGTCCTGGCGTGATGAATGCAGTTCCTTGCTAATTTTTCAGCGGACTGATTGTCGTTGAACAATGTTATCTTAGTGAGTTCGGTGCATCCAAGTTCCTTCAAAAGTTTGATAAAATAGATGGCCTCTTTGGTACCTTCGGTGAGACACATGTATTCCGCCTCTGTAGACGATAAGGCTACGGTTTTCTGCTTCCTGGAGCTCCATGAAATAGCGGCTCCGCATAGGATAAAGCAGTATCCTGTGTATGATTTGCGATCGATTAGTGAGTTGCCCCAATCAGCATCTGCGAAACCGATAAGCTCGCTATTATTATTCTTTGTATATGACAAATTTTTGTCTATGGATCCTTTTAGGTATCTTAGAATTCTTTTAGCGGCCGCCCAGTAACCATCATCGTAACAATTATTAAATTGACTTAAATAGTTCACGGCGTAAGCGATGTCCGGGCGCGTTCCGATTCTTATGTACATGAGGGCGCCTATGAGCTCCCTGTACGGGATCGAAGTGTTAGTTACCTTTGAACGCCCTGCTTCTAGCTTGGTTCCTGTGACCATTGGAGTGCTGACCGGTTTGCAGTCACTCATTCCGAATTTCGACAAAACTTCGTTGATGAAACCTCGTTGACTTAATGATATGCGATTTTCGCTCTGATAAATCTCTAGTCCGAGGCAATACTTAGCTTGTCCATGTCCTTAACCTCGAATTTAGCTTTGAGTGCGTTCTTTATTTCGGTTATTCTTGTTTTGTCCTTTGATGCACTATTAAGATGTCGTCTACGTAGAGTAAAAGATACGTGCGTGGTCGCTTGCTGTCGATGTATATGCACGGATCCGAAGAGGATGGGTTGAGTCCGATCTCTTTAAGAGCTTGATCTATCATTTTGTGCCATTGACGACCGGCTTGACGTAGACCGTATAGGGCTTTGCGTAATTTACACGTTTGAAGTCCTCTCTCGAAGTTTCGAAGCATTGCGGAGGCTTTCGTGACTAATGCGATATTCTCCTCGTCGCGTATCATCCTGCGTAAACATTGCTCTAATAGATTGGGAGGTTTCATGTATATATCGGTGTCTATATCTCCGTGCAAGAAAAGCCGTTGCAATGTCGAGTTGATATACTTGTAGATTCGTATTTAACTGATATAGCCATTAGCGTACGGAACGATTCTATTCTGGCCACTGGAGCATAGGTGTCGAAGAAGTCTATACCGGGTCGTTGAGAGAACCCTTGAGCTACTACTCTCGCCATTCTTCGACAATCTGATCCATCCGCGTCGAGTTTGCATCGCAATACTGGTGCGAGAACCTATAATCTTAAAATCGGTGGGTTTTTCGACAAGCTGCCACGTATCGTTCTGAATTAGGCTTTTGATTTCGATATAAATAGCATCTAGCCAAAGTTCGCGATCTTCGCTATTTAACGCCGAATCCATGGATATCTCCGGTGTGACCATTCCGCATTGAGCGTCGTAAAAATTATCTTCATTGATGCGTGAAGGATTCGTTACTGTCGATTGTAGCGCTCCTGCCCTCGGGTGAAATTACAATGGCTGGTACGTTATATTTTTGTTGTTTGACATCGCGCGGTGAGTCGAGGTTTTCAATACTACGATGTGTCTGATAATCGCATGCCAAATGACTCACGTCTTGGATCACGTGGTGAATCGACGTCACTAAAGTCGAAGAGCGAATCATCGTTGATTGAGTCGTTTTTCGATTCCAAAACAGTTTCCGTCGTGTTTGGTCCAGCGATCTCGGTGTATTCGCGCGATTTAATACGAGCTATGTCGTTTGATTTTGAACTGTTTGCACCGTGAGCATTGGATGTAGTTGTATGTTTACTCGATCGTTCGAATTTGTTTATAAATTTGACATCTCTGGATACGAGAACGGTGCCTTTGCTCGGCACGTATACGCGATACGCTTTCGATTCTTCCGAGTAACCCACGAAGGTTCCCTTTATGCCTCTTGGATCGAATTTTCCTTTAGTCGGACTTTTATCGAGTATGTATACTTCGCAGCCAAAAACACGCAGGTGATTTATCTTGGGTCGTTTGCCGTGCCACATTTCATACGGGCTAACATTGTCGAGTGCTTTGGTGATGCATCGGTTACGCACATGATTCGCGGCATATGTAGCTTCAGCCCAGAATTTCAACGGTAGTCCGGATTCGATGATCATGCATCTGGCCGTTTCGACTAGCGAGCGATTCTTGCGTTCCGCTACTCCATTTTGTTGCGGAGTGTGGGGTACTGTAAGGCGATGCGCAATACCGCACTTTTTTAATAAATTGTTCATTTTTAGGTTACAATACTCGCGTCCATTATCGGTTTGAATTGCCTTAATATTAAGTCCGGTTTGATTTTCGGCAAATTCTTTAAACTCTAAAAATTTATCGATTAATTCGGCTTTCGAGCGTAAGAAATAGATCGTGCACCATCGGCTATAATCGTCAATAAATGTCACAAAATATCGCGCGCCGCCTAAAGAGGCGTTGCGCATGGGTCCGCACACATCTGAGTGAATCAGCTCGAGTACACTAGATGAACGCGTCTCGCGCTCCCCGAACGGTGTGCTAGTAAGCTTTCCAGCGAGACACACTTCGCATTTGTTTATGTTGAATGATTCGTCGTAGTTAAGATCAATCGCACACTTGTGTCTATACATTTCACGCATATCATTCGCGTTTAAGTGTCCGAGACGCGCGTGCCAGGTTGGCTTGTTGTGTTGCGATTGTTCGCTTTCCACTAACGCACAGGTGTCGACTTTATTTTGTAAACAGAACAAGTCACCAACGCGATCGGCCTTCAATATGGTGTTACTTTTCGAGTCTCTAATTAACGCGCCGTGTTTATTGAATATTATATCGTTACCTTGATCGACGATTTTTGATACCGAGATTAAATTTGTACGAATGTCCGGAACGTATAAGGTATTCTTGAGAATAATACTGTCACTTGCCGTTAGACTTCGTGTTTATTATCACTTCACCATTTCCTTTAACTTCGGTGGAACTATTGTCCGCGAGACGCACTGCACTGTTCAAGTCTTTAATCTCGGAGAACGCTGCTGCGATTACCGCATAAGTGTGAGGTACATCCACTGTCGATGCACCATAATTCGTTTTTGTCAGTTCCAACTAGACTATCGGCATTGAAGCAGTAGTTGGCATTCTCCGTCGTTTGCGATTTCTGAGAGTATGCCTATTTCTTGGTGTAACACTCCGATTCTTTATGCCCTCTCTTGTGACAGTATCCACACTTGTATTTCGGCTTTTGTTTGTTGTTTCCCGAGTCGATCTCCGTTCGACCATGATTATGTTATAGTCCGAGTCGATCCGAAGTGGGAAAGCGCTTGTTGCCTTTTACAAGTAACGCGCTGTTTTCGGTTCCGGGATCCTTTTGTCCGCGCATGATATTCTTCGATGATTTTTATTTTCAGCGATTCCGCGTCTGGAAGACTGTCTCTAGATTCGATTGCACATCGAAAATTCTCGAATGATGAGGGTAGGCTATACAGTAACATGATTGAAAGTAATTCGCCATTTATTTCGACGTCCATACCTTGTAACCGATCCACGGCGTCGAAGAAACGAGAAAGGTGGTTTTCGAGATCGTCTTCTTCTCGCATTTTCTGCTGAGTTAGTCTTTTCAGTAAGGTTGCTTTGCGCGCCGGCTCTTTTGACGCGTACACGGACCGAAGCTTTAACCAAATATCGCGAGAAGTTTCACATCCTCGTACCTGGTGTAAGTCAGAAGGTTTAGTAGAGAGAACCAAATCTGCTTTCGCTTTGCGATCCGCTAGTGTCCATTTTCTAAGTTCCGTTTCCGCTAGCGATATTGCGCGTTCGTCGCCTGCAGGAATTTGAGGCTGTGGTATTTCGACTGAAACGTACGACCAAGAGTCGTTCTTCATTAGGAGAGCTTCCGCCTGAATTTTCCATGTTTCGTAATTATTGCGAGATAGCATTTCAAGCCGTGTGGCATGCGATGACCCGCTGTCCGACATTTTTATCGTTTGAAGCTTGCGCTTTTATTTTACTACACGCGCGTTCGCTTATATGTACTAGATTAGTCGATCTTACGTTTACGTTCGTTACTTTACGTCGACGTGGCCTGGGCCCATAACCTGTTAGGTTAAGGTAGAGGAGAGGAAGACTTTGGTAACTGTAGATCCGTTTATTAATAGGATGTTTACAGGCGTAAGTGCTGAAGCCGACTGACTGTCGTAACGAAAAATAAACACATGAATATAAATACAGTGATTAAGCGACATCCATAGACGTAAATTTGAATTATAAGTATAAATATATATAATGAACATTGTATAATCTTACAGAACTACTGATAATGCGTAAATTACAATTGTTTACTAAAATAATTTATCTTTGTACGGTAAAGAGATTTATTTTATTTTAATCGTAGATTCTCAATATTGGGAATCAAGGATTGGAATGGGCGTTTGGTACCAACACTGATTCAACGTTGGGAACTTTCTGTCAAGGTAATTTCGAGATAATGACAATTTTAGAAAAATTCTTTTCATTTATTTATTTATTTATTATCAAATCAACGGGTACAGGACCCTTGTACAAAATTTATATAACAAAATCATGATAGTGGCGCAACAGTCATCGCATGAAGTAATAAAATTAATTAACAGTTGAAAATAAACTATTGATAATTAATAAAAGCAACAATATTCCTTACGTACTTTTAATTTTAAACGAAACTAAATTTAAATCATCCCTAATGACACTAGGAAGAGAGTTCCAAAGACGTAATAATCTGGCTTTCGGAGAAAAATAAATAAAGTTATGTTTAATACATAAACTTTTGTTTAATACATAAACTTAAATAATTATGTAAAAACGGTTCAACTTAAAGATTTCTATTCCAGCTTTTTATGAGATTTCGTAAATTTATTCTTTGATAATTTCTTCTAAAATAGGATTGATTTGACGAATGCTGCTAAATAAATTGTTAAAAAAATGTTACTTTAAGATTAAATATGTATACTTTGAATCCTAAATCAAATTGCAAGACAATTGAGTGGTGAGCTATTAGAGTTTTTCTAAGACCTTTTATTTTCTTTAGGATGGCAAAAGCAATTGAAGGTCAGTATGTACTATGCAGAAACTATACGCTTCGCCGCAATATTAAAGTGTTACTTTTTGTAGTTAGAATGATATATAGTCGTTCTTAATTCTGGAACATCAAAATATTTTCCAAGGGAAAAATTCGAATTTTTCTCGATGTGACTGAAAAGAAATGCAGGTCTCAAGCTTTAAATATTTCTGAGATATATTTTTATTTTAATTAAATAATATAGATATTCTATACCAAAATGTACGTGAGTCGTACCTGATATATTCTACCTGCGCCAATGATACGTACGTACGTATAATATGCAAATGCCCCTCTCCGCCTTTCGGCTTTCGTCTCTCGAGATTCATGTAATATCAATGTATTGAACAGCTCTCTATCGGTCAGAAGCTCCCGTAAAGTAACAAGCGAAACTTCCGGTAAATCGTCGTGCAGAATTCGCAGTATTACTTTTTCAAAGACTTTCAAATAGTTAACCAACATTTTCTAGGTTGTACATTAATTGTGAATAATTCAAAATCATCGAGATAATTATAATTTGTGTTTACAGACAACTATATAGTGTATAATAGATGTATTTCGTTTTAAATAACATTAAAAATGAACACTCACATGCGTTCGATACTCTCAGTTGTAAAATATACCAAGATGATGATATAAATAATAATATTATTAAGATCGATAGATCCGTTACGTTTCTCGGGTATACATATATACATAAAAATATAAACAATTCGCAAGTTATAAAATCATGAAATTCCATTGGAGATTTCCAGGTACGAAAAAAAAGTGAAATTACCGGAACGAATATACAACTTGGATGCGTATACATATCACATACACACACACACACACACACACGCGCGCGCACGCACATGCACACGCACACGCATACACTGCACCGGCTGTAAAAAGTCAAAGCGGCAACACGAGGTATGTATACCTTACACGCAATTAATTTAATCATTTTTTTTATTAAAATTTTAAAAGAGACGACGATAAAAAAGAATTTATTAATTAAACGTACGAAATGCTGATTGCACCAAGTTATATATTTATGTATAATATATATGCGGTCTATACGTTTAGAAAGCTGTGTATACATCGTAATGAGTGATTTTTCGTTGTGGTTTTTTTAATTTCGAGGAAACGCGCGAGTAGCTTTTTAATATTTTGAATAACATTTTGATAAAGATGAGTTGTCGTAGGTGGAGTCCAGTTTGGCGAAAGCTCATTCTAAATGTGTGCGTTGTTTTGAATTTCAAAAATTAGAAATGCATTTTTATTATTTAGAATCAAGAGAAATAGAAAGATCAATATTTCGATAATAATGCATTCTTCGGTTTTTATATATTTGTTCCGAATATTAGTACTTTAAAGTGTAGAGAAATAACTTTTATAATATTTGTCTATTAACAACTTGATAACAGGCAATAATGTAGAAAATTATTGATCTACTATTTGGAATTCGAAATATTGCACTTAATACCAAATATCTGACGATCTTATTACTTTCGAAATAATGATCATACTATTTTCTCGGTTCGAAATAACGAAAAAAGTTATTCTGATTTTCAAAATTCGAAATATCGCACACATTTTGAATGAACCTTCGAAAAACCGGACCCCACCCATCTTGAAGTATTTTACGATATTTAAATTTTTTTATTTCAAAATATACTTTTGCTATATGAAAAATGTACTAGAAATCTCCTAAAAAAGTAGGTCACGCACTGTTTTCTTTTGCGTTCATGTCAATCAAATTGTATTTAATATTTTGGATCATGATATATTATAGCAATGCCCTCTATGTAACAAGAAACGAAAACAGTTTGTGTTGGACTTAAGGGGATGTAGAAGCTAATTACAGATTTCTATAATGCATTTTTCGTTATTTAAATGTGTTTTTGATGTTTACATAATTATTGTTGTCATCGCACATTTGATATGTATTAAAAAATACGCAATGATATAAATAATGAGTAAATATCAACAAATTGTAAGTAAATAACGAAAAGTAGAATAGTTTTGGTAAGCGTGTAGTTTTGTATATAGACTACGACATCCTCTTAAATCAGAAGAATATTTACCTTACTGTATACTCTATAGATCATTATTGACTGATTCCAAAAATTTGTGTAACCATTCTATACAATTCCTAAAACAGTGATTTTAAAATCTAGAACGACGAACCTATAGAGCTGATGATAAACAGAATTAATTGGTAAAAATATTTTGTCAAATATATTGTGTGTCGTGTACTATAGATGATCCAAATTAAAAATTAAATAGTTTTTCAATAAAGAAACTATGAATTTTTTATAATCTCACCATTGCCATTGTTACATTAACGGTATTGATCTCCATAATCAGTAATAAGTCAATGAAAACAGTATATTTAAAGGGATTATACAATATTTTGCGCGCTTTACAAAAAAGCTATATCAATATTTATCGTCATTACTATTTTATATTATTTACAAAATAAGTAAAATAAGTCGGAGTTTATATTCGTATTAAAAAAGATATAATTATAAACTTTAGTAAGAATATACTTATTTATAACTGCGTTTTTTAAATTGGCGAATTTTTCGTATATATGAGATTATAAATGTAAAAAGGCAACATTAAATTATATAAATGTTTATAAACACGTATAGATTATCTTATCTGAAATAACTCTAAATTAAATATTCTTAAAAACTTAAGTATTTTGATTTCAGTTTTATGTTGGTTACCCAGCGGTATAAAACTATCCTAAAGGGGGTACCAAAGTCAAGTTTCATCCTCCATCCCTACGTTACCATCCTTAAGTCACAAAAAAATTAGTTATAATTAAAAAAGGACGATAATTTATGTAAATTGAGAACAGACCCCTTTAAAATTTAAAGCCAAAATATAGATTGGTTTTTGAGAAATCCCTTACTAAACTTTACGATAATTTTGTGCAATTTGAGGTTATACGCTCGTCTAATTAAAAGGCATGTCCAAATTTTTGGTAAAGATTTTCTCGAAAATTAGTCTATATTTTTGCTTCAAATTACAAAGACATATAGATTGTGAATAAAGGAAGGGTACTATTCTCCTAAATTTACGTAAATAAACTTCCCTTTTTAATTATAATTAATTTTATGTGATTTACGAGGTCGGTAAGGTAGGGAGGATAAAACTTGGCTTAGACACTCCATTAAAATCAATTCAAATCAAGGTACATTTTAATTGGACTAAAGGATATGTCAAACTCGGGAAATGGCTATTTCTTGAAAGGAATTAATTTTTGAAAATTTTTCAGGTTAGAAGGTGCAGATCCCTGTAATTTGAGCGCGACATTCTCTTAACTAAATTTTCTAACCGGGTACTACCAAATTATAACCAACATGATCGATTAAAACCAATAACGACGAATTATAAAAAATATTCAAAATGAAGAATAGGATTGATTAACTTGTATTACAACCGCTGATGACACAGCCCGATTAGATAACCTGAGTAAGGCAGATTGAAGTTTCAAATTAATTTTAATCGGATTTAATATAGAATAGTTTTAAGGACAATATTTTGATCAATTTCTTTACCAATATATTTAAGTTTTCATTTGTTGGTTAAGTATAATCGTTTACTCGCGCGAGTACTTACCAATAGGTGGCGCTTTTGCTATTAACCATTAAAAAATGAACCCTAATTCACTTTCGAAAATATAGAGGTCGCCTCGTAGCCGCTATCACCATTAATTCTGCACAATGTACGGTAATGAAGAAATAAATAAGAAAATGTTAAATCGATCGTTAATTGATATTTTGGATATTAATCAGAATAATTGCAGATACGCAAAACTAGCTCAATCACTCGTCGACTTTCTCGTGCCCTTGACGTATGCAATACTACCCTTGAAATTGCGTAGAACAATTGTTAGTTAATAAAAAAAATAAACAAAAGTAATTAAATAAATACTGTAATAATAATAAAGAGCAAAGTGATTATCACGGGTAAGGATAGACGATTAATGGAGACATTTGTAGAAAAAATTTATTATCGGCCTAAATTATGTACAGATTTAACGCAATGGTAAGGGACGTGGAATATTCACGCTGAGATCGCCTAGCCTTTCTTCCGTAGAGTGACCAGTGTCGTTGGTAAACTGTTACCTCTAGGATTGATTGATCCACCTTGGGACTACTTATTGGTATTGGGGCTGTTGGTGTTGATACGCTTGGGGTTGCGGTTGATACGCTTGGGGTTGGTGTTGGTAGATCGATGGCTGGTAGGCTCGTGCACTACCCGCGAAACCTTGGGGTGCTCCGGGGTAGGCTGGTCGAGGGATGCCACCGGCACCCTGGTACGGGCTGGGTTGACGTCCACCTTGGTACTGATCTGGAAATTCAATCGGTTTGTTTAACGCGTGTTTCGAGTGTCAAACGACGCAGAGTAGAATGAGGTTCGCGTACCGTGTCCCGAGGAGTAGTCATCGGGTCCAGAGAACTTGTAAGCCCTGGCTTCGGCGTCAGCGAGCTCCTGGAGCCTGGTGGCCTTGAGGGCGGCTACCTCGGGGGTATCGAGAACGGTACCATCTTCGGCGAGTGGAGCCGGGACGAAGGGAGCCTTGGCACCAGCTGGTACTTGGTAGCTCTTTGGTTCCGGGGCAAAGTGGGCCTGTTGGTGGTACGCCGGAGAAGCGGGCTGTGGCTGGTACTGGTGAATCGGCGAGGGTTGCGGCTGTGGCGAGTAGGTGGCACGCGCGAACGGTGAACCGGCGGCCGCTGGGATCGGTTGCCCGGAGTACCCGAAGGTGGGACCGGCACTGGGTGCACCGGGGTACTGGGCTCCGTAGGCGGAGGCATCGCGGTCTTGAGCCTCGGCAGCTCTCGCGGCTGCTCGGGCGAACTCGGCGAAGTGGGCAGCCTTGGCCTGGCTGACCTCGGGGGTGTCGACGACGGTACCGTCCTGGCCGGTCGGAGCTGGGGGTGCAACGGCGTACTGAGCCCCGGGGACACCGGGGTAACCACCGGGCGCGCCTGGGTACTGTGCCTGGCTCACCGCCACTAAGCACGATACGAATACCTGGAAACGAAATATTTATCGAGTTATTATTGGATTGTGTGTGTCTATTACCCTGTGTGTATGCATTCATTGATGTAGGGAACATTGATTGTGAGTAAAAAAATAATAAGTAAGGACAATTCGATAAAGTATAGATAGTGAAAGATGGTAAAAATGAAAAGTAAATGTAAATGACCATTACAAAAAGTAAAAAGTAAAATAATTGTCAATTCGATGAATTGGAACGAGAGCACGTTGGAGCGATTGGCGTAATAAGGTATCTATGGTATAGGGTCCCATAGGAAAAGTAGAGTTATACGGATGCATGTGTGCAGAGGGAGAGAGAGGTGTAGTCGCGAGGTCGGGCGCGGCCGGTTGACCTGCTTCATCAAAAATGTGTCTCGCACTAACTATGTGTCTTAACCTTTCACTTTCCTTTGTTCGAAAATCCCGGTGCACACACCTACACGCGTATATATCCGTGGCGATCCAACGTACGGCAATGCACACAACGCTCCAGTATGCATGTAGGTACGTATATATATACGTGTATATATATATATATAAATCTGGATACATTTGGAAGGGATCGAAAGAGTATCACCGAACTCGCACGGGTGGAAGGTAAAATAATGCAAGAAGACTCACCAACGCGTTGATCATGATGCTCGTCGTGTGATCGTAAGTAGTCAATCCGAAGATTCGGAACGTTGAGTGAGAGAGAGAGAGAGAGAGAGAGAGAGAGATGGCTGCGGTTAAGCGTTGGTCGGTGGGATCGTGTCGGTCTCCTCGCGAGGTATCGAGCTCCGGCCGACCGAGGCGGTTAACTCTTTCCGTGTGTACCCGGTGAACGGAGGGAGTCTCATTTATAAGTCCGTAAGAATCCCCCGCCACACCCCGAGGCCCGAAGGTACACCGAGAGACCCACCGAGTACTGGAGGGAGTTGTTGTTACCTGGCTGTCTCTACAATACCACATTCGGTGAGACCAAACACATTGTCTGTAGCGCACACGCTTGTCCTTTCTCCCCCTCTCACTCTCTCTCTCTCTCTCGCTCTCTCGCTCTGTTGGACCGAACCCTCCCAGATCAGCGCGGCGGAGGAGAGGACGGAGAGGACGGAGAGGACGGTGCAACGTTCCCGCCGCCTCTGGTGCACTGTGCGAGGTATATAGGCTGCTCTCACTCGGTAGCCTTCGACGCTACTACAAACTCTCCTCGATGGCCTTGCAACCTTGACACTTCCTCGTTTACATAAGTGCCCCGCACCGCTCTCGCTCTCTTTCTCGCTCAAGCGATCGCGCCTCGTCGCCCACCCTGCCTCCTTTCCTCGCCTATTTATCTCTCTCTCTCTCTCTCTCTCTCTCGTATACTCACGCATATTTATATTCGTATATCACCCGGAATAATAAAGCGGTACCTCTCATCACTCCGAACAATCGCACGGTCTCTTAAAACGTTCGAACGATAATTACCTATACTCCAAAATACGAAATCTCTCGTGTATGGGAATGTCGAGACAATCGATGTTTAAAAGTAAATAGGTATTACTTACTATCTAAAATTATACCTAAACGTTAAATAAACAAAATAGCTGTGTTGCAGTATCAATATTATACCCAAAAGATATTTATATGTTGTCAAATATTATTGAATTTTAATCTTTTTAAAAATATACAATAATTTCATAAAAATTACTACATTTTCGTGTTAAACTGGAACACGTTTGAAATCACTATTTACCGATAATTTAATCTAACAAGAAATATTAACATATCTCTACTAAATTGTTTCGAATAAATTTTGAAAAAAAAACATTTGAAGAAATGCATATGTGTCAAAAATATGTGTGTCCGTTGAGTACCAACAAATTTTCACACTTTTTTGTATAGTTTATTTTTATCGGGGAAGACATGTAAGATTTTTGAGTAATTTATCAGTCTACTTAGAAGAAAATGATTGCCCACGTATTAGAAAATAATTATCTAAATGTTAGACAGTAAAGCGAGATTTTGTCTGAAAAAAATTCTTATCTGTTCACCTTAGTAATTCTTTATATATTACTGGTTTAATAAAGAAAAATAAAAAATGAGTATATATACATATAGCTATACCTAATAAAGCGATGAATCATTAGAGCAATCGGATCGGTCGACCCAACTAATACAATTATAACATTAAACTCCTTTTTTTCTCTCCCCGATACATACCTTTTATTTTATGCAATCGACTTAAATTCAATTCGAACGGTCCTTTTTTTTCTTTCTCGACTGCGTCTAAATTCGTGTAACTAATAGCCTTACATACCGTTTAATTTGCTTACGTAACGAGGAGAGAAAGAGAGAAAAAAAAGAAGGTTAGGACAATATTTCCGTTGTATGTACATACCTCGATCAGTCTGCCATGTGCGTGTGCGAGTGTATATGCGTGTATCAAATCAATGGAAGTAATAGATCATTTCTTATTATAAAAAAACAAACAGACAAAAAGAATAATTTATTCTTCGTTTTTTTTGTTCAATCTAACAAAATATATTAACAACGTGACGTTTATCGTTCAATTTTGAAGTATATAAGTATATATATACATATGTATATATATATATATATATACGCGTGCACTGATTTATTTAAATCGCGCGCTTATCCGAAATGTAATCTCGAATGTTGAAGAGAGAGAGAGAAAGAGAAAAGGGAATTGTAACGTAACGCACAAATATGCCGTGAACGTAGTTGACGCGTTAAATGATTAATTGTCTTTAAATGCGTTTTGTTTGCGGTAAAATCAATTTATCCTCGTATAATGTGCGTACTATATGCACAAACAACTTTTCGTTTCAAACGTTATTTCTCACCTTTTTTTTTAACAATAATCATTCCAATAATTTCATTTACTCAAGTATACTTAATGGAATTTGAATTGGGAAAACCGTAAAAAATAAAATGTTATCCCCCAAGCAGAAATGAAAATATGTATATGTGTCGATACATCGTAAGAAAATTTGGCAAACTAATTTCGTTTATTGAATATTATTGTTCGAACCCTGTTATAAAAACCGAATGATTGACGTGCCGTGTTTTTTTAATAAAACATACTAATTGCATGAGCAAAAAGTATCCGAAAAATGGTTTAAACTACAGCACAGTATATTATTCATCCAGGTGAACAATAAATAGATAAATTACAAAATTGACGGTCTAAAAATACGTGTTACGGATATATATATACCTTTAAGATTGCCGGGTAAATTGTCGGCACTTAGCCGTTTTATCACTCAATTAAACGGACGTTTAGGAATATTTGTGCGCTACTTACGCGTTAATTGAACGGTAAATGTAAACGGAAAAAAAGAGAGAGAAAAAGAAGGCAATGTCCATATACATCTGTATAATATAAAACAAGTGCTATGAATATTAATAAATGGATATATATCCTATATTAGTTTAAAATTATTTTCCAATATGCCTATACCTCGAAGCTGTTGAAAGGTGGACTTTCTCTATAATTCGTTTAATAGGTATATAGAAAATGTGCTTAACGATCTAACCCACTTAAAGGTATAGCGAGTGCGTGTCATTTTTTTGTTTAATTATCACGGTAACAGGGTAAGATATTTAATTCATACAGTTAAAAATATTAATCTTTCTTTAAATTTACGGTTTGGTCTAATGGAATGATCCTTGTATTTATGAATATCGTATCGAAGGCCATTGTTAAACTATATACCGGTATATGCGTAATATAAGTCGGAAGTGGGCAAGTATTCGACCGCGACTTTTCGTCGAATGCTTTTTTTAAATTTTATATAAAAGATAATAAAAGCACAGAAATGTGATATCTAGGTGAGTGGCAACCTGTCAATTTAAAAAGATTTCGAAAATTATTCAAAATAAAAGATTTGACGATTATTTTTTTCGGATACTTTACGAAATCTTTTTAAATTCACTTATAGGTTGTCAATGCACCTAAATATATATCACATTTCTGTGCTTTTATTATCATTCGTTGTTCCAATCCTCCTTCATTTATAGCCGGTAGGTAAATAAATAACAAAAAATAATTTAGAGTACTCGTGTGCATAGAGAAAAACTCGAAAATTGTCATCCGTAGTTTGCTACTAAATTTGAAAAATAGAAAGTATAGACATGATTGTTATTTACTACGTCAATATTTTAGGTTAATGAAACAATTTGGATAAACATTTGGTCGACGAAGGGGGATAATATAATGGAGAGTAAGTCATACACGCAATACATAATTTTTGAGTAGTCGGATTCCATTATCAAAAACGTAAATTACCCTAAATTTCAATTATCTGCAAAGACTCATTCTATATGTACACGCGAATATGTATCAGTGTTATTCCTCGTGTTGTTTTGACGTACATTGGGTTATACAGTTAAGTTTTTCTTTAGCGTAATATAGGTACCTGGGTTATAATAATTACGTCAACGTTGGAAATTAATCAGTCAAATGTACTGAAAAAATTTATGATGAAGAAACCTTCCAATGGTCATAAATTGTAAAAATTTCAAGTTACTATAGCGATTGGATTTGATTAAAAAAATTAAAATGTGAAAAAATTGGGGGGTTTACGTCGAACGTTTTTGAAATTTTGGGTCTTTTTGGTAGCTATTGTTTTTCACCTGAAAATATCTATTATTACCTAAGTTATTAAGCATTATATCTCTGAAAATAATTAATCAAATATGTTGAAAAAAATCGTGGAAATACAACATAACAATAACATTAGGCTGTGAAAATTTCAAAATCTTTCGTGGATTAGTTTTTGAGAAAAAAATTATAATCTAAAATGAAGGAATTCCGTATGTATGCAATACCTTGTACCATATGTGTTTTATATGTAACTAGTTAAATAAATAAATACATGTATATTTAAAAGAAAATGTTTTTAGAAAATCCAAAGAAAAGCAAATAAGCGTAATTTTTTATATTTTTAATTAATACCATTGAAAGTTATTTTTTTAAATATTAGTTTTTTAATTTAATTTAGCATTAATAACGCAAATTACTTATAACTATGTAAGTTTTAATCAGAAAAGAATAAATATTTTTAGAAATGTCATAACATTTTGTTTTAAATAACTAAATAATATACTATACTTGAATAATATATTTCACATAGAATCGACATGTTCGCTTGAGGAAGTTACATGCCATTTAATTGGCAGCAGTTTTTTATCTAGTAGTTATAAAAAAAACTTTCATGTAGGGATCGGGGTGCGAAATGGGAAAAATGACTCGATTAAGCTGAAAATTGTGCCAGTCTTACTAATTGTAAGTCTTAAGGTCGTATACGCTGTACCATATTACTATGATCAGATATATCGCATTATTGACCTTTTTGATAATATAACTAATGGAGAATCCAAAACGTTTGAACAATAACCTTCTAAAATGATAGATCAAATAAAAAAACCGTAATATATTGTATTTTGAAAAGTTAGATAAGTTAATTTATTTACTTAATTAACATTTTTAACAGGCATTTAAACACCGCGATTCGATCGTACGCGCGAACCAGATCCTCTTTGAATGAGTAAATATCGGGAATACTAGTGATACAGGTACACGATAGACCTCGGTCTCCCGAATTTCATAATATTTGCATAAGGTAAAAGAAGAAAGAAAGCGCCAGATCGACGTCCCGTCATTGCGGGTAGACAAAAAAGCTGTTGGAGCGCACATTTTTTTATTATTATATATATCTATATACAATTTTTTGTACGGAAAGTTGGATACATTCCACAGTCTATGTTTATATTTAGTACAGAGGTACACACATACACAGAACGACAGGCTTACACGTGTACACGCTTCTGTAGAAAGTTGTCGGTTTTGCGAGGACGTTTAACCCGCGTTGAGTGTGAATGTGTGCGCGAGCACAGACACATTCACACGACACACAAAGGCAACATAGTCGGCATAATCGAGCATGTGTCTCCCAAAAAGTGTAAAAAATGCAAGAGCACGGCATTCGCCTCGGAGTTTTTATATCCACGGGGTCTCGTAAAAGGGGCTCCTGTATATACGCTACCGGAAGTGTTCTATACACGTACATGAGATGCATATACATACATGTACAATGCACACCGCACGTGGTGGTGGTGGTGATGGTGGTGACCAAGAGCAGTGTATTATCCAAGTTTTCGTTGCGTATCGGTCAACCGTGAACGTTATTATTTTTACCGAGGCACAGACCAAATGTACCAAAACCCCTGGAAAACGATACGATTATTTCGCTTCTGGCTTTCAATATCCTTTTTCCTCAAAGGAGGGACACCCCGACCGATATTCTTTCAATAGTACAGGTCAGTCCAATTCACAGGAAAATTGTGTATTCAAAGATTTATTGAGATATTTCGTCGTTGTAATACCTATCATATACATTTCAATAATTACTACATTAATTACGAATCACGTTAAAATTTACGTACGTAACCTTACTACGTATACCTTACGAAACAATTATTTTTATACGACATATAGCTTTTTCGTGAATGAATGTTGTGACACACTTGATAAGATTGATGTTGATAAGAAGATTTATTTGAAAACTAAATAGTGACAAAAAGTACGAATTGTTGCACGGCATTGTTTTCACATTCAACAACCTTGGTAGACTTTTTAGGCAAAATGAATTTCCACTCGGAATTCAAGAAATATTTTCGATCATCGTTATATTAACCTGTGTTATCTGCCCATTTATTAACATAGTTTCTTACGTGAGATATAAATCGTGTAAGATGCATCATCAAATAAAGATGCAAACACAGTGATAACGATGATCAAGTCACTTCAGATTGAACGATGTCAATAAACTTTAATCAGAAGTACAAATCACATTTGAAACAATATATATGTTACAGATATATTTTAAATATGAAGATCCATATATATAGAAATAGCGATTAAACATTTGCATCCTCCTGATCGCATATAATGAAAAATCGGTAAGTACGTTGATGGAGCTGGTAAACTTTCTCATCGTTTCGAAATAACGGTGTACGAAATTTATTAAAATTTCGCTATTTGCAAACCTCTAACTGGTGCACTCGTAATGTAAATTTTTCAAGTAGAACATATAATCGATATTTCTCGTATACCGATGGTAATCGATAAAAAATTTCCACACCATCGTTTAGCCAATTGTTGGTGAACCTGTTGTACACATTTCGGCTAATGTAATCTAACACGTAACGTTGGTCAAGCATTCGCAACGTGCGTCTCACCATTTAAGTAGCAATGATGAGCAGAACAACGTTAATAACAATTAGTAATGCGTAATAATAATGACATCAAAAAGTGTGGGCGTAGAGGTAAGACAAAAAGATAAAATAATTGTGGTCGAAAAGAGCAAAGTTTGTTCGGAACTATGTTTCTTCACAAAAGCGCGCACACGCAGGATCCTGATGTAATAGACAATGGTTTTTATGACACCGAAATCCAACACGTCGAACGCCAAGAAATGCATGGAGAGGGGAAAAAAAGGAACACAGAGCCAAACCCGACTTTCTATGGTTGCCGTTGTCCGTAATCTACAAAACCGCGATTGCCGCACTGACCGCGGTTATCTATCTATGTATATCCACACACACACACACACACACACACACACACACACACTCATTTGTCCCAACTTCTTTGCTTATTCGAAGAGAACATAATCTTTAAGTATTTCTTTCAAACTTGTTGTTGCTGTTTCTTTTATTTTTCTTTCGTCTCCTTTCTTCTTAATAATAATTATCTATAGGCCACGTAATATGCGTATAATTTCATATACATATATATACATGCGCTCGCGACATTTTCCGTGGTCTCTAGGTATGTCGGGCAGTTTTTCTTTTTTTTTACGTCTTCGTTACAGCGAAGTAAAAACAAAATTGAGTAAATAAATATTATGAAATTTATGCACGGTAAAACAATTGTTTCGTCGCGTAGGATATTTAGGATTTTTTCTTACAAATTTAACAAAAATAAATAAAAAAATATTTTTGATATATATAGGAATACGTACTACACGAGTACGTATGCACTGGTAACAAATTTTGGGTCGTTCGTTAAATATTCTACGTTCGAATCAACCATTTCATAAAATGTGTAATAAACTATTGTACCGTATAAATTATTTCAAACAATTAAAAGTTGTTTAATTTTACTCGATAAGTATAATCCTTAAGAACGTATTACTGAAATCACCTTAAGGATTTTGACTAAAGTAAATTCAGTAAAACGTATTACTCGAATTTGTTATTAGAAAATGTACTCAAGAAGTATAAATAAGAATTACACGAAAATTTTACTTTACAATTTTCATTCTTTCACTTTCGTGTAAAAACACATTAAAAACGTTCGTAAAATGTCGGAAGCAATAGCATGCATAAAATTGACCTTACAATCCATATAACAAATCCGATAAAAATTTTTACTTTGCCGTAGAGTCGGTATGCATGTACAGTCGTGTGTGACGATATTTGCAAAATAAACTATTAGTATAAAATTCCAATAGAGTACAAAGCAACATATTTCTTCTTTTTTAACGATCCAAATATATATATGCCAGTATTATATTTTTACACGACTTTATGAAAAAAAAATTTAAACCGATAAAAATATCGAATGAAAAGAGTTCAGAAAATATATATTTAAATATACGTATAACATTTGGCATTTCAATATATGCGAGCACGTGTGCACCATTATATATATATACAACTTCGAAATGAGGAAACGGACATTGGTATTAAGATTTTTCGAAGGACGCTGCGTGTTCGAGTGTGTATTAAATTTGGTAAAGTATAACATTTCACATTTCGATATACGCCAAGCGAAAAAAAAAGTGTGCGTGCAATATCGTTTTATAAATTATTTATAGATTGTACCTTTTACACGCAGATGTGTACGGTAAAAAAATTAAAATGCATTCTGTTGATTATACGTTGAAAACAATATTTGTTTAACACTGTAATAACCCTGGATATAACGTCGATAAAACAATTTTTTAAATAATTAAGGTTAAAAATATCAGTAATCAACCGTAATTAGCAAATGAAATATTTGATACCAGGATTTTAATGATTTAATTTATTTATTAAAAATAAATTTTAATATTTAATTTTGCAATGTTTAAAAATACAGTATCTTTAATAACCATGTAAATATTATATAAGTATTTATAAAAAACGAACTTATACATAAAAGTATTTTAAATTTATATCATTGAGTTTGAAAGATTGAAGTATCTTTTTCAACGCGTTCGACAAAATATTTAATCGAATTGACTAAATTTTTATTTTCGGTGTATATGTACGTTTTCGATTACGAAGGAAAAAAAAATCTATAGTATATATAGGGTTATTTATTATTATAAATTATCGTAATCATATGGGCGTCTAGCATATTTCTTGAAAGGTTAAATCAGATATGGATCTCGCATTCTTCGCGAATAGTAGATATAGGTATAATTTCAAACGGCAAAAATGTATATTAACGACTGATGGATATATACCTGTATACCTATAAGTGTTGGAAAGAAGGTGAGAAAAATAATTTTCTCGAAATATATTAATTAATTACTTACCGTGTATCAATTTGTTAATGCGTCAAGGTCATAAAAAACATACTTAGTAGATCATGATGAACTAGTTTCTATGAATTTTTAAACGAATTTTGTGTTAGAGGAGGATCAATAAATCGCGGTTGTATGTGTGTTGTGTTTAAATAAGATAACGGATACATTAAGCGTGGTGTGAGAAATAATGTGTAATGCTGATAATATTGATGATACAATATGCAAAAAGGGCAATAATTGTGTGGATGTAGAGGGGTACGCGTATACGTGAAGAATGCCATTGTACACATGCCTTGAGGGAGAACCTCGAGATCAGGGTCGGCGTGTCACCGACCTCCTTAACAGGAACTTTCATTGCGGTCCTTCAAAGCATTGCGGACTGCCGATAATATTCCATTGTGGATCTATATATATGTATGTGTGTGTGTGTGTACCGAGTCGAGTATTCAAGTACTTACTCCTACTATCGGCTTTTTCGCGCGATTGGCAAATGTTACTGCGAATTAAATGTATATATATATATATATATATATGAATGTGCGGATGTGGGTGCCATTTGAAAAGATGCGTGTACCGCATCTATTTCGTACGTTTGCCTGCATTATAAATGGAAAATGAAATTTGGGTACAAGTAGATACTCCGCGAGCAGTATTGTTAATAAAAACGTAAATATATCTTTTAAATTCTTAAGTGTAAAAATTGAGGGTGTACAAGGTGTAAATCTACAAGATTATACTTTCTGAGTAAGAATAAAATGCGAGTATTATGACAATTTTCAAAAATACAATTCTCACTTTTTAAACGTGTTACAAAGTGTCAACATGTCGATTTTACATCGTACGTTAAATATCAAAGTCCGAAATATTAAAATTGTATACTTAACGTATAATATATATAGACATATATAAAAGATCTGATCATTTTTATAAAAAAAATCCAAATACAACGGTACCAGGACTACATTATGCTCTGTAAATAAACATGTTTCAACACATTAATGTATAAAACTCTTCGAAAAAACTTGCACCGAAAAAAATATCGAATGAAAAGAGTTCAGAAAATATATATTTAAATATACGTATAACATTTGGCATTTCAATATATGCGAGCACGTGTGCACCATTATATATATATACAACTTCGAAATGAGGAAACGGACATTGGTATTAAGATTTTTCGAAGGACGCTGCGTGTTCGAGTGTGTATTAAATTTGGTAAAGTATAACATTTCACATTTCGATATACGCCAAGCGAAAAAAAAGTGTGCGTGCAATATCGTTTTATAAATTATTTATAGATTGTACCTTTTACACGCAGATGTGTACGGTAAAAAAATTAAAATGCATTCTGTTGATTATACGTTGAAAACAATATTTGTTTAACACTGTAATAACCCTGGATATAACGTCGATAAAACAATTTTTTAAATAATTAAGGTTAAAATATCAGTAATCAACCGTAATTAGCAAATGAAATATTTGATACCAGGATTTTAATGATTTAATTTATTTATTAAAAATAAATTTTAATATTTAATTTTGCAATGTTTAAAAATACAGTATCTTTAATAACCATGTAAATATTATATAAGTATTTATAAAAAACGAACTTATACATAAAAGTATTTTAAATTTATATCATTGAGTTTGAAAGATTGAAGTATCTTTTTCAACGCGTTCGACAAATATTTAATCGAATTGACTAAATTTTTATTTTCGGTGTATATGTACGTTTTCGATTACGAAGGAAAAAAAATCTATAGTATATATAGGGTTATTTATTATTATAAATTATCGTAATCATATGGGCGTCTAGCATATTTCTCGAAAGGTTAAATCAGATATGGATCTCGCATTCTTCGCGAATAGTAGATATAGGTATAATTTCAAACGGCAAAAATGTATATTAACGACTGATGGATATATACCTGTATACCTATAAGTGTTGGAAAGAAGGTGAGAAAAATAATTTTCTCGAAATATATTAATTAATTACTTACCGTGTATCAATTTGTTAATGCGTCAAGGTCATAAAAAAATACTTAGTAGATCATGATGAACTAGTTTCTATGAATTTTTAAACGAATTTTGTGTTAGAGGAGGATCAATAAATCGCGGTTGTATGTGTGTTGTGTTTAAATAAGATAACGGATACATTAAGCGTGGTGTGAGAAATAATGTGTAATGCTGATAATATTGATGATACAATATGCAAAAAGGGCAATAATTGTGTGGATGTAGAGGGGTACGCGTATACGTGAAGAATGCCATTGTACACATGCCTTGAGGGAGAACCTCGAGATCAGGGTCGGCGTGTCACCGACCTCCTTAACAGGAACTTTCATTGCGGTCCTTCAAAGCATTGCGGACTGCCGATAATATTCCATTGTGGATCTATATATATGTATGTGTGTGTGTATGTACCGAGTCGAGTATTCAAGTACTTACTCCTACTATCGGCTTTTTCGCGCGATTGGCAAATGTTACTGCGAATTAAATGTATATATATATATATATATATATGAATGTGCGGATGTGGGTGCCATTTGAAAAGATGCGTGTACCGCATCTATTTCGTACGTTTGCCTGCATTATAAATGGAAAATGAAATTTGGGTACAAGTAGATACTCCGCGAGCAGTATTGTTAATAAAAACGTAAATATATCTTTTAAATTCTTAAGTGTAAAAATTGAGGGTGTACAAGGTGTAAATCTACAAGATTATACTTTCTGAGTAAGAATAAAATGCGAGTATTATGACAATTTTCAAAAATACAATTCTCACTTTTTAAACGTGTTACAAAGTGTCAACATGTCGATTTTACATCGTACGTTAAATATCAAAGTCCGAAATATTAAAATTGTATACTTAACGTATAATATATATAGACATATATAAAATAGATCTGATCATTTTTATAAAAAAAATCCAAATACAACGGTACCAGGACTACATTATGCTCTGTAAATAAACATGTTTCAACACATTAATGTATAAAACTCTTCGAAAAAACTTGCACCGAAAATAAATAGCTTTCCGTGCAAAAATGTTTGAAAGTGTCCTTCGTCGATTATACTTACAACTTTGGAAATAATTACTTATCGTTTAATGATCCAGTGTCTTTGTATCTGGATTTTTAATAAAACAGTAAATTGTGTTGAATAAATATGGAATTCAGTTTATTTTTCTCGGTCGGTAACAATTAAATATATAGCATCAATCTAATATCAATCATTTTTCATTTCATGCTTTATAGTTTAGTATGTATGTTTTAGATATTCTTTTTCTTTCTAAATTAAAGGGATGTTAAGTTCATTTTTGTCGACCGAGTCCATTGAGACGAACAACATTGTTTGAATTCAGTAAATATATGATAAACCACAATTGCCCTTCGTACTTGAATGATATCGCTGTGCTAAATTAATTAATTTTCTACATCAGATTAAACAGTCAACAACTCTTTCTACAACCATTTTTGAATGAATTGATCTATTTGTAGAAAATGTAGTACATTAACGTTTATAATATTCAAACATGAAGGACAATGACGTCTTGAATAATTTATTCATAACTATTATCATTAATTTATTTAATGGAAATACTTTTTTTTCTGAGTTGACTCGATCGGTAACAATTAGACTATTTGCATCCCCTTTAAAATATATTTACAGTATTGTCTTTTGCCGACATTTGATTACACTTCTTTCACGGCACTACACTTAAATATTGATATTGATATAAATAATTATTTATATAAAATAGTACGTATTTTACAGCCGGTAATTACTCGGATGGTCAGAAAACAAGTTTAACATTCGCATTGAGAGATTGACGTAGCTAGTTGTTACCGACCGAGTAAAATAGATTAATTATTTAATATATTAATAATATCTACTGTTTTATGATGAACTCAAATTAAAGAGGAATGTCTTATATACCTATATATGATATATATATTTTTTCAAAGATTCACGTACAGCATTAATTTAATTTGTTTAATCGGTGTAAATAGTAACATTGATGCATTGGAAAAATGTATGGTAAAGAGTGTCCTAAATATGGGGTTACAAAAAAGAAAAAACTTATTGATCAATAGTTATACGTATGTGGAAGCAATATCGTATTGTACCTGTATAAGTAGCTGACGCAGCAATACTAAACGCGTATACATGACGGGTGTCAATTCATCGGTATGACTATCATTTTCATCACCTTCTTACTTTCACGTATTTGTTATTTTCTTTATCAAGGGACTCGTCGACGCTTCTTTAGCAGGTATATGAACGATATACTCAGGTAACACGGGCCCCGCGTAAAAATTTACGGCAGTACAACTGCCACTACGTGCCAAATTTACGGTAACGTACACTATCCAAAATATATCCAATATATTCTCAATGCTTTCGAAAAAAAGTATTCAACTTTTGGCAATATATTTAATTTAAGTAATAATAATATAAAATCATTGTATTAAATAATGAAAATAATCAGGTCACGTAAAAAATAATGCAACCAAATATCAGCACAACGCGCCGGTTGCTAAATTTTGGGACACACATCTTAAATTGGCAGCTGACTGCGAATCGCTGCCCCTTCTTATGTCGTGTACTACTGATTTTCTTGCACAGCCCCCAATTTAAAAAATTCGCTCTCTCTCTTCTCTCCTCTCTCTCTCCTCTCTCTCTCTTTCTCTCCAATAGCAAAAAACCTACAAGCTGATCTCACCGAGTGATACCCGTCCCATTGCACAGTTACCAGGAGGATGTCAAAACTTCGTGAAAAATGTATTCACAATCAAATTTCTAACTATGTAGAATCTCATAATATACTGATTTCAAGACAGGCCGGTTTCAGAAGTGGGCACAGTACCCAAACAGCCCTTCTTGGCATAACTGACGATGTACGTGCTGCTATCGATAGGGGAAATGGTCACTATACTTATACTGTTGGATTTTTCTAAAGCCTTTGATACCTTGCCTCATGAGCGTCTTCTGTACAAACTGAAAACCATAAACTGCTCCAACCATGTAATCATGTGGTTCTTTAGTTACTTACGGAACAGAGTTCAAGCAGTTACCGACGGCACTGGCAGGACCTCAAACTGGCTCAAAACGATGGCGGGTGTCCCCCAAGGCAGTGTCCTAGGCCCTCTGTTGTTTTCTTATTTATAAATGATCTGCCAAATGTGCTTGACTGCTGAGTGTAAATACATGATATTCGCTGACGATACTCAAATTTATACTCATGTCTCTCCAAGGGATATAAATCATGGTATTGATTCCATCCAGCTTAAACATCAATTCGATTGTTTCATGGGCAGCTCAAAATGGATTGCAGCTAAATGCAAAAAAAACCCAAGCTATTTTACTGGGCAGCCATCAATATATGGTAGATTGCTCTCTTCTGACCTCCCGAAAGTGACCTGTCTCGACACACCTATAAATTATTCTACTGAAGTTTTAAATTTGGGAGTTTGGCTAACTCCCTCACTGGATTGGGATAAGCAAGTTCGACACATATCGAGGAAGGTACACTGTATGCTTCACTTGCTTCGCTTCAACAAAAATAGGCTCTCCAGAGAATTGAGGAAATGTTGGTGGAAACCTTAATCTTTCCTCATTTTAATTATGCATGTGCAGTCTATCATGACTGGACCTCTACTCGCGATTTAAAAATGCAGCGGCTCCTAAATGCCTGTGTTAGGTTTGTCCATGGTAACATTCCAAGACGTGGACATGTTACCCCGCACCCGACTTGAATTAGGGTGGCATATCTGCTAAAGAAGGCGCGAGTACGTTATTGGCTCACTGGCTTTCTCATGTCTTAGCTATAAAATCCAGCATATTTAATCGAACGTTTTCTCCAGGTCGACACCAATATCGTTCGCAGGTCCTCTCGTCTTAAACCTCAGTACCTCATGTATACACCCACCCCCGCACGGAAGCTGGAAATCGTC
Organism: Theocolax elegans; assembly: GCA_026168455.1. Lineage (NCBI taxonomy): Eukaryota > Metazoa > Arthropoda > Insecta > Hymenoptera > Cerocephalidae > Theocolax > Theocolax elegans. The sequence goes on along the minus strand of CM047428.1, from coordinate 87,102,310 downwards.
TTTTCTTGTCACAGTCCGTCTCAATAGTAAACTCACTGGAGGATATAGACTTCGACCCCGTAAATTTAAATAGGCTTCAAAACAAACTTTTCAGCGACTTTTAAAGCGTGACCAAAATGACTGGAATAGCAGAGTTATACGCGAGGGTATAATTACTTAAACCACTGCCAAATCAATCCGAGCTTCCATAAATTCTCCATTTTATATTTACGTATTTTTTCATACAATAACTACTATTTTGTACTTATTATTTAATTAATTACTCTTGTATTGCACTGGTATTGCTACTCATTTCTTTACCTTTTGTACTATTTTGTAAAGTCTCCACCTCCAGACAGGGTTATACACCAAAGGCTGAAATAAACTATTATCAATCAATCAATCAATCTCTCCCTCCCTCTTTCTCTGCCTATCTCTTTTTATTGGAATATGTATAATTGCGGGTATCTGGAAGTGAAAAATGCAATACCAAATATCGCAATATTTTTTTTTATATTAAAGAATGTAAAAAAATGTAGATTTAATACTTTTTTTCAAAAGCATTGGCAATATATGTGGATATATTTTGGAGAGTGTATGTTGCTCGTAATTTTGGTAACGTATTGGCAATTCTACTGCACATATATTGGAAAAATGTTGCTAATGGTTTCGATTGTTACGCGGGCTCTTTCGATTTAAAAAATATCGAATTAAAATGTATTATATACATACTATATCCATACTCACATTATTTCCCGTCGGTGATTCTTTATTTTTCAAAGATTCACGTACAGCATTAATTTAATTTGTTTAATCGGTGTAAATAGTAACATTGATGCATTGGAAAAATGTATGGTAAAGAGTGCCCTAAATATGGGGTTACAAAAAAAAAAAAAACTTATTGATCAATAGTTATACGTATGTGGAAGCAATATCGTATTGTACCTGTATAAGTAGCTGACGCAGCAATACTAAACACGTATACATGACGGGTGTCAATTCATCGGTATGACTATCATTTTCATCACCTTCTTACTTTCACGTATTTGTTATTTTCTTTATCAAGGGACTCGTCGACGCTTCTTTAGCAGGTATATGAACGATATACTCAGGTAACACGGGCCCCGCGTAAAAATATTGGCACAATAGCTATTAGCAGTACAACTGCCAATACGTTGCCAAATTTACGGTAAACGTACACTATCCAAAATATATCCAATATATTCTCAATGCTTTCGAAAAAAAGTATTCAATCTTTTGGCAATATATTTAATTTAAGTAATAATAATATAAAATCATTGTATTAAATAATGAAAATAATCAGGTCACGTAAAAATAATGCAACCAAATATCAGCACAACGCGCCGGTTGTAAATTTTGGGACACACATCTTAAATTGGCAGCTGACTGCTGAATCGCTGCCCCTTCTTATGTCGTGTACTACTGATTTTTCTTGCACAGCCCCCAATTTAAAAAATTCGCTCTCTCTCTCTCTCTCTCTCTCTCTCTCTCTCTCTTCTCTCCAATAGCAAAAACTACAAGCATGATCTCACCTAGTGATACCCGTCCCATTGCACAGTTACCAGAGATGTCAAAACTTCTTGAAAATGTATTCACAATCAAATTTCTAACTATGTAGAATCTCATAATATACTGATTTCAAGACAGGCGGTTTCAGAAGTGGGCACAGTACCCAAACAGCCCTTCTTGGCATAACTGACGATGTACGTGCTGCTATCGATAGGGGAATGGTCACTATACTTATACTGTTGGATTTTTTCTAAAGCCTTTGATACCTTGCCTCATGAGCGTCTTCTGTACAAACTGAAAACCATAAACTGCTCCAACCATGTAATCATGTGGTTCTTTAGTTACTTACGGAACAGAGTTCAAGCAGTTACCGACGGCACTGGCAGGACCTCAAACTGGCTCAAAACGATGGCGGGTGTCCCCCAAGGCAGTGTCCTAGGCCCTCTGTTGTTTTCTTTATTTATAAATGATCTGCCAAATGTGCTGACTGCTGAGTGTAAATACTGATATTCGCTGACGATACTCAAATTTATACTCATGTCTCTCCAAGGGATATAAATCATGGTATTGATTCCATCCAGTCTTAACATCAATTCGATTGTTTCATGGGCAGCTCAAAATGGATTGCAGCTAAATGCCAAAAAAAACCCAAGCTATTTTACTGGGCAGCCATCAATATATTGGTAGATTGCTCTCTTCTGACCTCCCGAAAGTGACTGTCCTCGACACACCTATAAATTATTCTACTGAAGTTTTTAAATTGGGAGTTTGGCTAACTCCCTCACTGGATTGGGAATAAGCAAGTTCGACACATATCGAGGAAGGTACACTGTATGCTTCACTTGCTTCGCTTCAACAAAAATAGGCTCTCCAGAGAATTGAGGAAAATGTTGGTGGAAACCTTAATCTTTCCTCATTTTAATTATGCATGTGCAGTCTATCATGACTTGGACTCTACTCGCGATTTAAAAATGCAGCGGCTCCTAAATGCCTGTGTTAGGTTTGTCCATGGTAACATTCCAAGACGTGGACATGTTACCCCGCACCGACTTGAATTAGGGTGGCTATCTGCTAAAAGAAGGCGCGAGTACGTTATTGGCTCACTGGCTTTCTCATGTCTTAGCTATAAAATCCAGCATATTTAATCGAACGTTTTCTCCAGGTCGACACCAATATCGTTCGCAGGTCCTCTCGTCTTAAACCTCAGTACCTCATGTATACACCACCCCGCACGGAAGCTTGGAATCGTTCTTTTCTTGTCACAGCGTCTCAAATTATAAACTCACTGGAGGATATAGACTTCGACCCGTTAAATTTAAATAGCTTCAAAACCAAACTTTTCAGCGAACTTTTAAAGCGTGACAAAAATGACTGGAATAGCAGAGTTATACGCGAGGGTATAATTACTTAAACCACTGCAAATCAATCCGAGCTTCACATTAAATTCTTCATTTATATTTACTTATTTTTTCATACAATAACTACTATTTTGTACTTATATTTAATTAATTATCTGTATTGCACTGTATTGCTACTCATTTATTTTACTTTTGTACTATTTTGTAAGTCTCCACAGCCAGACAGGGTTATACCCAAAGGCTGAAATAAACTATTATCAATCAATCAATCAATCTCTCCCTCCCTCTTTCTCTGCCTATCTCTTTTTATTGGAATATGTCTGATTGCGGGTATCTGGAAGTAAAAATGCAACACAAAGTATCGCAATATATTTTTTTTATATTAAAGAATGTAAAAAAATGTAGATTTAATACTTTTTTTCAAAAGCATTGGCAATATAGTGGATATATTTTGGAGAGTGTATGTTTCTCGTAATTTTGGTAACGTATTGGCAATTCTACTGCACATATATTGGAAAAATGTTGCTAATGGTTTCGATTGTTACGCGGGCTCTTTCGATTTAAAAAATATCGAATTAAAATGTATTATATACATAGTATATCCATACTCACATTATTTCCCGTCGGTGATTCTTTCATTTTGCTCCAACATTCTCTTGAACTTAACACATAGATCGACTTTTTTAAAAAAAATAATGGTTTTTTCATAAATACACTCTGGTGTGTACATACAAATATGTATACGATGACACATACGTACATACAATTTGTCGTCTGCGAAAAAAGGAAGAGGACTGATTGTAGGACACCTTTCGGTGACAGAGATAGAAGTATAAGGCCGATCACGAAAGTTAAGCAGCATTCGCTGCGGTCGATAGTTGGATGGGTACACTTGGCTGCTCTTACAGCATTCGAGATCGGTTAGGTGTTTTTCCACGCTCCACAATACACGACTGGAAGGATCTGAGCCATTCAGTTCCAATGCTTATAGGTCTATGTAATGTGAACAATCTTTCAATACACCGACCGTCTCGAGGACCTTTTTCTATACTTATAGGTTTTCCCTTCTTCATAGGCATAACTCCGGGTACATGCAAGACAATTAACAGCCCCGTGAAAATTCGTAAAGTTATATATATGGAGTTGAAAATGAATATAATAAATTTAATTATATATGGACTATTTCACGTTAATTAATTGGATCAAAATTTTAAAATGCACCAAATTTTAGGCACGACTGCAAATGTTTTCCAGAAAACAGAAAAACATTTTTAGATTCTGAAAATAATTAATTTTAAAGTATTCTTACTTCAAAAAGTGAGTTATTTCACCTTTTTCTTTTCAACGATAGCTAACTTTACAGATATTCATCTCACAATCTATCAACTTTTTAACAATGTTACATGTAACATTCATTGCTAATTGTCTCCAGAAATTATAATCTTACAATTTTTTTAAGTTGAATATTGACATATAGTTTATGGGACATCGAACTTCAAATTAGAAATTCTAACTTTTCCACCTTTGATTTTTTCATTCAACAGTCTGAAAAAAGCTTAAAAATATACTTTTCTAATAGTCTATAGCTTGTAATTAACTTGTAAACCCGTCAAAAGTTGTGGCATTTTAAAAATATTACAAATTTTTTTTAAAAACTCAAATGGCATGTTATCTGGTAAACATGTTCAGTTCGTACCTTAAATTTGAAGCATTTTAAAATTTTGATCAAATAACCAGTTGTCGTGAAATGGCCCATATATTATAATAATAAAAAAAAATTTGGAAAAACTAGATACAATTATTTTTGAAGTTAGAGTAACTTCCGAACAAATTATATTCATTATTTAAAAATGTCTGTACTTTGGAAAATATTTCGATTACCTATAAAACTTTAAGTATTTTAAAATTTTGACACGATAGTTAGGTAATTATTAAATTACAATTTTTAAGAAACCGCAAATAATAGATAATGTTTAGTTGACAAATCAAGTGTAACATTCAATTAAAAATATTATGATTTTTTATCTAAAAATTACGTATAAATTTTGGCCAAAAATAATATTTATTATCAATCCTTATAAAGGATAATTGATTTATAAAGTTGTTATATAAGTAGTTACGGTTTATTAATTATTTCAACACGAAAATTTGTATGTATATTTATAGCTTTCGATCGTATCGAAAGAAGAATGGATTTATTTGAATAAATTGTTTGGCAAGAATAATCAACATTTGCATTAGTATGGTCAAAATAATGTTTAATGTATTTCGAGGCTTCTAGACGTAAATGTAAGCTACAAGTGAGTTGTTTCATTTGTCCTATATCTAAAGTGGTGCATCTATATCGGTCAATCCGAGGGAATGCCTCATTGAAGAGAGAGAGAGAGGGGGGGGGGGAGAGGGAGAGAGAGAAAAACTGAAAGAACCGCAGCACCGCAGCTGCTCGTTACAAAACGCGTTAGAATTCTAACGTTCTCGTAAAGTCATATATTAAAATCCACAACTCGCGTATACACTTAATCCCTGATGGGCAATTTGAATTTCGAAAGATGATCGATCGAGATGCGAAATCACCTTGAAATCGGTATTGTTTTTCCATCGGATCCGAGTCGAGCTGTGAGACTCGCGGCTGCGCTCATTCAAAACTGCACCGTTCACTCGGAGATATACGCGCATCTACATGTACACCTATTTAATCAACTCGATAGAAATACAAAGAAAAAGAAATAAAGAATTAGGTACAGGGACACCCAAAAACATTTCGACACTCGTACGTACAAGCAGAGACGCAGATATACATATGTATATACGCATATCGCCCACTTTTCTAGATAAAATCCGACATAAGCATACTCGACATCCGCGTCCTAGATTTTCACTCGAGTTTTATACGTGCATTATGCGTGCATTAATCAGGTACACTTTTACGAAATGACGGATCGTTCGTTACGTCGCAAAACGATACGTACTACCAAAATATTCGAAACCTCGAGAGAGTGTATGTGTGCACGCACGCACGTCTATGTAACATTGACGGTTTTGAATCTTTGATCGATTATGCGCGATCTTTCTCTTTTTTCTTACAGATACATCACGTCGCGCCATCGGGAAAAATTGATTTTCAACCGTGAATTCAACTGCGTGTGTGGCAACCGGCAACCAGTCACCACTGACGAGTGTTATGTATATATATTACATACTGTTTCTATTCATTGTAAACGCGGAACGTTTGTTTTCGTAATTCTTAAGCATTCAATTTAATCGATTATGATTCGACTATGGATTGATATATATATATATATATATATTTACAGCACGCACATCTGATTATCTTGTCTATAAGAATTTAGTATATTCCGCATTTATCTTACAGATCGTCGTTAGAAAATTAAATGGTAAAAATAGGAATTCGAGAGGTATATCAACTAAAGTTGTTAATAAATTCAACGAAACGCTATTTCATCCCGAGTTTTTTAGGATTTCATTCAATAAAAGTAATCTTAATAATCCAGTAAGTAAAAGGTAAAATCTCGATATTTCCTGCAGGTCGACTGAAATACACTTAAAGTTAATAATTATAAGAAACAAGGGGGTTAGGTTACAATTAAATAAAATGTATTATAAATAATTAATAATTTATCTTATTATCAGCTTAAAATATTTCTTATTATTATATTATATGTGTACTGTATAATAATTTACTTGTAATACATAAATGATATATTTGTCTCATAATATTTTTTTAATAATTAATTGTGACACTTTGTACCATGACCTTTCACTTATTATGGGCAGCAATATTTCTTAAAAATAACTTTATCACTTAATTCTTATTTTCTTAAGTGAAGCATATATGTTAAATAGTTGATGTTATTTTAATTTATCAACAATATTCCATTCTGTCAGACATAATTATCATCCTAGTATAAAAATATAAATGATGTTGTTAGGTAAGAATATAAATTAGCGGTTTGTTTAAAAATTGACAGAACAAAATGGTTTAAAAGAAATATTATCACCTCAAATCAATACAATAGCCCAATTATTTGTATTATAAATTATAGCTAATTATTTAAATAATTAATCAAGATAAATTCGTTTGGATGTATTTGATAAAAATAAGAGAAGAATAACGATTACCAAAGCTTGAGATGTAGTCGCGAAAATTTACGAGAAATTACATCAGCGTCTGAGGTATAGAGGATAATCCTTAGCATATACCTATATGGTAGAATCCTGGATAGGCGGATATTACACTTATAGGCGTGCGTACCCGTAACGAGACGTAAGACCACTCCTCTCCTCCTTAAAACTGATTTCCTTTCGAATGAAGGGCTACCTTCACTCTTCTTCGATTCATCTCTCTCTCTCTCTCTCTCTCTCTCTCTCTCTCTCTCTCTCTCTCTCTTACTCTTTGTGTGTGCAGTGCTCGTTTTGTCGACGAAAATTTTTTTAGACGCGGTGGACCAGCGTATAAAAAGTCCCAGCTCTCGTCGCGGATTCGACAGACGAGACTAAAACTCGATACCGTCGTAACTATATTATCTCGTGGTTTACACTTTTGTGCGACCGAATCTCGAACGAAGATGAAGCTTTTCGTGGTCCTCTCTTGCGTCTTCGCGGTGGCGTTTGCCAAGCCTGGTTTCCTCGCTGGATACGCCGCGATACTTCCTGGAGCACCGGTAACGTTTATCATCCCATTTTTTCTTTCAACTCAGTAGTATGCACTTATTCACCTAATTATTGACGAATCTCTCGCTCATATTAAATTCATTATCTCTTTAGGACACAAATTATATATATATATTAGTTTTTATTATTTTCCCAAGATATTTTCTCGCGGCCACACTCTTGAAAGAAGAAATTGTTTTATTATACTTTTTTTTTTTTCAATATTTGGAGACGTATACGTACTTATTACGTTAATAACATTCACACTTCTTCATAGTAAGTTTTTCTAAAGCAAACGACGAAAATTTTCGGGATCGAAAAAAGTGTCAATTTGGTTTGTAATTTAAAAATAAAAAATTAGTATACAGATTAGTGATTAAACGGGATTTCGAAGAAAGAGGTAGTACCTTTGCTTTTCGTTTTGATATACTTAAAATCAAAAATTTGTCTTTATATAATTGACAAAACGTTAAATATAGATAAATGTTTAAAATAATTTTCTTGATTTTCAAAGTTTCTTAAAAAAGTTAAATTAACATCGGTTTAAATCAGTCTTCAAACACCTCTCCATAAGTTGTATTTTACGCGAAACTACCATTTTAATCGAAAGAGGTTCGAAAGCTAACGAGCAGTAAGTAATGTAAATCGGATATAGATGCATCATATAGTGATCTATAATAAATGTATTTTACCAACATATTTAAAAGATACTTTAAAATGGTAGAATTTCTATCACTTCAAATTTGAACAAAAATTTATTTCAATAAAAAATGTAATTATCACATAGTAGTTGGATCTGCTGCCCGGATTTGTACTTTTTTCTTTCCAGTTTACTTTTCATAGTTCTGTTATTGTTTTTGGATATCCTTCGTTTTCTGCTTTTATTAAAATAACTTTAATCTCAAACGAAGTAATTATGTTAGATCTTGTTTCTCTTATGTGTATAAATAACTCGGAGAAATTAATTTATAAATATTATACAAAATGTTTTAAGTAAATAATCCAATAAAAAATAATCGTAATAATGAAATGTCGTATTGATAAAAAATTAACTGTTTTACGGAAGGAGGTCAATAAATTCGTATTCAATAGCTGTAATGTGGTTTCAATTAACCTCGAAATTCGTGAATGTCTAATAAGAAGAAGAAAACGAAAAGACGATTGTTTGTTATCGTTTTTCAAATATATATGTATTAATAAATGCTTTAGATTATTTTTTTAATCGATTGGTTGAGACATTTTTTATTGAGATACTTAGATATCGAAATAAATGAGTAATTATTTAACAATCGGTAGAAATTGTTAGATTTGTTAATATTAATATACAATTTTCTATATACCTTTTATTAAAAAAACGTGAAATTCATACCTTACTAAGTATTTTGGAATGCGAGTAGATAGCAGTCTATTTGCAGGTATACCTCGAAAGAAAAAAATAAAAGTTAAAAACATTTAAAAATGTGTATATACAGGAAAGTAAAATAAAAACGAAAAAAACACACGAGAGAAGATTGAATAGCCAAAAAAAGGATTAAAATAAATGAAATGTAAAATGAAACGAACATCCGACAGCTTGGACCAGACGGTCGCGTAGTCGACACGGCGGAAGTGAGCCTCGCGAAAGCCGAGCACGCAGCCGCCCACATCAACGAGAAGATCAACTTGAACAACGAAGCTTTGCGGTCGAGCGAGTACGTGGTGCCAGCAGCCTACCCAGCGGCTTACCCAGCGGCTTACCCAGCCCTCGCTTACGCTGCACCATCGCCAATTTTACCGGTCGCCGCGGCCGCACCTCTCTCCATCCTCGCAGCCGACGGTCGTCCCCTGGACACTCCCGAGGTCGCCTCCGCTAAAGTCGCTCACGCCGCAGCTCACATCAACGAGCGACTCGTTCACGCTCGCGAAGCCTCCAGGAACCTCTACCTCTACTAAACAGAAAAACCATTCCCCATATATATATAATTAATAGGTCGTTGTTGTTTTCCTTGTGTGTATATTTAAATCATTATTGTTTATAGAAATCATGTCGACGATCATTCGAATACACGATCATGTACATATCTATATATCCACATATCTATATGTATACCCAATTTCGATCCAGCAACCTTTCTTCTCATTGATCCTCGGTACGGAAGTACGTAAATTTTAAAATAAACATTTCGTTTAAAATTACTGTCACCTTCGTTTTCAAATTTACCCTGCATTTTTAACCATTTTTACTGAATTTGTAACGTTATATGGCTAATAAATTAACCAGGTGCATTTGGAAGAACATATGGCAATTGCGCAAGACAGTTGATTAAAACACGGGGGACCAAGAAACTAATAACTCAAATATATCGCCACCAAGAATTTCGGTAAGAGAATAATTTGAAACAACATTTTTAACTATTTCGAAGCGCCAAGTTATACATCTAATTTATAATAAAAATGTTTATCCATATTATATACATTGCACATGTACCAATAAGGTACAACACGATAAGTATAACTATATATGTACGCATTTTATTTCGTGTTTACATTGAAGAGTAACCATGGATAGGAATTAATTGAAAAAAGATAATTGAATTCTCGATTGTCAAATGATGAAATGAAAGGAGGGTGTTGCAAATAACGTGAAAATGCATTGAGAATTCACGGACGTTGAGTGTGCAAGCTGCGTAAGTATATTAATAAACGAAGTGGTGCAAGGAGGGGGTAGTAAGTATAAACTAGTTAAAAAATGAAGATTTTTAAGGAGATCAGTCGGTTGAAAGGAAAGTAAAAATGCGCGAATGTGCACGTGTGCAGTAGACCGACCTCGAAGCGCATCCCTCCCCCACTATCGTTTTTCCTTGGGACGATGCAAAACTACCGGGTATCGATACCGATATACTTAAGTAACCCTGTTCCCTCGAGAGAAAGAGAGGAAAGAAGGAAAAAAGGCACCTGAAAACAAGTCCGGTTTACGGAGATGGATTGTCCTTGAATTCGTAGGATAAACACATGTGCAATCGAAGTAACCAGTTCCGTTTGACTTTTCGCCTGACTCGCCTTCTTTCTCCTTCTTCTCCTTATTCTCGCTCGTCGTCGTCGTCGTCGCCGCCGCCGCCGTCGTCGACTTCGTCTTCGTCTTCGTCTTCGTCTTCGTCTTCTTCTACTCGCGTAGAGGGAAAAAGCTCTCGAAAATACTTGTTTATCACCGAGGGCAGTAGCAGCACCGCTGGTAGACAGCAGGTAGTACCTCCTCTATATAAACTCTTCTGCATTGCAACTCTTTATGATACTCGGATTTTCGACGTCGTATCTTATCCATCCTCTCCAAACCACCGGTTAATTATGTTAACGTTTACTCTCGTAAGTATTAACTATATTCATTATATCTATACATATCTTTTCTTTCTTTTTTCCCCCCAGAAAAAGGGTACATCTTCTTAGAAAACAAGGTTACGGATAATAAACCTATCAATTTTCTATTGTTCGTTATCAAAAAGTTTTTTCAACCAAGTTTAATATTAACATAGACACAGTTGTAAGATACATATGGGAAAAAGTTCAACACAACAATTCATTTTTGTATACATAAAAATACTTCATCGATTGTTTTAACTGCAGTATATACCCTATGAAAACAGTTTAGGTGGAATTCCACGTGATTTTTTTCGTCCTTTTGACTGTGGAAGAAAAGTTAATAATGATTTCCACATGTCAGTTTTCGTCAACTTTTATATATATATAATCCAAAAAGACTATATTAAAGAATAAAGTATTTTTCCTTGACATGTAACTCAACATTAATATTTTTTTGTTAGGGCATTAAAAAGTTTATAAGTAGAGCCTTCTCGGTTGTTCAAGGGTATATAATATATGAGTATAGTTTAATGCAAAATATGAATAATCAGCTAGTATGGAGATGTTCCGATCACAGCTATTTTAAAAGTTACCTAAGATGTCACCTTCGTTAAATATTTTTTACTCTTTTTTATTTTTCTCAAGATGTATTTATAATCAATTAATTTGTAGTATGCGGCGTCTATACAACAGGTATTATCGCTATAATATATTGTGCTAGTTGTTATTAATGGGTATAGAATATGCATTGCATACGAAAAAAAAGAAACTAACGCAATAAAGCATCTCGGAGTAGGACAAAAATTGTTTACTTAAGATTTATATATGTACCGCGAAAAAATGAATCGAAATGAATCGAATGACTGGAATTACGCAGATTTTCATATGGGTGAGCTTGATATCGTGCGGGTGGTCGAAGCAGCAAGAGCAGCAGAAGCCGATATTCCTGAGCTACCAAGATAGCATCGGGCAGTACAGTTTCGGTTACAGCGACCCGATGTCAGCTCGCTCGGAGTACCGAGCCTCGGACGGGGTGACCCGGGGCACGTACAGCTACATCGATCAAAACGGCTTGATCCAAACCGCCGAGTACGAGGCTGGCAAGGATTTCGGATTTCGCGTTAAAGCGACGAATATCCCGGTGGCTCCCCAACCCGTCCAAGATACACCTGAGGTCATGGCTGCTCGTGCCCAACATCTACGTTTGATCGACGAAGCCAACCGACGTATGGACGTTCCTATGGCCGATGGTCCACCCAACTCGGAACCGAGGAACCTTCCGATTTTACCGACGATCGCCCATCATCTTCGAATGGATTCGAATGTCGCTCCTGCTGGTGGTGGTAACGGTGTTAGCCCTACCTCCATTCCCGAAATCTCTGCCCGAAGTTCGATCAAGGGTAAACTTATTTAGTTTCATCTTTTTAATATTAATTTTCTATTTTGGGATCGTACATATTTAAATTAAGGGGATCCAATACTCAATTAGTTACCTACCGAGCCATATGAGACAATTATATTTAGTTTAAGCAAAACATATTTTTTACCGACTACATTTGATTTCTGACTCATTCTAGTTGGTATTAATCGGATATTATCAACTTCGACCAAATAGACAAATTAATTTGTTCAAATATATCAGATTTGATTCTCAGTTAAATTACCGATCTGAAAACTATGGAAGCAATGAATTTCGTTAATTATTCTACCAATCAATTTGGAAATGTGTACAATCACAGATTACATCTGTATCGTTTCATTTTTTATGTAATTCTTTATTAAAACTTTTTAAAAAAAATGTAAAATTTTGTAAAAATAATACTTCTTAATCGACAAGTTCGTAAACGCGGGAAATTTGACTTTTATGTTGGCGTTTGACCCTCCTAAATCGGAAGTGTCCATATTATCGAGTTGGACGGCCGTTAGTTGTTGAAAACCCTGCGTTTACAGGAAATAACGAGCCAAAAGTCAAATCACCCGAAGCCATGGATTCGATGCAGAAGAAAATGACGAAGGACGAAATGAAACTCGAGATGGAGACTAAATTAAAAATGGAGCCGACGAAGCCTATGCTGAACTCGATGTTGCTACCCGAATCCGTGACGTACACGCCCGAGGTAATGAAAGCTCGAGAAGCTCACTTTCGAGCTTACGACGTTGCGGCGAGACTCGCCACCGAATCGGACGTCAATCCCATGATTCTGAACGAGCTGTTCAGAAGGCCTGCTAGCGGGGAAATGTTATTACCGAGCGACCTCGGGAAACCGGACGAGATCAAAGGAAAGACATCCTCCGATTTGCAGGACTTAAAAGCCACTGAGAAGAAAATCAGCTCGGTTGATATTAACGTATACCATACATAATTATACATTTTATTTAATACATGGGGATTAAAGATCGCATAGACAAGATAAACAATGCAAGATTGCAACTCGGGGTTGGATTTAGTAGACCGACCTTTTTTAAATTAAAATTAAATAAACTACAATAAACTGGAAAAAATAATCACAGCTAATTCGATAATATATATATATCTGATACTGAGAAACATTTTGTAAGTTCGAAAATAATTTTAGTTAAATGAAAGGTACCTTATGTTTAACAACTATACTAAATATTTTTTAATTTCAATCAATTAGCTTTTCGAACGTATAATATTTTATTGAATTAACAAACATTTTTTACAGAGTATGTAAATTACTGGGTTGGTTAAAAATAAATAAATATAGTATATTGACCGATCAATTTGGAAGACTGATTAATTATAGTGAATATGCTCTTCAAGCAAATGGAAGATCTTATAGTCTAGGTGAACCCTACGAAGTAGAAAAATGATATTATATTTTTTTATTAAACGAAGAATTCAATTTACTAAAAAAACGTTTTATTGATTTTTATTGATTAATCAGCGTGATTTCTGGGCAACCATGAATCATTGTTTTATAGCTATATATTACCGACCAAAATGGTTATTTATGAATAATTAATTTACAATTAATTAATTATTTTGTAAAAATCTCTTTGTCACATTATTCTATATGTTTTGAATAGTATCTGTGATTTTTTCAGATTTTTCTTACAATTAGATTTTAAAATTGTTGGGATTTTCTAAGTAGATCTCTGCAATTCGGGTGTCACATCCCCTTCAAAAGGTTTCAATAATATATATTTTTTCATAACATAAGCTGTATACATTTTTAGTAATTTTATTAGCATATTTTTTTTTAATTAAACTATTTGTATTGTAATATTTCTTTTTATGAATTATACTTATATGCAATTATCATTACATCACAGGAAAAAACAATGCAAAATTCAAAATCCGACGAATCATCCAAAACCGCAGATAAAGTAAATGTTGTAAAAGGTAAGTTATTTAAAATTGTCATTGCAATATCAAATGAAACCAAAATTATAGAATCATTGTCTTTTTGTCAAATGAAACGTAATTGAGATTCTTTTTATTTTTAATATATAAAAAAAAACAATATTTAGTTTAAACTTGCTCAATAACTATTTACAATTACTATATTGTACACAATTATTTTAGGTTTTACACCTGCAAGCACAAGTTTGAGAATTATGGATGTCAGATTACCATCGCTCAATGAATTCCAACAAACAAAATTAAAAGCTGGAGCTTATTCTACTCCTATTGAAGTTTCTCACATACCTCCAAGGAATCTTTTACCAATTATTTATCCTACATTCCCTGGAAATTCAGGTTTTCAATACATATATTTATAAAAAAATATTCTACTTAGTTACGCATTCAAACTAACGTAGAATTATGTTATTTTTACAAATTTTTCCAATAAACAAAGTGAAAAAAAAATACCTAAAACCCACTGCCAAATTTATAATAGTTTTTTGTCAATTTACGTTGTACACAAGGCAATAAAACAATAAATTTTTCTTACTTAATCCTTTTGTACATACTTTATTACCTTGATATTTCAAAGGGTTTTATTTTATCTTCCGTAGTAAATTCTATGTCGGAGTCAGAAAATGGTCATGGTCATTTTGAATATAATTTTAAAAACAAAAGAATAAATTTTTGAAAAAATCCTGAACGCCATGCCCTTAAACATGTTCTAAACAGTATACTCAAATTTTTTCAGATTTTTGAATCTGTAATTTAATTCTGATTTTTGCGTTGAAAATTCATAGCTTTTTAAACGAATAATTACCGACCGAAAATTGTCTTTTCAATTATTATTAACAAATTTATTTGTTCTTAAAAAATCAAAACGTCATGCACTCGCTTTTACTTTAAACTACCCATATAAATTTTTACAGATTTTTAATTCAATATTTCCAACATAATTCTTATGTTGAAAAGTGTAGATCCCTGTAACTTGAGTCCGACATCCCGTTAAAAATATTCATAATAATGCAATGCATTGATTAGATTAGAAAATATTTATCTTATAAATCATTTACAGTCTTCCTTATATACTAAATTGTAAGAATAAATAATTGCTTTTTACAACATACAACAAAACGTATTAATTATATTTTCTTTGTATAAAGCTTCAATCAATGCCTTTTACTGGATTTTAACTTCCAATTCCTTATTCTTCATATCTACAAGAACCTGTAAATTTTGAAGAGTAAAATTTGTTAATAATATTAGTAAGATAGGATATTAATATTTATATTAAATTATTACTTACCTTTCCGCAAGCTTTCATTTCCGAAACGAATTGGAAAGCTTTATTAACATGATAAAAACCTGCAATCATGGAGGGCACAGGTTTAACAAGACCTTCCTCGAAAAACGATATTACATCATCCCCAGCTTGCCTAAACATAAAGTCAACTTGCACTTACATATTTTAAACGAACTACTTTAAATGCATCGTAATATAACATACCTATAATGATCATATTTTCGTTTTTTATAATCTCTAAGATCTATATTAGGAACAGTGAATTTATCTTCGTTTGGTTTTTCACCTTCATTACTGAAATTTGTGCCAGCAACTCCAGCAATTATAATTCTACCTTTAAAATATTACACAATTTATATTTTTATATTCAAAACAATTAAAGCAATCCTAAATTTAGAGTAATACCTTGAGATGTTAAGTGGTGTACAACAACTCCAAAATTGTCATCTCTTAATAAGTATTTTGAAGGTGGTTTCGATTTATAAACGTCCATGAAACTAAAATTTGTATGATATTCTTTATTAAGTAGTTAAGTTTCATAATTATTAATAAAAATTTTATAATGACTTACCTATTAAGCATTTTTTTAAACCTTCCACCATCATCTCCTTCAAATATATTTTTAATATCTCGTTCTCCTGCAATTTCTTCAATCTCCTTGTGAAGTTTTTTCTCTTTGTAAGTAAATGCGTGAAACGCTCCTCTGTCTCGAATTTTGTCTGCTCTGTCCTCTGAGAAACCAACACCAATAACCTAATATAAAAATAATACTTTTGTTAAATTTTGTATTTAATTATTCAATTATATCAAGTAAGATTTTCACGAGTAAATAAAACACCCTTATTTTCTCAAAAAAATAAATAATTACTTTTGCTTTGTAGATATTTGCAGCAATATCTACAGCTGCTAATCCAATACCGCCAATACCAACGTTAACTAAAACCATATCCGTCTCTGATATAGCCCCATACTCCTCTAGTCCAATCAGTGCAGTCATGTAATTTTCCAATAAACATACAGCATCGATAGATTTGATTGTACTGGGTACTTTCCATATATTCTACACGATTGAGATCAGTTAATATAAAAAACAATATTTGTAAATTTCATTGGCTTACTTATTATTATAACTCACATCAATTGTTGTAACGCATTGTTCTGAAAATCCACCAAGTGTCTCTTTGTTAAGCGCTACAACTTTGTCTCCAATGTTGAAGCCTGCTTTTTTAGCTTCTTCGCTAACTTGCAATAATTTGCCGCAGACTTCGTATCCAGGCACAAATGGTAAATTATATTTCTGAGAATACAAATTCTCGCACAAGAGCACATCCAATCCATTCAAAGCGCAATAATTAACATCAATAATAACCTGAAAATAAAGAATAAATTACAAATAAAAAAAAGGTGTCTACAAAGAGATTTAAGAATAGTATCCAACCTCTGAAGATTTAATTTCCTTTGGTGGCTCGACACCTTCTATCACCAAAGGTTCTGAAAATTTTTTAAGCACAGCAGTCTCTATTTTATTTGACACTTTGGTATCGTTAATTGTTGCAGTAGCATTGTCTGTCTTGAATCTCGTACCCACGAGACATTTAATAAAACTTTGTTTTCTGCTACTTAACAAGGACGACAATAATTTTCGACTCGCCGAAAGTGACATGTTCTACAATGTGCGATGGTATTATTAATACAAATTTAATATTTATTATCGTTACACACACGCGTACACGAGAGAAAAAGAGAAAGAGAGGAGTTAACCTCAAAATATGTACAAATTTTATTTTATTTAACAATCATGACAATAGACGAATTTGAGCGGCGATACTGCAACACGTAAGTTGTATAATTTGTGTAAATTTTGCAGAATTAAACTCCAATATTTAATTACAATAACATTTCTTTTTCTCTATATCGTCGGCGAAACAAAATGTATGTGTATCAAGTACTTAATATGTGTGTGCATCGTGTGTATAACCACACGTGACTAATAGTTTTATATACCGGTCAGCTGATTGCGCGAGCTGTTGAAACTTGAAAGAAAAATATTAAATAACCAACCAAAATTCCAAGTTTCATAAAAATGATTAGATTTTCCTAAATTAATAGTTAATGTATTACGATATTTACGAATAGAAATTGTCCACCTTACTAAGTGAAGAATAAAAAATCATTGTGAGTATCTTTATTTTTCTGCATGTGTTGTTTTTAAAATATTTCAATTTTAGGTTATATATATGTAACATTTCCTTTTCACTTTAAATTTTCGTGTGTCACAACACGGTAATTCTAAATATCTCTAGATAATTAAGTTACCTACATTTCAATATTGATAAAATTTAAAGTATTTTTTTATTTTACATTAATAGACAATGATGTGGCCATTAGCGATGAGAGTTTTAAGAAGGTATGTACCTATTGTAACATTGCCAGTTGCGGTTGTTATTGGATTCCTTGGCTATCACGTAGAAGGATGGATTTCCGATCGTTACACACCAGCAGCAGCTCCCATAGTACAACAACGTCAAGATAGACTTTTGGAAAGTATTGACTCCGATCCAGTTAAGAAGAAACATAATCCTCTAGAAGTTAATCTATCACCTTCATTGTCAACATAAGTGATATCAATTTTTTTTCTAAAATTTGTACAACTTTTCTTGTTAAGAGATTAGAAAAGCAAACTGACGAGTTTAATTTGAAAAAAGTAAACTTATTAACAACAGCTTTTCATTGATTATTTATAATAGCGCTTCAACATTATATTTAATAGATTTTATTTATCAAATCCAAGAAGTTTATAAAATAAATCTTCTTACATACATTTTAATGTGTAAATACAAACTTACTTGCATGTACCTTTTTTTAATAGAAAAATATTAAGGTTAATAAAGATTAAAGTACTTAAAGTTAA
Source organism: Theocolax elegans (assembly GCA_026168455.1). NCBI lineage: Eukaryota > Metazoa > Arthropoda > Insecta > Hymenoptera > Cerocephalidae > Theocolax > Theocolax elegans. Next base: position 87,083,852 of record CM047428.1, on the reverse strand, counting down.
AGAAGCAGTAGATTGGCCGTGTTGTAAAAAGTAAATATTTTAATAAATCACTGTTAATTTTGAATATATTTTTATTTTTATAAAAATTTCAAGCCAGCACTCCAAATTTGTAAATTACAATGTGATGATAACTTTGACCAGGACGCAATATACTGTCTGGAAAATTTTTCTGGAAAAATAAAAAGATTTTTATTACAGATTATAGTAATTGCAAATAACTACAATTACATTATACATAATTTATATTAAAGATTATTACATGGTTAACGGCATCTGGATAATTTTGAGTTTCCAGACAAAATGCTCCATGCTTGAAATATCTTTTTCCTTGTTTTCCTGGTATACCCTCGTTACCATTGTCCGGGAAATAGTTAGCGGTGTAAAATTGTACACCAGGTTGATTAGAGAAAACTTCGAGTGTACGACCAGAATTTGGATGAATAACTTTAGCTATAAATGTTTCTCTGGTTAAATCGATGCAACTTGGCAGACAGAAATTGTAATCGTAACCACCACCAGGCACTTGGTTTATAACGTTTCCCAACACAGTTGGTTTTCTCAAATCCATCACACTATTATCCACTGGACGAATTTCACCGGTAGGTATGCTATCCGCGTCCGTGACCGTCCATCGGTCTGCATTTATGGCTACTTGGTGCTTGTAAATTTCAGCTGCATTCGTACCCTGTAAAATATAAAAATTGTCAAAATGCGTATAAAAAAAAAGAAAAAATCAATTGATATTGCATGTTAATTATCAAATAGCGTATAACAGAAAAAAAGGATCGATCGATCGAAATTTTAAAATCAAAGTAAAATTTTGAAAATCGTGCGAGCCAATACGGATTAGGATTTAGAGCGCAAGCGCAATAAACGCCAAAGTCTACACGTCATCATCTATTTATCTGAAGAAGAACCGACCGAGCCGAAGACACCGACCGCGGCGGGTTGCTGACTCGATGTGTAAACTGTATAAAGATTAGATTATATATACGGAAATGCCACGCTAGACCCGCACATGTTTAGAGAGACGGAAGTCAGTCATTCCGCAAAGGCTCGTCGAACAGAGTAGCCTGATTGAAATAAATATGCGTATACAACGCGCGATTCGTTCAGAATATAAAAGATAAAACACGTTGCGGATTGGGTGAGTTGCATTTTACTATTGTGCCCAACCATCCCTCGCTTTTGACAGTTTTCTCTCTCTCTCTCTCTCTCTTTCTCTCTCTTTCTCTCTGTTTATCGCACTCACTGTACCTTGTTGTTACATTTAAAATTTGTGTGTTGCTTTCTTGTATACGTTTCATCACGTACACATAGCAATGTTTTCTTTCGTTTCGCTAACCCTTTAATCGTATTTCTTATTCGTGAGATAAATCGTCCGGCGTTTTGACAATTGTGTATATATATATATATATGTATACGAAAACCTGTTGAATGTACACGCATGCGTTCTAATGTATCGTTTTGAAATATTGTATACCATTTGGTAAATAAGACAGATTTTTCATGTTTCAAAAGAAAAAATACGATTAAAGTGTTACCACCATTAAATGCAAACGCTTTTGGCAGAAAGAATTTTTATTTTATTTTATCGTGCGCACGATCGATCTCTCTATATCTCCGTATATTTAAGAAAACGAGGGATATTTTGTAAATGAACTTTCGTTAACAATCTCGTTTCGTCCATTTATTTTTTTCTGTTATTGCTACTTTGTTATCGTTTCAGTCAATTCGTTTTTTTCTTTTTTTGCGATACGCTCAAGTTATTTTATTTGCGATATATATAACGTTTGCGCAAGTCAATTGACATTTCACTGATAATACTTGTAGCTGTTATTAATCTGTGAAAAAATATAAAAGAAAAAGAGTTGAAACCTCCTCGAGATGAACTGTTATCTTTAATTTATGCTTCATTCAATTGATTATATTTAATTGTAAAATATATATATAATAATTGTATAGATAAGAATTTATTATTAAGTCTTTTTAACATTTGTATTTTCATAAAAAGTGCAATACACAATCTTAGTATAAAATCAGTTCTGCGTAGTAAAATTTATTTATAGTCAAGGAAAACCATTGCAATGAAAACTTTAATATTTATATTCTATTTTGTAACTTCACTTGCAATTGCATTTTCGCAAACTTGGAATGTTGGAACTGGTCTTACCTATAGTGTTTTGAACACCATTTTACTTGGTGAAAATTCTAAATCCGATTCTATAAATGGTACTACCAAGGATGTAGGTTTTCGATTGACTGCAAAATTAAAAGTTTTACCAGTTTGGAAAGATCTTGCAAATCCTGACACAGTTCTTATATCAATTAAAATTGAATCACCCCAACTGTATATTAAATCAAGAAAAGCTCCAGAACCCGAAGGATTTATAGAACATACTTCTCATTTAGCAAACCTGCCTGATAATCCAATATTTTTATTGTGGAAAAATGGTCAACTTCTAATGCTGTTTGCCTCATCTTCTGAAACTGTATCATCTTTAAATCTTAAACGTAGTTTTGCAAATATTTTTCAATATAAAACTACTAATACTCTAGCTCAGGAAAGAGATATAAGTGGTGTTTGTTCAGTAAGATATAATTTTAAAAGCTCAAATTCATTTGAAAAATTAAAAGAATCATGCAAGAGAAGTAAAAGTAAACATCCAAATCCAATATTAGGAGTTAATCATAAAAGTTCTTATGTAACTACTTATGAGTTAACAGACTCTTTACTTCCTAATGAAATAATAGAAAATGAGAAACACGAGATGCATTTAATTGCTAATCCAGGAGCTAAAACCTCAGTATTTAGTTATAGACTCATTAAATTACTTCCAAATACTTTTTACGATAGTCCAGTAGCTGCATCATCATACATAGAAGCAATTAACAAGCAAGGTTCTCAATACGTTGAAGTGCCAATTGAAGCACAAAATGAACAGGCAGCTTGTCCTGAAACAGGCTGTGCTACATTAGGTTCTACTTTAGAAAATGTACGTAGTTCACTCGATGCATCTGCATTGGGTTCAGCAAAGTCAGCTTTGGCATTTTTAAAGATTGTACCTTATATCAGAGATAGCACAGTTGATCATTTGATTAAGATTTTAAAAGATCCACAATATCAAGACATTCTTCCACAATTGTATGATTTATATGGCTCAGCATCGACGGTTGCTGCGCATCAGGCAGCAATGAAAATTCTTAAGGATGATGATATTGGAGATAATACCGAAAGGTACTTATGGGCACTTTCCATGTCTCCATTTCCAAATCCAGATATTCTAAAAGATATACTAAGACGTTCCGAAGAAACAATAGACAATGATAAAATATCCGAGACTTTAGCTTTAACTGCAGCAGCTATGGCAAAACAGTATGGTTCACCTAATTATATTGATAAAGCAAAGGACAGTTTAGAACTTGGTTTATTTAGCTGCTCAGGAGAGCCGTGTAAAATAAAGTTTCTTCGTTCCTTAGGTAACTTGGGTTCCAAAAATGCTGTACCAATTTTACTAAAATTTACAAACAGTAGCAAAGCAATAAGCGTAGTTACTTGGAAAGCTTTATCTTCCTTTGACTCTAACTGCATAACACCAGAAGTTAAAACTTTAGCAATGAAAACTTTTCTTCAACTCAAAGGACAGAGAGTCGATAGTAGTGCTAGGACATTAGCATTAAATGTCATTCTTGAGAACAATCCTTCTGTAGATGATTTGCAACAATTGTTACAGTATCTAAATAGTCAGGATACTGCATATGAAGTGAAAAAATATTTACTTCAACGATTGTATCAATTGGATGAAACGAAATTGGAATTTCATGAAAAGCTTAAAGAGGCTACTAAAAGAGAACTTGTTAAAAATGTCAATTACAATACTTTATCCCAAAAAGGTTTGAGTACTGCGTTTACAAGAAGTTTTCTTCGATCAGCTGGTAGTAATGGTTCTCTTGTCACAATTCAAGAAATAAATTCTGGCCTCTTAAAACGTGGCATAGTTGATGTGATATTAGAAAGTGGTGAGTTCAAACATAAATTTTTCTCTCTTGGTCTATTCGCAGATGGTCTTGGAAGTTTTATGTCATCAAGCGAAGATGAGGATAATGATGTACCTTCAGAAAATGAAGTAGCTACAGCAGGAATGGAAATTTCATTTTTTAACGTTTACATACGTCCATTTGTTTTCTTTTCTGGACAAGGTGAATTGATGGGTCACGTATGGTCTGGAACTGCCTCAGAACGTACACCAGCATTTCAAACAATTGTTAATCTCCATAGATACAAAGAGGTAATAAATTTAGGTTCTGGTTTTGTGGTGGAAACAGATGTCGAAGGTGCAATGAGTTTTGATTTAGCAGGACAGATACAACTGAGTCTGTGGTCAAGAAATGCTCAATCGCTGGTAGAGATGAAAGCTGGTGTTGCTATTCGTGGTAGCAGTAAAATATTAACAAGCTTTGTACACAGTAGAGCTGAATTTACTGTAACGGTAGAGCCAAAACTTGAATTGGCTACGGACATTGATTTTTCTGGTCCTGTGTCACTGTGTATGAGATTGGCACAGCCGGAGACATTAGTTAACCATCACGTTTACAAGGTTGAGAGAATACCTGGTAGTCGACACAAGTTAAGAAAGACTCGTACAATACAATCATTGTCACCTGCTAAATCGTACCTTCTCAACAGCAAAAACAATGAAATGTGTACAAAAATTTTCAATTGATTCAATTTCGTTCTACTCCCAGTGACACCAGCGGTGCGTATAAGTATTTTTTATGGGACTGATTTACAGTACATTCCATAAAAAATAATAAAGATTTAGGAATCGTAAACAATTAAGAATTTAGTGTAAAGTAGAGAGATTATAAAAAATTATATCGTAAAACATACCAAATTGCATGAACAATATATCTTTATTTAAACATATACGTATATATATTTTTTTTTGAGAGTTATATTTAAACATAAAAAGTGATATTACATATTACTGCCAAAAGCGTTTTGTAAGTAAATGTTTATAAATAATAATTTGTTTAAGATACGATGGATACGTGGCACAAAAGTAATGCAACTCAATTTATCTTAGTTTGTTAAATACGAATTTCTATACGCGGGGAGAAAATATGTCTAGAGTTTATCTAAATGTTTTGTATAAATATTCTAGTATCAATGTGTAAACATTCTTGAACAAAAAAAAATAACTATCAAGCAAGCACGGTCAAAAATTTCAATATTAAGATTTTCCCTTGAACTCTCTAAATTTCTTGCGGTGAATATAATTACTCCATTATTCTTTTTAAATGTTTTCGAGTGAAAAGTGACTCGTATAGCGACAAAATTGAATGAATCAGTACGGAGGGAAAATTTCATTTCTAATCAATCATTATAAATAAGTATTTATTTTTACTCGGTAAATAGTAGTTTTCGTGCCAAGGCCGTAAAGTAGAACTTTTTCAGCCGAGTGTGGAAAGCAGCGTCCGAGGATCGCTACTTTACATGCGAGGCTGAAAAAGTTTACGGCCGAGGCGCGAACATTACTTTTCGAGAGAGTATCCGTAAAGTTCTTAGCAATTTCAATACAATATTTTTTTTTGTACACGTGTCCGTAAAGACTGTACACGTGTTCGTAAAGTCGCACTTTACGTCCGCAAAACAGTACGTAAAGTCGTACTTTACGGATACTCTATCGAAAACCCAATTTTGCCGCAAAGTTTCAAATGATTTGTCAGTCCAAGGAAATTAGAGAGCAGATTTTTAACACTTGAACAAAGTTTAATGTGAATATCGTATAATGCCAAAAGGTATTTAAATGACATTTTATTATAAATTCAGATGAGTATCAATTTATATATGCTTGAATTAATGAAAATATAATTTTTTACATATCGAATTATGGAAAAAGAGATCTAAGTGCTGTGGTTGTACATGTTGCAATAATTTTATTAGACTTTCTTTTTCAAAATATAGTTAAAAAGTTAAAAAAATTTCATTTTTTTTCAAACTGAAAGAGTGGACTTGACGAACTCAAAGAAAACCTCCATTTTGACTCACTTTTGACGGAAGGTTCGAGTGACTTTTTAACGAACTGAAGAAGCAAGTAACAGTTAGATAACTTTTATTCACGTTTTCTCTCCGTGCAGCGTATATAATTATTGTACTGTATAGTTAACATAGGAAAGAAAAGCTAAAATGTAAACGATATTATAGTGAAAACGAAGTAAGGAAAGATAAAAGAAAAATAAGAAGAATGATTCAATGCGATTGTAATTGTTGTTACATCAAGAGCAAATAGTAAAATATATAGTTCTATATAGGTTTTAATGATGTTTCGCGAAGAAAAGCCTGTAACCTGTAACTATGATTAAACGACTCGGGTGCAATATTAAGTTTATATCTATATGTAATTTGCGTTTGCCATATTGTTTTGTATACATGTCAGTCACCCCTCCCTTTATTATCGTTATATTAACCATGTTATATATTTCCAATAACGCACACTCAACTTTATAATATTATAAACAGCTGTATACGAGTGCATCTATTAACGCTATAGCATATTTTACGTTCATTTTTCTGTCGTTCAATCCGCACATACAAATTTGCAGCTTGAGATTACGCAGCTAATTACATCGATTATATGCAGCTATTGATTTCACAGATAAATATAATGATAATTATACGATGTATATAAGGCAGCTTGTAGTATATCTTACTTTATTTGTACGAAACGCTCGTGTTAAAGGAAAAAAACTTTTTTTGTATTGTACTTGCTTCGTCTAGCTTTTTCACCGATATACCTCCGATTCCCTCGTAATTTCCCTCGTACTGCTGTGCTTACTTTCAAGTGCAAGTGCATAGGACACGGAGAAGAAGAAGAAGAATCGAAGCAAAGTATGTTTCCATCAACTGAATGTCAACAAGTTTTCGTCTTCGGCACTACATGTATTCGCAAGAAGAAAAGTGAACGAGCGTTTTAGCACCAACGATACGGTTCGATGGTATTCTTGAGATTATTTCGACAGATGGAATGATGTGAACTTTCGCCAAATATTCAAGATATTTACACGAGGAAGGATTATACACTTGGAACTCCACGCATTTCCTTTCCACCGAGTATCCTTATAATTAAAGTCAACATCAGACCGATATGTAAAAGAAAATAAGAAACCTCTGTTACATCGAATATATAAATAAAATTGTGTTATACCCATACGTCCATGAAATGTTAAATAACGAACAAATTTATAATGTTAGTTACCGTATGCACTCTATAGTATCGTCTATCGATAAGTGTTACGTATATGTATATATATATATATATGTTTTATAAGAATTATTAAAAATGTCTCGTACAGACATAACGTCATTTAATATGCTACTTATTTTTCACCTATCCATTCGTAATCCTCGGCAATCGTTATCAATTTTACGTATACACCTAAGCAATTCTCGATAACGACTCCAAATTCGATACATTCTATATAAATTATTCTAATAAACGATTGCAAATTAAAGGTATGTCAGACTCAGCAAAAGGTAATTTTTTACGTTTTTTTTAAACAAATGAATAAAATTTTTTAAAAACCCTGAACGTCAGATTCTTAGGCACGTTTTAAACCACATACCCAAATTTTTCCAGATTTTTAAATCCATAATTTGATTGCGATATTTGATTTGAAAAGTTATATGCCTCTTTTTATTAATAATAATATAAATAATGTAAATATCAAAACGTCAGGCCCTCCCTTATGTTTTGAGCTATAATTTAGATATAATTTTTGGGTTGAGAGGTGCAGATTCCTGTAATTTGTGCCCCACATCGTTATGCGTTATTAGTTCACGAAAAAATCGAATGTATATACTGATGCCATTGGTCTGAGCTCGGTAAGTATTTTGGCTTAGCATCAGAAAATTATACTCGGACGAATAATTTTAAAATAAAATTGGGAAAAGGCTTCATTCCTTCACACCCCCTATACTTATATATACTTAATCTTACTTTTTGAATATCCAGATTTGAGTATACATACTTTCAAGCGTAATCATGCCGCTAGCCGCAATCGATCCCTATAATCTTTGATTTCAAATTACAATTAAATAAAATTTTATAAATAAATAATTTTTTTTCTACTATTTGTTAAATATATACATATAATTAGTCATTATTGAAATACCAGATTGGTATATAATGAAAGTAACATTTTATTTCATTAAATTTCCTCCAAAAGTTTTGATAATGTAGAGATAAAAAATTGACTCGTCATGACAATTTTGAACCAATAGTTACAATATAAACCAATATTAAATCAGAGGCAATACTCTAAATTGAATGAACATTTACTAATAACTATTTTTGAAGGCATTTACGGTCGCTTTTCCGAATCGATCAAACTTAAATTATTTTAAATTATTTTGAATTATTAAATTATTTAAATTATTTTGCCTCGTTTATTTAAATTTGATCGATTCGGAAAAACGGCTGTAAATGCCTTCAAGAATACTATTACCCTTGGAAAAACGTATTCTAAAAGAAAGTAAATTTGATACTTACATGACCAGCAAGATTGAAATAACTGTGGTTAGTTAAGTTAATAGGAGTAGCTTTCGTAGTGGTAGCTTTCATTACGATAATCAATTGTCCGTCGTCGGTAAGTTTAAACGAAACCGTAGCGATGACAGCACCAGGAAACCCCTCATCCCCGTCATCGGTCAAAAGTGACATGACAACGGTATCACCTTGAACCTCGGTTTCCCAAATTTTGGAATTCCAACCATTGAAACCACCGTGTAGAGTATTATTACCAACGTTCCTCGACACTCGATATTCCACATCGTCTATTTTAAATTGACCACCCGCTATTCTATTCGCTACTCTACCGACGGTCGCTCCGAAGTAAGGATTCACTTTCGTCAAATATCCTATTACGAAAACGAATCATTTAATTTCACTGTAGAAAATGCAGTCGGTTTATCTTTATATATATGTATTTATTAATATATATACCTTCGATATTATCGAAACCACAAACAACGTCCTCGATCTTGCCAAATTTGTCGGGTGTCCTTACAGCAGTAATCGTAGCACCGTAAGAAGCGACGTCGACCTGTTGATTTCTCGCATTTCGCAAAGTGAATAATTTCACTTGCCTCCCCGATATCGCACCCCACGTTTGTACGTTTACACGAGGATTCTCACTCGGTCCACTCATGACGCACCTAAAAAATATTGCAAAATATTTTCATATCTTGTTGCGTATTTAAATGCTTAATATTCCCATAAATATATATATACGAATTTATCCTTCTTGGTTTACGTAAGAGGCAAACGATACGTGTAGATACGCGTTCAACTCAAAGGCACGGTATATCCAACGGTATATACTCAACGACTGCAGAGTCTCTTTGATTCGAAAGACGATTCGCAACAATCTAATCAGCTGTAAAGTACTCTCGCAGTTCGCTCGGTTGTACGTTTCTATTTTTTTATTTTTTCATTTACTCTCGAACTTTTATTTTCTTTTTTTTCGCACTTCTCCCCTTCTTCGTGTATACATATACATATATATTATCTCATCTATATTACGCGTGTGATTCTATAACACATTCTTTGTTATTGCTAACCAAGGCCGCGTGTGATCGAACAATTTGGAAAGTTTTATTCTCGTTACGAGAGACCGCCTGGACCATTGTTTCCCGTTGATAACACTTCTTTTTTCTACGAGGAGAAAAAAATGAAGGTCTCTTTTTAATAACCCGGTCGTGCAGCATTTGTAATACTCTATAAGTTTTGAAGAGAAACTTGCTCCTTGTATAAATAAATTAACATTTTATTAAAAATTATTATTTCTTTTTTGTTTGAACAAACTTTCATTTGTGTAACCTATTGCATTTGCTTGTAAGGTGCAGTCGAGCTTAATGGAAAAGCTCCCGGTTATTTAGTTACTCGTTAATCTTTTTATTCAAATATAAAACATATTATTTGAATTTTCAAAATTTGAAATATAATATTCCGTAATTGTAAAATATGTTGTTTAAAAATACATGAGAGATTCGACGAGAGCGATCGAGAATATTGCGATAATTCATGTATTTCGATAATAAAATATTTGGTCTTTGGTCTCGTATGAAATTCCTGACGTTTGATAAGTATATATATGATGATGATAGAAATTTTATTGGCTTAAGGTTAACTTACATTGCCATGTTACATTAAATAAGTATATATATGAGTGTTCGGTAAGAGCGGTGACATCTACGAGTACGCGTGCGAAGTTTCTACGGATAAATAATAAGTAGTAACTGTTACAGAATGTCACTCCGCTAGTATATAAATATATTTTATGTCATTTATTTTTTCGGTATTATTAACAGGTTTATTAATGTTTCGGGATGAAAAACAATAACCTGTTCCATATATTATGACTATACCTACTTTATTATCCATTTTTGAAGAAGAAAATATCGTTTCAATTTCTATTAAGATTACGATGTTACGTAGAATAGTATAACGTTTAGAAACATTTTCCAGGTTTGAGTCTTTAAATTTGAACAACTGAGTCCCCTAAGTACCATAAGGAACGCAAAAAATTTAATTTTGAAAATAAAATGTGCGCTTACCGTATAAACCGAATTTATAGGACACTTTACTCATTGAATTATACGTATCATTTTTAAAATGCAGAAAATGTATAAAATATGTTTTCCGATATCAGAAAATATCTCAAATATTCGCGATCAATGTAAAATGTGGAAGATGCATGGGTGTATCCCTCGTACAAATTAAAGCGAAAAAAAAACAATCTTTTTAAATTTCGCGAAATGTTATTATTTATATTATAATATAAAAAAAAAGAAAGGGCCACTCTCTAAATGCGTTAGAGTAAAAAGAGAAACCATTCGACGTTTAGAGAAAAAATGAATAATTGTTGACATTCGTGGCACTGAACTCGATCAGAAGCAATAATTTTGACTCAAAGCAAATTTAGAGATGATTTATTTGGTAGATTCGACGAGCGAGTGAAAAAAATGTAAATAATCTAGTGCAACATTCCTTGATATATCTTAAAAAACGACGCATTCCGCAATAAACTTGGCGTGTGTCGTCTAACCGTTTGTATCAACAATTTTCCAATATAATTTGCATCGATAACGCGCAAAACGAGTTATTTTGAACAAAACTACATCAAGCAGATAAGATTGCATTTTACCACGGATTTTTTATTCGAGAAGAATTTTTTCATCCGCCAAGTATATAAATATGCGCCAATTAGAAACTTTCCAAAGATTATTATTCGTTGTTTATATCTTAGATCGACTATAACTACTATGTTAGTTCGACTGATGCGCTTACCTAAATTTTACCGCGTGATGGATAATAATTATAAGATTTTATTGGTATATTAATTATATGTGCATGCGTATGTATAATATACACCTTGACCTGCGATTAAATAAATACGCGGCGTATAATTCGTTATCTTCATATCGTGTAAATTGAATAATAAAAAAGAGAAGTTATTGAAAATACGGGAGGAAAATAAATATGTTGAAACGATCACGATGTAAATAAGTTAAAAAAAGTAATTGTTGAGCGCGGTAAGTACAGTAGATCAGTTTGACAGACCGGGAATATTTTGCAGTGTCGCAATTATAGTTTCCCCGAGACGAAGCAAGTGTATAAATGCAAGAAATCGAAAAACTCGGAGAGACAATTTGTTTTGACGCATACCTAAATTGGAATAAGCACGTGACAACGAATAATCCAAAATGAATGGTCCACATATTTATAGATTGTCGATCACTCTATTTCGCACACTGATGTATATTCGTTTGGAGAATTTATGCGTCGAGAGAGACGGTTCGATGAAATTGAGCGAGAATCGAGGGAAAAGTTGGACACGAGTGCTGACACGCCGAAAGTACCAGGTTCACTAACCCACTAAATAAAAGCGAAACCCGCGCGCGCAGGAGAGAAAAGAAAATACACATATACGCAAGACCTTGCGCGATTGTCTCTCTCTCTCTCTTTCTCTCTGTATTTAGTATACATATTATACTTGGGCGTGCAAGACAAGGCGCTGAATGCTGATGCATTGTTATCCTTAACGTGAGATATTTAGTAGAAACTGGAAAGTCGCGTTTCAACTTTTTTATACGCGGTTATACGTATGTATCTGCATATGTGCATGTATATATACGTACACGCGCAGGCAATGACAATAATTCTTAGGGTTATACAATTACACAGTTTCTTCCGATGTCAATTTACTATTTTATTATTTTCAATATTTCGTTTTGACATTTCCTTGTATTGCGTAACGATGAGAAGTTTATCACGTGGTCGATGATATTATTTATAAAAAAGGAAATTAATTTTTTTAGTACGACTTGCTCGCGGTAAGAGCGTTGACGCAACTAGAGTTATTATACTTATAGATTGTAGGAATAGAAGGACTGCCGATTAATCAACGAATAAGGACAAATTTAAGTTATAAGGCATCACTGATGGCCGCGGTGTCATAAAATGTTATTTTATTTATCACACCCAGTGGTAAATGTAAAGTGTATCAGATATATTTTACAAACCAGTTAACCACATATCGTATATATGATACATATAGCAAATGATATAAACGTTAACTTTATTAAGAGGATGTAACTAATCAAATTATTACCCGCGACAGAGTCAAAGGTACCGAAAAAACGTATTTTCATTAAATATATGATGGTAAGTGCGAATAAATCAAGATATAAATGCCCTTCGCTGCTAAATTTCCTACAATATATTAGTGCATTCAAAATTAGTTACGGAAACAATTTTGACCGTTCAATCTGTGACAGAAAATTAACAGTCGAATTCCCTTCTAATACATCAACATTTTTTATTGAAGTTTAACGTGATGTCACATAATGTTCAAGTACAAAGTGCAATGATGTCTTGCTTTTTTTCAGCTACTTTGACTCGGTCGGTAACTATTTGACTGTCGCATTTCTTAAAAAAAAACGCTTTGCTGTAAGTACCTCTTATATTTATAATATATTTATCAAAAATTAACATGCTGAGTTAAGAAAGAACGTACTAAATATGAAATTACAAAAAAATTTAAAGCAGAAAAGGAAGTTCGTTTCATTGCAAAGGAAAAATCGTCAACATTTTTAACTATGTTTTTACTCAAAGTGCTTACTTTCTATAAACTAAGAAATTGAGTTCATCTGAACCAGGTCTGCTAGGTGCGTAGAAAATGCATTACCTGCAATACTCTAAATTAAAGTCCCACAATTAAATAAATATTTTTATCATTTTAAATAAATTGTAAGGTGGTGTTTTTTCGAACTCGTGATGATATTTTGTGAATCATTTGCTATAACTGTGAGAAATGTCGTTTTACATAATTTACTAATTTGTATTTAAATTTAAGGAGACCCATGAAAACGTTGTCGTTCGTTTCAATAGGGTCTACGATTGCGCAAACATTGAAAATGATTGTTGCAGTAGTTTGTGAGATATATTGATTTACTTAAACACATTTTTAGATTTCAGTAAAGTAAATAGGCGACTCTTAACTCAAGTTATCACCTTAAAAATTAGCACAATCGTATGTCTCTTTAAATTTGAATACACCTATATAATATATAAAATATTAATTATTGTGGAACCAATTATTCTCAGTCGGTAAATGACTCGGATGGTAAGACATAACACATTTGATACACCCTTAAATAAAACTTGATTGTTACATGCAACTGTTACTGACGAACATTTTATTAATCAAGTTGCAATTAAAGATTTTGTATAAATGTTGCTTTGTAATAATCGCATATACAACATTTAACGGTCATGTCCAAATTTTAGTGGTACAGATTCCTGTAATTTAACTATTTCGTACCCACGAAACCAGCAACAAACTGTTTACTAATCTCCATATTGATTTTCTTATAATCCTAATAGTTGTATATAATATAAAGAAAATAAAAAGTTTTGAATAGTATAACTAAATGTAAGAATGACCAAAGGTCTCTCGTAGCGAAATTCGTTACAATTTTACTCAAGTAAATATTCATCTCTATATATCTCGATCGAATTTCCACTGAAGCCTCGATCACTCGTGTATAACATACACAAATAAAATACCGTTCGACGAGACTCCCGATGCTCGATCTCACAGACGTACACACGTTAAATATTTCAAGATCAAGTGAACGCGAAAAAAGTATAAAAAATCGGTTAACAGGTCGTCCCTCTCTCGATAAACGTAGATATCAGATTTAAGCGCCTCTGTTAACTTATACGAGTATAATCTTGTACGCGCGCGCGCACACACGATAAGGTCAAAGTAACTTTTATCTTATCGTTCAAATAGAAAAATTTAGTTTACATTAACTATACGTACTAACGAATCGTTAAATATTTGATAAAGACATGTTTATTTAGTCGACTATATTTGAATAATCAGTTTTGGTTAAAAATTTCAATGTATTATAAAAGTCGAAACTATAGTCATATATCTCGCGTTCCTCGAATTGTTTCGGAGAATTCGGTATGAACAAGTTTGATAAGCATTTCGGATAGATATATACACATAATTAAACTAAACGATTTCTCCATGATTCAAATTACGTGTTAAAAAACAAAATTAAAAAAGTTATGTATAATCCGATGCAATTAGATGAGTTTTCGTTACTTTTTTTGTGTATGAATGTTTATTATCGAATGATATGCATTACAGATCGCTGCTGAACGTTCGATTTATAATTGCGAGAGTATACCGCAAGGTGCCCAATTATTGATCATGAACCAATTTCTGATCAGTATACTATTTCAATAAAATAATAAGAATTGCATAAGTCTAATCATTAGTATATACAATTTAAAGGTTAAACAATCAATAATTGGTTATAACAAACTTAATTAGGAAGTCGTATACGTACCATAAATTTACTGATCGGAAATTGGTATTTCCCACTTGTTTTTCTTAGATTGCGTTGCTTACTTTAAAAATACGAGATATTTTATTTTTCTGAGATCACTATAGAAGGAAGTTTAATAATATAGGTATACTTATACTTTATGTACGCGTCAAAATATATACAATTATTCTATGAACGTATACGGATTTGCCATAACTGATCAACAATTGGGTGTGTGACGGTACATGAATGATAACCCGGAGTGGTCAGATCAGAATTATTAAATGCTCTAAATTTTAGGTATAGTCTGAAAGTGTGTTCTAGAATCAAAATGTCTGTCTCAAAATTCTGTCTATTATTAAGTTTAGAAGCTTTACTTTAAAGTTTAAGAGAAACCTACTTGCAGAAGGGTGTTTTTTCAACGATTCTTTAATATCGTCGTGGTTAACGAGTTTGACATCCCCTCATCGCAATTAATATACATATTTTTCGGAAAAGTATAACGAAATAAATGTTAGATCGGAGGATTACTAAATTCCAAATATACAAGAGAGACCCGCGTGAAAATTTCATTGAACCATTACATCGTGTTATAGAGGCCATTAATAGAGGTTACGAAACGATCGTTGCTCGGTGTAATCTGTAGCTGATGCGTAAACCATACATACGCCAAGTTTATGGTTGTACTTGTAAAGTTTCAAGAGCTATAGGGTGTAATATCGTACCGAGACCGCGTATAGAATACCTCGGAGGAAAACTTTGGTATACCTATTACCTCGCGGGAAGATACATCGGATGAATATTGTATTATTCAATTCGAACCAAGAATTTACGATATCCGAGCAATCTTATCACTCAAATTGTTTGCATCATCGACCCACTCCCTCGTCGAAATCTTCACCACTCTTCTACCCAGTACGTGTACCTAATTTTAAGAAGAAAAACGTACTTCCATTATCATCGGTTATTATTCCAATTAGTATTTATTTATTTAAATGAACTGGTTGCACTTGTATTCTTAACATTATCCTTGTTAATTATTGTTAAAATTATTATTTAAGACATTGTTTTTATTCAATTTATTTATATATATACTGCACAAATGTCAGTTAAGCATGTTTCCATGTGATTAATGTACGCTAACCAGGGTTCTTATTTATACCACCTCTATACACATTCATTCATAAAATTTTTGTTGTTCTTTCTTACTTTAAAAATTATCTATGTATCTGCAGGCATACGAGTCGCGGTATGAACGAACAAAAATCGAACTAAATTAGAAGATTCTTTTATTTTTAAAAGGTATATTTTAATATGTAGAAACTCGTAAATGACAGCAGAAATTATTTAGAATGAACTTGTATGCAAAAGAACGAATAGGACTTTCCCGTCTGCACTCTAGCAAGGCTCAGGACAATCTGCTCGTTGGGAAAAAGGTTTCCTCTGGCTTTCCTCGCCCTCTCTCTCTCTCTCTCGTGGTGTGTCGTTACAGAAATGTTTCCGATGAACGCGCGCGCATATTGTACCGTGAGGATACACCGTTTACACCGATCTTCATCTCTTCTCCCGGAACAGCACTGTGATATACGTATACATCTACAAACGTCATACATTCGTTATTTACGTTTTAATTCGTAATCACTTTCGCTGCATTCGAAGAATGAATCAACAGCGATTGTACTCGTTTTCTTATTTAAAATAAAGAAAATAAAGAGAGATTGAGGGAGGGGAGGGGAGGGGCAAATAATAAATACACGCGATTCATTTACAAACACGGATTTATTGTATGTTGAAACACTGATATATACACAATCGCTTCGAGACAGTTTTTCCACTCTTACTTTCGGAATATTCCTACGTAAACGTATTACTTAAATACATTTACATTGAGATTTCAGGGTTTTTCTTTTGGAAGAAATTTGACACTACAGTATTTTGGCGACTGCACTTTATAAAAATCGGGTATCTCTCATCCGTAATTAAATGATTATGGAACGATTTAATTTATAGAAACTAACATTCTATTTAACGAAATTAAAGTAAACTTAATTAACGAAATTAAAGTTATAACTTTGAAATTTAGCAAACTTTTCAGAACATGTTTAAAATTAAAATAAAGTTTACTCAAGGGAATGTGAAACTCGTTACGTTCATCATCGGAATCATTTATCGAATGAGATTAGTGTTTTATATTACATTTTCATCAAAACAACGAAGCATTGCCGTTTTTTACGATGTACCTATTATACTATTATCGTGTGAAATTTTAGTCTGCAAGTTTAGTTATAGAAATTTTGAATAATCATCGATTGCGCAGTACCAAAGATAATGTTCGCCTGGTTTTACAAAAATTAAATAAAGCTTTAATAATTGAAATTTTAAATTACGGTAAAACGAATAAAATTAACGAATGATTCAGTCAGTAAAGATAAAGATAATTTGACAGCAGAAGTGTAAAATCAGAAATATTGACATTTTTACCATGCCGGATTGTAAATTTTGGCTCTATTCGAACACATGTTTCTTTAAAAATTTTAAATCATCTCTATACATTTTTATCCGGTTCACTTAGTCAACATGAAGAACGCAATTTTTTCTCTTCATAAGATAGTTCCGGATAAAAAAACCAAGCGAGTGGGTTACTCAATTTTGCCCCTTCTTTCTGTTAAACGGTGTGATGAAATTTTAAATCTAAGGGAGTACGGACATGTGCACGATAGCAATTGTGTCACATCGTTTTGAGAGTATACACGTACTCTTCGATTCTAGACGAATTTCCAAAACGAAAGATACAAAAAGAAAATGAAGTAAATAAATCAATAGTGTTTCACGCAAAATTAATCCCCGCGTACAAGTGTCAATAAAATTGAGCTTGTTCATCTTGGTAAACGCGAGAACAATAAATTACCTGTGTACCTCCGATAACATCGAGGACTGCATCG
This sequence comes from Theocolax elegans, assembly GCA_026168455.1. Classification (NCBI taxonomy): domain Eukaryota; kingdom Metazoa; phylum Arthropoda; class Insecta; order Hymenoptera; family Cerocephalidae; genus Theocolax; species Theocolax elegans. Next base: position 87,066,002 of record CM047428.1, on the reverse strand, counting down.
ATATTATTACATTAATAAAATTCGCAATCGTAAGGTGTAAATGTAAAATAATTTAAATATTACAGTTGGTGATAAGTGAATTGTAATAAAAAGTTAAAAACGATTTTGTCGGCAAAGATTTAAAGATAGCCATTTAGGTTTAAAAAGTCTCTCTATAACCCAAAAATTAGCAATATTGATCTGATTTTGACATGACGAAAGATCGAAATATAACGTTGGTGATAATATCAAGCTTCAAGAATATTTGAACATTCCCACATTTATTACGATAAAACTGATAATCACTGTATAATACGACAGGTACTTACATACACCTTATATACGTATATATAGTCAAGTATAAACAGTAAATAATTTCTTAGTTATCTACGTCTTTAATTACATAAGCCCGAGATCTTCATATTCAATTGTTACGTGTATACATAATACAAATACTAATTCTAACATTTCAATCTTGGAAAATTACTATTTTTTTCTTTCGTCAAGTTTCATTTGAGATATTAAAATGATGAATTTTAATATATATCGGTGTCTCTGTCCATTGCACATGCCAATTCGGCGATTCCCGAAGAGAAAAATGATGTATTTGAACGTAGTTATAAATAAGATATGAATATAAATTAGTAATAAACGTAAATAAATATTATTTTATTACAAAATAAAATTTGGTATTCTTAAAGATTTATAGTGTAAAACTAATTCTATCAATGTTTTTGATAATTTTTAAAATATTTTTTTCGCGATCAAGTGTGACCCCGGTGTATTATTAAAAAATGTTTCTCAGTGTAAATATTGACAAGAGTAAATATTGTATACCTATAGTAAATTGAGGAAAATCTTAACTTTTTATACGTACAGACGGAACGACGTAAGTATGCACTACATATTTTGTAGTAGTTATTTGAATTGGACAGTTTGGGATTGGTATATATAATTAAATAATTATTATATTTTTAATGAAACATTCTTTTTCTCGCTCCGTGATACTACTGCAGAAAAACATTGAAAAATTATTTGATAAATTGATAATAGGTATAGTAAATCGAATAATCCCGAAAGAATAATTTTATGAAACGGAATTTGTACACTCTCGTATATGCTTATACTGAAAATTTAAAAGAAGAACTAATTTTCAGTAGCGTATGAATTAAGAAATTCTGAGCTCTCTATGAATATAAAGTACATATAGAATTAGTTGACGAATAATTAAATATAGTTATATTTAAATATACTTGTATACGCTTGTGTTCAAATGTATGGTACATTAAAAATAACGATATATAAATTTACTGAAAATATTTAAGATCCGAGTGTGCATATTTAACAATCTTGCGTATATAGGTACACATATATATATAATAGAGGTACAGCTAAAGTTTAAGAACGTTAAGTACACATGTGTTGAATAAATACGAGAATAATACTTGTATTTTAAATATAATTTGACACGTCTGATATTGTACGATCGTGTCCGTAAAATAGAAATAGCGCAATACGCGAGGCATATATACATATAAAAGGTTAAATCAGGTACACACCCGTGAATCATCCGAATAACGAGAGGAAAATCCCATCTTGATGTATAGAGGAGAGAAATAAGGATAAATATTTAGCAAATACGATACGTACGAGTGTCGATTATTGCGCGTAGGTATTGGTGTGCAGTAAGTAGCTAGAGAGTATATACTATATATAGGTGTACCTCAACCTGACCAATGTATGTAAGTATCCTATCGGTCTTCTTCTCTTGGTCTTCTTCGTCGCTTACATCCCCTCCCTCAGGTGTAAACCGAGGAAACAATAATCAGACGGAGGGGAAATGAGAGAGAGAGAGAAGAGCAAAAAAATGAAAGGTGAGGGGGTATACGCGTGTGTACATGACGTTGCACGAACACTAATCGCATTGACATCGTTACCTGCGCCGTATCTATATACACTCGATACGCGATATACGACATTGTTCGCTTTTTTTTTTCTTTATCGTAGACTTTTAACTCCGACTTGGACTCCGAGCGGAAAGGGCGACGGAGGGGGAGGGGAGGGGGAGGGGAGAGGGAGAGAGGAAGAGGTAGCGGTAGAGGTAGAGGGAGAGGAGTGCACCCCCACCTATATCCAACTCTGGATATCTTTGCCGGAACCATTTAGCGTGGCTCGTACACTCGTGAAAACGTAGTTTACACGCGGCAATCGCTACGAGTGTGTGCCTCTCTTACGTATCTTCTTCTTCTACTTCTACTGTGCTACACGCCTATTCCGCACTCTACCGATTGCGATTAGTGTCGTACACACACATATACATATACATATACATATATATACATCTAAGATTTTTTATCATAATTTTTATAGACACATAGTGATATATAAGTACTGTAGGTCGTTGCATATTTTCGACTGATCTGTACATAGTTGAATTTGTGATATACATTTCTACGCGCATATAGTGTGAACTCGCAGACCGTCCCGTACGATTGTTATCTACTTGAACACCCAACCGATTTCCTTTGTTCGTATACCCCCACAGAACTAAGATATTTGCATCATGGGTGTCAACAACAAGGTACGTACTCATCACTTTCTTTCTAGACCACACGATTCAACACGCACACGCACACCACACCGACACTGTGGCTTACGTAAAATATATCGTGCGTCTATGTATACATATGTATATATATATCGAACGATCTTTCTTGCATAAACATCGGCAGATATGCCACGAGCCACGGCTCGTCTGTACGATCGCGCGCGCGCGTGTGTGTGTGTGTGTATAGATATATAGATATATAGATAGGAAGACGTGTCCCTGGTTAATTTAAAATGGCGCTTGCTCGGCTTTAAATATATCTGCCGATGACATATTTTCAAAATTCCCGCTTAAAAGGAAACGATATCTTCTTTCGAATATACCTATCGTCATTTTAGTAATAATTTCAAAGCGTTACATGCTTTCGTATGTCTGCTTTGTTCCTCTTCTCGGAAAAACGAACAAACGGCAACAATACGCGTATATCTATATATTTATATCTATCCGAGAAAAAGTGCGGTCAATTAACCTTTATACATTTATATTTCCTCTCTTTCTCTCTCTCTCTCTATCTCTCTCTCGCCCCGCACGGTGAGTATGCATAGACGCAAATATATATATACCTATATATGTATGGGATGGTTAAAGTACCGTCCGAAATAGAGAGGGAGGAGGAGATCTGGAGGAGTCGCTCCGTGTTCCTCTTATAATAGAGGTAACATGCACCGAGAGAAAATTCTCGAACTGGAAAATGACGCCGTGGTGCCAGGCCCCAAGAGTGACAGATGCCATGGCGACGTTACCTTCTCTCCTCTCCTCTCCTCTCCTCTCCTCGCCACTCCTCTCCTCGGCTATTCCACAAATTTCACATTTTTCTTTCTACCTGCTCTCGTGTTCGTTATGCCCAGATAGCCGTTGTCACGATCTGTACCTCTCGCCTTATCTTCTCTTTCTCTGCCTGCAGGGTACTCTGGGCCATATAGGGTGTTTCACCCTTCTGGATACGGAGTCCAGTGTTTCCAAATATACCTCCACTCACGCATTATATTGTATAACAAATATTATTATGCCTCACGGTAGCGCAAACATTTTATATACTGCGATTTTTCAATTATCACCATTTTAACTAGAATACCTACGTGTCTATATACCTATGTATTAAATTTTAATAAAATAAAAATATATTTTTGTATTTCTTATTATGTAAAAGGAGATATTAAATAAATATATAACTATGCTAGGTTGTATTATAGGAATTTGCACTTTTAACATTATAAATCCATCTAGAAAGTATAATTCTTATTATATTTATTCAGCATCAACTTGAAAAATTAATAATCAACAATTTGTTTAAAATTATGTTTCATTATTACTCTTAAATTTTAGTTTATTCGATCGAATGAGTCCTGAGATATATCCTACAATCACAAAGAGAGGTCGCAGTGCTTTAAACCACGGATCTTATCCGAACTCTAGGATTTGTTTTGTAATATAGAAATATGAAAAAAGCCAGACTTTCGGAATCCCATGGGCATTTTTCATATTTTTATATTACAAAATAAGTCCTAAAGTTTGAATAAGATCCGTGATCCAAAGGCGTGACCTCTCCTTGTCAGTGAATTAAGCTCAAAATTACGGTGAGGGTAAAAGAATGTTACGATTGATTCAAAAATAAATAAATATTAAGTACATTAAAGTTAAACGCAATACAGTTTGTTTTGAAAAAATAATTTCTATTTTAACTTTTTCATTCAATTAAAAATCTGAAATTCCCTAAAAATTGTTTGAAACTTTAAGAAAAAAATATATATTGTTTTACAATACGAATTCAATAAATAACGGTTGGTTGGCAATCTTATGTCAATTAAGTGATAGATACATTGAGAGAAAATTTGTTCTATAAATTACTTAAATATTCTGGATAAAAATTACAGTATCATTATTGTCAAAATTATAAATCAACCCGTCTCAGAAATATTACTCTTCAACGTGGTAAAATTTTAACTTACAAACGTACGAACATTTGCCTAATTATTATTAATTTTCTTTTTTCGTGTACATAAGCTGATAGCCCAAATATTCTATACAAATTACATTATAAAGTGTATAGAAAAAGAAAAATATTATAGTATAAAAATCAATGCTTTAGGTATAAAATAACAATTTTAGGCTTTGACGAGCTGTTTGAGGGATTTATGATAATATTCGATTTTCTACGAAATTCAGGTTAAAAAATTCTCATAGGTATATTTTAGTATAGTTAATATCATATTTAAATTTCAGATTGGTAAGCGGTATTTATTTTCCGGAAAGAATTGATAAAGTTCAAGTACCTGTACGTGGGACTCTTATGGGAGCTTCCTTATAAAACTGACATTTTTATTAATATCTTTAACAATTTTCTTTGAAATTTTAAAAAAAGTAATATGTTATTCAACGTGGTATGAAAAATAAGATAAAACTCGAATAGGTAAACGGTATTCGATTGTAAGTGTATTATAGGCGTTCAAAGTTTGAAGTTAACGTTATTAGTATATCTATATCGAGGTAAAGTCTCCTTCAAAAAGTTGGACAACATCTCGTCATTCGCAATTTCATCAAGATTTTCTAGATCGTAATACCATAATTAACTATAAAACAGTATATTTTACAGAGTTATAGAAAATTTACAGTAAAAACAAGAGATTAAATAATAATTGATTGTACAGTCATAACCCCCTTAATTGGAAAAATGTTGTATACATTAAATATCACGGGATGACACAACATTCGATTAATTTCCGTATTAACATACACGTAAACACCTAAACGGTGAACAATTTTATAAGATTACAGATATTTCTTTTTTGCGAAATTAGTTCTATGATTCACGCTACAAGGAAAACATTCATTACCAACTAACTGTCAGTAAACAATACTAAAACTATATATTTCTTTACGCGTCCTATTTTACGAAATAAACAAAATGTACATTGCGCAATTGATAAATTACAACGCTAATGTGTCGTACGACGAGAAAAATAAATAGCGAAACTGAGAATCTCCCCGTAATATTATAATTAAATAAAGAAAGAAATGTTCCTATTCGGATATTAATTTATGACTTAATCGATCGAAATGGGTTTGACCGCGAATCAATTACCGCAAAAGTATCTCGTATTCTTTTTGCAATAGTAATTCTATATATATCTTGACAGTTGACACGGTGCAATGTAATATTACAACGAGTTGATATAATTTACAAAAAATGTATTATCGCGCTCTCGAAGGAAACGTTTATTGACGCTCTTGTATACACACGTGTCGAATTTCACCGGAAAAATTGTAACTAAGATATCACAGCTTATTACATCGATCGTTGCGGATTTTAAACGATTTGAAAATATATAATTATATTTTTTAAAATCACGCTTTCGTAGGCACGACCGTTACATAGGAGAGTTTTATTTTTTTTTTTATAAAAATTGGGCAACGATTAAAATATCCAATGTACCATGCCGAACCTTGAGAGTTTCAAGTGAAATGCATCGCGACCAGACTTCCATTCGCGATTTTCATAAATTTCGAACGCAGTTTTACACCTATTGCGCAATTCTATATTTAGTTACGCTTTCGAATATACTCGAGGAATATCAAGACCTCGCGTTCAGTGTCTCGATTTCTCGGATCCCTGAAAATTTGCGACGACTTTGCTGTGCGGTAATGTAGAGCGATAATTATTCAATTACAATTTTTGTCTTTAACTATGCATACATATACCTATATCAGTAGTTGCGCTTTTGTTTTGTCCGCGATTCTTCGTCGTTTTACGTAACGTCAGATTTATGGAAATAATCGACGGAAATCGCCTGTTTTACGTGAAATATCGTTTTGTTTTTTCTTCGTTCGGAGGTGATTAATAACGATTATTTAATTATTCCAAGTAATTTGTAACCTTTTTCGAAAATTATTTATTTTCCTGATTTTACGTAACGTTATGAGGTAGAATACAATCCAAATAAATCTAACAACTTGGAGAATTCATTAAATTTTTTTGAAAAAAAATGCTTTTTAAAACTTTAACGTAACAAATGACTTCGTTTTTATTTTTTACGATTTTCCAATTTTTATATTTTGAATTATTAAATAATAAGTTACACTGATAAGCTGATAATGGTATTCGCGGATTAAAACCTAAGTGGGTATGAATTGCAATCTTTGGCTCAATAGTATAATCCCAATGGCTTGTATCAAGGAGAACGTTAATTTGCATACGGATTTTGTTGTGAGATTATCAATTTTGCTTTTCGAGACGCAAAAACAGTCAAGTATAAATTACTGAACACTTGTGAGATAGAATTTATTAAACCGTTCTACCTAAAGCGGATAAGTGAATATTACTGATTTTAAATTGAATTGATTACAAGGTACTTGAGTAGATTTTGATGTCTTCAGCGACCCTTTAGTAGATATCAAAGAATTTTCTAGTTGACCAATATAATTTTGCTATAATCTATAGGTATTTAAGTACCTATATAATTTGCAATTTTGTGGTTATAATTGTTTGGAGACAGTTTTGTAAAATTTGCGCTTTAGAAGTATATACAAGTTTACATTCAGCTTTTTAAAACATTTTATAAAATATTCCAATCCTCAATCTATTAGTATTTTTTCAATCCATTTGACAATAACAGGTGCATTACGAAAAGAGACCATAATAATATACGAGAATATTAATTGGCAAGACTATAATTGCGAACAAACATCTTACCTATTCCTATATTTACATTGTTGTTCGTATAGAACGGCTATAGAGTTTACAAAGTGTTACATTAAAACACACAAATTTTGCGAAAAATAATCAAACCATTTAAAAACAATGTAATTATTTTTAATTTAATATTATTTTTAATTAATATATTAATTTATTTTTATTTTTAATAGTATGTCTCTATATCATACCTTATATTTGGTGTGTATAATACCACTCTCGAGTAAATATTAAAGTAACCAACTTTAGAACTTTAGTTCAGTATAACTTTCGTTAAATTGACAATACTACTACTTAATTAAAAACCAGAAAATTCACTCGAGAGATAAGTAAATTTTAATTTACTTTTTGCACATATGTATATTTATATAATATTTTTATTGTGCAGATTACTAATTCTTTTGATATAATTTTTTTAATAAAAAATAATAGATTCTTCCAGGGAATTTTTTTAGTTAAAAGATGTTAACTAATTAATTATTAACGACTTTAGAATAAAATTAAACATTATTTTAAAATGAAATAATTCTTATAATAGTTATTTAAAAGGATATTGTTGAAAAGAAAATTCGTATGGTAACCATGTGTTCGTTTCGTCATACGAGATTCACATGGAAGCCACGTGTGCTCCAAAAAATTCCACTGGTAAATTTCCACGTGGTTTTCACATGGTTCCCACTCGTATAATTCCCACGAGGAAATATATTCCGAATATATTCTTTCCTTTAAGGTTAGACTTCGAACACACACCCACTCAAGAGAATCGAATATTTTCCTATGCGACACCTAGCGGTCGTTCGTTTGAAGTACTTGTATACAACATTTCCTCGATGCAGTAACTACTCGAAGAGAGTTAAAGACGTCGAGAATTTAAAATTCAAATTAACCGACAATCACTTGTGAAATGATTAAAGTAAAAAATGATCCCAAGCGTTGATAACAACTAATGTTGAAAATTTTAAAAAAATCTTGTTTATATAATTTCCTCAAATTAAATCGCGTTTTCTATGTACCGAGCGAATTGAATTTACCGCGCAATTTTTTCTCTCGTATGTTTAGAACATACCTGTTTACCTTACTATTAAGGAAATCACTTAATTGACGTTTTAAATTTAGAAAATGTATACACCGCTTAGAACACGTCTACATTTCTTCTTGCGTCTTCGAATCAACATGTTTATCCAATTCAAATGTGACAATTAATTCGAATACTCTTCTTTATTATGTTGATAATTCTTATTTTTATTTATAACTCACATTATTTACTTTTACGCATACTGCATATCTTTTTATCATCGAGTTATCGCATATATACTCAAATGATCAGTAGACGCACGGAAAAAGGAAATTATAGTTATTTTAATAAATTAATTTATTCAATATTCGTTTAACTAAATATTAAATTATAACGAGTAAACAAATACTGTGTAACGATATATATTGAAGTCAATAGCTGAATCGTAGAATCCAGATAGATTTTACAGGAAATTGTTAATTTCGTTATATTTGATCATTTAATATTATATGTATATTAATTACTTATTCAGCTAAAAAAGTACATATTTTTCTTTTCGACGAATGAACAAATATTATAGCAGGTATTTTAAATAATATAAACTTTATTTAAACAATTATTCATCTACCTCATTTGCAAGAAAACATTTCTTCGAATTTGATAAATATTATTTTAATCTTTGTTAAGTAACAGTGATTAAAAAGATGACACGCTTCCAATTCATTAACTTTTTTATTTATTTATTTATTTATTTATTTATTTATATATACTTGCTTGTGAAATAAAAGGAGGTGAAACGAATAATAAAATAAAACATTAAAATTATACTCTAACTAATACGATAGAAGACGAGTTTGTTATAAACGTGCGTGTAGATGTAAGTACGTGCAACACCAACACGCTGAAAGTAAGAAAATTAACCAAGCTTTTTACCTTGATCGAATGATATTCCGTTTGTATCCCATGCAATAAATTCTCGTGTGTGTATGAAAACCGATGGAAAGCGAAACTTGAAACACGTCGACCAATTAAAAGTTTGAAAAAGGAGAAGAGAGTGCAGATATCGGTACAAGTACATATAGTATATATAGTTAAACGCGTGCGCGAGAAACTCACGCGACCCTGTCTTTTTTGTTGTTCCACAGGCTATACACGTGAAAAAAAAGAGGTTCAATGTAGGAACGAGTTGATGTCGATGTGGCCTGCACGTGTATGCGTGTGTGTGTGCGTGTGGTGTGCGCGTATACATATATATTGATCTAGTTCTGGAGTGCGCAAACTCCGACCGGCCCTTCCCCTGATCGAGTAGAGGCTTATGTGCCAGTCGACGATCTTTCGTATACTCAGAATGACAGCAGTAATGTCGCATTGTTGGGTCGGACGATCAATTTATCTCTGAAAATTGGTAAATTCTCAGTTTTTTTTTCTCTCTTTTAACACTTATTTCATTCGTACACGTGTACATGTAACTGATTACCGTATGCGTCTCGCGCGCGTGTTACTTGTTTCAGTTTATAATTATGGTTGTGTATAGGCGTTTGCGATTTGGGGCGAGACATCGATGTGTCCAGATAATTATCAATAATTGAGTAGTTAATTACGAATGAAAAATCTCTTTGATCAAGTAATATTTAATCTGTTCGCGCGTAATATGTATATACGGTATGAGAGTGAGTAATCGTTTCTACGTTACGATCATATTCGTGGTAAAAAGTATTTAATTATAACCAAGAGTAATTAGCCGAGTGTAGGTGCCATACGCGTCAAGTATTACGTGAACAATCGAACGCCTTGGCGATTTCTAAAATTGAGAATAGTTAAATTTTAATCGCGGTCGTGCAGTCACTCGGAACTTTACGGCAACGTATCGTCTTTTATGATTATCAACGCCGAATACACGTATATCTACGAGTACACTTGACCTTCGTATATTACCATCTGGGAGATCGATATATATTGCATTCTATTAGGTAATCCCGAACTCGAATCTTCGTAAAGGTGTAAAAATCTTAAACAACTATAAAAAAGTTAACTTTCCATATTTTATACGTATACGTCGCACCTTTAACGTTTTATTTGTTCCGGCTATCTCGGATATACGGATATACGGATATATCTTTCGTCCTTTGAATTATATAGGGAACCTTGTAATAATTCATGAAAGTTAGTCATAGTTTCTCACGCGCCCAGTTGGGAAGAACGAGAAAAAAACATCATAATCGTATATCTGTTAAACGGCCGGATGCATCGAAGAGCAGTTTTACAGGGTGCTGTAAAAACACGTTGCATGTATATAGGTGTAGATGAGTGATCGTCGGTAAACCTCTTTATCGACGGTATTAAATACTCTTTTACATCTTTTACTCTACGACCGTGTAAGTCAACGTTCGAATTACTTCCTATACATTCCTATATACAAATATACTGGACATAAATACAAATTGTTTTTTATCTATCGTAAATATATTCTAATATTCGTACAAACCTACTAGAATTAAGTGTTGTGTTATCATATTTGATTATTTTATATCGCGCGATGTTCCATTTCAAAATTGAATCGTTACTTTTCGAATAACGTTGAATCTATAACGTACACTTCGGACAGAATTACAAAAAACCCTTTATTGTAACAGCACTGTACTTATATGAAATTGGGTTCTAAAAGGGTTTGGTATAAAATTAAAATTGAATATGATGCCGAATACTTAGTTAGCGATGACATTTTATTAAGATTTTATAAATTTGTAGCATCAGCATGAGTAATTTGTTAGTATAGACATATCCGTGAATTATCGTTGAGTTATCACGGTTTTATTCAATTCTCCATTATTGCCCATTATGAGTTATTGGCTGTCAAATATCCCCAGAAGCACTTTTATTTATTGACAACAACTAGAAACTGTCGAACATATATAATGCCGGTAAGAACATCATAGTTTAAGCAATATATATATATATATATATTGGACGTCGAGTCTATACACTACTAGTGTACGAAATTAACGTTGGTCAAAATGTAGTTATACATTTTACACGAAACCGCGTGTTCAAGAACAAAGTAAAATTATATAGTAAAATAATAAATGTAAAAAGTAATTTATCTTGTTTGTTTGTTGCAGATGTGCGAAAACCATCCTGAAATGAGAGCGACAGCGGCACGAATTTGTCGTGATTATTTACACGGAGTGTGGAAGCAAGTGACACCGGAAAATATCGTACTTAAAAGAATTAGGTTAGTGATACTGTACCATCAATCGCGCGTATTAATACCGTAATATACACGCACGCGTTCAATTATTTGGCATTGACCAATTTGATTAAACCGTAATTCAGTTTAATCAAATCTTAACGATATCTATGCGCCCACCACCAAATCAATTTCATTCTTAATTGATGGAATTATTTTATTTTCTTTCCTATGATTTATTCGTTGCATGTTGCGGTACCCTCTCTCTTTCTCTCGCCACTGTTTTATTTATAGATTTTCATTGGTCAACGAGTGATTGCAGTAGTCGATAGAGCGTTTTGATAAATACACTTTTACGATATTGTTGTAACTTTTTTATTTCCTAAGGAGATGTTGAACTTAAAAAGTTTACTTTTCAATGACTGATAATTTCACTTTTTGATATACCATTTTAATATCGTCTACCATTTTTTATCAAAATATTTATCGTTGTATTCATTCAATTCGTTTAATTATACTCGATTAGCAAGCTTTTTCTACATTGTTTCAGCATAACGTGTACGATTTTTCTTCGGATTTTTACTCTCTTCGTTTAATCTACGATTAATCTAATAATTCGAAAAATCTACGTGTATGGCTGAATACAAAAAGAACGTGTAAAATATTGAATTAAGAATTTGCACGTTAATTACCTATAAGGATCGTTTATTGTTTATAACTTAACAATCGTATATTGAAATTATTAAAAGAAGTAGAAGAGCTAAACGATCTCCTTTTCTTTTGTACAAAATTACATAAAATAATGCCAATTTTCAAGTTTCAAAATCTGTTTTATCTTAGTGTACTTAAATAAATATGTACCATCAGTATTTTTTTTTTAATTATAAAGCTCTGTGACAAACAATACTCGATTTACGTAATTAAAATAGTTTTTCTTCCTTATTTAACTTCTCAATTCACTAGGTCGATAGCAATTAACATCTGAGTGTGGCATCCCCATAAGAGTGTTGCTCACAACTCCAGCGCCCCCTATTTGTCAGAGCTAGCTCAAAGGCAGCTTTAAAAATAGTAAAAATAATATAATTAAACAATGTTATTTGATGGATAATATGGAAAATGTACGATGTATTTGGTATAGAGATGAAAATACGGTTATTTTTGTAGAGGAAGAGTAGACGGTTATCCACCTCGGTCAAGATCAACTCATACCCTTCAATACTATGCTATCAAACTCTTATAAATAAATTTTTACATCGCATTATACGTGACAAACGTGAATTAATCCTTTGATTTAACTTTGATAAATAAAGTAAATCTAATTGAAAAAGGGCAGCTAGCGCGCTCAAGGCAGATGGCGCTGTTAGTTACTAGAATAACGTGAATATAGGTATATAACGAGTTAGCCAATAGTACATAGTTTAAAAATATTGCGAGTAAAATAAAGTAAAGGGAAAATAATAAAAAGGAAAACAACGTGTGTTTTTGATGATTTCAGCGGTGGTCTGAGCAATTGGTTATACAATGTGCAATTACCGGAGGGCGCAATGCCGATACGGGGAGAGCCGAGACAGGTGTTACTTCGACTTTACGGTCAAGTACACGGAGAGCGAGCTCTCGAAAGTCTAATCACCGAGTCAGTCATCTTCACCCTTCTTTCAGAAAGGCGGCTAGGTCCAAAATTACACGGTGTATTTCCAGGTGGAAGGATCGAGGAATACATCCCGGCGCGTCCACTGTTAACTAAGGAATTGGCGGATCCGCAGCTGAGCTCTCTGATAGGTGAAAAAATGGCCCAAATACACACGATGCAAGTACCGATAAGCAAAGAGCCAACGTGGCTCTGGGACACGATGAACAAATGGTTGGACACCGCGCAAGACATACTGGAGAACATCGAGGACATCGACACTAAGCATTTCGATAACGTCACTTTCATCAAGTCGATCGATCTCAGCCAAGAAGCATCGTGGCTCAAGTAACCTATCGTTTCTCCATATTCTTCTTCACTTTTGAACGATCGTCTCTTTCGAATGTACTTGACCTATTCACGTTCTAATCCGTAGATCTCTGATAAAGCAACACAAACACCCAGTCGTCTTCTGCCACAACGACATGCAGGAGGGTAATATATTATTACGTCAAAATTCTCAAAAGCCAGAGTTGGTCGTGATTGACTTTGAGTATTGTTCTTACAATTATCGTGGATTCGACGTCGCCAATCACTTCATGGAGTGGCAATACGACTACACCGCCACCAGTTACCCTTTCTTCAAGGAACGCTACTCTTGCGCTCCCACCAAAGAGCAAAAGGTAAGCCTCGCCTTTGGGGGGGAGGGATTTATTTAAAAGAAAGAAGGACCGCTGTCTAAAATATGGGTAAGAATTATATTCCAATTCATCATTATTTGTTTCTTTTTGTTAATTTGTTTCATTACCTTGAGACTACATCTTGTCCACGTGAACGTAATTTAGATCGAGTCATTATGTGTTTGTTCGTTTATTCTTTCTCTCGCATACGCCTTTACAGTTATATATCATTTTTTTTCGTTTTACCGATACGTTTTAACGGTTATTTATGCTTCTTCCAATTTTTTGCTATTTTTGGTTAAAAGAACAGCAGTTTATCTGTATTGTATAGACGAGCAATCGTGGTACGCGACCGTGGTAGTTATTCAATGTTCTTTTCTTCCGAACGTCGAGTACCACGTTTGCTTCGTTCGAGGGAGCACATTGCCCCTCTCGGAAATTCACGATTGACGTGACTACACAATGTTTTACGAACGATGGGGCAACGTGCACCTCGAATGGAATAAACAAAACCAAATATTAAGTTCACGCTAGAAACAATTGAGTAAGTATTCGCGCTACATTTTCACAAGTAGTGCTTACGCTGTCAATTGCCAATTATACTAGACACGATCAAGCATATAATAATTATATAACGTAAAGTTCTTGTCGCTATTAAAATCAAAGAGTTCGCGCAGAATATCGCGATTTAACATTGAATTCCAATACATTTGAACGTAGGGACTCATATCTGTAATCTAAGTGATATAGGATATGATTATGAAAAAAAAGAAAGAGTGAGAGCAGAGATAGGACACTTTGGCGTGTGTTGCGTGTGTATCTGTTAGTTTCACAGGACCACTAATGAGAGAGATTGAGAGAAAGAGGCATGGCTTATGACGTTGCCTGGGCAAAGACGTCACCCACAATTTGGGGGGCTGTCGCGTTCTCAGAGAGACACACACACACACACTGTGCGATTCTGAGGATGAGACACAGAAAGGCAGAGAGGCAGAGAGACAAAGAGAAAGAAAGAGGGAGGGAGAGAGAGAGGGACAGAGAGAAATACAGAGAGGGGTGATCGAAGATGTTCCAAGATCATCAGAAATGCCAACGACTCGTCCCAACCGACTCGAGATGGAATTCTGTGTCTCTCTTTGCCTATATCCAACCACGACGGAGAGCCACGACCGCCTCTACGCCTCTGCAGCATTTTAATAGAGTACCTCAACCATGCACTCTCAATAGTCGATTCTGTAACCTCCGTCAAACTAAAAGCAATCGATGATAAAACAATTATTATTTTACACGTACAATCACAACTCTTGTTCAAATTCCTAATTTCTCTTTTCTTTTCTTTTTTTTGAGTCCTGGCTGAAAGATTTTACATGTATGTTCCTATAGATTCAACTGATCGGTTCTCCTCAACTTTTTCATTCTATTTTACTTTTTTCATTCGACCACGGGATCATTGTAATTAACTTACTTCTTCTTTCAACATTTTTAATTAACTTTCAGCTCGACGAGTATTTAATTTATATTTTACCTTACGGTGGATTATTTTGGATCGTATTAAAAAAAGCAAAAACGCCATTCGCTAATTTGTAGAATAAATCTTACGTACTGTGTTGGTAAGTAAGAATTTCAAAGTACATTTGTCTTTGAATATTACTCGACATAAGTAACACTTTTGCTGATTAAAATATTATTATTAGGCGTTTATAACGTAATTACTAAATGATTAATCATTCGCACATAAAGATTCACCAAATGATTCGTCACAAAATATAAATTAAATTTTTTAAAATAATTTTTGTTGGGAGTTGCAAAATTTATGTTTTAATTAATAAATATGTTTGAAAATAAATTTAACCTTGTTGAGTAAATGATCCGAATAAATCATTATTCAGATTAACGATGATTAAAAAAAGTGGTTGAATCGATTGGAAAAAATAATCGATCGGATCATTCAAATAATTTAAAAATGTTGACACGAACGTTTATAGGATCTACATATATGAATTATTTTTCAAGCGAGGAACGCAAAGATTTAAATGAAATAAATATTGAGAAAAAGAAAACTAAAAGCTCTGGACTCTTTTGTCCAGGTAAGAGAATATTCATTAATAATGATCATATGCAATAAGTACCGATTGCTTAATTTACAACGATTCGTTACGTGTAAATATAAATACGCGTATAATGTCCTATAAGCGCGGATTAACGTCAAATACAATAATTAAAATAAAATATTGTGAGGAGGTTCTTTCTATTTGCATCGTAGTACTTAACGTACCTATATGGAACATTATTTCCCTTAAATAAATTGAATGACCTAGTGTTCCAAGTCGCTCATGCTTATTTTACTGTAACACACAGCATATTCTAAACATATATATATATATATTTGTTCAACCTCATTGTCTCGCTAATACATATATCTCGCGTATATATATCTAACATTTTTTACAATATTTTTATTAATTATTATTATTATAAAAAAAAGGAACGTATACCTAGTTAACATACAATAAAGACATTGTCGAGTAACAAACATTTTTTGCATTTCACAATAAATTACTGTATACTCGTCACGTTTTCCATTAATAATCTATCGGGTCATTCATATATATTCGCCCAACAATTGGAATATACAAACGTATAAAAAAATCTACGTTAAATGTCGGATTGATTATAAATCGTTAATGAAGCAACGAGTCTAATTTTGAAGTTAAATTTTTGATTAAACTTATATACATTTGATATTTGATATACATAAGTTAATTGAAATAATGTATTTTACATCAGTTTTGTACAGTTATATATTTGATTCGGTAACTTTTGATATGAGTAGCTTACGATATACATATATGTGTATACGTATATGTGTACGAGCATATATATGTATATACATACGAAATATCATCCTGTAGTTGTGTGATATCTGAATGTTGTTCTCTCTTGGTAGGTTAACTTCATCAGAAGTTACTTGAGGTGCATCGGGAAAGAAGGCCCGACCGAGGAGGAACGCATGCTAGCCGAAATTAGATTATTCTCCGTTGTCAGCGACTTGTTCTGGGGACTTTGGAGTATCGTCAATGCAAAACTCTCGCAAATTCCATTTGGATATTGGGTAAGTAATCCCGCGCATTACGACCATATACCTATACTTACCTACTTACTTTCTCAAGGGATCGCGGATATTTTACACCCGTTCAATTTCGTATTTACCATTTATTCTTCCTTTTTTTTGTTGTTGCAATCTTATTTCACAACCTTATTTATTTTACTTTAGTTTTCATTATTATTTAGATAGTTGGGAGAACCCGACCTATGTCTATTTACTACGAACCTGAACGTGTCGTTCTTTTTGATATTTTTGATCAAATACTTTCTACCTATTCATTGGGTTACCGATACTCTTTAAAATTAAAATATCGTTTTTTCTCGATAAAATTAACTGTTTAATAGCTTATCCCGTGGGTTACCGTGATTCCGTTATTGTGATTCACTCAACACTTAAATGTCTTTGGATGTTAACGGTTCGTTTATTTGTTCGACAGGATTACGCAACGGCGAGGCTAAGACATTATCAATACCTGAAAGAGAAGCTTTTGGTATCCGGGCCAACGTTTCCAGAAAACGGCACCAAGAGAAAGGTGACACAATTCGATTGAGGATCATCCGGATCATGTGGTTTATATGGCCGAAAAAAAACTATTCTCATTGAATTCTCGAGGGCTAGATAGAAAAGGAGATTAGTCTCAAGTCGACTGAGTCAACCGAGAGAGGGAGAGAGAGAGAGAGAGAAAGAGAGTGAAAGAGAGAGAGAGAGAGACAGCTAACCTTCCTATTGTACGATATTCTCATTCTCAACTCAGTGAGAACAGATAGTCTGCCGTTCGCGTATGACCGACGACGATTCGTCGACTGTGTTATTGAGATCCTCGAGATGAGGTGTACCGACTGCTGGTAAACGAAATGAAAAACAATATACGTTTGTGATATAGATTTTAAGTCGTTGACGATTTAACGCGCAGCCGATCGAACTCGGAGTTGTGTATGTATATCTATGACGAAAGGTTAATGCGTCGCTATTCGAAATGAATCGGTTTTACGATTGGACAACCTTGTGCATATATCAATATATGTATACGATCATGTCCTGTTGGGAAAGAGGAAATTTATTGTTTTTAAACGGTCGAACAACTGCAATTGGAGAGCTTTGTAGTACTTATTATCGGAGGTGCGCAATGTAACCTCGCTTCCTTAAATCTTACGCACTTGACAATATCTCAGGAAACAGTATGGACAATTTGATAGACCTTTTTTCAAGGTAATAACAAGGAGAGATGACTTAATTGTTATATCGTTATACTTAATTTCATTCGTCGAAATTATTATTTTTACGATTCCTTCTTACGACACGAATACGTTGTACTTAAACAAATGAAAAGAAAAATTAGTACTTTCGGACGAGCTGAACAAATTTAATGATCCTCAGCGCGGAGTATAACAAGGAATTTTCGGGATTTCGCTAAAGTATGTAAGAGATACATGGATCAAGTCTGATGTAGATTAAAAAAAAGAAAAAGCAGCAGCAGCAGCAGCAGGATCAAACGTGCAATACGACGCTTGTGTCGCGCTTATTTTATAAAACTGCGCGTCTTAAAATATTCTTGTAATATTTGTAATATAAAGAGACAAGTAAGAAAAAAAGTCATTTTTGTGATCACTGTGATCAATCGTATAATTATACAGGCACAACCAATCTAACATATGGAGTGCCTTAAAGTAAACACAAAAAACGAAATGGAAAACGCGCGTGCGAAGTGAACCAAGAAGAAAAAAAGTATTATAAACAAGTTCTATGTTCTAATCTTGGTATAAACAAAAAATTCACTTCGTGTTGTCTTTTATTTGAAATATGTTCAGTATTTTAGTTATTCTCTCGAGGTATCGTAGGCTCTTCTCTTATGATGTGTATAAAAAATGAAACGAAGTTATCTTCTATGTGTATGTATGTATCATATATATATATATGTATATGTGTATGTATATGTATATATGTGTATATGTATATATGTACATGTACTTAATGTAGATTTAATAATTTACACAATGCTTAGGCGTTCGTGATGTCGCGAGGCTCTAATTTATATATAAGTCGCGCTTGCAATGCAAGCTAAGATACGTATGTGTATGCGTGCATCTCGTTTCTTTTTCGTAAAGTTTTCCTTTTTCTTATTTTCCTTTCTTTTTTATCAACTTAAGAGTCAATTTGTAAGATTTTTAAAGTTTTTGCTATCGCATACGTACGTTACCATTGAAAACATATATGTGTGCATATATTCATGTATGGATATATGTGTATATATGTATGTATACATAATTATGATTTTCTTTTACTTTAATATATGTCATATTACCTTGATCATGTTTCGTTCGTACGTTACGTGTGCGATATTTGTATTGTCATCTTAATTATTCATTTTAAATGGTTTTACAATAAAAATGGGAAAAAAAATAATAAAATTTATTATATTAATATTATTTGTTACGATTTTCTTATTTTCCTTTTTTCTTTCCTCGACAAAATTTCCTGATTAGCTTTTTAAGGCCAAAAATGTATTTTCTTTTGTACAAGTAATATTAGAATTGATGGATGAGGGCGGTTGATGTTAACTAAATATATAAATAATTAATAACAATTAAATTTAAATAAAGATAAGTTTTGAAAATATATTTATTTGTAACGGATAAGGAGAGGACGTGGCCTTTACACGAATTCATTTGGAACAGTCATGGAATATGATTCTTTGGTCCGAATAAGACTCGTGTTTTGTGAGTATGTCCAATGAACCCTACAAAGAGAGAAGAGTTTCAGTAAATTTTACCTAATTTACTATAAAACTAAAATTTTACTAATGCGGTAACAGACTACCGAAACCCAAAAAATGAGTGAACTTTTTTTCAATTTTTACTATCAATTTTTAATGAAGTCTACTATTTACTAAAAGTTCAGTCATTTTTCGCGTTTTGGTAGATTTACCATATTGGTGGAATTTTAGTTTTATTATTGAAAAAGGACTATACCAATTTAAATAACTGCATCAAGAGCTATTACTTGGATATTGGTTTGTATGAAGAGTTTAAAAAGTTTCAAAGTTATGTTTTTTTGATAACAGTTACAAATTTACTATAATTTTTATAAACGATTATATTGATGTTTTATTTTATTCCCCTGACAATCGTTTGATCAAACGTATCTTTTGAAGAGATTAAAGTATATAATAGATACCAAAGTTCGAATAATGCAAAGATGCCTACTTTCTTTCATTTTAATTGGCATCAAGCTAGTGATCTCCTACATTTTTTAAACTAGTCGAATATCTTTACGTGGGATAAAACTTTGAAACGCGGCTTTTCTTTTTTAGACTCAAATAAATTTATTTCTCATAGGCTATATCCTCTCCTAGTAAGTCACATCTGTATAAGTTAATTTAAAAATCCTGATTTGCTATCTCAATATCCCTTAACTATCTTTCTTAACAGTCGTTTGTTAAAATTTTTTATCAAAAATCATTAAAAAATTATATAAAATTATACAGTATTGTATAATAAAAAACCACTGACAATAAAATGTCACGTAGTTATATGTAATATATTACTCGAATATAGTATTTAATTATTTAAAACAAAATGTTATAACAGTTCGAAAAATATTATTCCTTTCTGATTGAAACTTATATATAGCTATAGTAATTGGCATTATTAATTCTAAATTTAATTAAAAAAAATTTCGACTACTATAAATTTATTATAATTAATACATAGTAAT
Organism: Theocolax elegans; assembly: GCA_026168455.1. NCBI lineage: Eukaryota > Metazoa > Arthropoda > Insecta > Hymenoptera > Cerocephalidae > Theocolax > Theocolax elegans. The sequence goes on along the minus strand of CM047428.1, from coordinate 87,045,396 downwards.
TTTATCCTTTAAAACATAGTAAATTGCTTTTCTCATAATTTTAAGGAAATTATGCTGTAAAATATCATTTGATTAAACTGCTCCGATATTTATTTTCACGCCCATGGAAAAAAACAGATCAAAATGACCAAATGTAATACAACAATTATTAAAATAGAAAAATGAAGGTAATTTCGTCAATTTTCAATTAATATTATTCATAATCTTCTGTTTCTAATATTCCAAGAATTTTTTCTAATAAGAAAATGGTGTACATTCAAATTGAATTTTTCATCAACAGGCATGAAAGTTTAACATGGCATCAATTCAAAATATAATATATTATCTTTATTTGCTTTTCATTCGATTTTCTAAAAACATTTTCTTTCAAAAAAATGGTTAGTTCCACATTTATTTCTTTATAAATAAAATTTTAATAAAAATTACATGTTAGATTATGATTTTTGTCTCCAAAACAAATTCATGAAAAATTTTGAAATTTTTACAGCATAATGCTATTATTATCTTCTATTTCCACGATTTTTTCAACATATTTGATGAATTATTTTCAGAGATATGAGCAATCAAACATTTTGTACAAATATATATATATATGCCATGTTTAATAATTTACGTAATAATAGATATTTTGAGCTGAAAAATAATAGGGATAGACTATTCTTTCCCAAAGTTTCAAGCGGATTAAATATTTTTTATTTCCGAAAACGTTCGAAATAACAACACCAATTTTTTTACATTTGTATTTTTCAAATTAAAACTAATCGATATAGTTACTTGAAATGTTTAAAGTATAGAACCATTACAAGGTTTAAATTTTTTCAGTACATTTGACTAATTAATTTCCAAACTAAAATATTTAAAAAAAATCATTTTTTTTTTGATAAAAAAAACTAATAGAGATAAATTAATTAATATTTTTATCGGTCTTACAGTCAATTATATGGGCAATCAGTTTGCCCCTACTTATAATCACCCCCGAAGAATCTATAAAAATAAAAATAAAAAATATAAAATATAAAAAATAAAAACACTAACTAAACATAAAAACAAATTATTAATAAAGCAATCTGACTGCCCCCCTGCACCAAAAATCTACTAACCCCAAATATGATGTCCGACGTTTCGAGCTCGCTGCTGCTCCTCATCAGGGACTGAAGTTTTATTAAACTAATAGAGATAATTTGTGAATCCAAAATCGAGCAGATAGATTTTTATATTCTCTATAAATTATACATTTATTATTGCTCTATAATTATTATTACAGATAAAAAAATTAATAATATTATAAAAAATTTTGATATATTAATTTTTCAGAAATCAAAAATTGTTTTTAAGACACAAACTATTTGAGGGATAAGTAACCACAGTCTTTTTCGTAATTCGGAAAATAAAAAGCAAACTACACGCGCAAGCTTTATATAGCGATATTAATCGAGTAGTTTCGAAAATACGGTGGTATACGTACACACACACACACACATACACACACACACATTCATACAGATATTTATAACAACAAAAAACATAGTTGTAACATGTTTTAGCAAGTTGAAAACTGTACTATTACAAAGTTTCCTCTATACGAGGAAGCAATTAGTATAAATATGCTTTTACATTAGACGATCGATTCATTATATTTGATCATTGTTTTGATGATTAAGTTCATCGGTTCCATATGGACATCAAATCTATATTTGAATGGTTAATGTAACAAATGGGTTTTGGCATTTTGTTGAAGCCTTTATTTTCAGACTATTTTAGTAATTTAAGGTGGTTCTTACCTTATATATAGACGTTTTTAAAAGTAAATAAATTTGTATTGCGATGACGCTGATATCGGTACCATATAAAAATTTCATGACAAAGTACTGGAATCTTTTTTATTTGTTAACCAAATTAAACGTATTTGTGCGCATTTTCTTCCTTAATTCATTTCATGGGGAGCTTACCGATACGACCTGGGTAATTGGAACTACAAAAATTATTTACAAAAATTTCTATTGAAATTATTTTAGTACACAATTGTACGTTACGCATTATCAATAGTTCCAATTACTCAGGTCGTATCCTTAACTCCCCATGATATTTATTAAGGAAGAAAATGAGCCCAAATGCGTTCGATTTGGTTAAGAAACAAAAAAGTTTCTAGTACTTTATCATGAAATTTTAATACGTTAGTGATATCAGGGCAACCGTGATTACTCCTTCAAAAATTCATAATTTTTCCAGTTGTATCTCTATTTGATATATAATATTCATAAAACTAAAAGTAAAAATTACTTTTAAAAATGTCTATATATGTAAGGCAAGAACCATCTTAAATAGTATCTAAATTTTTTTTCAATTTTTTGCTTCACACTTGAATTTATTATAAAATTTATAATTAATGTATATAAAAAACAGATAATATAAACATACTCTCTAAATTCCTTGGAGTGAGAGCCACCGATTCGCGTGAAAACTGAATTACTCTTAGGCGCGAGTCATTTTTAACTCGAAGAAATATAGAGAGTATATATTATAGGTATATTACAAAATTTGAGTTTAAATTGTTTGATACGTACACTGAGAGAATTTTTGGACACCGGCATTACAGTTTTCGTCTACTCGTTTTGGGCAGCAGCCATCCAAAAATTGTGCGGCAGTTGTTCTAGAACAGCGCTGTTGTCGCCTGAAATGCGCGGTATACTCTATTTCTGCCGTTCTTTTTATGTTTTTGGATAGCCAAGATCGAAAAAGTAGGAGAGTTGTTGCACAAAAGTTATGTATGACAACCTAATTGAACAAAAGCAAAATAACCCCAAAAATTCTCTCAGTGTAGTACTATGAAAATATATAAAACTAGAAAAAATATAATGTTTCTTGATACTTTCCTTAAAGAGAAACGTTAATAACAACTGTATTACATTATTCTAAAATTAAATATTTAAATGAAAATCCTACAATAAAGTAAATAGACATAGTATTGAGAATAAGGAAAGTGATCAACAATAACATACAGAATTTTTGTTGGAATTATTATAATATTAAGTTAATTGGAATATTTAATTAGTTTCAAATAGTTTTACGTTAAATAACACATCGTACATTTCTAAAGTCGGTTCTACCCACGATCGCCCTTGTATATTATATATAATAATGGTTGGTACAAATTAAATTTCAATAATAGATTCGCGTACCGTGAAGAATTATAAACTAAATGTAACGCGTAGAAAAAAAGAATAAACTTAATGAAAAAAAAAGAAAAATAATTATATGCGTTTTACGAGCCACCACGTCGGCGAGTAAAGTATGTATGTTTAAAAAAGTGATAGTAAAATCAATTGATTTGTAACTTCAATATTGCAAATGGAATAAAGACCGCGTGTACTTAGATACGTTCGATTACTCGTGCACGTCGATCCAAAACGCTGATACCAAAAGAAAAAACATAACAAAATAAAAAAAGTAAGAAATCTGACACCTATAGAGATCGCAAGTGTGTGTATATATAAATAAAAAATCCGCACCGCCACCCTCCGGTTGAATATTTTACATATTCAGTCGATTTTATTTTATTCCCCTCTCTCTCTCTCTCTCTTTCCGAGTTTGTTTTGCTCTTTTGCCTCTCTCGCTCACCGAGTCTTTTGCGCGTTGCAAGGGAGAGCGAGAGCGAGAGAGGGAAGGAGACGGAGGGAGGGAGGGGGAGAACCGCCCCCGCGCGAACAATAACAACGGTGGGGTTGCGCGCACAGGATTTCTCTATGTACAGCGAGAGGATCGCATGCGCACCTTGGATGTTGTATAGCCTCTGTAACTTGGTGAAGCGTGGAGCGTGAACTTTCAGTCATACTTGATACGTCGTGGCATCGACACCAACGACGCCTCGATTTCGATATATACTTATATACGGCACGGCTATTCGCGATTTAATATTTTATATTTTTTACCGTTTTGTTTTTTCCATGACGCTCTTCATTCCAATACAACACAGAGACCCGCGCATCCATGTACTTACATTTGCAAATAAACAAACTTACCTAAACGATAATCGTGTCGTTCTTCAAATAGGATAAGAAAAATATTTTAATTCGATTAGATATTCCAATCCACCGCGTACATAATATCTATTACATACGTATCGTAGAGCGCCGAGACGTCGCGGCAATATAATATAATGGACCGAATAAAAAATATATTTTTTTCGTAACACCGGAGGCACGTGCACCACGAGTTAACTCGCGCTCTATATAACACCAGCGGACGCGTATACTGCACCTACCCACACACACGCACGCACACACACACACACACACCATGCCGCGAAAATACACCAAGACAAGATCGATCGCTTGTTTCGATTGCCATTCTCCTATTTCCACGATTCACCTTTAATCCCACGAGGTAAGTTCAACTCTCTTTCAAAATATTTTCAAACGAGTGTTAAACGAAAATAATATTGATTGATAAAAAAAATAGCGATGATAATAAAGCGTATAAGCCGATAATAAACATACATATAGATGTATGTGTGTGTGCATGTGTGCGTGCGTGTGTGTATGTACGAGGGATGTACGAAATATCCTGGTTGTAAATTTTTATTTAATCCTCTCGTATATGTATGGGCGTTTTATAAATTAACATTTATTATATATTTATATATATTTTACGAGCTCACGGACTGATTTCCCGATAACTTGTGTGCATACGTAAATACGGTGAATTTTTTTTCACGTTATATTTGTATATACATACATAAATATATCGACTCGTAATAAATATTACACGTTTTACGAGGAAAATAATATTTTACTTTCATAATTATACGCGTTGAACAAAAAGATAAAAAAAAAGTGGGATACTCTTTATTAAACGCATCGAGTGCATAATATTGAGTAATAAATTCGTTATTCTTGTCAATGGAATCTAATTAACCTAAGTAATGTATCAATGCTAAAAGCACTTGGTTTAATATATATATATATATATGTAATTAGTCTTTATTATACGGGTAATCGAATTAAATCTAAGTAAAGTTAGAGAACACTCGTGCATGAAAGGGAAATGCTTTTTTTTCCTCCTTTCTTACTTGCTTTATACATTACGACGAAAATTGAGTCGCGTGATCGAAAAGGAAACAAAGAAAAAGAGAAACTAAATTTAGTCGATTGATCAGGAGCGCGTGTTTTATTTCGGCCAGGGGGCCGAGGGCCGAGGGCCGGGGCAAATTTCCTTAGAACGTTTTCGACGAAACAACCCGATGCGAATGAAAAACCAGTAAGTTATATAGTTCCGCGGATTAGTGCAGGTCGGTGCAGTATCGTGATTACCAGATATGAAATATACCGCACTTAGCCTTTTTTTCTATTTCCGGATACTGCAAGTATATCCGATTTAGTGGTTAAACTTCAATTTTCTTTCGCACGAAAAAAAGGGGAGAAAGACGATTTATTAATTTTACTTTTAGGACTGAATGTCCCTGGTATAAACGGAAAGATAGACTCGAAACTTGGATAGATTTTCTGATGATTATGAATGTAACTAAAGTCGCTCGGACTTGTTTTTTTAAATAATTTATCTATTTTCGAATTTTTTAAATATTTTATAGATACCCATGTGTAGTGAAATATATTTTGTATTAAGTATTACTTTGTAGTACTGTAAGTTTATCTATTAAATAATAATAATAATAATTTATAAATAATTATTTAAATATACATATCATTTTCTAACGAAATTATAATTAAAATTACACTATAAAAATTGTGATACTCCGAAGACAACCTCACAGTACTGTACAAAGTATAGTAATTTATTATTACGACATATTTTTCTGACAATGAGTGAATCCAATAATAAGTATTGTCTCGCTGACGGGTGCCAAAGTCAATCGCATTGAACGAATAATTCAAATATCTATAACTTATAAAATATGGTAATATTTGAAAAAGTAGAAGACGCGTCTTTTTTACTTGCAATTGACCTCTGCGCCAAATTTGAGCCTAAAATACAATTACGTTTTTGAGAACTATCCTTTACCAAAAATATAAAGTGAGTATAACGTATTCAACGCTTCTTCGTGAAGGATATAGTTCTCAAAAACCCAAATTGTCTTTGAATCTCAAATTTTGCAGTGTAGTGCAATCGTTTGTAAAAAGAAAGGTGCGACTCCTACTACTTTTTTCAACTATTATCATATTTTATAAATATAAAAATTCAATTCCTTATGCAGTTCGGATTGATAAGAAATTGGGAGGAATGCCGCATTATCGCAAACATAATTTTTCGTTTTCTTCGCTAAGTACATAAAATTTCCAAATTTTAACGAGGTACCAACAATTTATGTGTATCACATAAAATGTAGATATGTAAATAAATGAGATTATACATAATTGACTGCATAAAACGAAAAATCGATGTCGGCATTTAGGTATATATTTACGTTGAGTTATAAGATTTTTTAAATTTATAATTTTATAATTTTTTTTGTAATCATTTTTTATTGTTAACAATGCCAATAAATAGTGCACTTAAGTATAATTTCAAGTATTATATCTAGGCTTTTTTTTAAAATTGGTAGAAAATGTTTCATTGTGAGCTATGAAATAGCTACTTTTATATACAACATACACACTCAGTAAATTTATTTTATAAACCGCGCATCTTCAATTTTATGTACAAAATTATTCTTAAAATGTTTGGCCGCCGTTATATAGGTATATCTGACAGGTTTTAATTTTTATCTATAATTAAAAAAGTTGTTGGGATTCTTTGTTAATCTGTCAAATTTTAATGGATATTCGTTAAGTAGTAACGAGGAATAGTATGGATTATACCGTAATTGATACGTATCTAATAAGACCTTTGACTTATATTACACGATTTTAAAATTTGAGATATTTCTCGTAATACTATATACAATTAGAATCTAATGCCAAAAATCTCGGAATACATATGTTTTAAATTACCGATTACTAATTAAAAACTATGAAACCCTAACTTCGATGCCCAGTCAATATTTATTAAACTAAACGATAAATAGTTGATTCAAAATTTTAATAAACTCTACTAAAGTGTTAAGGTAGATTAAACCGAAATAATATTTAGTTAACCTCTTCATTTATCGCACTTTAGTAAATGTAACTCGAGTGTTGAGTAATTTTTACTCAACTGATTTTTTCCCCGTGTAGTTGCTGCAGTAAACTGTTAAACAAGTTTCGAAAGCGCTTAAACTAGCAAATAAACCAAAGATGCAAATTGCTGAGAGGTATATACATATATATGCTTACCCGACAAGTTTGTCATAAATCTTTTGCTAAACTTTTTTAACGAACACAGAAATGTGTACTGCAGGTAAATGTGCATATATGAACTTGGTACGAATGAAACTATGTATTAATGTTTTATAACATTAGAAATAAATATATTTTAGGTTATAACTAGCCAAGAAAGGATCGTTTTCTTTAAAGTAAGATAATTATATCTTGACGAACGGGTATAAAAATATCGAGGATGATAAAAGTAAAATATTTGATTTGATAGTATCCAACCGACACGCACAATACGGGAGCGTTGAAAAATGATCGATAATTTGAATATCTCCGCGGTAAAAAGTGTAAAGCGCGTTAGATTGAATTTAAATTATAATTATACACCCGCGATATATGTATTTAAAGAGGGTTATCCGTTATGCCCGTGTGTACATAATACAAATTTTATGAAAATCCATGATAATAATTTTCCTAGTTTGTGCACGCTCGTATGCATCAAATATAAATAATTAATGTAATAACGAAGAGAGGCATTAAAATTAATTTTGTTATACGCATTCGTTACTCGTTATTATCTATAGGTGCGCGTGTGTATAACATATAGACGTATAAAGTTTCTCTTTGACGTAATAAACCAACAATATATAAATTGAAAATGCACTCGAGTAAACGATCGTATATACTTTTTTTGTCTACCCTCTTGTGCTTCCTTATACGAGGTTCACGTCACTCGACGGTGAGTCGGTGACTGAGTTTTCGTATGCATCTCTTGCCTATTTTTTTATGCTCGAGAAGATCTGCAAACCTACCGGATGAAACGTCGTAAGAAAACTATACCTACGTACAAAAGGATCTTTTTTTTCTTCTTTCTTCGTTGAGGGTATCCTTCAGAATTTTAACCAGGTTACATAAGTTTATGTTCTTTTATAATAGAAAGGTAATGTGGATTTAATGTTTCGATTAATATACGCGTTGTTTACTGCTGAGTTATGTACCGTATCTACGCATATGGAAAGAGAGTATAAAGTAACCGTAGATGTTTTTTTCTAAAATTCGATTATCCGTTTAATTACATACATAGGCACAGAGGAAAAATATTTTGTACTTTCGGTAAGTGTATAGAGAATGTGCTATAACTATTATGCTATCGTGACATTGTCACAATTTTCATAGTTAACCTGATTACTATCCTGTATTCGGCGTTTAGTATTAATTTAAGGAAAATAGTCACTGTAACCCAATTAGAAATGGTATTCCATTTAATAATTAATCTAGACTAACCGATCTTTTAATCCAATATTGGCGAAATATGGATAAAAAAACGATTGCATACGTAAACGGAGATTAATTTTGGATCTATAATTCTGGCTAATATATTAAAGTTCCACTTCAAACGGTTAAAGTATATAGTAATATGATGAAATCGCGTAATACTGGAAATATGATACAAATAAGTTTATACTGCTCGCGGAAAGCTGGAAACAGTATTTGAAAGTTTGGAGGTTACGCTCATTGAATGCTATAAGGAAATGGGCCAAAAAACGTTTCACAACAAACCATCCTCTATTTAGTTCAGATATTACTATTTGTACTAGGAAACCAACAAATATCCTACAGCCAAATAATCTGTTTAAATATAAGATGAAACATTGTTAAAAGAATGGAAAAAATATGTATAATTTCACGCCTGATGGTAATAACCATATGCATAACGTTAAAACGTTACAGTACAATAGAAATAATTAAAAAGTAAAAAGTTAAAAAAAAATTTTAATTTACCCTGGTAAAAAATTAATTATAACCTTTACACTTTTAATTTTCAGTAGCTAATACAATTAATTAACTTATTTTATATTTTATTTGTTCAGTTTATTTTAATATAATTACTTGTCCAAATTCGGTTGAAAATGTCTAACGAGAAATACTAATAAATATACGTAAATAAATACGTATATTTTCAAATCTTTTACTTCCAATATTAAAAATTATTTATTTATTATATATATATATATATATATATATATATATATATACAAGCAATGATAAATAATTTGTTGTTTGATAATATTTTATTGGCATAAAATCGAATAAAATATATAAGTGAAATCAAGAAATAGCCGATATTAGGAAAATTTTAGAAGTTTATGTATATATACATATATAAATACATGTGAAAATGTGTCTCACTATAAATTAATAATAATCCTAACTAATTATTGTTATTTACATAGTAGAATTAATAAATCCGTAATTGATGACCGAAAAAATCTTAAACAAATCTCAGTATCCTTAATTTCTACTAAAGTTTATTTGAATTCTAGAAAAACAGCAAATATAATGACTATTTTTGTAGAACAGTTGAACAGATGAGCATACAGTATACATTACGAATATTTCTTCGAAAACAGGGATTTGTATAGTAATAGGTAAAGTGTGTAATCTTACGATTATTGAATAACGTATAGTAATTTTGAGTGCAATTTATTTCTCCATGTACCAAGACTATAGATTTTTATAGTGTCAATAGGTAAAGTTTCCGTAGTACTGGTATATAAATAAAAAAAAGGTAGTTAACGATGATGCAACTATTTGTAGACTTATCGTGTCCGTAAGAAAATTTTAACATAGGGAAGTCTGATGAGCACCCTAAAATTATACCTAAAGCAAGAGCGTAGATCTACGATTGTACACCTAAGTATAGAGTGGTGATACTTCCAACTATCACTCTTGATAACCACGCAATTGAAAATTCCGATTTTCCAAATGTCCACGTACGAGGGGTCTCGCGAAACGAGACTTGTGTGTACCTATAGAAATACATCGGCAGGGTTTTCAATAAAAATTAGCATTATCGTTTAACACACGTGATTTTGAAATAAGAGGAGAAAGTTGTATCCTAATTAAAAGTGAATATAAAGGTTGCGATATATACTGCAACAACAGAGGAGCAAACGGCTATTCAAACGTACAGATAATTTCCGTGCAAATACATATCCGCGGTGTGTGCTCGTCTGCACGTGTCCATTCGTCCGCGAATACGCGCTTCTCTGGATATTTGCAAATCTTAATGCAATCAATGACGCGTGATATAAATATATATACGTATATATAATGTACGTGTGTGCGTGGTGGGTGAGGGTTGGAAATGGGCGAAATGTTCATTATACGTGTGTGCGCATGGTATATATCTACCTTCCCACTGACAGTCAATGCCCTTTGTAATGCGGAATATCAGATTCATGCAATTATCCGACGATTTTAACGCGTTTCAACGTCCACGATTTACGTATTGTTATTGAACGTCGATTAAAATACATATCTCTGTTATCGACGGAAAATCTATTGTTGTATATACACACACATATATATATATATACATACCCTATGTGCGTGTTTACGTGTGCGCGTGTTCAACAATTCTCGTGGGTACGTTATACGTATACACGCCAAAAAGATACGCTGCGGTACCGTCGGTGTGGAGGATACATTTTCGTGAGAAAGAGAGAGTCGACGCAATATTTATAAATCGAGTCATTTAGAGAACGTTGTTCGTTGTCACTTCAGAATCGAATTCATTTTCAATTATTTCATACGTTGTTTAGGTGCATATTGCGCGTTCTTCTATTTTTTCTTTTTAATGATCTGCAGGATCGATCGATGGCTCGTCGATCATATTCGAGAAAACGATCCGTGATAACTCTGTTTTATAAATTTTCGGTGCATCAGTCATCTATATCATTGAAAAAAAGGTTACGACGAATTGACAATGATCCTATAGTAAGTGATGTTTCCAATCAAATTCCGGATATTGTCGATGATCTAAACAAATGATTCGTGCATCCAGAAATTTTTTTAACGAAATGTGGGTAGTATAGAAAACATGTATTATGGACATTTTCGTGATTTTTTTATTTATTTATAAATATTACGACTTTACTTGACTCTCTATGTTGATCCGCTGATGTCTCACAGATTTACCAGTAGATTACCGCACGGTATTATCACGTATATTCTAATATTTACGTATCCTCCTTGAATAATTGGCTGAATAAACCATTTATACTATTGTCACCATCCAAAAGTAATTTTTGGAATGTCGAAGATCCCAAGCAATGATCCGTCGGAACACTTTTGGATCAACGATTGATGGGGAACAGTGATCCGGCGGGTTACTTTTTAGATTATCGATCTTTTCAAAATATCGTCCTTTATATGCGATGAACTGATATCCGGCGGATCACTTACGTTGGATTAATTTAAGATATCGTTATAATTAACACTAGGGTGTACAATATTCGATTTTCGAATACAACGTGTATTCGTGGATGTAATTACTTTAAGTTAAATCGGTTATCGAAAATTCCGATCCAAATAATTATATTGATTTTTCGAAAATTTCGAGTTCTCGTACGTAATGGAAAAATAAAAAAAATATGTTAATACAAATCAAAACACGTTAACAATAAAATTGATTGTTAAAATTTCTCAAGAAAATTAATAAGTCGTTTCGCAAATCAAAAAGTTTCCAAAAAAAAGATGCGTATAGCCTTAATCTATATATACGTATATTCAAAGCGAAACACAGTTATCAACTACAAATTAATCGTTAACTCGTAATAAACAATATTCGTATACGATCCGATATAAATAGCGACGGATCTTCGAGTATACTAAAACGAAACGATCGCGCATTTTATGATAAAAAAAAGAAGAAGATTTTTATACTTCTACGGATACTACACGAAATACGCGGTACACCCGGGTGAAAAAATTTTATGGGACGTGCCATTGGAAAATAGTTAGTTGTCAAATCTTATCGAAATCGTTGCAAACGAGCAGAATTTATATTTTCGCGAGGTTTTTACCATCAAAATTGTATAAATTTTAATAAGAAATGTTCTTAAAATTTGTTGTAAGAAATAATAAAAAGTAAATTAAATTTTGAACAGTCGCTTTTTTACTTCAACTCTACTAACTGTGGTTTATTATATTTTTTACATCAAAACAAAATTCAGACAGTATGAATTTTGAAGAATTTGCCTTGGTTTTTTTTACATTTAACTTGAAATTAACACGTATATACAATCCAACTCCTGAAATATGAGAATTGACACAATAATGTGTAAATGTACGAGTTATGCACACTGTATAAAAGTTTAGAATATCGAGTATTAATTCGAAAAGTGTATGTATAATAAATTTTACACTTTTGAGAAAAAATAAATGATAAAAATAATCTGCTCTTAAATTCAAAGTGAATGTTTATATAATCTCAAAAGCTTAAACGATTGTATCGAGAAATACGTAAAATATGTATATGGAAGATATTCTTAACCTCAAAAAATTATACATATAATAAACACAATATCGAATGTAATTGTTTAAATAATAACGTGAATTTGTTAATCTTATAAAATAATATGTTGAACTTTTGAAACGTATAATATTCAGGTATTTTCTTTTAAAGTGTAAATTTGCCAGACTGCACTTTCCAGCGTCAATTTGTAGTTAAAAATGGTATAAATGTTTTCCAATGAATGTGGAACGTAATTATAAAATCCCTTACACCCGTACCATCTATATATGTATATATGTATTTACGCACGGAAATTTATAACGAAAGAGAGTAATAGATTTAATTACGAAAAATTTCGCGAAATATACGTATATGCGCATATATAGATATATATGTGTGAATATCGAGGAAATTACGTTTGAATTCCAATTAACCATTATGCGCATTTGATGGTTAATGAATTTAATTGGTGTACCTACTGAAAGGGCAATATATATAGAGCCAAGGAGAAAGAGGAATATGGAATTAAAGTAATAACGATTAAATCTCTATATATAATAATTTATACCATAAATAAGTTCGTTACGATCTTCCATTCTCTTAATTTTTTTCCTTTCTTTTTTTTAATCCATTTGTTCGTTTCTCTCTCTCTCTCTCTCTCTCTCTCTCTCTCGGTCTCTTTAGAGAAAAAGAGAAAGGTTATATTACCAGAGGAAACGTTTTATCCGTGTAGAGGAAGAAGATCGAGTGCGGGAGAGAGGTGCACTGGAACCGGCTGATAACGTCGGTAAGCCACGACAATTAACTCACCGTACTTTAATTAAGGAACCTAGCTGCTTATTTGCTCCTTCACTCACGGAAAAATAGTAAGAAAGAGACTCAAAGAGATAAAAAGGGAAATACTTGGGGTATTTTATTACGCCTCGTTCTACCCGTCTCCCCTATATATAACATGGAAATTTTTCCGCAGTCTTATATATATACGGATTTTTTTTATCAAAATTATTCAGCCAATTTTTTTTTTTCGTCGAGATCGGAAAAAAAGAGTCGAAAGACCGAACAAAGTTGATGTGTGTGGGTGTGAGACGGGAGCTCGAGTATGTGTGTGATTGTATATACATATATAGACGGCCAATGCCGAGAGAGAAAAGCTTTTAACGCGCGATGCAAAGCTGAGTGAGTGCAAAGTGTGGTAATGTACACGGGACTGGAAAATTATTCGACGCATTATGCGAATCGCTCGGGGTATATACAGTTATATATTAATATATACATATACATACGTCTCATCGAACGTAAAAACTTTCCCTTTTTCCCTTTCGCTCGATTGCATCGGGATTCGCTTCACGGCGAGTTGTCTCGTAATTATCCAAATCTTAAGTCGAGAGATGTCGATCGACAATTTTCTTTTCTCTTTACATTTTGAAAAGCTGCGAATTTAAGAACCTTTCATTTCCGAGATTAAGCGAGCGCGCTTGGGTTGAACTTTTGAAGATTTACTCTGTATCGTGTATTTGATAATATATATTTTAGAGAATTTACGCAGTACATTTTTATTTGTTTAAACAAATTCTTACATTTGTAACAGTTCCTTAGAATATACCAATGTTCGTGATATATACACAGTATAAAAGAATGTGAAAAATGTATCTAAAAAAATGCGTTTTAAACAAAACATATATAACTAATAAATAAACTAAACGATAAATCATGTATTATTTATTTGAATTCATGAAAAATAATTAAATAAAAAGTACCTCTATTTTTTAATCGTTTTACCTATGACTTTACTATACTAAAAATTGTATACAAAATATATTTTTATACATAAAATGTACGCTAGAGCAGTACTTATAAGTTTATTGTATGATTTCGAGATTAAGGGATGAAAACTTTATTTATCGATTCTCAGCCCTTATTTGCGGATGTTCAATTTTTTAAAAAATATATTTTTAATGCTTTGCATGTTGCACCAATTTATTAAATATACTAAAATTTTAACACTTTTCTTCGGTAAGATTTAAAATATTACGAGAAAAATAATATAATTGTAGTTATTAATAAAGAATTGTTAATTTTCTTTTTAGTTTGAAGTTAATGTAATGTTGAATTAAAATTAAACAAATATTAATCCTGTCGAAATTTCAGTAGATTAGACGAGTTGCTTTAGAAAATCAAGTTACGAAAAATTAAAATATTGTTAGGCAAAATTTTTCAGACAAAAACTATAAGTACAGTAACTAGTCTAGGCAATTTTTCTCGTAGAAATTTATCTATTTTTAATAAAGATAGAAACAATTGTATAATAATGAACATTATAATTACGCAATTTTTACTATTTTGTGAATTTTAGATAAATTTTACTGTATCCCTGGTGGAATCAACAAAAATTTTGTAGCCATTTACTGAGTAGCGTTCTCATGTCAATCTATAAACTAACTAGGATGCTTGGCCAGGTCGTGTACAAGAATGAAACGCTTTTTCGAACCTTTCCTGCCCATTTCATAGTTTTCATTCCAATTTATAAACCTTTTCTGACCATCAAAAATGCTTTTGGAATTTTAAGTAGACTAAGAAAAATTGGCCATTTTAGCTAGGTATAATAGCCATGAACAAGCTCCTAAAAATTATTTGGCTCAATTTGAGAGAAAAATGATAAACATTAAAATATCTTTAAAAGTACTATTTATATAGCGTAAACAATTGTCTGTATCTATTACAATTGGTAAAACCGATCAAATTTCACAACACGCTTTAAGTTTTGTTTACAGGATTACCCGAAAAGTTGTTTCATATTTGATGAAGGTTATGTCCATCTAAGAAATGGTCAAGATAGGTGTGAAAAAGCGTTTCATTTTGAGATAGAACCTGACCAGTTTCACTGGCCATTTCTTAGTTTTAAGCCCATTTTTCATATTTAAAATTCTACTAGGGTATGTACCCATATTTGAGCAGAGAAAGCCATCTAGCGAAAAAAGTTTTAAAAAGTCCTTATACAAAGGAGATAGTCAGAAGAAAATGTCGATGTTCCAGGCAACACCATTAAAAAGCAATCTGGAATAAAATCGGGAAAAACAAGACTTAAATGCCATCCAAGTATCTTTGAAATATGATACAAAAGTTTGACCGCTAGATGACTTAAAGTACATCTCGCGAGTGCCTTCGAGCTCTTCGCGTTCAACGTAGTACCGTATATATATATATAATACCCGAGAGTTTTATTTTAACGACAAAATTTAAAAGTTTTAAAAAAAATCTGTCGCGAGTTAAACCATTTTATTTCCATTATTATTCCATTACACAATTACTTGAAATAAAAATTTTTTAAAACCTTTTAATTTAACTTTAGACCGTAATTTATAACCTCCTTACTTTAAGAGAAAAAAAAGAAACGTTCGTAACGGGGTGAAAAATACTTTTTTTTTAAAAAATATGGTTGGTATTTAATATTCCTTTAATCGGCACTTTGAGGGTGTATCGAGAATTTTAATTTAGTTCAATCGCGTACATCTTGAGCGGTTCGATAATTATATTTGATTGCTTCGAGTCAGAATGACACAATTTTTCAGAGAGAGAGAGAGAGAACGATAAATTACTTCGTGGGTTGAAGGGAACAAATTAATGTAAAAGTTGTTATAGCTCGAGAAACTAAACGCATTAATATTAAATTTTAATGATAAAAACTAATCATTAAATTTTTAATTAGAAAAAATTTTTTTATTGCATAGAGATCAAATTTATTCGCTTTGAAACGCAAGAAATAATTCGCGTCCTATTTTAATAATGAAAAAATATATGGTAGAAGTTTAACAATTATCGTTGTTTTAAGGTTAAAAACGGATTGCTTTATAGGTTATATCTAATTACAAAAATTTTTAAGTATAACAAGTTATATTCTAACAATAAAAGAAAGTGGCTAATAATTGACCTTAAAATAGTTATTTATAACCTCAAAACATTAATAATATTCAATTGTCAACCAAGGTGATACCAAACTTGTTAAATACTACTCATTTTTTAAATAAAATTTAAATAAGTAGTTTTATAGAAACATTTTTTCAACGGGCAGTATTTTATCTTTTTTTCTTTAAAAATGTCAACATTTGTTTCGAGCTTTTTCTATCTCTGTCTTTTATTTATTTGAACAGTGGTATATCGGTAAACATCCTTGTGAAATTTACCTAGGCGGAAAATCTAAATCTGTCGCGAGTTAAACATTTTATTTCCATTATTATTCCATTACACAATTACTTGACTAATAAAATTTTTTAAAACCTTTTAATTTAACTTTAGACCGTAATTTATAACCTCCTTACTTTAAGAGAAAAAAAAGAAACGTTCGTAACGGGGTGAAAAATACGTTTTTTTTAAAAAATATGGTTGGCTATTAATATTCCTTTAATCGGCACTTTGAGGGTGTATCGAGAATTTTAATTTAGTTCAATCGCGTACATCTGAGCGGTTCGATAATTATATTTGATTGCTTCGAGTCAGAATGACACAATTTTTCAGAGAGAGAGAGAGAGAACGATAAATTACCTTCGTGGGTTGAAGGGAACAAATTAATGTAAAAGTTGTTATAGCTCGAGAAACTAAACGCATTAATATTAAATTTTAATGATAAAAACTAATCATTAAATTTTTAATTAGAAAAAATTTTTTTATTGCATAGAGATCAAATTTATTCGCTTTGAAACGCAAGAAATAATTCGCGTCCTATTTTAATAATGAAAAAATATATGGTAGAAGTTTAACAATTATCGTTGTTTTAAGGTTAAAAACGGATTGCTTTATAGGTTATATCTAATTACAAAAATTTTTAAGTATAACAAGTTATATTCTAACAATAAAAAGAAAGTGGCTAATAATTGACCTTAAAATAGTTATTTATAACCTCAAAACATTAATAATATTCAATTGTCAACCAAGGTGATACCAAACTTGTTAAATACTACTCATTTTTTAAATAAAATTTAAATAAGTAGTTTTATAGAAACATTTTTTCAACGGGCAGTATTTTATCTTTTTTTCTTTAAAAATGTCAACATTTGTTTCGAGCTTTTTCTATCTCTGTCTTTTATTTATTTGAACAGTGGTATATCGGTAAACATCCTTGTGAAATTTACCTAGGCGGAAAATCTCTTTGGCACCCAGTAGTATATATATATATATATATACGTTTTGTACACTTCTCTATATGTACTTATTTACGCCGAAGTTGTTACATCTTTTAAAAGGTGACGACAAAAAATATAAAACACGTGTGGGCGAATGCAATATGTTTAATATAATGTATAATTAAATAAATAATTTTATGAATGTACATATATATATACTGAATTTAGATTTATCAGGGTAATTTCGGAAAAACAATTTTTCACTTTTCCATATACAAAATGTAATGTATTCGATTAAATTGCAAAAACATGTTTTCTTTATGAAAAACAATCGTGGGAATTAAATGTATTATAATAATCTTAAAAAAGCTTTTCGAAATAGTATAATTAAAATTTACCGCCGGCTTTTTCTTTTCCAAAATAATAAATCAACATTTCCCCGAAAAATTTGTTACAGTTTCCGTTTTATAGGTTTTTGAGCTCGTAAAATTTTATTTCATCATCAGATTTGCTTATTTTTGGAATGACGACTAGCCGTTTCACATTTTACAAAATGAAAATCTGATTGTAGATTTGAATTTTACGACCTCGAAAACCTATATAACAAGCCTGCTTGGATGTAATTAATTATATAATAAATTATATGCAAAAAATAAAAAAATGTTGTCTCTACTACTTTGAGCTGTATTGAATTTTCCAAAAAAATTAGAAAAATCTGATGCTGGAGTTAGAAACAGAAGGCAGTGTTATGTAAACGAAAGCTATTATCAGCAGTCAATATATGTGCAGGGTATATATTAGTATACATATACTTGTTACTCTTAAAAAAAAAAACCAAACGATTGTGAAACGTTCGATCGAAAATTGAAAGGTCATGCAAAATTAATAATAAAAATCTAATTTTTAATTATTCTTCTTTCGTCCACATAATTGTATTTGAAATAGGAGGACTGTTACGTGAATTTTGCTTAATTTGATTATAGGCGACGTTTCGCTGAAGATCCTCGATTCTCTTGAGGTTATCTACCTTTATATTAATAAAAATGGTATACAATAATTAAAACAGACGTTTGTTTTTTATTTTATATATATATATTTTTTGTAGTCTGGTTACTTTACTGCCTCGTGAGATTAAAATGTATAAATGTAGAAGGAATTTCAATTACTTTTGCAAATAACCTTTTTTCTTTGTTCAGATATCTAGGTACGTGTCATTTGTATACGTTTACACGATCCGATAAGCACAACGCGGAAAATGTCACATTGAGTTGTAGTGAAAAATTTCCTTTTCTCTCTCTCTCTCTCTCTCTCTCTCTCTCTCTCTCTGTATATGTGTAAAGTAATCATGATAAAAGTTTACAAGCCTCGTCCGAAAAGCTTCAAGTTGTATATAGTTGGAGCTTGATTGATTGATCCTGGTGTTTTCTGGTATTAGACTCTCCTGAACATTGAATTACCGTACAACGTCATGGGTGTGTGTGTACACGTGATACTAATGCATCTTATTCCCACCATATATGGATTAAAGGATTAAATATACGTCGATGAGCATAGTTTAAACTGCTTGAAAAGCAATATTTCGAACGATCAAATTTGAACGTGCACTCCAAACCCTTACATACTCTATAACATATGCCCAAAATATAAATGTATACAATGTACAAAAAATATTGTATAGATTTTGAAAAGTATGGAGTCAACAGTGGAAATTTCAATTGTTTTTAATCGATTTTCGTAATTTTGGAAAGGACGCGTAATAGACACTTGACACCATTTACAACAAGTTTACAAAGTTAGAGATTGTCAAAATGCAATAAATTACTATTCTGCAGCATATAGTAATTATACTAAAAATGATTATTATAAATAGTATAGTCATTTTTAAAATTTTGACATCCTGCCATTTCATTACAAGACGGTATTATTGTTATTTCTACTACAACTTTTTTTTCTCTGTGTACGCATTATTATTTACTATGTTCGTGGTAGCGAGTTAAAAAAATAATTACAGAACTATAATTACCTTCCTCTCGATACAGGTCTTATCATTTTCAGCCAATACTTGGCGAAATGTAGCAATTTTTTTTTATCATACTAATTGATTAAAATTGTAGTGGAATTTCCACTAGGGTTAGAATTACCCTGATAGAAGAAATAAAAACGTTTAAAAGTTGCATTTGTATAGTTACTCGATAGGAAAATTAAACAAAATTGGAAAAGAAATGATAGGCACTTCAGTAACTGAAAATGCAGGCTATTACGTGGAATTAATGTAATGGATTGGTCATGTCAGTACTGATTGCTTCTTTAGTTGGAATACGCTCTTGTTCTTTTACGATGCTGTATCTAAGAAACATTTAGATTTTATAATGCTCCTCCTTAATTTAACTTTGAAACTTATAGGTTATATTCTCATTCTTCTCTACGATCGAGTTTCCTATATAGTCTGATAAAGACATTACATCATATTGATTATCTTAAAATATAAAAAAGAAAATTGGGTATTTAGTTGTTAGTTTGACCAACAAGTTTAACACGCTGTACAAGTTTCAATCTCGGAGGATAGGTAGTAAAAATTTCCAGTAAATACCCGGTGATGAAAAGCTTTTTCGATCATTCTCTTAGCACTTAATGGGATGACCGTATAACCATAAAACCTTTCCGAGAGCACAAATTTTGATAATCGCGAATCGCAAAGTTAATCGTTTTCTTATATAATATATACGACGTTAACGATGTAATTCGATATAGCGCATTCTCGATAGCTTCGAATGTATTCTACATTTACAAGGAGA
Organism: Theocolax elegans; assembly: GCA_026168455.1. NCBI lineage: Eukaryota > Metazoa > Arthropoda > Insecta > Hymenoptera > Cerocephalidae > Theocolax > Theocolax elegans. The sequence continues at coordinate 87,024,938 of CM047428.1, read as the reverse complement.
AAAAGAGGTTAAAAACACTAAGAAACATAAATTTAATATAAATTTCATATAAAGTAAAATTTGATTTATGCACTATAATTTTAATCCGATAATTTGGAATTCCTGAGTAGAAATGAAAATAATAAAAATGGAACTGTCAATAAAGTAGGTGTAAGTAGAAAACACGGCAAGGTAGGTAATAGTGTAAAAATTGTAACAATTTTCTTAAAAATATTATTTTGGAGAGTACGCGAAACTGATTTGTTTTACCAAAAACATCGTAGCTCAAAGTTTTCTCGAATTTATTTGACTGATTCCTCTGAAATTTTGACGATTAATTAATAATATAAAAATGAAGCGGGGACAACTCATCAAAGATCTTAAAATTAAAAATTGATTAAAATATTCGAATATCGCTATATTATTAAACTTTTGTTAATTAAAATGTACTTATAACAATGTTGGCTACTTTTATACTGTTTAATGCGCTTTGTAATTTAAAAATGTTTAATGAATTGTCCCTCTTGATGATTGTATTTTTAATTAGTCCAATAGTAACATTGACGTACGATTTCTTTAAAACATCGGTAAAACAGAACAGTTTTAAGGTTATTTGTTTTGCAACACCCGATACAAGTGTAGGCTTACCAAGTAATCGCGGACAATATTCGCACGACGTTTGGTATAGGACAAAATCTCCTTTGTTAACCTTAATCTTAAGCCTAAAAATGTATGTATGTATACTTTTTAATAAAAATCACTTAGCGAACCGCGAAAAGGGTGGCCTTTGATCGAAACGAACCGAGTCGAAAACCATCTTTAAATGATTTCGAATTCTCGTGTTATTGTATATATTGAATAATATAAATAAGGTAAAATAAGGAAGTGAAGTAGAGGAATATATCGTTGTTTGTGGTAATTTCAGATAAAAAGTAAAGAAGAAAAAGGGGTGAAAGATGGAGACGGTATACACGGGAGCGATTCACGGTTTCCCCCAAGAGTCAAACGGATTTGCAAAAGGAATCTCGACGGGTTTAGCTGCTTCGTTCGATCACAATGGCGTGTTAAGCCTCGTCGTCGTCCTGGGTGGAAGTCTCTCCCTCGTCGCTCTCGTTTTCGCCTTCATCACTTATAGGTAAGTCGAATAATATTAGCTCTAGACACCCGTACGTATATACGCAGTATAACTCAATATCTTCGACACTCGATTGATCTTTGTAATAACCTGAAAAGATCAACCTGGTGGTAAAGCGATTCAACATTCGCCCGGCAGTGAGTGTGTGCGACACACAAGTGCCTATATATACCTATACTACCTATACCGGACGGAAATTCAATTTTCGAGAAACGCGCGTATATATATAGGTATACATACATAGAAGATCGTTACCTCGTTTTAACGGGAATCAAGGTGGTTTTCCCCGAGTTACCGCTCAACTCGCCAACTCCCTGACTCTGCAGAATTTTTACACCTTACCGACACCCCCTATCTTCGCCCCCCCCCCCCTACCTCTACGGACGGTCACTCGGAAACTTGATACGATACGCCAACCAAGTTCCTTCGGGTTCCTTCCAATCGTACCAAAACTCTCACTCTCCCTCCGCCTCTCTTTCCCTCTTTATATATACTTGTATATACGGAAAGTTCTCCAAAGCCTTTCTCTACACGCGTATTAATCCCTCCGAGCGAAACCAACATTCATATATAGGTATACCATACCGTAAACCAATAGTCCAAAATAATTAATACACGGCACAGCACAACCTCCTGGGAAAATCGTCACGATTTTTCGACGCTTAATTGCCTAATTCAATGCACTTTTCCGACAACTCGTTCAACCTTCACTTTTCCGAGTTTCCCATTTTTTTTTCGTTTTCTTACCGTTAATTGCCCCTCTTTTTTACGTGATCGAACTGCGAATCTTAACGCTCGACTAGCGTGAAAAAGTGGTTCTCGCCGATTAGGAGCAGCAGGAGCGAACCTTCGACCTAACCTTACACTCCAAAGAAACTATTATACATTTCCGATAAATGAATATTTCACTTGACTATGGAAAACACTGTATGTATTACAAATACCATATAATAACAAATACCGGCTAAGTTTACTTTTTCTTTCCTTCTTATAAACAAATTTTGTGCATTTTCGACCAAATGTTTAATTACAGATAGGTTATCCCTGATAGTGATTACTCTATTTTCCTGGGAAACGGACATGAAAATCAAAAATAGCCTGTTAACGGGTTTAATGAAACGATTTTTCTTACCGTGATATATATCACTTAATAGACATATAACCATATAACGATATATTTTAATTAATACGTCATTTTAATTAACTTTCCGATATTTCTGACGGTCCAACCTATATAAATTTGCTATCAAATATAGATCGTCCACCTCGGTTATTAATTTCAATAACTATTATACTATTATTCATTATTGAATTTCTATTTTCAGAAAAATTTAAATTTAGAAACATGATTATCAATCCTATTTCAAAAATACCTTGTAAATTGACAAACGCAAGTGGAACCCATTACTCACCACCAGAGTGTTTGATCTATATATTCGTTAATTAAATAATAAATTAATAGCGATTTATTGGCTAATATTGCCAATATGTGATCGCACAGTTAATTTTAAAAAATAATATGAGAAACGACAAACGAACCATAAAGCGTTTCGTTTAAATACGAGTGAAAATTTTTAGTTTAAAATGAGTGAATGAAAGTGTGGAAATAAAAAAAATATAATATATATATTTTGTTTTTATCGTGCCGTTTCGATGGACCATGTCACTCCCAGTTTCAAATTATAATTTACTCGTTGTTATTTGTTGACCATGACCGTCACATTACATTTATCATTATCATAAACATAATCTTTTAAATTATTGATATTCTGTTAATTATTATTTGATTCTTTTCGTTATAAAATTTGTCATATAATCACTATTCCCAACTTTAAAAAATGTATAAACAATTGGATAAATGTTTAAGTACTAAGGGAGGTAAGGGCCAAAAACTGAAAAAGATTATTCTAAATACGCGAATGTGGTATACATAATAATGGAAAAGGAAGGCAGGACTGTCCACGATCGTTTGAATACTGTCTATCATTGAGCTGAAATGTCTAACATTAATATCCAGAAGTATATACGTTTAAGAATAGGAAATAGGTTGGAAGGAAATTCGAGTGTTAATTTTGTTGTCTTAGATTTAAGAGCCAAATTCCATAGCATAGTCACGTATACGTACCACAGTTCGCGTATCAATATTCTTGTTTTAAATGAGAGACACCGATATCTTTGGTTTGTCCATAATAAACGATATATTTATTAAATTAAAACAGTTTTCCCGTTAACAAAGTAAATCATTGTCACTGAAACAATATAGGTACATATAATTTAAGACTCTCCCAATAATCATTCACGTGCGATATATAGTGTTGTGCACGATTGCATATATTTCTAATGTAAAAGCTACCCACGTTTTTCCAGTTAAATTTCCAGAAGGGGTATACATCATGTATAAAGAAGGCAAGAAAATATCAAATATACATGTACGTATATATGAATATGTTGAGAGAGAGAGACGCAGAAGAGAGCTGGGCAGGTTGATTAAATCTAGCTGGGCTGCGAACCGATTAGGTCAGGTAATGCAACTATATCCAGTTTAACCTCGTGTACGGGCTTTTAATGCCCGCTCGATGATTAACCCGTGTAATTGGTTATTACCGAAAATAAACTAATTAACCGGCGTATCTATATATGTGTATAAAGATAGAGAGAGAGAGAGAGAGAGTGAGAGAGGGGGGGAGGGGAAGTTTTCAAGATCTTTATTAACTACCTGTGTAGTCGAGGTATCGGTGTGCGCGTGCGATGCCTGCGTATGCGTGTGCAGGATGAATAGTCGAGTAGATCGCGTTAAACCAGTGAAATCGAACGTGAAATTGAACACCGAATCGATTGAGTTTCTTCCAAGTAGTGTATATATCGAGGTATACACAGTACATATATCCTCGATTCACGCTTTGTACGCGAGGATCGACGCTTTGTGCGAGAAATCAGCACGAATCACGCACCCCTGTAACCAGAGAATGCGCATTGTTTCACGCTAATTACTTCGTCTATATCAATCCCTGTACACCCCTCATACTCCCCCCCCCCCTCCTCTCTCTCTCTCTCTCTCTCCCTTCCAACTGTTCCGAGATATTTCTCCGCATTAACGCGGTGGCGGTGCCCTCCTTTCTTCTCGAAGCCTAGAATCTAGCTTAGTTCATCCCGGGTCTAAAAGTTCACATCTCAAAGAGATTTGCGTCTATAGAAAAGAGGAAGAAATTACTACGGATGACCACTCGTGTAAAAGCCATATTCTCTTAGTTTTCATTATTTCATATTTTTAGTTAGAAATATATTAAATATGGAAGCCTGCAATACTTCAATTTGCAAGTATACTTCGAAATTTCTCCCAAAGATTATACAATCAATAAAATATGTGGTAGTGTTTATTGCACACTCTATCGTGTAAATTGTGTGTACTCTATAACCAATAGAGTAATAGACTCGCAATCACTTTACAAAACCTGACTAATTATTCTTTCCGATTTTACGTTATCTTTCTGTACCGTCTTACGTGTCAATGATTTTCTGTTTCGAAAAAAATAAGTTAAATTTAAAAGAAAATGCACAATTTTTAAAATCCATGGGTTCTTACACGATACCGTAAGGAAAACATTTCGTGTATAATCAATTTTACATTTTGTATATTTCCATGGATTTCCGTGCGATCTTTATGCAATTCTATTAATATCGAAAGATCTTTTAATTTCACAGTCTGTGCTGGGGTTACTGGAGGTTCATAATGAAGAAACAAAAGGTCGATTTTGACATTCCCTTTTCACAAGTCCAGAGTAAGAAAAAAAATCTCGTCAATCTTTACATTTCGTCGGTTTCCGTGTGATTCCGTAGAAATAAGAAAATCGTGGTTTTTCAGTCCCTGGGGCTCCGTTTATTTCCCTGTGAATTCGTACGAAGAAAAAAATCGTGAGTAAGTGCAACAAGAATACAAAAAATATGTAAAATCTTTATTTACAAAATCATGTTTCTATTTTACATTTTTTAATTTTTTTGTTGTCTTATTTGTATATATTCTACTTATATATTTATGGTTTATTATAATTCTATATGAATTGGTTTCTAAGATATATTTTGTACTGAATGATTATGTCTGTACATGTTGTTACGTTAAAATAATTCAATTTAAAAAAGGTAATTACATAAATATTTATTTGTAATAAATTATAGTTTTTCTAAATTTCAATCGAGGTTTACCTCCTTAAAGTAATACATTCAAACGTATATAGTTTACTGTCTTTTTATAGAGGACTTGTTAAAAAAATATCTCAAATAATATAATTTCTGAGGCTGATATTGAAAATATCTAAAAAAGAACATTATTCAACTTTAGCATATACTTTCGAAAAACATCTCTTAGAAAAATAGTGTAATAATCAAACGGTGACATAGAAGACATATCTCATAAAAGTCTTAACATCAGAGTATTTTCACTGAAATGGATTTTTTTATCTTCAGGCAGGTAGTCCAAAATTAACGTATAATTTATCTATAAATTTCCAGAGTGATTTTTATAAACCAGACACTTTTTTTCCCAATCTCTTAAAGGACCCCGCCTTACTTGTTTTAGCGAATATCTGATTTATACTCAACGTACCGGAACACGATATGCATACACGTACCAGATAAGTGTATAATCCCGCAATTAACATTTTCGTTGAAATTACATGATTTTTCATAGCTCTAACACTCATTCCGCATCGGAAGAATTTTTAAGATCTCGACTTTAGATTACCTACTGACGAGTCAGCTTATTCCAGTTGAAAAAGTAGTATTCGCGAGAAGGAAAAAATATCTTTCTTCATTTTTTTTTCAAACGAGGTAGGATTAATGTGAACATTTTCGCTCTCTATGTGTACATCCGACGTCTATTTGCAGTCTCTCATAACGCAAAATTTTGGAACAATTTTTTAAATAAATAATACAGTTATCGCGTACCCCGCTATCTTTAAAATATTAATTGCAAAAACAAAGAGATAAAAGATAAATACTTTTTTGAAGTGTGTACAGTATAGATGTATATGTAAGTTGGAAGTTTAATCATTTTTAAAATATCTGAACAACGGTACAAAATTATGCGGGTTAATTTATTTACAAAGTTTTAGTGGAAAGCGTTATTTACATGTTATATAATACTTGCGGCGAGTTTACTAATTTTTTCTTTCTCTCTCTCTCTCTCTTTGTGTGTCTGTGTGGTATTTGAGTCGCGGTTTACGCGAGGTACACACAGAAAATGCATAACTCGGAATCGCTTTTCCTTGAAACTTGCTTACGGGAAGAAAACTCCTGGTAAATCCTATTACCGAACAACTGGAAAATTGATAAAGTATAATACAAAAAATGGTAGAGTGTGTGGGTGTGTGTGGATAAGTCGAATCGAATATCGGTTAAATTGAATATATATATACATATATATGTATATGCAAGTATATACGTACAGTAATTTCCAAAGGGACAATCAAAGTATTTAATTATCGTTAGAACGTACACTTTGTACAGTTGCGTTTAATAACTACAACCCTCCAGGCATTCTCTCTATCCGTTTCAATAACGATACTGCCTTAAATTATATGGTTATATATAGGTATATATATATATATATATATATATATACGTCTCGAAATATATACGTGTACAGAGATGGATTTTTGATAAACGTTACGTGTATATGATAATTAACGCTGAATTTCGTATTTTTTTCCTTTTCAAAAAGACAAAAATTAACACGAAATTAAAATATTTTAAATCACTTTTTTTCATTTCTCACGGCGTATATATGGGACGTTCTATTTTAAGAAAATATCGTTTTCGACAGCAGCTCTGATAATTGTGCACTTATGTCACGCTTTTGAATCTGTATATAGGTCGGCCGCTTTTTTTTACCACTTTTTTTTCAAAGCCCGTAGATTTCGACTTGTAAATTCAACGAAATTTTCGAGGGGGTGATGAAGAAAAAGATTTTTTTTTTCGCCTCGGAGACTAAAATTTAGCTGAATTTCCAGGCTGAGGTAGAAAATTTTCTTAAATTCTAAATGGGGGATAGGATATTGTCACGGACGTGAATTTATATATGTATGATATCTCGCGTTATCATACTTTTTTTATTAAAATTGATTAAATTATATTTCTAGTGAATTCATGGTAGATATACCTATATATTACAACTTATTTATTTATTTATTTAGTTCGTTATTCGCAGTAGGCTGTCGTATTCGAATAAGATGCATGAAAATTAACATAATACTTGTTCATATACACAATTACTGATTAAATATCTATTTTATCTTAAAGCCAAAAAATTTACAAAGGTCAGTTCCACGTAGAGGCATATATCGAAATGAATAATAATTAACTATATTACATACAAATAGAGTTTTTCAAACAATTTTGATAGAAATTTGAATTTATGTTATTAATATATAAGGTAATGAAAATGTCGATGAAATGTCCATGAAATGTCCAGATCTCAGTTATTAGAATATGTCATCCAAATATTCCTTCGATGAGCATTGTCTCCCTGACAAGTGAATTTGTCGTGAACTGAACATACTTTAATATATAATACATATTTACTAATTTTATTATACAATAGTAAATGTTAAATGATTGTTAATAAAAAAACTCGGTTTATCGGTCTTAGGTGAACTCTAATTGATAAGTGACCGTCAAAGAGATATTTGAATTGTTTACTGTAACAATAAATACATAGAAGGCACCTGAAGTTTGGTCATTATTTTTCAATTGAATATTTAACCAGTACCTATATACTTTCCGAAACATTATTAACATAGAAACATGAAAGTAAAATATTTAGAATACATAAATTTTATAGAAATAGACTACGGGAAATGGGGGTAGTATACTTATGCAATTACCGCACGCGAGATACGAAGTATACACACAAAAGTGCAAACCCGAGAAACTCTGAAAAGGAAAAAATCGCGCGATACAGCGCAAAAAAGAAACGGCGTAAAAATTCTTGATGTTATTTCGTTTTTTTTTTCTTCCATTCGCGTTTATAAAGGATAAATCTCGAATACCAAAGCGAGCAATTGTGGAGGAGAACGAAACGAGTCGGAAGAAGGAATCGTTGCGCAACCGACTTCCGATTTAGTTCATTTCGCGTTCTTGCCTCTTCTTTCGCGGCGTACGATCAATCCGAGTGCACCAGACAAAAGGAAAAAAGGAAAGAGAGAAAGAAAAAAGAAAGTATATATATATACATAATATCAAACGGTTATAGGTTAATAATGATAATAATAATGAATAATAATAGAGGGTAGTAGTATGGCTACGAGGCCAGGAAAAAAAGTCCGATACGAGAGGTAAATCAGAGACGAAATATTACGTGTCCTTTGATGCAAAAGGGAAAAGAAAAGTTTTAGTAACGTCAGTCTTCTCTCGGTCTCCTCTCTTTTTTTCCATCTATGCTCTCGTATAGGTAAGGAGAAAAGTAGACGATAAGCTGCTTATACCCCATTTCTTGAAGGAGGATGAGAAGTGTCGCGTGATTGGCTCGGTTAAGAAGAGAGGAAAAAAGAAATGTGAAAAGAGACGAGACTCCGAGCCATACGGAGGTTTCTCTACATTCATATTCTCTCTTCTCTCCCTCCTCTCTCTCTCTCTCTCTCTCTCTCTCCCTCTGTCTCTTTCTCTTTCTCTTTTTTATCTCCTTTCGCCGGGAAAAATGTGGATTCGCTTTCGCGGAAAATGCATCGAGCTGTCTTCTTTTGTGTCCGTGTAAGCTTTTTTTTACCCTCCCTCGTGGGGACCGAGCAATGTGCGGCTAAGATAATCAGTAAAAGAGTTTCTTGAGCTCGTATATAGATAACTGGGTCATAAAGACTCGAGGTGCACCTACATATAGGAATATAATATATATATATATATATATATATATACATACGTATTTACGTATATTATTGTACGTCATCCTTCCGAGCATTTACTATATACATATATACCCGCGACGTATTAGGTGAATAAATTTACGTATTCCCATAGTCGAAATCGTCAAGAGTTTTCGGTTAGGAACTGTTTATTGCTATACGGGTTATGCGAAATATATTTCCAATGTGCTGTACGCAAGGTTTTGCTCTTCGTCCATTATGGTTGGTGGAAGTCCCTGAGTTGTCTCTTTAAAAATTATAGAATTAAAAAAATTAATAAATGAAATTTTGATTTTGTAATTTATATTTTTCAAATTTCATATTTTTGGAAAGGCTACTCTGGGAATTCCATCCAAATTAATGGTATAAAATCATTTTTCTATAAAAATGGTCATCACCATTAGTCAATTATATGCCTACCAGTTTTACTTTCAAATGATCAATCTATTTGATAAGCTGTAGATTCGAGGCTTCAAAATAAATGGATTTTCTAACTCTAGTGCAGAAATTAAAAAAATTTGAAGGTTAATCAAAATTAATTTTGCTATAACGTAGGTAGTTTTTTAATTGTCGATAATACGTGTTACGCTTATATCCTCGTTATATGTATTAAATATTATACAGTCAAAATATTTGTATACAGTCAAACAAGACAAAACATTTCAATTTGACATTAAAATAGAAGTCTCTGAAAACGTGGAGTTTATACGACCGTCTCGAAAACTGATGCTAACGTTAATATATTGAAGGAAAACCGAAACAATATTATTATAATTTCTTTTTCACACTCTTTTTTTCTCAATTAAAATTGTTTATGATATATTATTCTATACGGTTATACGCGATGTAATTACTAAATGTATTTCCTGCAAAATTTCGAGGGAATTCCAAGATAATCTAGTAGAAAAGATACACAATGTGTACATTATGTTGGTAACTGTTGTATATAGTAACACCTTCGTACTTTGAAAATCGTTTTAATGCACGCGCGCGTTTCCGCATCAAGATGACTTAAGCCGTAATTAAACAAACATTTACATTGGAATACCGCGGTCTAACCGGTACACCAATTTTTTAATCATATTTATCTGTAAACAAATTTATCATTTGCATTTTTCCCTTATATTTTTACGTTTACTTGTATACACCAGTAATTTTAGTGTAAACGTTTGTTTTCGGTTTTAAATAAATATCATCGAAAAATACAAAGTCTATTTACATGTATATATACACGCGTAGGAATCTATATATTCGCGCGTGGTTTGCATAAATATACGAGGAAAAATAACAACAATGCCCCTTTATTTTAATGACTTGTCGTCTATAATACACACACATATATATATACGAATATAAAACATGAGGTTAAGCGCTCAATTAATTTCGAAAACGTAATTTTAATCGATCTATTCGCCGAGAGAATTTCGTTATAAAAATTAACGGTCCAACGGAAACATTTGATTAATATAGTAACTTTGAAATTACCATAACAACACTGTACAAATTTTGTTTTAAATCTTTTTTTTTTAATCCTTCTAAACATTATGACTTTTTCCGTTAATTTTTTAACTGTGTTACGGTAATTGCTATCAGAATTCCATGTCGAAAATGATAAAGATTTTTAAAATTACTTTCATGATGCTAAGATTTTACAAAGTTTATGTAAAAATTTCATAAAATATGTTGTAATATATTATATATTGTAATAGCACGTAATATCGTTCCCCGTCGAACGAAAAAAAGGTTTTAAAAAGTTCGGTAAAAGTTTGTTTGGTTTTCTTTTAATAATCTGTATCGCAACTCTGTAAACAACCCTGGTAGAGATTAAACCATTTTTTTTAAAGTATTGAGGTATGGATAGTTTACAGGTTATAACCAGCTCTTTTTTATCGGTTATTAAAAATAGACATGTTTGCACCAAAAATATCGTTTCAGTATCAACTATAGTATAAATAATAAAATTTTATAAAAACTTAATACTCTCCACAGTTGATGCAAAACGTATATTAATGTATGAAAAAACAGAAGAAAGTAACTAACGAAAAAGGAAGAAATCGTGTAGACGTCCCATAAAAGAAAAAGTTTTACAACGCGCATATCTCTATTCGAATCTTATTATAAAGTCAAGCTTTCCCATGTGGTTACATTTCATTTTGTTCATCGTTCAAGTACGCATAGTACACATGTGCATTTAAAATTTACGGGTATATACATATACATACATGGACATCTGCGACGCTCAGGATACTCTTTTTTTACAGTTCTTCAAACCGTACGCATATACCGTAAAATCCTTTCTTTTTTCTATTTTCCATTTTTATGCATATGCTTTGTATTTGTAAAAGCTCGTAAAGCTCTCGCTCTCTTTTCTTTTTATTTTATCGCATCGGTGCGGGTGTGTATATTCGTAAATATACGAGAGATGAACTGCGATATAAAGTGTACATCAGCGAGCGAGAGGGAAGAAAATGAAAGAAACGAAGTGAATACGTAAACCACGTGGGACTTTTTCCTTATAATCGTATGTACATTTCGACCGAACAAAAAATTTATATTAATCGTAGTCCAGGAGGTTGAGTGATATATTATCGAATTGTTTGCGTACGTACCGTGAATTTACGCGTCCGTACAGTTCGATATATATATACAAACATTAAAAAATGTAAAAATAGAGAAAGAAAAATAAATAAATTAAAATAACCCAGGATAAACGAAATATTTTTCCCAACGTGATCGAAAAAGTTTTATTGTTTTACGATATCAAGGCGCTTAAGCATTCCAACTTCCGGATTAAACGTCGAAAAAATGTCCGTCATGTTTTTCCTCGTGCTTTCGTCTATGTATATCGTTATTCCGAAAAACTTTCCCTCCCGCGTTTGAGTGCATAAATATCGGCTCGGAATCGATCAAATTCCAATTTTAATAATTTTCAACCGAAATATTTAAATTTTTAAAATATACACCTATATATTTTTAAGTTGATCGAATATATTATTCAATGCATATATATACGTACTGTGACTAAGATAAACGATCCTGTTTTAAAGTAATATAAAACGCGTTTCTTTCTTTAAACCGTATACTCGAGAAATCTGTTGAACGACATTTTCATCCATATTTTTCTAAAATTTACATATTTCTTTTATCGAATAACTTGTAATATTTCGAACGTGTATATATATATATACATATGTATGAAGATCGGTGGAAATCTGGTTTACACGGTCTATACCTTAAATTCAACCGATATTGCTTCGAAGGCCAAAGAATATCGGAATATATATTATTCTTACACTTCAAATTTTTATATCTTTTTTTCCACTGATGATTTAATTAATAAATGTAATTAAATGTACTGCAATTTTCTTTAACTCTCGTCCATCCTCTGTACACTGAGAAAAATATTCGATTATCCCTTTGAAGCAGGAAGAAGCCGCTGCAGTGGCATCCTATTATTTTTTCACTTTTTTCTTTATAGCTTGAATATTTTAAGTTCTAGGTCGCTCGAATCTTTTATCATGGAACACTGGATCCTTAGAAAACGAACATCTCAGCTCAAAATTGAGAGAAGCATTTTATAGACAATTAGTTATAAACAATTAATATTTATAAATATTAAAGTACTTTTTAAATTTTGTCGGCCAGATATATGCATGTTGTTATGAATTTAGAAAATCTAAGGTTATAGATTTGTAATCGGTGACCCTAAAAAACTATAAAACCGTTATTACCTTTATTACCCACTTCAAGGAAAAATGTGCTACTGGAAGGGTTAAAATGTAAAATGGATGAGTTGATCGATCTTTCCGAATGAAGGTGTAGAACAAAGAGAAAATTTTCAATTTTCACAATTATCATTTTCTCCGTGAACAGGTAAATTTTCATTTTCGCGACGGTGTATATAACGGTGTATATATAACGGTTTCTGTGCGGTCAATGTTATCTACTTCGGACTGCAGAGCTTTATTCTATTAAATTATAAATACACATTATTGTTTGAATTAGTCGTCAAAAAAATATAGTCTTCTCGACGCGAGTCAAATAATTTTCGCTTTGTTTTTCTTGACCATCACAATGCCACAGAAATTAAGCCTGTTTTTATTCCCGAGTGATAAAATCATTAAACAATGTATATTCGTCTATTAAAAATCAGCGTTATGTTTACTAATCAAGGTAAAATTTGACATAATCGATGAAACTGTTATACTGTATAAGAAAATTTTCAATAAGTATAGAAAAAACTATATATAGCACACTTTTTTGTATTCTGATTGAGTTGTACATCCATTACATTTAGCTTCATGTAAAATACAAGTAACACCTTTACGAATAAAGGTCGTAAAGTGTGTTGGAAACATTGTATGGAAAAACTAAAAAAAATCCTTGTACATATACGTAAATCTGAAATTTCAAAAATACTATTAATCAATCGTAGTTTTGTAATTTAACAAATGGGCTTATCCCGTTCTTTACTAAAAATGGACTTTAGATCCTTCTCGCACACATCGATTCGTGTATTGCATATAAATTCACGATGCAAAGGGTCAAAAATTCAACTTGCAAATTATTCCGCGACACACACGTACCCCGTCTATTCGATCGAAATACATGATTTCCTATTCATACATCACCCGAATGTATTGAAAATTCAAAGTTTTCTTTTTCTTTCCAAGAGAGATTCACCTACGGCGACGTAACGGATTTTATGCTATTTTCCTTCTCTCCCTTTCTTTCCTTCCTTTCCAGTTCTCTCCATCACGTATATTGTACATCGACACAATCTGGCAAATTCAGGAAAAAATATATGAACTTTGCATAATTGCTTGTATTTAGAACGCGAGTAAATACCATTTTTCCTTTAAATTTCGAATACACCTTTTTTCCACGATTGTCCGCTGCGGCATAAAAAAATTACATTTTTTTATCGAATTGTATGTATAGCCGGAAAAAGAGATCATAATTTCAACACGAAAACGTAGAATAAAAATTAGTCTGATGACTGGTGAATGTGGGACGATTTGAGCTACAGATTAAATTTAGTAACCAGGTGTATTTAAATCAATGTAAAATTTATTATGCAATACGTATAGATTCACGTTGTTACCCCCGAAAATTGAGCGTATCAGAGTAACAGATACTTTAAAATATCGTACATGTTGGTGAACCTATAAAAATAATGAACATTAACGAAATGTTATGTATCTCGTGTATATATATACTTTTTATTCAACACAAATTTAAATTTTAATGCCAATTTGTTACAACGAAAGCTTTTCCGTTAAAAATTTTAACGACGCGCGGTTATACTGCGCATATCCACTCGTATCCGTGCATAAAAATAATAGTAATAATAATTTTTGGTAATATCTATAAAAATAATTCCAAAACGTTTTATACCGAGGTGGTATTCTGTACCTGATATTTAACACGATTCACTCTCAATATTATACGGATTTTAAATAAAAAATCGAAGAGCTTATTGATGGTAATTTTTATAGGTACTTGAAGTTATAAAATATGAGGATTATATAAATAATGTTAAAAATAAAAATATGGGACGTATATCTCACGATTATTACAAAACTAATGGTGATTTTTAGAATATGTTTTTCTCCGCAAAGTACACAGTGTAAAGATTATTAGAATCTTTTTGCCGTGCGCGTAAATATACGATTAACTAAAAGTTAACAACTCTCTATCGTAGTTGTAAACAATGTATATTTATAAAATAGTAGAAACAACGGAGAGCGATCGAGGTTGTTTATCGTAAAAGGAGGTTAATTAATTCATTAAAATTGAAATATTAACCGAGATGATATATAGATATGTAGAGTTGCTTAAAAACCACTAATCAATACGCCGTTTTCTTTTATTATTTTCTCCTTCCAAGTGTGTAGAGTAAAATATTCGAGTTAATTAGAAAAGTTGCTCGAGTACACAGAGAAGCACGCAACACAACTTGAAAAGTTAGCGCGTAACTATTGAAAAAGTGGAAGTGGCTCGCGCGGGCGCGCGCCGAGAAATCAGGTGTCGATAACGTATTAATCGCCTAGACGATTCAATCCGATAAACAACATATTTTCTTCTTTTAACTTATAACTATGCAAACTTTAAAGTCAAAAAATCTTTTATCGTTTTCTTGTTATTGTAAAAAGAGTGCGCAGGTATACGGAAATGTTTAATTAACATTTCGAAACACAACATTCATATCCAGGACGGTTGAATAAATCTCACACTTGATATGTAAATATGTTTATGTATGCAAAACTTCTCTCTGCACCCCTCTTTGTGAAGGATATATATATATATATATATACACACACATATCTATATATATACGAAGTTTGCTTATCGTTGGGAACGCGCTTTTCATCAGCGATCAGATTAATTGGCCGTACTTTGTCAAGCCTACGTGTGTATGTGTGTGTGTGTGGGTGTGTAAAGAAAGTTCGCGATTTCTGACGTGTATACGTACACACACATATATGTAGAAGGTTAGATGAGACCGAGGGTAATATAAGGAGCACACTTAATCACTCCGTGTGTACGTCCAGTTTTACGTCTTGAAGAGCCTGCTTTTTCTAAAACATCTCTGCAAACTTTACTTTTTTAATATTTTATTCTATTTATACGGTGTGACACAGCTATTCGGTCGGTGTTACTTTACAGAACAATTACTCTTTTTACGAAATGTACCAATGAGAGAAATAGCTTGATCAAATTTGTAACACAGTTTTTCTAATGTTTGATTGATAAGAACGTTATATTTTTCGACGCCATTGATTACCATCGTATTTAGGATTATATGGAAATTACCGACGTTAAACTATATACATATATTGATTTTTAATCGTAATAGAATGTTCCGATTCAAGACACTGTTTTCAAAATGTCGATGAAAATTCAAAATAATTATTGTATGTATGTATTAATTCAAAATTTTTTTTTATATTCAGAGAAAGAAGTTAAGTAAATTTAACTTACGAGAATAGTGTCACATCTCCGGGAAACAGATTTTTACCAAACTCTAGAATATCTTTACTACTATAAAAATATGAGGAAACCCCGAGCTGCAGTTTCTAATGCTCTTTTTTACGATAGATATAAGTAAATAAGAAAAAAGTTCGTCAAAAAAGTCTTTGACTTTGATCACTCATATCTCAAAAACAAATAAAGACAGATACTCAAACCTAAGTTTAGAAGAAAACTGAGATCGAGTAGATTGGATTTAAAACAATAAGCTCAAATATCTGGATTTGATCTAAAGTTATGAAAGAACTTTAACTTTAACGACATTTTGATGACTCTTTTGGATTAAAAAATTTACTTATTTTTTAGGACAAATTGTCTTGCTTATTATTATTTTTATCATAACTTTCGACCAAATCAAGAAATTTCTGCTTCTTTTTTAATCCAATCTACTCTATCTTAGCTATCTTCTGAATTTAGAATTGAGCATCTGTCTTTATTTAATTTTTGAACTTTGGCTTTCTTCATATTTTTATAATAGTAAACATATCCTAGAGTTTGGTAAAGATCCGTTTCCCGGAGATGTGATCGCCACTCTCCTGGTTAGTAAGTTACGTTTATTTTGATCAAGACGCATAAGATATATCCTTTCAAATTTGTAATATATTTTGAATTTGCTTTATTTTAAACTTGTGCAAAGTTTTACAATCGTAGTCAAAATTAATTTGGATGCATAGCTCTCGTTAGAGATTAGATTGCCTTTCTTATTTTTATTGAACAGACATTGCTATCAGCCAAAAATATTTCCTTGATTTTAGAGTATATACGTCAAGTTATTATTACGCATATATTCAATAACATAACAGCTTATTTCTTTAACTTGTTTATTTCAGATTATCTTTTCAGTGTTAAAAAATATTCATGTCCGCGGGTCCTTTTTCAAAACTTTTCATTTTAGCTGGTTGCTTTAAAAACATTAATGTTCCTATTTTATCTGGATATTTATTATTATTTCTCGCATGTATTGTTTTTTCAACAGTTTTTTCAACAGCCAACTTTCATTGTAGTATAGGCTGGCACTATGAGAAAACAAACGTCAAGCTCAAAAAATAAACAGCCGTTGTAAATTATATTTTTAATTTTTTTTATCGTCCGCAACAGTTCACTTATGATTTAATGATTATTTTAGAACTAATAAATATCTTTAGAAAAATATTTCGAATCTATGATATATTGTCTTTTATAAAAAATTAAATACAACAACGATATTAACTATACTGGTTTGTAATTGGTGTATTACAAGAAATCGCGTTCACTACAAATGAGTGTAGCAAGACAGTAGTAATAAGACATTACAAAGGTACACAGTCCACAAAGTGTAGTGCACACAAAATAATTAATTAAGCTACGACGCGTTAATTATTATGTACACCTCTTTAATATTACTTCTCCGCTATATTAATGCGGTTCGTTTCTCAACAATGAACCTTATAACACTGTTTATACACGTAAAAAAATAAGTTCACCTAAAGGAACACGTGCTCGTATAATTTAAAACGAGTTAAGGGGACAAGCCTTCAGTGTTAAAATTGAAAAAATACTATTATATGTTAACAATTAATTATTTTTTTTACAACCATTTAAAACATTTTTTAATTTTTTTAAAACAAATTATATTATTATTAAGTTTTATTTCAAATTTTTTGGCCAATTTGTATGTCACATAACTATATTAATTAATTATTAGACTCCGTACTCTCATTTTTTTCTATAATGGACTTGCCGCAGGATATTTCAGGAACCATTTCTTCAGTAGGCTAAAATTTTAACAGTAACTTTTAAATATGATTTAAATTACTTTAAATAAAAAAATTACAATGTTAACACATTCTGTTCCGCTCAAGTGGATTAAAATCATTTTAAAAGTTACTGTTAAAGTTTCATCCTACTCGATCAAGTGGTTCCTGAGATATCCTGCGGAAAAATTAGAGTACGGAATCTCATAATTAATTAAAATAGTTATGTGACATAAATTGGTCAAAAAAATTTAAATAAAAGTTAATAATAACATAATTGAGATGAAATAAAACGTCTTACTTATCAATGTTGTATAGTACAAGGGATCATTTTATTATATAATACTTAATTAAACATGAAGTTAAAATGATAGTTGATGGACTCTCAAATATTTATAAGTGTTTCCTTATTAGATTTACAGAAGTTCATTTCATTTTTATGATAAGTAGTTGGTAGAGTTATGCTCAAAGCATAAACTAGGTTTTACCATATGTAAAATGATTTAAAGATTTATTTTAATATAATGATGTGAGCAAAAAAGGAAAGATATTTTTATATATAAATAAATCTTTGTATTATTTTAAACGTGCAAAGGTTGACGAATCTTATTCAAACTCAAGGTTGTGTTTTATAATATAAAGATATGCAATAATCCAGATTTTAACCTTAACGCTGAAATTTATTTGGAACAAATGTATAGGGAATTTTATAAGCTGTTGATGAAATTTTTACCTAAAAAATCAAATAAATTTGTAGTACTAAATTTTTGTCAAAATATCACCAACTTCATAGTTTTCCTGTAACTTTATATAATATATAAATCTGTTTCTTTCCAACTTATAAGCGATTGAACTGCAGGAAGTTTTTTTCAAATTTTGCTTTAGTGATCTATAACTTTGATTTTGAATGTTAGAATTTAAAAATTTGGATTTCATCATATTCTTATAGAAAATACAGCTTAGAGTTTAGTTAAGATCCGTTACTCGAAGGTCTGACACTCTCTTATAGTTAGTTTCCTTTGATCTACACTCTAAACCCATATCATCTCAAAATTAAAACCATCAAAATTGTGTCAATCTAGAGGGTGCTAACGTTCTGGCGTAAGGATTACATTCTCGTTATTATCATTTCTTTATGAAACATTAGTATATTTATTACAATTAATAAAAATAATCAGATATATACATACTTAATGTAAGATAATTTTTATTCATAAAGTGCAAAAAAATATGAAGTTCTTCAACTGTGTTTTAGAAAAAGTTTGTTTATGCGATGAAAAATTAAAAATAAATCCAGACGAACGCAGTAGACTTGGGTTACCTGAAAAACCCGTCGAGACTATTTTTAGTATCTTGAATAATGATGTATCGAGCATGAAGCTTTGAATAAATAAGATTTGTTTATTTTCAGTGAACCCAGAAAAGTGGACGATCGAACTCTATTTCGCAGCATGTGTGTCAAAAGTTGATTGAATTAAACGACACATATTCCAAGTAGAAATATATCGTTTAAATATAATTTTGTAACTTGTAATTAATACCTTTACTGAAATCTACTTTAAAATTTTATGTTTTCTGTATAACATTACATTTTATTTACGAAATAATAAAATGTATTAATGAATACTCTGCAAAAAATTATTGTTTATAACTAAACAAAAGAGGCCAAGACCTTATCCAAAGTAACACGGGTCTTATCCAAATTCTAGGATACGTTTTGTAATGTAAAATATGTAGAAAGCCTGCTTTAGACCGTAACGTTATTCCCCTTAACCAAAGTGCGCTACCAAATCAAATTTTCACAATATAAGCCACTTCAACTTTGATTGCTTATAACTAATCACCTACTAAATATGTAGCTATTACAATTTGATTTTAAAAGAAAACTCAGATCACACAGATGCAATTTAAAAAAAAATATGTTAAAATAAATCCATTTGACAAAAAGTTACAAATAAAATAACAATAACTAAAGAAATTTTAGTCTACAAAATGTAAGAAATTTTGTTTATAAATTTTTATTAAAATTCCTTTCTTTTCTCTATAATATTACACCATATGAACGTTTTACTATTATAATATGATTTCTTTTTAAAATCGTATATCGCTTTTTGATGTAAATGTTCTTTTAAAACCAAATTCCAATAGCTACATGTAGGGGGTGATTAGTTATAAGCAATTAAAGTTGAAGCGATATATTTTCAAAATTTGATTTGATAGCGCATAACTCTGGTAAAATTAAAGAGCGTTAGAATTTGGATAAGATCCGTGGCCTTGGTATCTCATAGTGAGAAGAAAACATTTTAATAATGAATAATTTTTTTAAGCGTGTTCCAGTAAATATATTTTAGTGAACACTTTGAACATTTCTCTTCCAGTGTAGAGGGCGTGAAAAATTTGTATAGAATCATTTGGTTAAAATATATTTTATAAATTATAAATTTAAATTATATATTATAAATTTATTGCCAAATTAACAAACAAAATGTTGAATGCCTACTTTAACACTATCTAATTATCCTGAAATTCATGTTTCCAAACTCAAATTCAATTTGTACAAATAATTCGTATAAAAAAACGATCAATGCGTTTAATTACTAACAAAAAAAGTATATACATTATATAAACCCAATATTTTGATTTCTAACCTGTCCAAAAATCCAATATAACCTCCACGATAATAATAATTCAACGCGTTTTAAGTATATATTTCCGTTTCGAAGTAAAAAAAAGGAAATTCGTATTGCAACACCCGAGCATGTCTTTCTCATAAATTAATTACCCTCGTTCCTCTACAAAGGCAATGTATAATATAGATATTTGGATAAAAAGTGTCGTTTAACATTAATTATTCAATAGCTCACATAAAAAGTTTATACTTGAATAAATTAACGTATCAGAAAGGCAACTCGCACCTTTTCATTATCAAAGAACTGCATTACCGTCATTGTATATATACGTAACTTAATTATCTTTTTATTCTTTAAAAAGAAACAAAGAAAAAAATTTTTTTTTATTTTAAATAATCACCAGCTACTTTTCAGTTTTACGATTATACCTTCCTTTTTTACCTCTATCTCTTTCTCTCTCTGGAACGATCGCACGGAAGAATGGACAGCCCATTGTAACTCTTAAGCTTCTATATCTGGGTCAACGTCATTAAATTATTATGGTTAAAATATTCAAAAATCTATATTGTATAACGTATATATTGTTTATCGTCCAAACTTTTCACGAGATCGTTTCGAAAAACTTTTCCTTGTATGCCATTTAGTTATACGTGTGTATACTGCACATTTTTAATTCGAGAAATATATACCGGAAATACAATAAATTATTGATATTTTAGTTAAATATTTCAAATTATTATACTTATGTTTCTT
The DNA here is from genome assembly GCA_026168455.1 of Theocolax elegans. Classification (NCBI taxonomy): domain Eukaryota; kingdom Metazoa; phylum Arthropoda; class Insecta; order Hymenoptera; family Cerocephalidae; genus Theocolax; species Theocolax elegans. The sequence continues at coordinate 87,003,784 of CM047428.1, read as the reverse complement.
CGAGTAAAAATGTAAATTCGTTAAAAAAAATATTTGTTTTGTAAAGTGCAACTCATTAAAAGGAAAACGGGTTGAAATGAAAACAGTCGCGCTTATACACAGTTGCGCATTAATATTTACCTACTATACTTTCCTTTGTTTTGTAAAATCTCAGATTAATTCACAGCGAGACTTTTCTGCTAAAGAATCAAGTAATTAGAGATTAACAGAAACAATTTTTTTCCTTTTACGAGCCAGGAAAATAAAATTGATAAACACTCTTGTAAATATATATATATCACGGAAACGTCGCCCGAATTAAATTTAATGACGTACTCATTATCGCGTAACACCCGCATCGTTGAACTTAAATTTCTTTACGAACTAATTTTAGCAAAAAGAAGAAAATTTATTTTTTGCAATGCGAGGAACGAAGAATAGAACTGTGGAGAAAATTTTGTTACGACCGTTTAAAATTTTCCCTGTGAAAAGAGTTTGCCTCTCTCGAAATTCGCTAGAGTGAAAAAGTCACTCGAACCTTCTGCTAAAAGTGAGTTGCTATATTTTGCGAACTGTAAATTGAGGAATTTTTCACTCGAAAAGAAATTAAATTTATATCTTTGAGGCCGTACAAGTTCACTTTATAACTTTGAATTTAAGTTTTTACGTAAGTAATAATCTAAAACTGATAGTTAATAATTAACTAATTTCTAGCTAATTAGTGTTTCGAAAATCGAAGAAAAATGGTCAGTGTGAAATGTTAATGAAAACGTAAATTTTTGAAAAATTTTTAATATTAATATGTGCGTCACTATTACAAATGATGATTATTATTACAACCTAATTACATGATAATTGTCATGTTCTTATAAATATGATTTTAATTGATTTTTAAGGTGATTTCTTGTCTAAAATATATTTAATAACATCCCACTTAGCTTATTTTCGGTGACTCGTATTACTTTTTTAGCTCAATATTAGCGGCCTATCTGTTAAAAATTATGTGATTTCGAAGTCAATAATAACCTAAAAAGTTTCAACGATTTCTAGGAAATTAGAAATTGCGAGGATATTTTTAATATATTAAAATCTTAATATATTAAAATCTTAATATATTAAAATTTTAATATATTTTATATATAAATCGAGCCAGTTTTATAAAAATGGGTATAAATTAGGTAATTCAAAGGTCGAAACATTAGCAAGATTAAGACGATTTATATAAAGCTAGGGTAGTTTTACGGGAAATGTTCTTATTACAGAACGATCGCGTAGGATAGTGTCGATTCCCCTGTCGCTCTCTCTCTCTCTCTCTCACAGTTTCTCAAGAGAGGTGAAAAAAAGGTTGAGTTAGAAATACAAATGACAGAGAAGAGTCGTTCCCTCTTGTATAGATCTTGAGGGTTTACGCGTCGTGTTCGCGATAAAAAAAAGGAGATTTTGTGGACCCCCTATATCCAAGCCGTCGAAGAGGCTAAAGGAAAGGCTTTTGAAATTCAAGTATACCCAAGAGTATTTTTGCCTTTTTCATTTGTATTCACCTCTCTCCTCTCTCCTCTCTCCTCCTTCTCATCCTCCTTCTCCTTCTTCTACTTTCCTCCTCTTACCGGATTTGCAATAATCGAGAAGGCTCTTTCAACCAGTAGCCCTTTTATTTTTTTTGTTCGTTATACCTGCGTAGTTCCTCCTTTATCTTTTTCGCGCTCTTCCCTATTCCGAGCGAGCGCTATCTCGTCTCCGGTTTTCATCTCCCCCTTCATTCACGGAACACCAGTGCCAGTCTTGTAGGACTCGACTGGAAAAAGAATCGATCAGACGACGCGTATCTTTGACGTATAGAGAGGGATAGAGAAAAAGAGAGAGAGAGAGAGAGAGAGAGAGAGAGAGAGAGAGAGAGAGAGAGCTCTTTTTCGAGAAATTCCTCTTGTGCGCAAAAATGTACTCTCTGTCTCTATCTATCTACGCGATCTGTATAGACGGTCGAAATAAAATACGATAAAAAAGGACAGGAAGGTTACGTAAATGTAATATTAAATTTTATTATACTCGCTCGACTCTTTGTGCCTGGGTCTGTGTGTGCGTGTGCACGTGTGTGTGTAGATATAAATCGAATCTCTTTCGAATGAACGATGACTTACCAAGTACTTTGATTAATTTCCATTTTATTACCGTTCTATTTTCAACGGTTAAATACAGAGAGCGAGAGAGCGAGAGAGCGAGAGATTGAGAGACGCGGCGAGTAAATAGAAAAGAATGTGCTCACGAAAACTTAATAAAGCAATTTTCATGACAATACAGGGAATCGTTATATATCGCGGTTGCTAGTGTTATTATTACTTTTTTCCAACTCTATCGACGTGACTCGTCGATTAATTAGGACACACTGACCTACCTCTGTGTACGTCCTGTGTCTGTGTGTATGTGTATACATATAGCTATATACATATACACACACATATATATATATATACCCAAACGACGTGCCGAACGTTTTTAATGAAATTTTGAAAGGTGCTGTTGACTGATACTTAATTACCAGGTAAACTGCTCCCCGCATTGTGCGACTTTAATGGATATTATACATATATGTATATGTACGTTACTGCTTATTTTATATCCTCGTGTTAATTTGCGGTTATTCATTAAGAATTTCTCTTTGTCCAAATTTAATTTTACGACAAGGTTATTGTTATCTCCGCAAATGAGAGAATATTTTTGTTTTTAAATACAATTACCTAAAGTACAATTATCTTCATAGTTTTCAGATATAACCTATATTGCACTTGTAAGATTTTGGATTTCCTTATACCACTGATAAATACAATCTAATGAATAAAATATAAATAATTTTTACCAAAAATTAGTCGTTATTTTATGTAAAGACACTCTTATTATTTATGTACAAATAGTTTCGACGATAATTAAAATTAATTAAAACATTCGATGATCTCACCCCACAGATAAGACGGATTATAATTTCAAACTTAAAATAATTACAAAATGTGTTTCTTATCTCCATTATGTTATCATCATTTCAAACATTTTTTATTGCTGCAATAATTGTGATCTCGTTATACGAGGGAGCTGAATAGCCCTTTGTCGAATATATTTGATTTGAAGCACATTTAAAAATCGGTAGAAAAACTACTGTAAATGCGAATTTAACGTAGTAGAAAATTAAGAATCCATATATTCGAGGAGGAAAGCGATATTCTAATTTTTTACCAAGAATCATTCATTTGCAATATTTGGAGGTATACGTTCCGTATTTATTCCAGAAAATGTCGGGGTAAAAAACGTTTCATGGGTACTTTGAAAAATCAACTGTTCTACTTGACCATTTTCTCGTTGTTCACGACATTGTTTATAGTTCAATTTCACACGAGTTCTACCGTCCATATCGACTACGATTTATAACCCCCCATGGAAATGGAAAATATCAATCGATCGATATCCTTGTATTTTTCCACGATGAAAATATAAAATCCTTTATCATATTATTACACGCGATAAATTTAAGGCGAGATATACGTGCACCCAATTTTTCTCCGCGTAAAATCTTTAACTTTATATTTCAAACTATTTTTCCATATGCTCGTTAATCAACTGTATCTATGGGAATTACAGGTGGTTTGGCTGGCCATTAATATCATTTTATTTTAATTTAATATTCATTAACTGGGCTATTTACTAACTGAACTGTGTAATTTCTGCGATTTCATTGTTTATTACCTTTATACGAACACGATCGATATGCTAATTAATGTTATATATCGCTGTATATTGTGCGATTTCTCGTATAGATTTTCGGCGTTCCGTATCTTACGCGGCACCTTTTGTATTTTACTAAATCTTTAGTACAAATTTTCTATTTTTTTACGTTTTTTGAACATGCGATGTATCTCCAATAAATTCAATTGAACCGTTCGAGGTAAACGCATTTTTGAAAAGCACATCTCAAGTGTATATTTATGTTCAGAATTGAAGTATGCGTCGCTCAACTTTTCAACTTTAAAAACAGTTTGTCAAAGATCGGATTGCAAAATACCGTTGTTTACAAGTTTCACGTTCACAAGCATTACTTCAAACAGTTGTAATTTTGCGATCGATAATCAGAAATCTTTTGTTTCATTTTAAAAGTGACCTCAAATTCTCGTGTTTGGCAACCTGTGATCCCTGAACGTTACAAAATTTTGGCGCAATCTGGGATCAGTCATCTTGAATATTGTAAATGTGATTTCAAATTTGTAATTAGTGATCCAAAGACATTGTTTACAATGTACATTAATAATCCCAATTTTTCCATCATAATTTCACCACGACAAAGAGCAATCTCCTCATAAGTTTCCTTGTAAAACATTAATTTTCGTATAATTAGTAGTTTCCAGTCGATATCTGAAATCCGCGGTCGGAAAATCTAAAATTAAATCAAAATCTAAAATCAAATATTGAAAATTCATTTATTTATCTAATATGACACAATTTCCACAAAAATACACATTTTTTGTTATTACGATAGCGTTATACTCTTTCCTGCATATATTTCACAAAGTTCAATTAACAAATTAACCGTATAACAAAGAGGAAATAAAAAAGCAAATCGGCCTTCATCGATGGGAAAGCCATGAAATTACAATGCGAAATTAACTGCAACACGTCGTGCAGCATTTGCGTCAGTGAAACGATTATTTTATTAAACGATTTACCTCATCGGAATCAGGTGTACATGCAATACACCTACGTAGCGTCGGGTAATGAATTATCCACTCGGTTGTTAATTGTCTATTAAGGTAACAACTATACAACAATACGATATACATCATCCAACGGTTTTATCAACAAAACCTCGATATTAAACGGTGTAACGTAAAAAATTAGATTAGCAATTACTTATTTAAATAAATTTAAGCAAATCTATGTAAGATAGGTGTCTTATAAATGTTGGCATGTGCGCGTATAGTAATTTTGAGATAAATTAGTATTATAAATTCTTAATGGGATATTAAAGTCAAGTTTTACCGACCGAGTTTATATATAAATTTCAGCATTAACTATCACCGTGTTAAACACATTTGAAAATGGCTGCGGAAGGAAATTGGAGTTTTAATTTTCTGTCACTGCAGATTTAATGGACAAATTTCTTTTCAAATATACCACAGGTAATGTCTTGATTTATTCACAGCGTACCATATTTATTTAATTATACGCACGTTTTATCGTTTAAAAAATTGGCTTTGACACGTCCGACATTGATGGACAAACCCATAATACTAATTAATTTTCAAATTTAAAACAATAGCTTTAATGCGCTGCTCTACAATCGAAAAGTAATAAAGTATAACGGAATAACTTAGACACGTATTAAAATATCGTATAAATATATGGTAAATAATGTGACAGTCAAAGTATGTCCCATGCTACTGTGAAATATAATCAATTTCATGCATATATAAAATGGAAAAACCTTTTTAAAAAATAATATTCGAGCGAGGGAGGTTAAAACTGAAAGTGTATCTACATACGTTTAAATTTCTTTACAGTCGCTTACAAAGTGCAATGATATTGAATTTCGTTCGCAAATAAAGTGTGTGTCTGTGTGTACGCGTATCAACCAATGTAAATTTAAATAGATGGTCAGCAAAGTAAATTTAAAAAGTACACTTTGATTCGCGAAAAGCGGAGGCAGTTAAAACAAGGGCGATAAGTTATTCCGAACGTTTACTTACGATGATTGGTTAATGAAAGAAGAGCAAACTCTTTTATATTCATTAGCTTTCGAGTATAATTTATATATAGGTGAAACTCGTAATTTCCCCTAGTTTTATTTCCTTTCGTCATTTTTTTTTATCTTTTCATTCACAAGTTGATTTTGCAAGTCATTAAAGTTGAAAATAACTTTCTTCGTCTGCCCCCTCCCCTCCTCTCTGTCTCTCTCACTCCATGTTTTTTGTTTAAAACTTTGTCGACTGGTGAATAGGAGAAAGTTTAACATCCAGTCGATTCACCAAGGATAACAACGTTTTCCAAACGAACAACGTCCGATACAAACTATGGTCTATGTAAACAATAATGTAAATACCATTAAAAATTCAGGTAGATTTTAATTTGGCGAAACGGCATTGGATTCTGTATATATAAGGTTGAAGATCCAATTGTTGGATAGTTTTTAAGGATCTCGGTGAATAAATGGTATTTTTAGTATACCTCAAAGAAGAAATTTTCTCTTTAAATAGGTTAGGTCGTATATGAAATAAAAAAATTTAAAAATCGATGGTCTCAATATTTGCAGTATGTTGTAACACCTGTCCAAACATACGAAGTAATCCTATACATTAAAAGCAGGTAATCTTGGACAAATTTCGTTCCAAACATAATTGCGAAATGTTGCATTATATATTATCACGAATCCCTATACCTACCACAACTTAAGGATTGAAGTCTTGTTTGAGCTGTGAATACGAGCAGACGTGTTTGTAAATAGCTCCGTAATACTTATCAGTCCCAATTGTGTAAACAGGAGTGCTTGTGAGTGTATAGTTTAAAGTGCGGAATTAAATCGTAGCATCTACTGATCGCTGACTTCGTTGATGCAGTCCTTAGACTGCTCAACTGCAGTAGTCAGGATGACCGAACAAAGTGAAACTCAACCAATGCAAATTCCTATAAGTTCAAGTTCTCCAATGTATCAAAATAACCTGCAATGTTTAACTCAACAATCATACGCAAACATTACCGCAAATAAAAAAAGACCAACTAAAGAAGAAGCTTTAATTATAGATTCCATTGAAGGATTAACTAATGACGATTATATCGACGGACTTGAGGGAATAACAAGCGTAAATAATATAAAGTACATCTCAAAAATTTCAGGCAGTAGGGTAGTAGTATATGTCACCAACAAAGAAATAGTTCAAAATCTAAAAAATAAAACAATTAAAGTTAAAAACTACATACTTAAAATCAAACCATATGCTAGTAACAATAAGAGAGTAGTAATTTCCAACGTACACCCAATTATTCCGGACAATCTAATAGAAGAAATTCTAAAAACAAAAGGAATCGAAATCGTCTCTCAAATTAGTGAAATTCGAGCAAGTTTACAAAAACCAGGAAGGGCACATATACTATCACTACGAAGACAATTTTATATAAAAGAAGATGATGAAAAACTCTTACCAGAAAGTCTACAAATACCGTTTGATAACGTAACATACTGGACATACTTATCAACCGAATCAACATCGTGTTTCCTATGTAAACAATCCGGACACATTGCCAAAGCATGTCCTTCTCAAACAATAATAAACACATATGGTAAACAAACACACGTTCAAGAAGAAAACTATAGTCAAAGCGAAAATGATAATATACAAAAATCGCAATCGCCAGCGACAAGTAATTTTAATATACAATCTAAGCGGGCACTATCTACAACAAGCAGTGACCACTCCACAATCACAAAAGAAACTGTTCAAATTGATACTAAGAATACTGATATAACAGGCGCAGATGCAATTGAAATCACAAATGTGCGCGACGAAGAAATATTTACAACCCCAAAAACAAAAAAAAAGAAAAAAAGACGACTAGAAGATACACAAAATAAAACAATTGAACTACAAACTGAAGATAAAATTAAACTAGTTGAAATGTCCTTAGCTGCTACAGAACAGGTGTTTAATGAGCCTCAAAACAAAATTACAATAAATTTTATCGATTTCAAAAACTTTATAATGAGAAGCTACGATAAGTCATTCAACTACGCAGAAGAAGCATCAAAAATAACAGACAATCACGAAGAAATTGTTGACGCAATATATAAAATTCAACCTTTTATAAATAACAAAACGTTTAAAACGAAACTTACAAAGTTAAAAAATAAAATACTATCTAAATTACCCATAAACTCAAATATGCAAATATCAGAAACAGAATGTGATTCAGTGTCATCCAATGTAGAAACAGATTATTATTAAAATTAATTTACATAATAAAGTATTATTAAAACTGAAATAAAATAAATAATAAAAACGGCAAACAAAAATAACAATGATCAACAAAGATTTAAAAATAATTTTTTGGAACGCGCGAAGCATACTAGCTAGAAAAGAGGAATTACCGATATTACTCTCCCATATTGACATTTTTGCATGTGTGGAAACATGGCTCCCATCATATAGAGGCGACGAAATTGGACTACAATTCCCAGGATTCAAAATACTACGTAAAGATAGAAATGACAAGTCTGGAGGAGGAATTTTATTCTTTATTAAAAATAATCTAGATGCTACCGAATTACCTATGCTAAATAATGGAAACGACAAATTTGAAATTCTTGGCATACAAATAAATAATGTACAACCGCAAATTAAAATTATCGCTTGTTATAGACCTCCAAACAACAATACATCACAAGAAGACTGGGACTGTATAATGAACAATATTAATACGAATAGTAACACTTTGTTAATTGGTGACTTCAACGCATTACACAAGATATGGAATTGCATCCACACTGAAGTAAATGGTAAACGATTATTAAATTCAATAGAACTCAAAGACTTACACATTGTTAATATTAATTCTAAAACTAGAGTAAACTTCTCACGCGGCACTAAATCTAATTTGGATCTTGTTATATGTACATCGAACTTAATTGAAAAAACACACGTATCAACATATGAAGAATGTTATGGTTCCGACCACTATCCAGTTCTTATTAAATTAAAAATAACAAAAAGTTCTTATGTAAAAAAATCATTCAAAGTAAACTCTGTACGTACTGATTGGCCAGAAGTTGTCAAAAATTTAAACGAAAATTATACACAATTTTTTGAGAAGTCCTATTGTGATCTAACTCCTAGTCATAAATACGACAAATTTATAGAAATAATAAAAAACGCTATTCTAATAAATACGCCAAAAAAACATTATAACGAAAATAAACACAAATTAAAAAATCCAGTAACATGGTGGGATAAAGAATGCGATAAGATACTGCGTTTACGCAAAGCGGCTCTAAAAAAATGGGAATACTCAAAAACATTAGAGGACTATATCAATTATAAAAAATACGTAGCTACCGCAAAAAGAACATTTAAAGAAAAAAAGAAAAAAAGTTTTGATAAATTCACTAATTCTCTAAACCATGCGACGAATAATAAATATATATGGCATACGTTAAAAACCCTTAAAAATAAATGGGTCAAATCAAAAGTAAACATAAGTTCAATATCACATTCCGACAAGATAAATATTGCTTTAGATAAAATTAGTCCTTCTTGGGTACCAACAAACCCAAACTATATCCCACCATGTTACGAAAATGAATTCTTAAGTAGAACATTTCAATTTAATGAATTTAACGTAGCCTTAGATTCGAGAAACATAAATTCATCTCCAGGAATTGACGGAATAAATTACTATATACTACAAAATTTACCAATTACATACAAATTGATTCTCCTCGACATTTTTAACGAAATGTATAAACAGAGTGATTATCCATGCGATTGGAAAAGTTCTTTTGTCTTATTCATTGATAAGCCTGATGGCGAGAGTTTACGTCCAATAACTTTAACTTCATGTATCTGTAAACTATTCGAAGTATTAGTAAAAAACAGACTACAATGGTGGCTTGAATCGAATAACTTGATCCCGTCAATTCAAACAGGTTTTCGCAAAGGTCAATCCTGTACCGACAACATTTTGGACCTTACAATTAAAATAGAAAATGGCTTCGCACAAAAAAAATATAACTTGGTAGCTTTTTTAGACATAACAAGTGCATTTGATAACATAAATTGTGACATATTAATTTCAACACTAGCCTCGTATAAGTGCCCTTTGCAATTAATAAAATTTATCAAATATCTTACTTACGAACGATTAATTTGTACAGACACAACAAAAACAACACTTAGACATACGTATAAAGGAGTACCACAGGGCGGAGTCTTAAGCCCTCTCCTTTTTTCGATGTATATTGCTAAAATTACAGAAAATCTTCCGAAAAGTACTTATATTTCCAAATTTGCAGATGATATCGCATTAATGATCCAAAGAAAATCGATAAAATCTAGTACTTCATTAATGGAGAAAGCGGTGAATACAATGAAATGTAACTTAGAAAAAATTGGACTTGAACTCTCTCCCAACAAAACGATTATGGTTAACTTTAATAAATTAGGCGTTAAACCAACAAAAACAAAAATAAATATTGACAATGTTACTTTGAAATCTAGCGCATCCACTAAATACTTAGGAATAATACTCGACTACCAACTGAATTTCAATGGTCATGTAGAAAAGATTAAAAATAAATGTATTAAGGCTATGAATCTGATCAAATTTCTTAGAGGTGTTTGGTGGGGAGCAGACCCCAATACATTATTACATATATATAAAGTATATATAAGGTCCATTATAGATTATTCTAGTTTTATATATTTAACAAATAAAAAAAATATAGAAAAAATCGAAAAAATCCAATATGCTGCCATCCGTTTAGCGTTAGGATACCGCATAAGTACTCCTACTAACATTTTAATAGCTGAAGCTAAACTTCAATACATATACGATAGATCTACATTTCTCTGCTTAAATTATATAGTAAAAATTTTATCAAATAATAGCTTACCTATTAATCGAACACTTCAGAATTTAATAGTAAATATCAATAAGATAAAAAACAAAAAGAAAATATTAGTCAAGTGTATAGAAGAAATAAAACCATATATTGAAATAATTGAAAACAACTCGCATTACAACATGTATTTAATAGATTATGATTATCTAACAACACCAATAGATATAGACACAGATTTAGGTAACGAATTAAAAAAATCCAAAAACCCTAATGAAATCATAAATAAATTTATTACTGAATTCAATGCTTTAGCAATCTACACGGATGGCAGCAAAATAAAAGACGCAATGTCAGTTGGTAGCGCATACACATGTGAAAAACTAAATATAAGCGTTAAAAAAAGTATTAATCCTGAGGCATCCATTTATACGGCAGAATGTATAGCAATTTACGATGCACTTCAAATTACACTTCAAAATACAAACTCCAATATTTTTATATTCACGGATTCTCTTAGTGTCTTGCAATCACTAAAATCAACAAAAATAAATATAAAGGACAATAAGTACATATATTTAATTAAACAAAAAGTCCTAAGTTTTTTAAAAATTAGTAACAAACAAATAAAATTAATTTGGATACCATCGCACATAGGAATCCATGGAAACGAAGTCGCAGACGTACTTGCAAAAAATGCGACCGCCGAAAAATACGACGAAAGTATTCCTATCCCCTTCACTGACTTAAAACAAAAGTTTAAAAGAATAATCCAAGAATCAACTAATAAAAAAATAACTAACTTGGGAGAAGTAAAGGGAAAGGAGTACTTTCAGTACTATTATAATACGAAGAACCATGTTTGGTTTAATAAAATGAAAACAAATAGAGAGGCTATTGTAATCATTAATCGATGTCGTGCAAACCACTATAATCTGGCAGCCTCTCTGCAGCGTATAAAAATTATTGATAACTCACAATGTAAATGCGATGAAGAATATCAAGATCTCGACCACATACTGTGGCAATGCAAATTGCTTGATAAAGAAAGAACAATAATGTTAAAAGAACTCCAAAGGCAAAAAATCTTTCTACCGAATAAAGCGACGTCTGTATTGCAAAACATAAATGTTAGCATCAGTAATATCCTGTATAAATTTTTCAAGAAATGTGACTTACAAATTTAAATGTATTGATACAATTGTAAAACCATTTATTTGAATGTATATGATCATGTTGACAGCTAAATAACCTCGTTAGAGGTTGAAAAGCTTAATAAAAAAAAAAAAAAAAAAAACTTAAGGATTGTTGAAATTAGGTGATACCAGCTGTTTTGGTGATTGATTACGGATTAATTATACGATCAGATTTTGTTCAACTGGCTACATTTTCGCTATTAAAACGTATATCGTATACAATTTGATTTCTGTTAGTTTTTAATATTATTCGGATATACAACTCAAAAGTTTGCAATGCCATCATGACATACGAGATAAATAGTAGTTATTTATTACCATCTAACGACGTATATACGAGTCCAAATATTCATTTAGCCCAAGTACTGTAGATATACTTTATACGTGCCTTGGAAAATTGACAATTATAAAATTAGCATGCGACCCGTTAAAGAAAATACGAAAAATCAGTGCTTATCTCGAAATGGTTATTTTTAAAAAGTTTTCGCGGAGAATCGATATTGTATGTGTATCGATCAGTTCGTCGTTCACGTGCAGAGTAACATCTGTCTTCCATTCAGCTTATGAATTTTTGATAGGATTGAGTGCTATTTCGGAATGAGCGAGGACTCCCAACTAAAATTACTGTCTCGTGTACGAAAGAGGAAAAAAAAATAAACATGTATAACTATTCTCAAAGTTTCATTAGGTTTGGTAATCCAAGAGGGCGAGTTTATCCGGTAAACTATTCACTGCGTAACGAGAGGATGCTGCTCCCCACCGAGAGCTTCTTAGGGAATATAATTCTTTTAACTATTTATACGTCCCGTTGAATTAATCATTTGGTGAAATGCGTGTTAGCGGATTCTTTTGACAGTGTTAATTAAATTTTTCATTTGTTAATTAGAGACGATGGGGAGGTCGAGTGGTTACCTTTCGACTGGCCGTCGTAAACGAAACAAATTTTAGTTCACGTATTTTTCGTAGGAACGAGTGTCAAGTGATTCTTGATGAAATAATTGATAAAATTCACATTTTGGGTTACAACTCTGATTCTCATTATAAAATATACGTTAATAAATTAATTTTAATTCAATAATTATGATTACTTTATATATCAATTTCTATCAATATTTACCAAATTATTTTATTCGAATTAATTTTTCATAATTATTATCATTTTAATACATTTAATATTTATTATACGTGATTTTATAATTTACAAATTATACGAATATCATATTTTGACAAAATTGCAAAAAGTAAATTTAATATTCTGGTACTGAATATTTCAGTTATTTTGTCTTTCAGTAATCTTTTAGTTATAATTTAAGTGAATGCTACGACCTGTACACATTTATGAGTTGTACCTATTGCAGTTTTGGCTTAACCATATTAATAGGTTAATTCAGATTATTAGTTTATAGTTTAAACTATTTTCGTTCAGATGAGATGCTTGGATGGAATGTTTACAATTGTACATCCAAAACTATAATTTGGTATAATAACGGTTGATTTAATCACAAAATTAATCGTCACTCCAAAAATTATTATTGTCGAATTCACGCGAAGCAACATTTTGAGTGCCAATTTCATAATTGACGGGGAGAACATTTTTTGTAAAAAATATATTTAAATGTTTTGGATAAAAATTATTGTGCCAGAATGATCAACAATTGTGAAACGAAACGAAACCCTTAAATATTTGATTGTCACTTTTTATTTATAAAATTACATTTTTACCGCATACATCACCATTTCACGCTGAAAATTTGGGTAATTATCATCTCTTATTAATTAATCTCTACATTTCAGTCTCGATTGCTTGTTATACGATAAGATTGATATAGTTTATTTCTAATCCAATGAGGTACTAATCCAAAAATCGTTACTACATATATTCAAGGTTATTTAAATATCTCTCTCTCTCTCTCTCGAGAGAGAGAGAGAGAGAGGGATTTAAATGTATGTACACGTATTTTCTAATACGGAGAATAATCTTGAACGTGAAGAGCAATATCTGGTGGTATTGTCAGTGAACGAGGTTGCGTTAAAGCTCGTAATCCAAGTATACGGTTTAATCGGTTGTAAATTAACATCGATTGGTGGATGTGGACTAGTACGGTTAGACATATATAAAGCCTAAATTAGTCCTCGTGTAGGTAAACCTATTTGTTTCGGTTTTACACGGCTATCGAGATTTGTCCGTTCTGCCTCCGCGCGTCCCACCCTAATCACACAGTAAATAACATTGACGAGTTTGACAGTTATATTGAAACCGGGTAATACGAAACTTTGTATCATTATATGATACGCGCTGCACTTGTAGAAAAATAGTATTTTATTAGAAATTAGTATATCATCCTTTGGGATAGGCTCTGCAATTTATTGTCGGAATAAAAAATTGATAACATAATCTTTCATTGTAAAAGCGAATTGATATATAGGCCGTCGGAAAAAAAACTAAAAACGTCGCGTATATATAAGTTATTATAGAACAAATAGAATGTTTAATGCGTACAACACTTTCTTCCGCCGTGATGCGCGTCGAGCGTAGAGCGTCGAACGTTTAGTCCAATCGGTAAAACGAATGGTCGTTAGAATAATTTAATCGACTTAATGGATTTTGATCTTCCATTGAGGAAGGATTGGGTCTATAGAGGGATGTTAACTCTAATAGTATACGTTATCGCAATTCCATTCAATTAACAATGAGTTAATTCATCTTCGCGTGTATATATGTATGTATGTATGTATATATACATCTCCGTTCATTTATAGATGTATATATATGTATATAGGTGCGCGTTTCACGATCCCAAGGAAATTAACGGTGGAATAAGGGAGCATTTCATTTAGATGAGTGTTCCGTATAACCGCTACTTTAACATAGATTCAATTAACATCGAGAGTTAACAAAGTTCGCATCACCTACGCTCACATAGGTACGTCGACGCACACACCTATCGTTAGTAGAGGTAGTGTACGTTAAAGTGCATTATAAACGGATACCGTTAGAAAGTTCGACGAAAGACATTAGACGGCACCACCTGGGATACTGTATATACGTACATGTAGACGTACACGAGGTATCGATCAAAATTGACTTTATCAAAGTTTTCGGTGGGGAAAACCGATTGACCCGTTGCAGGGTGAATTTTGGGGCATTCTCCCGAGGGTGCGGAACGTAAGATGCAAATCGTAAATTGTCGGTTATTACGTGCAGTACGTACAATCTTCTGTAGAGTAATCCTGCAGGTGTCACCTCGGATGCGAATGCGTCGCTCAGATTTAACACCGTGGTGCAAGAGCAGAGCCATTATTATTGGTCAATGGAAACTTGTTAACGAGGTTTCGCCAAGGCTCGCGAGAGCTCGCGCTCCCTCCGTGCAGCCACCCACCCTCGTCAAACTCCCTCTATCCTTACCTCGCTCTATCTCTATCTCTATCTCTCTTGCGGACGCGGTATTTCGAGCTATTTCTCATTTATCGATACTTTATTTCTACAGAGGAGTTAATAACCGAGATGTACCGCGAAACTCAAAGTTATAAGTGACGTATCGGCCTTTTCTTACCTCGCACAGCTGGTGTTAACGGTCACCTAGCCCAACTATCTTCATTAATCTTCGAGATGTGTGTACATCGACCAAGGAAAAAGACGTTTTCATCGGATGTCCCTGTCAAGCTCGATATCGAATTTTTCATCTCCTTTCAAACTTTTCCGAGTTGAAGAGAGAGAGATCGGTCCTCCCGGAATTCCCTGCTGACATCTACCTCTCGTATCCCCTTTCCCCTTTCCCCTGTCCTACGATCTACATTATCATTTTATATTGAAATTCACCGTATGTACAGATTATATTCCATCTTTCACTCGGTGAGTATCAAACTCTCATCTCGGTTTCAAAGATGTTATGTACAAACACCCACCGGAGAGAAGAGGAAAATTAGCGTATTGGATATACGGGCGAGATCGTAATGAACGTCCTTGATGGAAGTACCGATAAACAAGACCGAAACCATTTTTATTTAAAATTGTTCTTCGCGATCCAGCGTATTTATGAAATATAATGTATATATATAGTCAGTCGAACGAATGCGGACTCGTCGGTACACGCAATATATATACGTATTGATCCGGTGGGGCTCTTCCTCTCTCTTAGTCTCTCTTTTCACATTGTAATCATCCTTTTTAGTCGCGAGCCTCCATCCTTGCACCGAGTATACTAATTTTCTCTTTCATTTGCATTTTCTGTCACTTACCTATACCGTTACCTTTCTCATTACTCTCTTCCTTTGGCTCGGTATACATACCGTTTTATCGACTCCTCGCTATACAATATAACTATTCCAAAAGGGGGAAAAAACATGTGTTTTTTTTTATTTTTATTTGAGCGAAAAATAAATTATAGTGTAAAAAGAAATGACTTTCTAAGTGTCTTTGGCTTTATTAGTCGAGAATTAATCGGTCGGTATATATATCTCGAGTCGGAATTTCATTGGGACCTTCAATAGTATATAGCTAGAGTATACGATGAAACATTGCGATCTCAAACGTATAACTTCAATTTTCTTTTGACAAGTAAAATGTAGCGAGTCTTTTTTACCGGAAACTATCTATCAATGATCTTCGACTCGACGTTCATGATGTCTATCGACATCACTGTAGTCTATATACCGAAAATTGTCCAGTTGTATCTTCAAATTCATTCTTTAATTATTTCTTTGGTATAAACTACATGCATTCGTTTAATACGTGATAAAATAATTAATATAAGATTTGTATAACATTATCAAAAAATTAAAAAAGAAGCAACTTATTTTTTATCAGGTCGTAATGATGTGTAGTATGTATTGAGATTTCGAGGAATATAAGTATACGCATGCACGCGCATTATGTCGAAATTACGCTCGTAACTTTCCGCGGAATTATTAGTTCGCGTTAGGTTAATTTAATCATCGACCGAGTAATTCGCAATGCTAAACGGTGTACATATACCCGTATCCTCGAATTTCCGCGGAATTTCAGACAAGGTAAGCAATATTGGATACGCAACAAGATTTTTACCAAATTCAATCGATACATTCTCATTCTCGCGTGCAGTTCGACCGAAAAATCCGTACTTTATCCCCCGAAACAAAATTCTCAATGTCCGTGTACGTCGCGTTTCTTCACTTTTGACAAAGTTGTAACTACGGGCGTACGTGTACGTTGTTAAGTATAGTAATTCATTTATTTCCACCGACGCTTTAGCCAGCTATACGACTTCGAATAAAAAAAAACGAAAAAGAAAAAAGGTACGTGTTACACTCGGTTTAGTAAAATTTTACGAAATCGTTATATATACAATACTGAGAATAAATGGTATATTGTGAATTATACTATACGTTATAATGTAATAACATAAAAAAATGCAATGTATATATATGAGTAAATCATTTTGTATATAAATTGTGCTGGAAATTACAACACGTAGAAAATTTTACGTAAGTATATACAAATTATATAATTATAGCAGTTTTGTAGAAGTGCCAAAAATTTAATATACCCATTAAACTATATTTATACTTATTATGCAAACATTTTTCCTACCCCGACTGCAACCGTTCAATTTATTTTCGTATACTTATTTTACCCACATTTTTTGCTTTTGAGATTAATTGTAATAAAAAAGTACAATGTTTTGTAGCCACGAAAATATAATAAACTCAATGGAATAATATGAAACTTCATATAATAACCTAGAAATTACGTTACCGAGATATTATATCCTCCTTTTTTTACGATCAACGAAAAAACTTGATAAAAGCGCGTGTCGACATAAGGAAACTATAAATTTACATTGATTTCTTTGATTCCTCGTAGCAACCATTTTTTATTTTTATGAAAAGCATGATTACCCTGTTTTCCTATACCTAATAACGATCGAAGGGCTGTATTTTCTTATTGTTCAAACAGGTCGGATGATTTTCCTATAGATAAACAATACAATTTTTACATTGACAAATAAGAAGTCATATTTTTAGAGTATAGAATATTTTTATATACGCATCAGCATTTATTACGTCGTCCGTAGAATTTATCTCGAAATATCTCTACGTACTGCAGGGTCTTGAAAAAGTTCCAGACCTCGCCTCGGCAAAATGCACATTTTTGCAAATCAAGGCGAGCTCCGAGATTTGATGAAGACCCTGTATCAATTCCAGATGTAAGACATTTATACTAATTAATAACCTGAATGTCAAGATATTTCGAATAGACTACAAGACGAATCTAAAATATATAAAATGTATCACAAAAAATTGCGGTCTTAGCAAATTTAAAATACTCGGAACAATCAAACGTTTCCTATTTTTATTTATCACTTATCTATGAATCACATCTTAATGGAAAATTGTATTATTTTAACATATTACTAATAATACATTACTTACCAAACTTATTTTTTAATCATTAATATAGTATTCTTTCAAACATTCAATATAACCTAAGAATTTAATTTAATTTTGTAACATATGAGTAAACTCAATATTACACCCTAAAAATGTCTTCTCGTATAAAAGTTCAATTTATTAGAGAAAAAAATACTTATTGTTTGGTTAACCGTTGGCTTTCAGTAGTTCCTTATGGAACAGGAATTTTCCCATGTAAAAAAATATATTGTATTTTAAAATTTTTTAATTATGTTATAACAATTTTTAAATTGAGTTTCTTATTATATATTTAGTTGTATAAAGTTTATAAAAAAATGTGTAAAAAATTTTATTAAACGTTTTTAGTACACTGTAGTCAATGGTTGATGTATAATTATTTTTACATACGTTTAATAGTCTGTAACAGAATTTCGAGGATAAGATAATTGAAAGAAATGCTTATATTGAATCGCACATCAAGAGAAAATGCTGATAGAACTGTCTCAAAAGTTCAGGTTAAAAACTTGATATACAAAATGTTATGTATAATTGTTGTCCAAAAATTTCTATATAAAGTGACAATCAGATTGAAATCGTGGATAGGAATTTATGGCGCAATTCGAGCACCTGTATTGTTCAAGAATTGTTATCATATTATACCATTACAATTTTTATTAAAAACATCTAGATTATACTTAATAAAAAAATATTTTGGATATAATACATAATAGCATGCAGAATATGATAATAAAATGTATGTACAAGTGTAATATGGTTTAAACAAAATATTATAAAATTTTTCTGTAAATATTGCAAATTCTTGAGATAGCTATAAATTTATATTTAAAAAACGATTTGCAAAAATGTTATAAATACTTTGTGATTCAATTTCACGTGTTATGTTTAGACTGATAATTTCCAGAACGTTGCATATACACGTTGGCGTTGATATTACAAAATAGAGTCGAAATATTCATGACGATCGAAGTACCTAAAATATAATGATTTTGAATAGAATAACATTCGGCTGGTTGCAGTGTGTTTCTAATTAGAACGAAACGCAACAACCTATATCTTCCGACGGTATATACGACTCGCGTGGATGCATATATACGTGGATTAATAAATCCTAGTTTTATTGGCTCGTGGTCTCCACGTTGATTTTCATCCCGCGTCAACGGGTTATTCTCGTTATACACCCGTATTTCGTACCTCTCGCTTGACACTTTGAATGTTAAACTTTACCCCGAAATATAATGATTACGTAGCACATACACGACATATGCGTGCGTGTGCACTCCACCATACAATCCTGCATTACTCCTACAAAATTAACTCGGATTTTTAATTAATTTCCTGAAAATTTCATTATTTCGATGGATAATTATTTATTTTCAGTTGAATTCCTTCGACTAATTGGCTCAAGATTATCTAATTTCGATGTATTATATGTACGATTAACTTATCTTTACCTAATTTTAGTTTCTTATATCTAAAGTGTTGAAATATATTTAATTATAGTAGTATACTCGTATTATTAATTTAAAGCTAACATTTTTAAATTCGTTTTTTTCAGTACGAACGCATCCTAAAAATACACATAAAAATTAGGGCGTTGAAGAAATTATTTATTAATATACATAAGATATTTTTATTTGATAATATTTTATATATATTAATAAACTTTATATGATTAAATATATATATAACTGCACTTATCCCAAAATGAACTAGTTTTTTGTTGAAAATCCGTCATCTACAAATTATCCGGTTGCGTCAAAATGAGCCGATAATCACGTAGTTAATTAACTATCCGTCGCGATTCGTAGGATCAGGGCAACGCTAGCGGCGCGACATTCGTTATAAAAAATAAAAATGTAATATCAATATGTGCGAGTGCGTGAGTAATAACGACAAAAATAAGGTGAAAAACAAATGAGCGCACGAAGGAGTATGGAAAAAAGGTAGGTATATCGAGTATAAGAGTGTAGTTAAACAAAAATTGGTGGATATGAAACCTCGTGCGTGCAGGGGTACAGAAGCGTCAATAAGCGTTGGAAAGCTACATTGCGCAGAATCGAGAGAACTGATCTAGACAGGCCGGGGCTATACAGATTCGCAATAGTACATACACACCACCACCACCACTATCCATTTATTATCTAGGAATTTTCACTTAAGATCTATCCTTCTATTTCGATAGGTATATATATATGTGCCACAGCTATACCACCCTGTGTGCGTGTACGTGTAGGCGAAATTCATGTACGAGAAACCCGCGGCGTAACAACGAGTGATAATCGGGGGATAAAGTAGGCCAGGATATACAATACATTGCGGTTTACCAATATGTATACCCAAAACATGGAAATTTCGATACTTGCAGGTTTATCATAATCCAGTTTATCGTCGCGTCAACCGACACGTCCTTTTTTCTTTCTCCTTATATACACACCAAATCTTGATTCCTCGTTCATTTAAATACACTGCACCGCTCGTGCGCTTAACGTCACTTTTTCTTTTCCCCGCACGCTACGGAATACGGATTCCCAGAGAGATATTGATTTTCAACAATTTTATTTAACGTCCGAGCTCATCTCGTCCTTTTTAACTTGAAAAACCTCGTGTTTTTTCGTTCGTTCCCTCTTGTTATCGAGCGTCGGTGCATTAAAAAGTGAGACGATGTTATTGATTCAAAGAGCAGTACCGTTTCGAATTTATTACCTTTAATATAAGTAGATGTGTAGGCTCGAGACTGCGAGCCCGTTATACGCGATCGATGCGCGTTTGACGATCCCGATCGACAACAATTGCAATATCCCGCGCATTTTGTTTATTCCTCGAATTTTAAACGAAATCGGTACATAGTTTTGAAAGAAAGGTCTTTCTTATAAATAAGGGCGGAGAGTCGACGAATTGAATGTTACACGAAGGGAATCCACCGTGACGTTCGTAATAAACTTGGGATTCGTACGTAGCACCTGCATTCGTTCGAAATAAATTAACCTGAAACCTCAATAATCTTCTGAAAGAAATTTCCACTCTTTTTACCTTTTACGATAATTCACGGTATACACTTTTCAGTTAAAAAATTTAAAAACTATGCACCATTCGAAATGCCTTGACGAGTAAAATATGTATTAAAGGTTAAAATGTGATTGTTACACCAATGTTAGAGAAGATATAAGTTAATACAAATTACGTGTATATATCTATATATCGGCACATGTAAGAGCCCAAGAGATATATAAGGTAACCCGATAAGCGGGTATATCGGTGCTCCCGGCTCCGTGCCCCGAAGCACGAGGACATTACTTTAATTTATATCTATTTAAGCTCTAAAATTAAGGATAAATCGTCCATCCTTTCTTCGGTTCGAAATATCTTATAAACTATATACTGTTTCTTATAAAGATCCACGTGTACACTATTACATTTCAATAATATCGCACATTTACACTGTACTATATACTTCATAAATCTGTACCTTAAATATCTTTTTAAAATTATTCTCTCTGTTACTATTATACTTATTATTGAATGCGTCGCGAATATTAGAGATGAGATACGAATTGCGAAAATTATTGCGGTTGTTCGATTAAGCAAATGTTACTATATATTTGAAGGATATATTTTGTTTAATTATCTATAAGTTATACTTTTATATAAATACAAAATGATGAATATAATAATTTTTGAAATACGTAAATATGTATATACCTATATATCCATTATTCATTCAAATGTATCACATTCTTTTACGTACCGCATATATAAATGCGAACATTTTTTCCATTACATTGATATTACATGCATACGTATATATTTCGAAAGATTATCACATAATTTCAATATCTCTGGGTTTCATCCTTTGAACATTTACTGCGACGACAGTCCTTGCTCAAAATTATTAGATTTCATTATATGTACACGATAATACGATTATTACATATGTATCACGCTTGATAGATTATCAATTGCAATAATGACACGGTCTATCTTTTCCAGTCTCTTTTCAGATACCAGAAGTTTAGCAGGCACCACCCTAATGAATTTACTCGCTGCGCTTTTTATGGTACAACTCTTATTTATCGTTGGAGTCGGAGGTGTTCAGGTAATCAATAACTTTAATACACGCTTATTCTTAATATATATACATATATATATATATACACATACATACAATGGGTGCGCAATTTAATTTGAGGATATACGTATACCAAGTGCTTCGGAGGTATATATAAGGTGAATGTCTTAATTCTAGATCGCGTCCCAATTTTCCCGCCGCGCTTCCTATTTTTCTCTCTCCTCCCTCTTGTGAATGTGAGTGTGTCTGAGTGTAATCGAAATTTAATAATACCGCTCCCTCGTTCGTTTATAACCACCGGGTGATCATTTTAATTATCCTTCCTACGTGTATTACTTTATATCTCGCGAATTTCCGTCGGTTACATCTTTATCTCTTTTCTCCGGCAATAAATTAGGCTTTGACCTTCTAAATACGCGATAATCGTTCTTTTCACCTGGGAATATATACAGGACAACGTTTTATCAATTATAATCAATTTACGTATAGCGAACGACGATATATCGATTTTTCGGTGCAACAGACACTATTTGTACCTATATATATATATATATATATATAGCTTACATTTAGCTACATACACACACGTATTTTGTTCTGAATTTTCTCTTGGAATATTTTCATAAAATTATAATCGACTCGGCCTGTAATAAACCGTGACATTAATTTTTCGAAAAGAAAATATGCGCTTTGAACGATGCTATTTTTTATTTTTTTTTCGCCATTTTTTTCCGTATCGATAAACGAATACGTTCTCCGTGGCGTGTGCCGCCGGGAGGTTCAATTTTGTAACAAAAAAAGAAGGAAATAAAAAAATCACTGGAAATAAAAAGTTTCTTCTATTTCAAAAAGTTTATATTTTCGATTATTTAAATATAACCCGTCATTTTTTCTATTCAATGAATTAATCACCCGCATAAAGCATATTCCACGATATTATCATCGACGAAAGTTAAAGTATTACAAAAAATTGCAGGTTAAAAATTGACGATACAGAGAGATAAAGAAAGAGAGCACACCTTCGTTCGTGAAATATCGAACATCTTTGTAGTTAAGAAAATTCTTGTAGGATATAGCTGTTTCCCGTCAAACTGCACTCCACCCCGTATGCACGTATACATGCCCGTACGAATATTTTCATACGCCTCGGAATTTCCCTCCTCGACGTGAAAAACGCGTCCTGAAGGTTTAAAAAAGATATGCATGCCTATATACGGCGAGCAGAAAGTGTGTGTGTATATATATATACAGAGGCAGGGGGTTTGTGGGTGGTAACATCGATTCTGGAATGGATCCAAGTAATCGAGGAGGCACCATCTTACACATTACTATTATAACCCCCAAAATTCTCTCTCTCTCTCTCTCTCTCTCTCTCTCTCGCCGCTCGTAAAACCGTTTAATTTTACCGCGTACGTTTCTTCCCCATTTTATCTCTATTTTAACAAATGAAACCGAGCGCGCACGAAACTACAAATCCGGAGGTCGCCTGGTGTCGAAATTTTATTTAGATAATCTTCTCATTTCGAGTTTCGTTGTAAACTCTAAGCTTATACCCTCTTTACACAAGTTGGAATAGTTGCGCGAGAGTCGTTTCATTCCACGTAGAACAACACTGTGTCTTTGTGTCTCTGAGGCTCTGCGCCTCTGCGCCTCTACATACACTTTTCGAAACAATCCACTCTTCGACCCTCCCTTCCACCCTTCGTGGAACCTTTCTTTTTTTATGGCTCCGGGTATATCCCCCTTTTCGCACTTTAAAAATCCTTACTTTCTCGAAAGTAGCTCGGTTAAGATGTCGATTCGTTTAACCTGGGTAGTAAATGCACCACCACCTCCACCACTACCACCACTTCCCTCAGCTCGATCAATATATGTTTACACTGTCCTAGTTATAACATTAGTATTTAATTTATCGATTTTTACATTCCTCTCCCTTTCTCCCTTTCTCCCTTTCTGCTTTACCTTTACATATTCATATCTACATATATATTTACGCACACATGCATATGTATTGCACACCTATTACACATGCACACGTGATCGTTGTTGTTCTTTTTACACCCCTATTTTATATTTGTTTGTGTACACACTTATAATTTAAACCTCTAAACACCATGAAAAAAAGCAATGAGGGTATTCTCTTATTAACTCGTTACGAGGATCAAATGATTCATTCCCTATAATCCTGTTTGAGGAACATTAAAAAGACTAGTGTGAACTGTTTATGCGGTTGCGAATTAATTGCAAAAATGGAGGTTACGATATCCTGTATACTTGATTTGATGATGCGTCAACATTATATTTAATTGAATATTCCCAATAAAATATTTTATTGATACGACTATGTAGTTTTTGGCATTGAATTCATTATCCTTCCTTAAATTGAAATATTGTTCGTTTTAAGTAAATATTTCTTAGTTTCAAATAAACATTTATCTAAGAGTATTCGAAGAAATATTTTATTGAATTCACCAACATGTTTCCTGGACGTATAGCTGCGAATCGTGTCATTGTGTGTATAATACATGGACGTGACAGCATAGTTCAAATTTTTAAATAACACGATAGAGTTCCGCCCGTAGAGTACACGGAAATTCATCCTTCAGGAAAATTTTGATAAATTTTTAAGCGAAACTATACTGTAATTTGATTACTGTCCTTACTTCCAAAAGTTTTAATTATTTTTGTAACGAGAATCGTTCAGGACGTTGTAAACTTAATGAACAAACATCGCAATTCACTGTAGTAATGTTTGTTTACGCAAATAAATAGCGAAACGCGAAACAAAGATACTTCTGGCAAGTTGTAATACATTTTAATAGAAATACGTATATATGTATAAATGCGTATTTTCGTCGTGTATTAACGCGCAAACAAACGCGTCCTCTCATACATTTTCTCGGAAATAAACACGTTAAACCGTCTAACTAGACAATGCCTTTTCTTACTTTACTTTTCCTTCAGATTTGATATTACTATATTGTTACTTTGAACCGTGTCTCAGTGTTTATCTTCAAGGTTTGCAAATCTTATTAACTTCCTAGAGTTTCCCAAATACGTATACCTTAAGACTGTTCCTCGCGACGCGAGCGCCATCTGGTACGCCGCTCATTTCCTAGTGCTCTATGTAATTTTCAATTGATAACATTTAGATTAAACGAATAAACTTTTCGGTCTATAAAGATTTATTAATTAAGGAGATGTACTAAAAAAATTGGAATCCTTATTTATTTTATAATTAATAATGAGTTGACTTTTTCCAATAAATCTCTCTGTAATGCTCTTCTACTCGCTTTCAAGAGTACGTATGATTTTTATCAACATTTTTTATCACTAAATTATTGAGATTTTCGTGCAGCCGCAAGGATCAATTTTACACCTGATCGTTACCGACGAAAAGGGGTTAATTACACAAGTGTCACGTATGAATTGTTCCAGATTTTTAGTTCGATAATTGTAGAACATTTTTGAATTTTTAAATGTAGACCCCCGTAATTTGACATCACATCTTCTTAAAAAGCCTTTTTGTATGTATATTAGTGTGGAAAACTGAGGGTGTGAATTGATACCGAGGTGGATAGCTTTAGAATTGAGTAAAATGCGTTCGCTTATATCCCTTATAATTAACAACGAACTTGTCCGCTAGGAGTCGCTTTGAAACTCGCGTGCGATCGATCGAGTAAGCGATCGGTATTGTGCGTGCACTCTTACGTACATATATATATATACATATATATATATATATATGGAAAAAGGTAAGTTACAAATTGTAGGTTATACCTATTTAGAAATTAAAGCGAGAATGAGCTTAGGTTTCTTATTGCAGTTAAAATTTACATTATTTATTTTATTTAATTCATTTTAAATAATTGGAATACTTATATCTATACATCTTTAAGTTTTCAAAGACATACGAATTAATTTGCACGTGTATAACGTATAATTAGAAATGAACGACACTATTTAAACGTCGAAATGTTGAAGAACTATAACTTTATCAAAAATATATGATGGAAACAAAGAGAGGGAATGAAGTTACTATTAATTGTTCCTTTGGCATTGAAAGCCTCCCTTGCGTAACCCCGCATCTCTCTCCAGTCGCATTATACGTACACGTACCCGTATATCACCTTGCGCGCATGCAGTTAATTATTAATCATCCTCGTTATTTACACAACTGTATATATCTATACACCGTACACTTGGGCGACTAGAATGAATTTTGAAGCTTATTATTTAATATTTATCACGTGACCCATATATATATATATATACACACATACACCTATAGTATACACGTATAACAATATTAGTAATAATAATAATATACCTCATCAGGATACATACATCATCACAATGTCGAGATTCGGTCGACTTATCAACTAATCTCGGTTCCACTTCCGCCCTTGCGCAAAAAAGGAAAATAATTCTCTGGCTTATACGGGGAAATCGATAAATATGATTAGCCGCGAAAATTGCCCTCGTATAATATTGTATGATCGTCAAAAAATTATTACGACACGGATTATCTCCCCGATCCCCCTACAGCCCTCTCTCACTCTCCTTCTCTCTCTCCCTCTCTTCCTCTCTCCCTCTCTCCCTCTCTGTGTAACGTCAATTCGCAAAAAAAAATTTCATTAAACGAAAATAAACTGTTACGCTTTATGATTCAATAAAGAATTTCACCGGTGTGTATATTAACATTCGTAAATTAAGAACCTTTTGTAGAATACTTTGTAATATTTCCTTTTCTTTTTTATAATTACGAACAATTAAATTATACTCATCAGGTGCGTGTCTCGACGCAGCGCAATTTTAACAGACACGTATGTGCCTCTCTCTCTCTCTCTGTATATGCGAACACCTTTGAAGTTGCGTATTCTCCGGAACAGAGTCCCATTAAGATGAGTTACAAATTCTAAAGTTACGCGCGTGACAAATATAAGCGAGAAGGCGAAAATGAATTATAAACACAAAGATTTTAAGAAATTAAGTTTACATTTTACTATATAAACATATAATATTTAGAGAAATAGCAATTTATTAGCTAATAATTTATTTAAATTAATTTTTAATTAAATTTTATTACGTTCTTTTAATCAATTGTGAAACTATTTAACATGATTTACTCAGCATATAAAATATGTCTCATAAGTCATCTCATCGAGTAGGCTCAATTTTGAAATAGAGTTGTTTGAAAGAATAAAAAAACTAAGTTGCAATAATTGTGTAAAATACAGATAAAATAATAGTTAAATAATAATTTTAAGTATTTTATTCAAATCGATTAGAATCATATTTTCTTGCTACTGCTAAAATTTGAGCTTCTCCGATGATCAAGTTATAGTATTTCCTGAGATACATCTTGCAGCGAGTCCAATATCTTGAAAAATCATGGTACGGTGTGTCATAATTGGCTAAAAGATTAATTATAAATAAATAAATTAAATAATGTATGTTAATTATAAGTTAACAGTATAGTTTGTTTGAGAAATTAATAAATATTTCATGTGACAATGCGCATTATTATTTATATAATTAATTATTTATAAAATACATTTTCCTTCTATATTTTAATTGTAGCTTGTCCTCTTAAGATTAATAAATAATTTAAAATCCCCCCCTCCCCGTTTATGATGTTTTAATAAATAATTATTTTAATAAAATATAAAAATGTACATATATCTATAACAAGAAAAATATGGAATTGATCTATCAGCTTTTTAAGTTTAAATTGATTCTCCTCGTCCATTAAATTATTAGAGTAGAAATTTTGAAACATATTGTAACGTGTAAAATGTATATATCTCATAAATTTAATAACAATCGGCGTAATTAATCGATATCAGATAAATAAATAGATTACGTACAAGTTTGGTTGTGTTACAAATATGTTATTTAAACAGTACTGGATGAAATAATAAAAGAGTAGTTTTTATCGATCTCGCAGAACTAACCGCAACGTTTCAGTTGAAGTATAAAATTTAGAACTTTTTTCACGAAGATACGCGTATTGTTAATAAATTAATTAGTAACTATCACGTCGTATTATTTAATACAAAGGTGTTGGCATTTTAATAGGATGTCTGATGCGTCGTTCTATAACTATAAGAAGCAAGTGTGAAAAACCTACTATTTTATCCTTAAATTGTCTAGTGAACATCGAATAAGACGGTGGATAGAAGTGAACAACGGTAGGACGTGTTTGGTTTAAAAGCAAAACTAAGAAATTTTCGATGCGCACTAAACTTCATAAAGGCGTGTAATATGATCGAATATCGAGGTGATTAGGGCGAGCGGCGATTGGGTATAATAGAGAGTGAGACAAATATTCCAGGTGACTCGTACTTGTAGAAAGCAATTACAATGGAATTCATCATTCTAAATTCGAATGACTTGAACAACGAACGCCGGAGAGATATTCGTATTTCGTTGTCCTCCCATCCCCTTTATCTCTCTGGAGATGATGTACATAACACCTACACTGGTGTACGCATGTACAAAGAGAGAGAGGGACGCAGTGGGTAGGTAGGTAAATTCGTCGGACTGTAACCAGTATATATAAGCGCGAGTAATTACATACACGCAGACACTGACGTTTCCGTAACTCGGGAACGGACGACCATTCGAATACTCCCCGTATAGCAGAGAGAGCGAGAGAGGGAGAGAGAGAGAGAGAGAGAGAGACATTCACGTAGTGCGAGGGAGAATTGTCCGAGGTCTATATAGGCGGATATATACGCACACGCACTCGAGTTACGTGTGTATGACAGTTTTCCATCCTATTCACAATTCGATCTCGTTTTTTTCTCTTTATAAACATCCAAATTTTCATGCTTATAAAAACGAGTTGGACTCTTTTTCTCATTTTTCATTTCTCCTTGTCGATTACGCGTTCTCATTTTACTATTCACGTCACTGATCGATTGAATATTATAGTTACTACATTTAAACTATTTTATTGCTAATTCACCATTTTTCATTTTTTACGATTTTTCTCTGGAGTGACATGTATTACCTACCCTCATATTAATATAGTCAAGTTTCTACCAGGGTAATACAAGAGTGTAATGTCTCCATTCTATTATACACTGTGCAAGTCGACGCATTTTAATCTCGAGAACCGTATATATAGTTTACGTTGCTTTTTATTGCTCCATTTAACACGGGAATCAACGGTAACACCTCAATATTCCTATATTTTCATTATGAATTTATTTTTCGAGCTTTCCTTTTCCTAAGCGACTAACTTAAAATTTCGTATTCTATATAGATTCGGTTTGATTTACGAAATTATCGTCCAATTTACGACTGTGTTTACCAAGATAAACGCGATTTTATCATACTTTTATACATTCACTATTTTTAATGGGTTTACTTTTACACGTTCGTACATACTAAACTCAAAATTTATAGTCAAGCGAAAAAGTAACTTCGAAAACAACGAAATTTCGATTTTACTTGCATAAATATCCATGAAATTCCGAAATAACATTTTATTTCGATTACACTAGTGTGAAAGTGCTGATTTTCAAACGACCGAAGCAAATCGAAAATCATCTTTCGCGCGTGTATACAATATTTTTTTATGCGAGGGGTGCGTAAGCGTGATTTTTATTTTATTTTATTTTATTTTATTTTATTCTAAAATGAAACAGTGCGCAAAATAGCATTTTACGCATCATTTTGAGTGCGCATTTTTTTTGCGAGCGCATACGGTTTTTTCAGCGCTCACAGTAAGAGGAGTACGTGCTGACCTATTCGTTACCGGAGTAAAATTGAACTACTATAGATTAAATAGAGTAAACAGCCCAATGGAAATAGAGGATTGCCGAGGTCAGTCGAAACCATTTATTGGCAATTAATTAACTGGAGACTAATTCCCTAACTTTTGATAAAATGATTCGTTGTTTTATTAAAAAGCGTGTGTATACAACATCGCAAATAAACAGAGCAACAGCTCCCATAATTAGTATTTTAGTCTTTTCCTTTTTCTAATCTACGAGACAATTTCACGCGGCGTGCTATTCGGTGCCACCACACGTATAGAACGCAACTAAACTTTTTATTTTCCTGTGTTACGTCTATTTCGGTTTACCATTTTACGTTTATTATTTAACAGTGTGTGTATGTGTGTATGTGTGTATATATATATATATATATATCAGTGCTCGGTTAAATTACAAGGAGTGAATTCCCGAGCTTCGGCTAATGAAATCGATTGCAACAGTTTGATCAGATTCCCTGACCTCTAAACGAATCGATTCATCTTTATTCGATGGGTCTTGAAAACCCTAAACCCGTTGTACACACGCGCAAGAAAAAAAATCAATTGAAATTACTTTACGTAAGGTCGATTGGAACTCATTTCAACGTACTCGTGTATACGATATTTTTTTCACTTGGGTATAAAATATTAGAAATAATATATAAACAAAGAAGTAAAATAAATTATTAAGCGAAAATAAATAATTATTAATTTATTATTACTTATTTGGCGGCCGCGTTGTAATATACGTGCTTGCAACGTGTACCTCTAATACTATATACCGTTTTCTTTTAATTTATACCTTTCCCTTTAATAAAATAAGGATATTTATTCACAAAGTCGATGTACACGAAAATAAGGAATTTTCCAATGACATATGTATATAGGAATAAACAAACCCTCTCCGGCCTTTCCGTCAATGTCTTTCCAAAACCAAATTTTCTCCCGCGCATTGATCCACCTATATGCGTATACCGTTACCTACACCTTTGCTCTTTCCCTGACCAACCGGACAAATAATAAATAATAGAGACAACCCGCGAGAAAATGTACCTTTTACCACTCGTTGAGTGTGTACCGCTCCGAGTTAAAAGTTAACTTGTACACTTATTGTTAGTCTATATCCATTGTACCACTATCTTGCTATTGTTTTCTACTTTGATTGAACCTCGTTGTTCCAAACTCACATTCCATACTTTATTAAATATACCTATACAATACAAGTGAAAAGGAAACCAAGGACTCGATAAGTAAAGTACGTACGATCGATTTTTGATCCAGGACCCGGAATTATGCATCTCGTTGGGAATGGGACTGCAATACGTACGAGTATCGGTGGTGTGCTGGTTGGTAGTAATGTGTCATCATTTGTACGCGAGCGTCGCTTCGGTGCCGAATTGCGACAACCCACCCAAGTACCTCAAGTACAGCTTGTTCGCTTGGGGCGCACCGTTTTTCACTCTCAACGGAGGAATCTTGCTGCACATGCACGAGAACGACAATATTTGGCAGGTCGATGACCTCTTGCCCTTTAATTGCTGGTAACGTATTTTTCACACTTTCAGTTAATTAACATATATTTATCAAATGTTGCACACCATTTCGCGAATATACCTTAAAAATATTTACTATAATTTTCAAAATACCAGATCTTACGAATTGAGATATTCGAATTTTTATTTTCTGTTAAATAACATGGACTAGTCTTATCACAGAGTTTGTATTAACGATCAATTCATTGTTCACAACTTTTGTACTGACAAATATCTTTACGACGAATAATAATCTACCTTCAAATGTATCATTGATTGATTCTAAATTGTAATAAAAATTTATTGAATATAATATATTATAATACACTAAACCCCGAAAAGTGAATCAAATCAGCAATTCTGTATCAACATTTTTATAAAATAAGTAACACGAACAAAGTTGCTTAATTTGTTTATACCTATATATTTGACATTACACGTAATTATAAATATGAATTAATAGCTAAAAAATAAAATGTGAAAAGATGTATACTGATAATTAAATATTTGAAAACAAAATAAACGAATCTCACACACTACTGCACATCTAAAAATGTAACGTTCTCGCAACGTACCTTAAATTTTTCTGTAAAATATTCATTGTTATAAAAAGAGTAATTTTAAACGATTAAAATTTGTCATGATGCTCCTTAATTATTCGCGTGTTAAATTGTGGGAAAATAATGGTACATATATACACATCGAGAGTGAAACTTTCATTCGAATTCATATTATACGCGGCGATCAAAGCTCCTTGTAAATTCATAATCACATTTTCCGAGAGATTAGAGGTGACATACGGCTCGAGGAAATTGAATTGACCATTCCGAATAGTCGATAATTCGAATAAACTTTATACGTTCGCCTTCATAAAATCGCACACCCATATACGGCTATCGTCACCTTCATATTACGTCCATCACTTTTTATTACTCTTATTTATAATTTAAAAATAATATCAGTTATTCGATACAAATCTTTCAATACGTCACATATTTTGTTTCCATTTATATTAATAAATTAAAGACCGATGTATCACTTACTTACAACTATGATTTAATAGTTTTTCTTTTCTGCGTCACTAACAGAATCGATATGTTTAAAGAAAATATACCACGGCTAGCTCATCCTCGCCCGTTTCCTCGAACTTTAGGAACCGTTTTTTATTATAAAACTATGACGAGAGAAATATGAAAGCTTATACAAAATTTATTTATAAAATCGCATCTATAACTGATAACATTCTATTTAACAGTAACAATATCTCGGTGATCGTAACAATGTAATATTTTTTATACTTTTAAAAGAAGAAACGCGAGAATCAAAAATGATAAAAAAAGCGCACTATACTAAAAATTTTTCAATCTCTTTTTTAGCTTCGTAGGGTGAATTCTAACGATGAAATTTCAACGGAGCGCTATAAATCTTTGGAAATAGTGTATACCGGATAATTTTAAAATCCGAACGCATTTAAAAAACGTTGAACGTCAATGGACATTTTACACTTTGATATTTTTTGTTGAAAAATGTCGCGGAAACATTTCAAAGAGAAACACGACATTTCATTGTATTTTCTTAATGTATCTATTGATAATTCCGGGTGGAAAGAAAAACCGACAAATAAAGACCGAAGTAGCATTATAAAATCTGAAGTATACGAGAGCCTGTTAAAAAAATATTCCATTGGAATTCATATCCCGAAGATTATACGTATATATATATATCCGCATCGACGTATAATGCTTCCCGTGTTTTTTCTTTATACACTGTTAAAAATTTTATATTTATTTTGTCACCTATATCTCACACACGCACATCCACACACCCACACACGTACTCATAGTTTTACGTCCTTTAAGTGCCGAGTGTTAAGTCCTTCATTTTTTTTTCCTTTCTCAACCAAGCTATTAATTGAAAGTGGTTAATAAAAAAAGTTCTTGATAGTTTTTCTTTCTTCTTCTTCTTCTTCTTCTCCCACTTTTTTGTTTTATTAGGGCTGGGGTGGGTAACTTAACAGCTGGGAATACGTCACCACCTGACTTGAATTGAATTTTTTTTCTCTCCCTGTATAATAAATTAATTTCACGCTGGGCTTTTTTCCTTATATAATCTTTAACGATACGAATATGTGTAGGAACAATATAAAAGAAATTATTGGTAAAATATAAGGCATATATGTATTTAACTTATATAATTACAAGTTTAGTTAATTTACCGTATAAGTATACCGTATAGGCTAGAGTTATATAACTTATAAAATAGATTTTTATTTTTAACTTTATTTTTAAGATAAAGTAAAATTTATGATTAAAAATTAGCTTGAGCAGATTTTAGCAGTTTTTGTCAGATTTCTTATCATTCACTAGCCAATGACTGACGATCAATTTAGAATTGAAAAAATCGTGTAACGTAAGGTTTATATCGATTAGAATAATCAATTACGTAAGTCTGTATAAATATATTAATTTAATCTTGAAGAGCGGAAAAATTATTTATATAATAAACTTCAGTTAATGGCTTATGCCACTCAAAGACTAGCTGTGGTAATTTTTAATACAATATTATTCTCCTTGGAACAGAATATTCCTCGAACGCAAAGACACGTTATATTACGTAAACGTAAATTTTTGTCGACAAATATTGTTGATCCGAAACATAAACCCTTATATATGCCCAAAAAAGTAGATCCATTTAACTTTGTCTTCCTTTTTCGTTCTAGGTTCCTCGGAGAAAAAGCAACGGTATACGCATTTGGAATACCTGTATTGTTCTTGTTGTTGTTAGCGGGTTACTATCTCGTTAAAGCGGCTGTCGTCAGTAGGTAATTATGTGCGCACGTATAAGCAAACACACACACACACGCGCGCGCGCATCCTCTCCCTCTGTAACATGATTTGCTTAATTAATTATACCTATGTCTACTTCTACACGAGGAAATTGATAAATCGGTGTTTGTTATATATTATTTAAAATGACATTTCTTAAATAAATTGATGGATGCAGTGGATAAGGAAGTAA
Organism: Theocolax elegans; assembly: GCA_026168455.1. Lineage (NCBI taxonomy): Eukaryota > Metazoa > Arthropoda > Insecta > Hymenoptera > Cerocephalidae > Theocolax > Theocolax elegans. The sequence goes on along the minus strand of CM047428.1, from coordinate 86,969,229 downwards.
AAAGTGTTTATTCTACATCAGATAAATGATAGATTTTTGCCGCAAAACAGACAATTTTATCAATAAAATTATTGTGTAATGCAATTCACGGCAAACATGAGACAGTGCGCTATTTTTATTATCCATAATAAATATTACTACAATCATACAAGAAATTTGACTGTCACGTGCATTTTCAATACAATTTAATTAATAATATTTGTAATTAATTATTATATTATAAATATTGTTATTTTTTTTAATTTAGTTTAATTTAATGTATTCGGTGTTTGTTGTATCAAAATTATGAAAATTCAAAGATATAATTGGAATAATTAAAATTGTTAGCGTGAAGCAAGTAATAATATTTTGATGGATTATTTAATACGCGGAGTAATGATTTATTCAAGCAAATCAGATAAAAAGGAATACATAAATATCGGATTAGATTTGATTGTCGTGTGTATATTTAATGACTAACCGACTCAACCGTTCCAACAGGTACACTTGCAGCATGCAGTTGGAAATAAAGCAGCGCGAAAAAATGAAACGAAGACGATTGCTTCAAATGATGCTGTTTTTCAAAGTCAGTTTGATCATCGGTTTAGTCGCTGGTTGCGGTGTTGCATCGCGCATTTGGAAAATGCCATTTTTATGGGCTATCTTTTGCACCGGCCATTCGCTACAGGTAATCCAACTCATTCTTTTTTTATTTTCTATTAATATTATATACTATATACACTTTTCGATTTTTTAAACTCTTCGAATACTAATCATACTATGGATGATTTCCCATTCCTTTTAAACATTAATTACGTCGTAATTTTGAGGTGTTGTTTCTTTATGGAAAAATATGATAAATTCGTTCCGATGAGACGTCTCTCAATAGTTATGAGCTATTAAAATTAATTTTTTCAATTTCTTTTTTCTAAATATTTTAAATAAAAATTAATGCATACATCTTCAAAGTATATTTTTGAACGATTTCAAATAATAAAAAAATCTTATTGAACACGTAAAATAATATTATTAAATAATAATTTTCCAATAAGCAGGAAATGAAAAAATAATACTATAAGTATTTGTAAATCACCATTTTCATAAAATGTAAATTAGGATGATATATTGCGAATTCAATTTTATAGCTAAAATATCGTAGGATTTTTTAATATTTTATTTTCAACTCAAACTTTGGAATGCATTGACGTGTTTGAAGTAATTTTCATAAATTTAATTTTTATTCAATAATTCACGAAAAGAACTTTTACGAAATTAAGAAAAAGTTTTTCCGCAAGTCTGAATTACCTTCGAAAACTAGATCGGAAAACAGCCACCTCTCGTTATCGCAGGTATATACTTACAATCGTTTAAACTGTTTTTCCCAAATTTGACTTTGAAAGATTGCAACTATACCGAAAAAGACAGGGTCCACGCGAACGAATCACGGTATTTTTTTCTTCGTATTTTTACGTGTACCCCGAAGTTACGAGGCAACCCGTGTTCCACGGGGGCGCGAGACGCTATGTTCTAGTTAGTAGACGTTCTTTATAAAACACAATAAAAAAAACAGAAAGAGAAAGAAATTCGAGTGCGTCTTTTCGAGTGGGTATATACACCGAACAAGTATCACTCGAGCGATAAACCAGATTTTGAAGTTTCTACTTTATTTCAACAGGGTCTTGCCATTGCACTTTCCGTAGCCTGCAATTGTAGAGTACTAAAAGTCTACTCGAGAAAATCACGCAAGCAACCGAAACGTCAGGTATCCTCTTATTTTATCTCATACGTACTAAACACATTTTGCACAGCAATGATGTCCAAATGTCTCTGTAACAATAATAATAACAACAACAACAATAACGATAATAACGATAATATAACGACAATAATGTTGATAATAATTGTAATAATAATAATAATGATAATAATAATAGTAATAACAACAAAAATTTATGCATGTTTAGAAATACTAATAAATAAATAAATATACTTTACAGTCTTATTGATATTACAGTAATATATAATAATTGCAATACGCGAAATTTACAATGTATTCTAATTACGAGTTAAAATTCATTAGTAAAAATTCGAAATATATAATACGAGAGCGATCTATAGAAATATATACTGTTATCTTCAGTTCAACAATTTCATCTATATAATCAATATACATTATTAAGTTACTTACTATTATTTTATTATTGTTATTAATGAATTATACGTTATCGTTTAAATATTTCTTAACTAACCGTATGTCGTTATTTATTCATTTGTTATGTTTTTTAAAAATGGATGTCGCGTACGTCCAAAAAGTCGGCAAATAAAGATTTTTTGTCAAACAAATGATTCGCGGATATCAATTTATTAATTATTTTCAATTATATAAAGTCAATTAATAAACAAAACATTTCAATATTTTACATTGTAGTACAACCAACGATTGTACATTCTCGCATATAATGTAAATATATTAGCAATTTGACGTCAACATAATTTGGTCAAATTTGGGGAGGGGGGGGGGGGGGAGAAATTCTATATTTCGCGTAATTTTGGACAGTATAAATATAAAATATTAAACAATATAAAACATAAATAGATGACGAATATTTTGTAATATTTTTGCAGATTGCGAAATCATCTAGTATGCAGTTGCTTGCTCCACCGCCTGATCCGGTATAAGAAGGGCATTAATTATGGATAGAGAAAAAAAAGGAAACAACGCATTTTTTACATCGATTTAACAAATTGCTTTTCGTATATACGTATAATACATATATAATCATTTTTTACTCAATTTTTTATTTATACATAATTTTTCAACGTTACTCTTTCGTTTTCTTGGCTACATAGCTGTAAAAAATGCTTACAAACTTTTTAAAACAAAAGGAATCTGACAAAAAAATAACTAAGTATATCGAAGATGTGAATATACTTGCGTACGTTTTAAGCCAGCTATAATATGTATAATTAATTTTAAACACTCACTTCTTCGTCCATACTTCTGTTTATCTTTTAAATGTTAAATAATTTTTCGCGAACGCGTGCATTATTATGTATATCGAGCAAAAGTGACACATCCTGTATTACGGTTTTGTTTACATTTCGTAGCTTACTAATAATGTATAGTTTTGTAATTTGGAATTTTAAGCACCACCGATTGATCTCTATCGCAATCACAAATTGTAAATACATCTATACATATATATATATATACATCAAAGTTTATAATAATCATCATATGACCATTTTATATATACACCCACGTATACGTTCGCATTTGATTTAAGCAGATTTTATATATATGTATCAGTTATTATAATATATATATATATACACGCGTGTGAAAAATATCGATGGTATTGCCAAAAAAAGTAAATATTTTTCTTGTATATGTACAACTCAAATTGCTATACGTATAGTTAATTTTAAAAAAAATAGTATATATATAACCCATATGTATATTTAGAAGACGAATATATTAGGACTGATCGTACTTGGTCAACATCTTCTGAAAAATCGTGTAAATATAATCTATTTCTTTTTTTCTCTTTTAGTAACAAAAATTTATTCAATATTATTTCTTACACCGAGATAAATGGTATATATTTTTTATTTTTCTTTATTTGTTTATTGTTTAGATTCTTCGATTATTACTTTCATGCGTTTATGGTAATATTGCTATATGCAGTGCAAATATTTGCTATTAATTATAGTCCGAATTGGGATCATCCAAGAATATTTATTTATTTATCTATTTATTTATAACCAGTATAGAATTGGAAATAATATATAAATATAATATTGCAACTCCAACAAAGATAAAATAGAATTTATCTGTACATACGACTAGCAGATACAAAAATGTAAAAAAAAAATCGTATAATTATTAATATACCATTTTTCTCCGTGTAGATTCGCGTGCGATATCTCAATTCGCCGGAACAAAAGTTTAAATATATTAGAAATTTGAAACATAATAAATGATTTTTTCGAAAGTTGCGGTAAATTTGTTCTTTCTTTTAGAACGTGAGAAGTACCTGATACATTAGGAACTATATAAAATATATAATATAATAGGCTAATATATCGCATATTAATATATGTAATTAATTAATTATTATTTTTATTACGCGATAATGTCTAATATTAGTACAAATACAAATATATGTATATCTATACATAATCTTATTTATTTATTTATTTATTTATTTTGCAGGGTTACATAATTATGTAAAACTATAATTATTCGAACGACTTATTATTTGTTTGGTTAAATTTTTGTGATTCGATTTTATAATATGAAAACAATAATTTTCGCTAAATTTGTAGACAATATACTTATATAGATATACGCAAATTCACATTTGAGTAAACTTGGTTGAATAAATAATAATGTTACCAGGATCAAAAAATGAAAGAACGATGAATTATCACGCAAAAAAATACAATCAGTTAGGAATTAATAAAATGACAAGTACATGATAATAATAAATTTTATAATTATTAAAAGCACGCACCTCTCGCCACATATAATCACACCGCATTTATCAAGCTCTCCCGAAAAATTCCGAATTAAAGAATGCGTGATAAAAATTCGTTAACCGAGAAGAATGAAAGAGAAAAAGTGGAAAATTTATTATAAAAAAAATAATGTTTCTTTTGACACCGCGTATGAAAAGACAGCTATTATGCTTATACGTATGTAATCGCTTATTTTTTAATCCGTCGCGAGAAATTTAAATTGGGAGAAAGTGGGAGACCGACGGGGAATAAAATATATTTTAATTATATAAAGTATTTCGTAATTTAAAACACATGTACGCATTTCAAATAACGTATAATATACGATTTAGATATTCGAAACAAAATCAACTTATTTTTACGATTATTCGTATTGTAATTAATGTACGGTGGTTATCTATGGGTATATGTATAACATACATTTATTCGATCGAATGAAACAAGTCGTAAGAATTCAAGACTCTAATTCACCAGGATAATTGGATTTTGATCAAGCTTATACTGGTGCACGCGTATATTATATATCTATATAATATATAATATATATCCAAGTTAAGCTTGAAGATGAGAAGGTATTCGTTCCGGATCCTTTGTTCTCGAAATCAGGTGTATAACTTCAATTGCGGTGGTATTAAATTTCATTGCTCGGCTGCACGGCCATTTTCATAAATTTATTTCCACACGCCCGCAATAAAAGAAACAAAGGTATTTCCCCTTTTTCGTCGATCAACATATATATATACATATATACGCATATAATCGTTTATTAGTCTTTCTATGCATAAAGTTTGGAAAAGTCGGTCTCCCTGCGCGAAGATATGTGTGCGTGTGTGTGTGTCGAATAAAAAGCAAATGCATATAAAATATTACGTTGAAAAATGTTTTTCGCAAACTAACATATCAAGACGATGTGATTCCCTAACTATTTTTTTTAAACATTAAAGGTTTCCCATTGTATATCGCAGAATCACAAGAGTAATATATGTATATCCTATATGATGTGTGTCACGTATACTTTAAGTTTTTCCTGTGAAGATTCATCGTGTACACCGCGTTCTCACTATGTACCATATACGCGCGAAAATTGTGTATTAACGAGCAGAACAAAGAAGAATTAAAAAAAGCAACTTTTAAACGACAAAATGTACGAATAAAAAAAATATATATATAAATTACATTATATTTATCGAGCTGAGTGTAACATTTTTTATTTGGAAGGAGGAGATAGTAAAAGAGAGAGAGAGAGAGAGAGAGAAGAAACAGCAAATGTAGGAATATAACGGAGAAAATGATAATTAAAATTGTGGGGAATAACGTCGTATTTTTAGATTACAATATAGGTATGTATAATTAAAATACAATAGCGGAGAGGCTGGTGTGGAATTTGATCATTAAAAAAGAATAATGAAATAACATTGTCGACTAATGAAAAATGAGCTTTCTTTCTTTCTCTGCTTCCTCCTTCCTTCCTTCCTTCCCTACTTTTTTACCCTTCCTTTATTCTTTCAAACGCGTGACATAATTTTTTTTTAAGAGCACTCTCACACAGATGTAATGTCACTCGCGCACAACCTCTGCTCGTCAATCTCTTCTGTATAACCGAGATTCACTTCCACCATCCGTTTCAGGTTAAAGGAACTTCTTTATTTCTTTTTTTTTTTTTTTTCTTTTCCTTCTCATTCTAGGGAGTGAGAGGTAAATGTTTTCAAGGATCGTTAGAAGATCTGCGTTGATAATTACAGTACTTTATCTTTTTAATGATTATTGTTCTATAGTACACTGACAAAAAGTTTATAGTAACATCTACTGGATGTCATTGAGAAATCGAAATACTCAACATAAATTATTAAAAATATTATAAATATATAGGAAAATCGATTGATTAAGATTTAGTAATATTTATATGTAATCGGTTCGATTTTCCAAAATATTGTAATAAATGTTCCTACACAACATAGTTATTGTTATAACATATCGAGTTTGCAGTACCTCTTAATATCTTACAAGGAGAGTACTTGACCTCTGGAAAGCGGATCTTGACCAAACTCTAGGATACGTTTATTACTATAAAAATATGAACAAGTTTTGGAGTCCAATACGATAGATATAAACAAATAAGGGAAAATTTCGCCAAAAAGCCCCTTGACTTTGATCACTTAAAACTCAAAAACAAATAAATATATAGATACTCAAATTTAAGTTCAGAAGAAAGCTGAGATCGAGTAGATTGGATTTAAAAACTCAAATATTTTAATTTCGTTTAAAATTATGGAAAAAAAATTGTTTAATTCAAAATTGTCGTAAAAATACCGTTGAATTCTTGTTTCTTTCACAACTTTAGACCAAATCAAAATATTGCTATTTTTTTTAAATCTTATCTACTCAAATTCAGCTTTCTTTCGCAGAATTTGAGTTTGAGTATTTGTCTTTATTTGTTTTTGAGTTATAACCGCGCGATCGTAAAAAGAGCGTCAGAGTCTAAAACTCCGGGTTTCTTCATATTTTAATAGTATAGTAAACATATCCTAGAGTTTGATGAAGATTCGTTTCCGGGAGATGCGAAACTTTCCTTATATAAGTCAATTTTTGATACAAAGTTCTTATATGTTTTTTATCAATTTCTACGTTTTAAAGATATAAATATATAAATAATACACATTTTTGAAATCGATAAGTGGTCCTTTTACCTTTTAAAAATATTTATTTACACTACTAGTTGCATACGTGTTATACATAAAAATTCATTAATTTTAATATTTTACATTTGAAACAACCTAGCATGCGATTTTATAATTTTAATATTTTGTGTCAGTTTTTATCTTTTGAAGGTTAGACTGTCAAAACATCTATTTTTACTGGTCCTCGTATGGGATATATATATATATGAAAATTTACGGTTTTCGATATTCTACCTTCCAATACGAAAAAATGACAGGTTTGTTCATGAAACATTGTTAGAGCATCGAATAGAATCCGGGTTCGACCAAATTCTGGTATTAGAATTGCTCTTTCTCTTTGTGCGCACCGTATATCCGTAACGTAGTGATCAAAGAGCATATTCGATGAAATTAGTCAACGTAGTTAATATTTTAGGGTGATCGAGTTTATCACGAAAAGGATAATTCCCGTTAGATTCGGGTATTTATTATACGAAGAGAACGTATTAGTCTAAAAAGTATCGAAATATGTTTTGGATAAATATTGTAGTGCCGGGGGATGGTCAACTATTCTGAAATAAAACCCTTTTGTTTGGGAAAAGTGACTGTCAACAAGTTTTAGAAAATATTTTATTTTCATTCATCTTTCCTCTACGTGCAATTGAAAAAAAATCTATAAAATTCTACTCACTTTGAGGTATTAAATTAAAGTTTTAAAGATATAAATCAAAAGACATTGAAAAAAACCATCTACTATCTCAGGCACACAGTAATAAAAATGGACGACGCATCCTTAAACCTATATTTTTAGAGCTCAACGCTGATTACAGACGAACTCGCTTAGCGTGTTTCGTTGTGAAAGGATAGCACGTAACGTTTCAGGTTTAAGGGATATGAGCTATTTACACACGGAAAGAATTTTCTTATAAAATTTACCGGGAAAATGTGGTAAATCTGGGATGTTTGATTAGCAACTTAATAATTAGTGCAACACCACGGTCAAATTAATAGCTATATTTCTTTTAAAATATTATTACTTATTTTATTCTCCTGATTAAGATAATTTTTATTAGAACATTATTTTTGCGTCCTTGTTCAATAATTTTTATTATTTTTATCTTTATTTTTTCACTCTTTCGATTTTCTTTTCGGAAACTACTTTTCTGATCGACTTAATTGGAAAAATTATTAAAAATTTGCAAATTTTTGCAATATTGAAATTTACATATTTCGTTCCATCATTTTGGTGAATTAGAATCTTTTTTAATTGTTAGTCTTATAATTTCAGCCCTTATGGTACAATGAATAGCTCCACTATTCTGTTGTAAGTGCGATTCTCAAACATCGTGATTACAGTTTATTAAGAAAAATAAATATTATTTTATTATTACACACTGAATGAATAATTACGTTTATAATTAATTAATATTTTTTAAATGTCCGTGAAAAATTAATGTTAATGTACTAATAAATATCTTAGTATTTTCGATTTTTCCTTAAATATGTTAAGTATATTGCGTTATTCAATTATATACGATATCGATAATTAATTAATTACCGACTAGGATAGAAAAACTAATTAAGGTATGTAGGAATTGTCAATTTCCCTGAATTATTAAAATAAAATCACTTTTATTTAATAAACCTTACACATCAGATATATATATTTTATCATGATAATTAACGTAAATCCATCCACTTGAACATATATAAATCAAAATACGCATAATTAGAACGGCGCACGTGTAATATAAAGTTGTAATATATATGTGTGTGTGTATATATATATATATATATAGAATTCATGGCCGAAACAGCGCATTACAAAAGTCCATTAATTAATTTATAAAAGCAATTAATTTATAACTTGATGTTAATATAATTATTATTTATCATCAATTTTTGAAAATGTTAATCAGGATAACTTTAATTGGACTAATTATGCTCGGTTGGCGAGCTACATTACGATGACAAAATTATTGCTACCTCTATACATATATACGATGAAACGTTTGACCGTATTTCCCCGCGCGTATATCTCTATAGGTGATGTACGTGTATACATATATGAAGCTGCGAATAAGCTTATAAATTAATTCCACATTTATTTTTCATAATATTATTTAGTGTAAAATAATAATTTATTCCGCACGAAATATTGGTATCGAATTTTAAAATTGACAAAACGAAATGCGAATATTATTTTCCATATAAAATAAATCCTGTATACCATACGTCGTTTGTAAAATATATTATATATATGTAGGTTAAAATAGTATGTGCCCACGGTAGTTCATTCGAATAACAGTGCGCGCTCGGTCTAGCTGCAGCTCTAGATATATATCCTTTTCTAACTTTTCCGAAAATAGAGGATTAAACTTTATAAAGTTGGGTATCTCCATGTTTTTCAACGAGGAAAAACGTCTTTTAAAAGTTGGAAGACGATCCAGAAGACTTACATCTGTTACCCCCTCATACATAATATTTTTGTTCCTACGAAACCCTGACCCTCTGTATATAGCTATATATTGTATATGTATCTGTATCTATGCGAGTATTTTTTCCGACTGCAAGTGCACACGTGACGGTGATTTTAAAAATATTTATTTGTTTACTTTACGTTAGTGACGAGTGAAGGAAACTATATAGGTATACAAGAGCTAACTTATACATTATCCCAAGTAGAAATCCAAAAACTATCCGTTCAAGTGTCGATGAATTGCTAAATTTTGAGTTTTTCACTGAGCGGTGAACGAGTTTTTGTCGATATCGATGAACAAACGATTACGTTTATTTCCCGATGTATCTAATACTATAAAGTCTTATTCGATGACGTTTTTCTTTATGTTTATTCTCTTGCACTGCACTGCGGCGCGCTCCCCCTTTTCTTATGCTTTGTACTTACTTATTTCACGTGAATACCTGCATGCAGCAGACTAATGTAGTATCGATAAAAACGTTTCTTTTATCGATTTTCCACTACTTTCATTTCACATCAACCACGAGACATCGGTATCAGCTCCTGTTAAAAGTTTCCCTCGGTGATCTATAAAACAACGTTTAAAATATCAAGCTTCTGTCAACATTTCCGAAGCATCTTATTGTTACGTGCCTAGGCGACATTCTTATTCCCAAAATATTCCGATAAATAATTTAAGAAAAAGTAATTTAACTTATGATTATTTGAATACAGTTGTAGTGAACAATATCGTGCCAGTAACATTGCATCTAGAAAACCACTGGTGGAAATTAAACCATAGGGGATGTGATACCTAAATTGCAGGAACCTACCTTGAAAATTCCAACAATTTTAAAACCTAATTAAAAGAAAATTATGATAAAAAATCACAGATATATTCTAAACACATAAAGTACCGATGAGAGAGATATTTACGAAATAATGAATTGTTAATTAATTATATAAAAAGAACTATTTATGATAGAACTATATAACAATGATTTACGGCTGCCCAAAAATCTCCTTGATTTATCAATAAAAATATTCAAAAAATTTTTTTCGATAAATTAAAAATTCTTCGTTTAATAAGAAATAAATAAATTTCTATTTTTTGGGGTTCTCGTAAATGTTGAAAATTGCTCAGACAATTTCCGCTTTAAAAATAACGTTTCAGTGTATACTAAACTATAGGAATGCCGTATTGCATATATATGGATTCGAGTTCCTTGAGGGGGTACTTCAATTTTTGTTAATTAATTATTAAAGAAAATACAAGAGTATGAGTAGAAATAAGAGAAGAGGCACGGTTTCGTTTATCCTTAATCTAACTGTGTGTAGAATTTCAGAGTAAAATATTATTATGTTTTTGAGAACCATCCCTTACCAACAAATGTTAAATGCGTGCACCCTCTTGAGGCTGCGTTCACATTTGTTGGTAAGAGATGGTTTTCAAAAACGCAATAATATTTTATTTCGAAATTCTACACACAGTTAGATTATTGATAAACGAAGGTGCATCTTTGTCTTCTGTATACCTTTGCATACACTTAGTTTCATCTAGAGAATGTATTGTCAATTATCGCGTTTATCGGTAAAGTAGGAAGGATAAATATTAACTATGACAGGGAAGATTAATCAAACTGTCAAATATAGTGAGGATCTATCTGCAATATATTTAAAAATAAAATGAATGTCGACGTATCGAAATCTAAATGGAGGACGAAATATAAAATAAAGTTGAGTCCATATCTGTAATGCAAAAGTATGGATGATACGACGCGTTGTTGGAATAAGATATAAATCGCTTAGAGGTCGAGTGATATATGTCCTCCCTGTCTCGTCGTCGCCGTCGTTTCGCCCTTTGACGAGAGGGAAAAACCGAGGTGACCCACTTCGAGTTCGCGGACTCGCGCGGCAAAGTGCAACTGCATTATCGTGCACACAGATTCGCACACACGTATACACCACACACACACACACACACGCGCGCGCGCACACGCACATGTATATATAGACGCAGTCACTTATTATACGACCCGAGCGAATCTTTCACTCGGGTGCAGAGAGAGGCTTTCCGACATTCCTCGTTAAGTACCTACATACAATTTTCAAAGATGAATTTTCCAAACTGTTGCGCTCTACTCTGACATTCCTATTGTTTATCGTGCCTTCGACGCCTCGTACGAAGAAAAGCGCAACTCACATTTTGTAATGTTATTTTAAATGGGAAAATCGGAGTTGTGCTTTTTTCTTCGTCCGAGGCGTCGAAATTATACACACCGTCTGAATTCACGGTCTAATTTTGTAAATCAACAATTTTACAGTTTTAAATATAGTGCAGTAAACTGTATAAGAATGGCATGATACTTTACTCTCACTTCTAAACTTGTCGTTTTCTCGTCTTACACGTTCTATCTTCAATAATCTCCCTTTTCCTACTTTAGGGTTTAGAGGATTTGTATATACTGAAACCCGTTTTTACGAAAGCCCGCATGATTTCGTCTATTGTAGTAGATGTTGTCAGAGTAAAATTTATTATATGATAATCTGAAACAAATATTCAACGGTCAACTTTTCTATTATTTTTTTATGTAATATATACATGTACTTTTATTAAATTCAATAACGAGAATAAGTTTGTTGATTATTTCTTATTGGGTTCGTTATATTCGGTTAGTTTATTTTAGTATAAAAATATAAAAAATTGTTAATTAATTATCATTGAATTATTCATTACTTACTAATTATTTTATAAAATTCCAGACAATCAAATTATCAATCAAAGATATAGTATTTTGTAAACGTAAGTTTTATCATTCCTTTATTATTTTAGAGATTAGATAATTAATTAATGACGGATTATTCCCACTCGTATTATAACATAAATCGTTCAAACGGTCCGATTTCAATTTCACGTTATCAATCAATTCCACGCGACTTTTACTTTCGCTATGAAACAAATAATGAAACATTATAACAATGTCTATACGAACTAATATGTTTAAAGTATATATATACCCGGTGTATATAAAAGTCATATTAAACGTTATCCTTCCTTTCTTTTTTCTTTAAATAGTGTCGAAACGTGTAGAGTTTTTAGTAAATTAATGATATACAAGGTAACTTTAAATTAATTTAATTAATGTTTATTCGGAAAAGCTTTTACTTACAGCGATTAAATGAATAATGCAAAAGAATTAAGTTTGACTGGGCGAAATATTAATAATTCAATAGCTTCCCTCTGCCGCGTAGTTTTTTAAATCTGTTACTTTGCGCATGTATATATATTGCAACGGGGAGAGTGTGCGGAGTTTAAGAGCGTTACGGAGGTTGCGCGGTACGCGGACTGCAGTTCGTCGGCCGATATGGGCAAAATCCCCATATCGTGTGATGTATTGGTCCGTCGAATGCCGCAAACGCGTCCACTTGTTGAGCACGTACACCCGCGGAGAGTCGTCGTGATCCGGGAACAAAGTACTCAAAAATTCGGACACATCACGTCGCGAGGAGGTAATGCTTTACTGGTACGAGGTTGGAAAAAACGAGCTTGATGAGCGGAAGGATCATGAGGCAGTACCTCGGTGTCCCGGCGGATACCTCAACGATCCTCAAGTCGAGATCCGAGGATGCTTCAGTAACAATTAACTTCATTTATTGGGTTGTCGTATAACGTATCTTCCAACTAATTAATGTAAATTAAAAATTATACTAAACGGTATTATGTAAATACCAAAGTATTAAAGAACAGGTGCAACCATCTGAATTTAACGTAAAAGTGCATTATGTTGGTGTTTTAAATTTGGTGTATATTACATTTTATATTTTCATACTTATACTTTATATGTATGTTTAAATCCCAACGCATAAATATAGAGTGATGTTTTTGCATAACATTGCATCAGCTGTAGCCCTCGCTTAACTTAAGATACCTCTGTATTTTCAGGAAATACACTCTATGTACGTGTAGTTCCAAACCATATATACAGGGTTTTTATTCAGGTTTATATCTATAACATGCACATGAGTCTAACGTCTACCTTGTACCAAAATTCAAAAATACTTTTTTCACCCTGATCATCTAAAAAGTCTACTTTATTAAGCTTTTCGACTGGAGTAAAATTGCATTTTATTCCTTCGATCACTTTATTCCCCGTAGACTTACTTTTATGTTTTGAATACATACAAGGGAAGTACTTAATGACCTCCGGGAAACGGATCTAATACTAACTTTGATATATATTTTTTGTAATATAAAAATATGAAGAAAACCAAGTTATTACTTGCCAATGGCCACTTTTACCAAAGTTATTCGACATCTAACAATATTTTCATTGAAAATTGCTTCCACTTTGATAGCTTACAACTCGGAAACGAATATTGATAGACACTCAAACTAAAAACTATAGAAGAAAGTTGACCTCGATTAGATGTTTTGAAAACAAAAGAAGCTTAAATTACTCATTTTAGAGTTAAGTTATGAAGTAAATAAGAAATCAAAGAGTTTTAGGCGTTATTTAAACGAAATAATACATTTTTCACATTAATTTTTTTTTGAAATTTCTTTAATATATTATTATCTTAATAACTTTGCTTACAATTAAGCAATTTAAGCTTGTTTTTTCTTCAAACCATATCTACTTAAATTCTATTTTCTTCTGCTTTTTGGTTTGTGTATCTATCTATATTTTAGCAAGCAACAACTTAACTTTCTTTACATCTCTACATTACAAAAGATATACCAAAGTGAGGATAAGATCAGTTTCCCGGAGGTCAAGTACTCCCCTTGTTAGTTTAGCCTTTTTTTACAAACACAAAATTTAATTTATTATATTATATTATTCTAAATATATACCAAAAAGTCTTACAATATTAAACAAAATTTAGTAATATAGAAATAAATTGTTGTTGCTTAAAGTGACTATTCAAATGATCAGGATGGATTAATAAGGATTATTCTCTTGGATGATGTACTGCCCGAGCTTTAGCAAGGAATCACCGATTTATTTTACTTTCTAAGTGCATAAATAACTACTTTCTAAATTATTTTAATAATATAGATAGATATTAAATTAATGTCCTTTTCTCTCCTTCGAACAATTCCAGTGTATAATAATAATAACACAAGAAAACAATAAATAAAAAGTGATAAATAATAAGTGATGGTAAAAAAATAAATGACAGATTACACGCACAGATGATTTACTTAATAGTTTTATTAATCGAAGCATTATTTTCAGTACAAAATTCAGTTAAAGATCAAATATCATTTATATCTTTTTCTTTTTCATTTTTCTCATCACTTTTACTTCTCCGTTCGGTCTTTCGTTATATCTCGTTATAATGTATTTATTCTTTTCCGCGTCAGGGAAATGTAGAGTACAAGTTAAAAAGGAGAAATAAAAGAAATTAATAATAAAAACCAACGAAGTATCTATTTGTACGTAATTGCGTAATGTGGACACATACGCACACGCACACACCCACACACACACACACACGCACATACACACACAACTTACACACCCATACACGCGCGGGATGTCTCCATTGTCACGGGCATCGCCGCGCAACTTAGGAAATATGAGAAGGAGTCGAGTGACGGGTAAGAAGTGTATCGTCGATGCTCCGACGGGTGGATGGTAGCTCGATGGTATGAGCGCGCAATTCGTACGTTGGATCGAATCAAACTCGCTTCTCTGCTTTACATACGTAACAATGTGGTGGCAGCTAAAGGATTCGTTACCATATCGTATCCGAAGATTAAAAAAGCTTTAATCGCAGAATATGAAGTATATGTCCTTCCGACCCCTGTGAAGTTCGAAGTTCCACGAGGATTCGAGCGGTAAAAAAATTATAATCCATCGAGTGTCGATAAATAGGTATAATTCGGAGATAAATATATGCCAAGGACGTCGTTCACTTACATAGCGACTTTAGTCGTCTGTGTGGTTTGCGCACCGTCGATCGGTTTTTTCCATTTTTTCGCTTTCTGCTATTATATATCATTTTCACACGCAACATAAGTGGCATTCGTTCTGCGGTACAGTATGGTGGTTGGGAATGAAAAAGGTTAATTGATCAAAACTTGTTTGAAGCTTCATTATTAACTCACTACAAAACTATATGTCAGCATCTTCTTGCCGCCACCACAGTTGCTGATGCACTGCCAATCAAAGTATCAAACGAGGATTATCTGTGATTGATATCAATGATGTTGAAACTTGATACAAATCAATTATGGATTTGCTGGATGACAAGTATAAGTTTAGTCCTAGGTCAAGAATAAGCAACTGTTCAGTTTGAGAAAAGACATCAATAGGGTAGCTATTATTTATCATCTTTGTTTGCTAATGATGAGACCTGGAGCTGAAGAGCCTCATCTTATAACCAGATATATTGTCTCTGCAAGAAAGAATAGCTACTGCTATTTAATCCATTAATCAGGTCTATTTATCCCCACCTGATGACGATACTATCAGGACGTTCAGTGATGTCTTCAATAGGTTATCAAATAACTGTTGGTTGCCTCATTTCTCTGCAATTTAATGGAATGGTGGTATTACACTGTTTAATTCAAGCTGCCAAATCACTCGTGGACATTTCCTCCTTTCTCCTAATGAAATATATGGGGGTTAAACAATTCAATGAAACCAACGATATTACGTAAACTCTTCACCACCTCAAGTAACATGGATGTGGATAGACTGTCAAGAATCGTCGATACGCCTCGTCAATGATAGTTATTCACACGGGAATGCGAAAAATGATCACCCGATGTAGTTGATACCTTCTATCAGAAACATCAATCCCAATTCGTACAAAGATCATGTAATCGAGACTGCTCGCATCATCTGCGAACTCGTTTAAAATAAACCGATCCAGCACAGTAACTCCAGAGGCTAGAGCGTTTATATACAATACAAGAAAATCCCGGCTCTGCAGCACAATATCCCCAGAAAGCAAAAAAGGAAAAAAGACAGACGATTGCGAGACCCGTTCCTTGACCACTAGGCTACCGTCCATGCTTAGAATCGTCAACTCTTCATTTCTCCAGGCACCTAATTCCTTCTCATAGATAACTCTACTCGTCGCTGTGCACGTGACACTATATAAACTTTTACAGTATCTATGATAAGTCAAGAAAATAATTGAATTTGCATACGTATATGTATATTCAAGTACATATTCCAAATCGACAAAATATATATACATATACAAAGGAAATCTCTATATGTAATTGATTTGTAATAATAATACAATTCGAAATGGAGTCTTCCTCTTAGTATTTTTTTACTTCCATTTATCTTAATATTAAAAAATCTTTTGTATATATATAAGTATAATTGAAAATACGTGTCGGCTGCCTTTTGAACATTCATTGTATTTCACTCGTTTTCATTTAAATTTTATAAAAAGTTATTCGCGTTGCTCTAATTATATTTCTCTTTTTTCTCTCTTTCTTTGCGAATAATAAAAGACGCTTACAAACTTTTGTTATTTTGTCTCGAGGATGAATTCTTTTGTTTATTTCGTACACTTATCCCACTAATATATAAGCCTATCTCAAACAAAATAATCAAACAATCTCATTGTTAATCTTTCTTTCGGTATTTTATACATGGATGATATTTGTATGCAATTATTATTTAACTAATGTTTCAAAGCCGGACAAACCACGGATTTACATCTACATATACATGCTCTTTCGTTATAACTATATTTTTTTCATTGTTATTAATTATAAACAAAATAATTCTTTTACAAAAAATGTTCATACTCTGTCCGTGAGATGTACTGCACATGTGTATTTATTTATAAATAGGTCTTTGGAAAAAACGTGTATAAAATTAAAAAAAAGGTTACTGATCGTACAAATATATTTTTAAATGCTACTTTTTTTCTCTTTACCTACAAATTTGCGTACATGAATTTTTGGTGTGTGTGTGCGCGTCACAATGCTAAAAATTATAACAATCGTTAAAACCTAAAGATTTTCCTCTTTCTCTTCCTTTTTTTTATTTTTCTAATTATGTGTGCAAAATTTTTATTCGTTTTTATGCAAGTAATAATTTTAATTACAAATCTATGCATACATTGTACATCGTGAGACATAAAAATCATTCGTTTTCATGCCCAATAATATAATCATTTTGTATATTCGAATAATGATTTTGACACTTTTTTTTCTTCTGTATTCAAAATATTTGCATTATTTTTCTTTATTTTCCTTTTTCCTTTCTTTCACGTTGATCGTTTGTTCTCGCAATTATGCTGGAAATAGTCGTGTAAGATTTAAACACTTTTTGGGGATCAAATTACCGAGTCTAAGAGCAAGAGACCGAAACACTTCTTAGTCATAAAAAATAGATAAGAAAAATAATAATAATAATTACGTTTACAAACAATTCAGTTATTGCACTTATTCATGCAAGAGAACGTTGAGAGAATTCCAGAAAAAATTCTACTACTTTTCTAGTAAATATCACTGAAAACTTTCAGTTTTCGACAATGTACATGCAGAATTATTTGCTCGATAAAATAAAAATATATTTTTTTCGGTTAGTGGGTCTCATTGATATTAAAATATTTTACTTTTACTTTCATATTAAATACACATTATACGAAATGCTTTTTTTTCATTCTTAATTGTCTACAATGAGATGTTAGTAACAATTCATCTGTCATTATGTTTATTACAAATTTCTCTTGAATATATATTTAAAAAGATCCTAAATTGCAGAAATTATACTCGAATTCAGTGACAAGCATTTGTAAATGGCTCTTCTTTTTTTTAAACATTTCTTACATATTTATTAAAAGGACAATAATTACAATTATCTAATCTACGTTGAAAAAATTGTTACTTGCGGATGAAAGATAAAAGTATCTCAAAAATTTGGGGAATAAACGAATGCTTAATTGGAAGCAGATAATCGTAATGTAAAGTATCAATCGGTTGATGTATCACTAACTGTGGATTTTATTTACTTTTTTTATTAATAATTATGAATCAATTATATAAGCTATCTGTACACTCACAACCGTTCAGATACACAATATTATAAACATATTTAATGCTGGACCAGCTTAAAAATAAAATTACTAAGAATATATAAAAGACGACATTTGCGACATAAATCTAAAATTAAAAGTAGCGCGTGTTTACTGACATAAAAATATTTTAAAATACTTTATATAAAACAAAAAAAAGAAAAATATTAAAAGTTACAACACACGACAAAATCACTTATCGACATCACGTTAAGCACAAAATAAAAAGGAAATCATACATACTGAATTAAAGTCCACAAAATTATGCGCTTTTCAAAGATATTTAATTTTTGTATACAAAAAGTAAGAGAGGAAAACCAATAATAATGTTCCTTTATATCATTACAATTATATATATATATTCCACTTCCATTCAGTCATTATTTCTGCAAATAAAAGGAATACAGTAAAATTTTTCTTTTTTCTTTCTTTTTCTTTCTTTTCGAATGATTCATTTGCAAACCAGTTCCACATCAGATCTGTATATCGTGAAGATACCATTAATGGATAATCTCCAACACTTAGCTCTGATCTGAAACTGATGTCCACTCTTTCGTTTTTCACTATTATTAAAGTCCATATTAAATATATTTTACAATAATATTATCATTGTACATGAACAACATACGCTCTACACTTCAAATATCCTCGCCTTTATCAACTAATCAGCGCAACAATATATTAGATAAAATAAATTTCAAACACTGTGCATCCAAAAATCTTGTAAAATAATTTTATTGACAGCACAGCACTTAACTAGGAATAAATGTTAAACTATACGTTATAATTAAATGTTTCTCTTGAGATGATCAATTTTGTAGTTTTATAAGATTTATCATTATTATGATTATTTATTACTATTACTGCTTTCATTTATAAAATTATACTTCATACATATAATACATTTTGTTATAATCCAATTGTAGTACTAGTCTTATTTATACACTCGTAAATCTACAAAATTGATTTTGGTAAAACGAGTGAAATTCATATAATAGTCTTATTAATTTGCAGATATATCTATATATATATATATATATATATATATGACAGATTTTAGATGTGATGCATACAGTACAGGATTCCATTATTAGCAATAAAATTACTTGAGAACTCAACTTTTATACTTAAAACACTAAAAGTAATTATACTCTGGTCAACTTATATACGTGCGTATATGTATGTATACACACACATATATATTGACTACGAATTAAGGAACGTCGAAAGCTAACTGTCTTCCTTCATTCCGGTACAAGCGAAGTTCGATTGTGATGCGCTGATTAGTCCGACAATTAACAAGTCGGCGTCAATTAGTTAAAATAGACGAGGGGATAGGATCTGCGACCCCGCTGTGTGCGCCCCCTGGTTTCTGCTGAAAAAGGAAAGCTTATATTGTTTATTTACATACCATTATAAAAATTTTTAGCATTTTAAATTAATAATATTTTATTAAAAATCAATGAAAGAAATGGATTAAAAATCAGTAAATTTCTAAAAATATATTTACTTGAAAAAGCAACAAATGTTAAATTACTTGAAAAAAAAAAGAAAAACAATGAATCGCTAAAGTTACTTACGCTGAAGGAGATACGCTCAACCTAAGAATGCAATTATTCCTTTTGTTCATCCGCGGCTGACGCACTACTAGTGGTAGTAGTGGCATTTTCAGGAGTCGAAGCTGGTTGCGCTTCCGACGTTGGTCCATCCGAAGATCCTTTACTCGACGTTTCCGTCGTACTATCAGAGTTTGCCTTGGCTACCTCATCCTTATTTGACACAGGTGCTGTAGACTCATCGATCGAATTTTTCTTCGTCTCCTCGGAATTGCTATTTTCCGATTCTTCGGTCTTTGATTCCTTTGAATTGGCCGTGCTGTCTGTTTGATCCTCTTTTTTAGATTCATCTTTACTGTAGAACGAATAAAAAATAATTAACATTATTAATCTGATTTAATTAAATTAAATATTTCTTTTTATAACTTTCCAATGAATCAATGTTGGAAGTTTAATTGAACGCCTTCGTTTTAAAGTTGTAAAAAATATAAGTTTACAAAAAGAGGAAGAAATAATATTGATTGTATATTGAACTTAATATAGATTTTTTTTATTAAAAATAACATTTTATAGTATTGCAAACAAAATTACTTTAAAAGTACAGTGTAATATATGAATACAATTAATTTAAATTTGAAATTGCAACTTATTATACATAATATTAATAGAAATCTTTTTTTCAATATTTTATTGCAAGTCTCAAAAAAGTAAGTATATCATACTTTTTTTAAAGTCATAATAGAAAATATACATTTTTTAAATTTCTACTTTTAAATCTTTATTTTGTGTCGGAAAAGCTCACTTTTGTTAAAGTAAATTCAAAGTTAAAGAAAACTTTAAATTTATGTATTGACTTGACACAGTTATATTCCTATAACTTTTTAAAGCTATCCTAGATCTTATTTTTTATTACACTTTCTTAACGTTTTAGTAACATTATCCAAGGATATCAATAAAAATTATTAAAAATAAAATATTACGAAATTTGTTTTAATTATAAATAAACCTAAATGTATCAGTTGTATTATACATTAAAAATCTTTATTATCATGATAATTTCGCAAGATATATCTACCTGTCTTTCTTATTTTCGGTTACAGATGCTTTGGAATCATCCTTTATGTCATTATTCTCGTCTACATCCATTTTAGAATCCTCATCTTTTTCGTTGTTACTTTTATTATTAGCAGCTGTAGTGTTTTCTTCATCATTTTCATTAGTTTTTTTGGGACGCCCACGACCTCGGCCACCACCGGTACGAGGTTCACGCTTTTCTTTTTTAGGGGGTGATGGAGCTGGTGTGGATACAACTCCTCGCGCTGAGCTGCGCGTTCGTCTTCTGCCTTCTATCTCCCCGACACTTGAGTTCAAACCCTAAAACAAAGTCATTATAATATTATCAAATATACAATTTATTATGAATTACTCCTTTATATTGTTTAGTTTTAAGACAATGTTAAAGATAGATTTAAAAAATTTGAAAATTATTAAAAATTATTGAAATTATAATCATATCATTTAGTAATTTAAAAATCATTCTTTTAAAATAAGTTATTATTGATATTGATGATAAATACATTAAAAGTAATTATCAAAAAGTAAAAATTGGAGGGACTAGTAGCTGTACATAAAGCTTATACTGCCGATATAGTTGCGTCAGATGCTATCGCGCCTTTTGATTACTTAATATCATTTTTTGAAATTTTTAATAAGAAAATTCTGTTAAATAATTATATTACAAAGAATAATATGGCTAGTAAATTTCAAATTAACAGTTACAAATGAAAACAATTAATATTTCGCACGAATCTCCTTGATATCATTTGAAACAATGTTGTGGTCAATTTTAATACTTTTTTATAAACAAACGAATAAATTTTTGAAAAAATGCTGAACGCCATGCTCTTAGGCATGTTTTAAAATAGTACACTCAAATTTTTTCATATTTTTAAATTTGTTGAAAATTTATGCCTTTTTAGATAAATAATTACCGACTGAAAATTGTTTATTCATATTTATTATTAAGATATCTATTTTTGTTTTAAATCGTAACGTCATGCCCTGGCTTTTGAATTAAACTACCCATGTATATTTTGTTCAGATTTTTAATTCATTATTTCCGAGATAATTCTTATGTTGAAAGGTGTAGATCCCTGTAACTTGGGTCCGACATCCCGTTTATCAACAGATTGATATAACTACCTTGAGAATAACATCGGCTTCTTGAGCTGTTTTCTCCAAAGTAGAAAGCCTCTTTGTGCCAGTTCGCTTGCCCTTAGTCACAGGCTGCTTCTCTTCCAGGGATTCCTCCTGAAAAATAAATAAAATGTATAAGAATTTGACTAAGATGAAAAACAAAGTAAATATTTAATATAAATTATACAAATTGCTTGTTGGTACGTGACGTAAAAAAAATTAATAAATTTTATTTAATAGTAAAAAAACCAAAATAAAAAGAAATTGACTTTTCTATCCAGATTCCGGATTCACATAAAGGGGAAAGACGAAAAAAAAGAAAAAGGTATAAGGCATAGATTGAAGGAGTCGTTGAGAAAAGACAAGCTGTTACGGAGCGGAGCGGAGAGAGTAGGATTCGGGGGAGGGAAAAAGTGGCGGGAAACAGCCATATCGCCACACAGGTTACACATTGGTGTGTACGTGAGTGCTCCTACACAGTACACTTCCCCTCTCCAGCCACGTTCCATCTCTCTTTCTCTCGGACGGTTTCTCGCTGTTTTTCTGGAGCCGCTACGAGTCACCCTACCATTTTCACATCCCCCTGACCCCCTCTCGTTACCAGAAAAAAAATCCAAACGTATAAACGAAAATCTATTGCACATCACAAATATCGTACAATATAAAAAATATGAAATTTTTATAATTATTTACACATTTACGTAATTTCACGTACGAACGAAAAAAATAGTTATTCACATATCTACAAAACAAAATGATAAAAAGGTTAATAAAAAAAAGAAAAATATACATAAGTAAATTGCCGATCGATTACGAAATTGTATATTGATAAAAATAAAAAAATATTGTCAACGATATAGTAAAAACAGTATTGTTCTCAAAATCAGTATTTATCAATATGGAAGTATAGAATATAATAATAAAAAAAAAGATACATCTTACGTGTATTAGTCAAGTGTACATACACGAAAGCGGTCCGTCAACTCGTTGGCAATATGAGTGTATACATAACAGCGCGCACGCGTCGACGCTTTCGATGTCCACACGGCCAGACACACAGATACACACATACACCAGCGAGTGAACGAGTAACGAGCGAGCGAGATAGAGACATAGAGAGACAATAGAAGCGGGATGCATGTTGTAACATAGAGAAAGATGACGGCGCGTGCGTTTAAATAATCGTATCCGTAGTAGACGGTCGCATCGCCGAGTTACGCGATGCAGAGGCATACACACCATCACGTGGTATTCGTGAGCGCGGCATTGGTATTAGGTAATAGGATAAGTAATAAACGAAAAATAGAAGAGGAGATCCGCGTTGCTCGAGCATTTTCATTTTCGTATTTACTACGAAAAAAGGTAGATCGTTTAATATACGCGCATCTCAGGGTTGTTCTTGTTCCTCGTACGCGTGGATATATACATATTTCTAGCTGATGTGTGCGTGCGTTGGGATTTGGGAATAACGCGGTAGCGCCTCTCGCGGTGATACACGCGCAAAACGCTCTCGTACGTTCCCTTCCCGGCCCCGGCGATGCATTTCCTTTCGTCTCTTGACTTTTGTATATTTCCTACCTACCTACAGCCTACAGTACCTACACACACGTACAAAAATATTCTTTTCTATTCCGACAGAGAAGATAACAAATAAAAAGACAAAGGAAAGATAAGGAGAGAGACGAGAAGAGTCTCGAAAAGTCGGACGATGACAAAAAAGAATGCCGCTCTCGGTTCTCCTCGTACGCGAGCGAGCGAGAGGGAGAGAGAGAGGGAGGGAAGGAGGGAGAGAGAGAAGACGTACGCGCGTATAATACGTGTGTGCGTGTGCAATTAACCACCACGAAGAAAAAGACCGCGCCGGGTATAACGATCGATCGGAAATATTCAAATAAAGTTAAACTGGTACTTTGAAATATCGTCGACGGTTGGCATACGTATGCGTTGTACATAGAGGGACACGCGCGGGCAAAAATGAAAAAGGTAACAGATTAACGGAGAGAGGGAAGGAAAACACGTATATACGAGATGGCTCGAACGGCAGAGGGAGGGAGAAAAAAACAATATCCGCCATGTTTGCCGAGTGCACGTCGAAGGACAAACGGCGGCGCAGCTTGGCGGCGGCGGCCCGCCGCTTTGAAAATAACCGTGGATAAAGCATCGGCGGGCCCTCGGGGACCCGAGGATAACCTTTTCCATCGAATCGTCGATACTTTTGAACGACGCGATCGCCGATCCGTGGGTTATTTCCAGCCGACTATCGCGCGCTCACACGCGCACGCACACACACACACACACACACACACACACACACAGGCGAGGAGAAGAGCGTTCGAGTCGGGTGTAGTCTTCTCTGTCTCTCTACCCACACACGCACACGCACACGCACACGTACACGCACACACAGGGTCGCGCGCGCTCGCGCAGGAAAAAAAATAAAGAGAAGAGAGAGTTAGACTTACCTTGACGGGATCGTCGACGCTGTTCTCGGTCTTGGAGTCTGCTTTGATGTCCGACATGATGTGTAATATTTACGCGTTACGCCGGTCGGCTCGATCAAGCGCCAGAGAGAGATAGAGAGAGATAGAGAGGAATGAGAGGGCGGGAAGGAGAGTGGTAGGTAGGTAGGTAGGGAGAACGAGCGAAGGAGTCGGCACAAAGGAAAGAAAATAAAAAAAGGCCAAGAGCGAGAAATTGGAGAGGAATTAGGTATTCGTCTCTCAGGAGACGAGGAGAGTCGCGGCGAATCTCGGCTCTCTCGATTGGTTCGGTTGGTTCGGTTGGTGGTCTTCGCTTGGAGGGAGACTGCGCTCCGAGCTCCGAGTCGTCTTTTCTCACTGCTACTGCTACTGCTAGTGCTAGTACGGCTACACACACGCACACGCGCACTATCTCACTCTCTGACGGACCTCACGGTGCGAGCGTGCGTACCTATTGCCCGCGCTTCGATGTGTGGCTGTGTGCAATGTGTACCTATGGCGATTGGCGATGAGACGAGATGACCGACCGCGAGGCGCGAGCAGCCGCCGTCCACGAGCTTCGAATCAACGACTACTACTCCACTCGAACCGTCAGAGCGCGCCACCTGCGCCCGCGCGTTACGCTTTACGCTTTCCTATGCTTTGCTTTCCTTTGCGCTTTGTGCTTTGCGCTTCGCGCTTACGAGTCTTACGAGTCTTATAAGACTGTTACGAGTTTACGGCTCTCCTCGATTTGCGCTTGCAGTGTATATCTCTCCCCGGCACTGGCTGGGATTCACGATGATACACAACTCCCAACGATCTTCCACTTGGACCAATTCTCCCTCTCTCTATTTGTTTATTTTTTTCCCTCGACGTTTGTCCACGTAGATTCTCGAATTTTCGGAGGAATAATTTATCGGCTCGTCCGTTTTGGTCCTTGTTCACCCGGCTATCTACGTCTATACCTTATTCGCACGCACGCACACTCGGTACGCGGTTACTTATACGCGGCAGTTATGCCTATACGACTGCGCGCCGGAGGTAAACAACAAATTTCAAATAATGATAAAAACTCGGTGGGACTGGCGAGTGGCGACTCGTCGATTCACGCGGGTACCGGGTACTCGCGAGCCTAACTCTCGGGTAAATACCGGTCTAATCGGGAGAACGTAATTCTCGTGGATTTTCGCGTCGGCAGTCGGCACCAACGAGGAACGAGCAACGACGGCTATATACGATACGGTACGCGCGCACACACACAAACCTGATTCGATTCCCTCTGCTTCCCTTCCCTATATACGTGCCTATGGCTCTGCGCCTCTGTGTACGTGTGTGTACGTGCGTACGTACGTGTATACGTATGTTGTATGTTTATACGGCGGAAGCCCAAAGATGGCGGGTAGCGTGGGTCACGTGATAACGCACGCTAGCGCGAGAGAGATTCGCCGCCGCCACCGCCGCCGCTGTAGGGACGCGCCGCACACGCCACGCCGCGGTACGACGTCGTTAAGACGTACGCGCGCGCGCGCTCTCACACACACACACACACACACATTCACGCGCCGCACGCGGGAGGGGATAACTTTGCGGCTTTTCTCTCTCACTCTCTCTCTCTCTCTCTCTCTCTCTCTCTTTGATCGAGTTGACGAATAACGATACGCAACTTTTTATCGCCAGAACTGTGGATACCTTTCGGCGAATCGCCATCTCCCCCCCTTCGCATACCCGGGAAAACGCGGGAGATTCTCGTGTATATATATATATATATAGGATGTACTTTAGTGCGTACCTTTGTTTCCTTCGAATTCGGCTATCGATTTTCTACCAAGATTTATGTTTACCTACTATACTTTATAAAAAAATGTTCTTTTTTTTTTAATTGATTCCGGTACTTATAACGTCTAAATTCAATAATTTAAATTCAGACTGTTTTTTATATCAACCTTTAATTTATACGGTTTAAATTCTTTGTTTTTTCTTATTTACAGAGAAAGTATAGTAAGCGATAACTAATTTCTTTTCTTTTTTTCATTTTAAATTCCGGTTATTAATTTCATACTAATTATTAATTTGATTTTTTATTTTCTATATTAAAAAATTTATTTTTATTATTATATCAATTATATTTATTTATTTTTAAAAATTTATTTTTATATTATATTAATTATATTTTTTGGTAAAAAAGGATATTAATATTGATGTTATTATTTTTAATTTTAGTTATTAATAGGATACAATTGATTTTTTATATATTCTATACTAAGAAATGGTTTTTTAGGCGATTATAAATTTTTTTTTAGTAAACAAGGTTATTAATATCTATGTTTATGGATAAATAAATTTTTATGTGTTTATTTATTTTATTTGACCAAAAATAAATAAATATTGATTTGTTCAGTGACGTTGCTATTCAAACTCTTTTTTACTATATTATTGTTATTACACTAATAAGTAATAAAGTAAAAATTAATTTTTTTAATTTCTGTATTTCAAGTTATTTTATGTTACTTAAACTGCCATGAAAAACATTTAAAAATGTCATATTAATAGAAAGGCAAATGGTAATGCTGATTTTTAATGAAAATACAATACGAAAATATTCAACATTACTACCAAGAGAATTCTGCAATTTAATCTAATTAAATTTTTTTTATATATTTCCATTTGTACATAGATATTATTGTAATATTGAGTAATCAAATTTCCAGGTATTTTTATTATAAAATAAAATTTTTTATATTTAGCTATATCTATTAATAATTAATATATCTTTTAATAATTTATCTATTGTTTACAAAAATTGTGTTAGAAACGTGTATATATATATAGTACAAACTAAATTTTTTTTCTTCTCGGTTTTTTGGTAAAATTTAATGTGTTGGCATTCGTCTAAACCAAAATCTTGCTCTAAAATCGTCGCTACAAGTTAAAAATGCTGGTGCTACTGGGGAATGTACGATCATTCTTACTGGACCATTGTGACCCAATGATAATAATTGTTTTCTCGAAGCATTTCTCGAGTTCCATGCGCACAGGGATGTTGTTGCTTCATCTGGGAACATTACGTAATCTTCCGTATGATTGAATATTGCCTGAGCTTTGTGCTCTTGTTTCCCTGTTTGTTAAAGAAAGTTTAAACAATTATTTTATTTATATTATTTATAAAAATATATAAAAATGCAATTATATTTAATTAATACCTGTAGTTCCAGCACCGGTATAAGCAATTAAACACCTACTGGTAGATAACTCCCATAATTTTATCAAAGAATCTTTACCAGACGATAAGAGATACTGAAATAAATTACATATTAAATATTTATGTTAAATATTTTATCTAGAAATAAATAATTATTTGTGTATACTTTTCCATTTCTTGTGAAAGCGACCGAACATACTTGATATCCATCATGTGCCTTAACAAATGTATTTATGCACCTGTTTGAAACCCCATCCCACAATTTGATACTACCGTCTTTACTGGCTGATGCATAAGTCTTGGCATCGGGAGAATATTTTATACTTGTAATACCGCTAGAGTGCTGATGATTAGGTATGCTGCAGACAAAACACTGTGCTGTATTTACATCATACAATCTAACAACAGGATGATTTGTTCCTACTATGAGATAATCACCAGTTGGGTGAAAGGACAAACATCTTATTTGATCTGAATCTGTGATTGTACGAAATGCTTTTTTAACACTAGCCTTACTGTAGTCAAACAATTTAACAGAAAAGTCTCTACTTCCGGATACTAAAATAGGTTCTCTAGGATGGAATTCTAAACAGGTTACTTCCTCCAGATGATCATACAGCGTTCTGATAACAGGGTGTCCACCAGATTGGTCTGCAGGTGCCACTTCATCTGGTGCAGATTTAGCCAACATTCTGTCAACGTCTAAAATTTTAATAGAAGCATCCACCGAACCAGTAGCTATCAATTGTCCATCAGCGGAGAATGCACCTGCCCTACAATTCCCTTTGTGAGAAGTAACATAAGCAGTTTCGTATTGTGCAGGTTCTGGTGCTTGAGTTTGCGTTTCTGTTTCAAATTCTAAATCGAGTCCAGGACCCAATGTGTTTTCAACCACAGCAAAAGAGGATACATGATTATTCTCTTTTTTTGTTCTGTCTGGTTCATGCGACAAGCCAATCAACATGAGATACAATAGTCTATCCGATGGTGGACACGGTGGCTCTGCTTGAGTTAAGTTTGACAACTGCACAGCCAGAGTTTGATGACCATCGTAAAACAACTGACTAAAAATGAAATTTTGTTACAATGCATGTTAATTATTGCATAAAAAGATGTTGACCTTATTATTGCTACAAAAAAATATTTATATGGCGCTGTCAAATAAAAAATAATTAATAATAAATAATAATACAATGAAGTAACCTTATCATGAGCCTGTAAAGTAATTCCCTGTTCTTTATTATATTTTTCGTGTCCACTTCCGAATCCTTCATGGTTGACTGATTATTAGCGGTCTCCACTGTTAATCAATTCAATGAAACCCTGATAATTATTTGAAAGAATACGAGACGCGTGCAGCAGCCAGCAACTCGATATTAAAAAACACACACACGCACACACTTTTTAGGTTATGTGCATACGCTGTTTACGTGTATTATCATATACAGTATACAATCCCTTTAAAAATGAAGTTAGATTTGATTATATATACGGTTTACGTAAGATTGACTGAAAAAAGTCACTGTCGAGTAAGATTGGTACACTTAATACTTTCACGCGAATAACAATAATGAAACAATAGCATTATTGTTCTCAAACTTGTTCTTACATTATAAGTTATAAGTAAGTACTTTCTCCTTTTTATTTACAAGATGAAATTTTGCGACCCCTAAAAAATTGATTTAGTAGCCAATTTGACCACTGAACGGCGCCAAAGAAGCAGCCTTTGACGGCGACGGCGTGTACATTTATACACAGTGTGCTTGTGTGTGTTTATAATATTCGTTTTGTGGTTATTAAAGTTTAAAGAGACACCCATATTTTTATATACAAAAGAAATAGGTATGATCAAACGTTAGAATGGATGATGATAAAGGAGAAATAGGAGAAGAAAAAGTTTCAACAATCAAGAAAACTAATGGGACTAAAAGAACATTGACAAAGTTAAATAGTAATTATTTAATTAGAAAAAGAAGACCATGTCAAATTCGCAAGATTGATAAAGATATTTATGTTAATAACAAAACAAATTTCAAGGTACGCTTAACAAAAATAATTTGCAATTTACAATTACAATTAAATTCTACAAAAAATAGTCATTACTATTATTTTAGATATAGTTCTTATAAACTTATAGAATGGGTTAGAATTTTAGTTCAACGCAATGCAATTATGCGATATTATCATAAGATCTACTTAAAGTAGGTTATCTCAAATCAGAATAATTTTTCTCTCTTATGGATTAAAAATGTATGCATATGGAACATTTTTCTTTTAAATACTTTTCATAATATTATTGTCTTATAATGTAATAACATGTTGTATATAAAATAAAAGAATATTTTGTACAATATGCAAGTTTGATATCTTTGTTTATAAGGTTTAATTATTATTACACAAGGATTATGTATAAAGGTTCTATGGTTAAATAGTAAATATTGAAACATTTTAAAAATACAGGAAAAGTTGTTTAAATAATGATTGATGACCATAATTCATAACAGATTTTATTTTTACAGGCGTATATAAAATTATGTGAAAAGCTTCTTGAATTAAACAAAGAGGAAATTGTGATACACGCATTAGGATCTGCGATAAACAAAGCTTACAATTTAGCATCTTTTCTACAAACTGCTCATTATAATACCTTAGAATTGGATGTAAAAACATCATCTGTTAATTTAGTTGGTAATTATTTTATTTTATTTTACTTACAAATGAGTAAAAATCCTTAAAATACAATATCACAAAAAACTGAGTACACACACTAGGAAAAGTATGTGATCATTTCAATAAAGTATCAGAATAATTTTTTAAAATATAATTATACTAATAAAAGAATATATTAAGAATAATTTTAAATTTTACTTATTACAAACAATATCAAAATTTTTGTGATTTCTTTTAATGTAAAATTATTTTTTGCAGATGATATTCAACCAAAAAATGACAATGAAAGCTACAAAGTAAACAAAAGAACAAATTCTGCAGTTCATATCCGAGTATATAGAACAGCTAAGATTGGAACACTTAGGTTTGAAAGTTAAATATTAAAATTTATTATTGTCAACATGATATTTTCATTGAATGAACTGGTTCACTGGTTGGGATTAACCATATTTGAAATATGGGTAAATTTAGTATCGTTGACCATTTTTACAATTTTTCTTACTTTAAAATTAGATGATGGTTACTTTCTTGGTAGTTCGGGATGGTGGATAGTTTTTTCACCTTTATTCATAGCAGACGGTTTAAATACATATTTTTGTGCAATTATTTTCATAAGAATGTATATGGAAGGTATGATTAAAGTTGGTATTCTACGTGGATTGTGGAGCTTAAGCTCGTTATTCATGGTATTTGTTTTTAAATATCTTTTATGCAAAAAATTATCTGGACAAAGTACACTCGAATACGCGGAAGTGTTGAGTCCAGTTTTCATTTTCCTGCAGCTGATTGCAATAAGAGCCTGCCAACTTCATTGACGTCGTCGTGAATGTCAAACAAATGAAAATATTAATGATGTACTTCCAAGTCAGTCAGAACTTGTTTTTTATGGACAATGAAATTATTTTTTAATGTACAGTAATACAATATCATTGCGTAATTATTAATAACAAGGGAAACCTTTTTTTTACATTAGTTCATAATTGTCAGAATATAATAGTACTGTTACCTATAAAATTGATAAGTAATAAAACTATTGAACTTGTAAAGTGTAAATTTATAAAAAATGTGAATAAAAATTTTGTAAAGAATAAATATTTCTGTGTAAAATTTTTTAATACAAAAAAATTCTTATTTTAATATATTATATTATATATTATATTATAAAGATATTTTGAAGAAATTTTAGGTACCACCTGTTATTATATTCAATATTCAATATTCAATATTTAATTATTAAGATCATAAAAAAGAAATCCACCTATTCCATTAAAAACCTTATTGTAATCACCAACCACAGCATCTTCTCTCAATAATATAAGCTCAAAATTAAAAAAATAGATCAATGTATATATCAAACTTTGTAACAAATCAATCCAGTATTTGACATTCAATTTGATATTTAAAAAGAAAAAAGAATGTTATCACAATTTTATCTTTTATATTGTGTATTATCTTGTAAAAGAGTTGTTAGTATGTTAAATTTACAAATAATTAAATATTTAGATATTAGGTTAGAAGCTGTAGACAAATCAAGGAAGTATTATAATATAAGTATTATAATATAATATATATAAGTATTATAATATATTATTATTATATTCTATAATAATATGCACTCACGTAAAAAAAGCATAAACACGTTGCAAAAATGTTAAAAAAAATAGGCTTTACCAAAGTTTGATACAAATATCTACAACGTGATGTTATTATTACATTTATAATATAAATGTAAAAAATAATAAAATTTTGAACACTCTGAAACAAAAAAATTAATTAATTTACTTAACTTGTTCGAGTTATTTATTTGTTATTAGTTAAAAGTTTGATCGACTGCAGCGTTAGAAGTTAATTTTGCAAATAAAAGTTGTACTTAATTTAATTAACAGGTCTTGTACAATAACGTTGATTTTTCATACATATTTCAAATTATAACAATTTTAAATTTTCATGTGCCATATTTTATAAGACATTTATTTTTTTACACTTTATAAAAATGACCAAAATTTGACGAAGTGAATAAAAATTTATTCATTATTTTACACATCTCTCGTACATTATATTTTATTAAATTTTTATAATTTTACTTACGTGGGCGAATGCAGTCATATCATTAAGAAAATAATAATTATCAAACGTATATACATATGTGTATATAATTTTAATTACACGAATATATTTATATTTTCGAATATATTTGAGTTTATAATGATTTTACGAAGTTCATAAAATTTTCAATATAGACTTTTCATTCAATCAAATAATTTTTTTTTTCATATTTTATAATGCTCAATAAAAATAATAATACCAGACATTTATGTATAAAAACTATTCTAAAAACAATTAATAAAATTGTATCTATAAATTTATATAAAAATAGGCGAATACAATAAAGTTTTAATTAAATACTTCTTTATATCTTATTATTATGCCTACTTAATTTTGATATTCTTAATTACGTAAATTTTTTTGTATACAATATACAGTAAACGTAAAGTTTGTGAACCTGATACATATAGATCATCCTTACTGACATATATTTCATTAAAGTGCCAAAGCTTCTACATGTATTGATATTCATCAAGTATTTTTTTTAAATATCGAATCAATTTAATATACATCACACGTTGTAAAATATTACAAAGTTTTATACATTATTTGTAAATTACGTTTTTATGGAGATTTAAAAAAATAAAGTTTTAATGAAATATCCCTATATATATATCTCTCTGAATAAAAATTGAACAATGTTTATAGAATATTTTGTATTAATACTGTGTACTATCGTATGCATCTAAGCTCTATTCTTTCAATTATTTGAATCCTATAAAAATATCGATAACAAATATTGTACTAAAATGCAATAAATAAAATGTTATTCAATGCACTTTACATACCATCCTTACAAAACTAATGTTTATGTAAGAAAAATTCTAAAGTTTTGTCTACAATTTTTCTAAAATTTATATTTTATTTTTATGTGCGAAGAAATATAGCAATTTGATAAAAACTTTACAATTTTTGGGTTCTAAGATTTGACAAAGTTTAGACGTAAAAATTAAAAAAAAATTTTATTCATTGCATTTTAGTACAATTTATTTTATAAATATTTTTGAAAACAATGTAAAAAATGTAGTTGCCTCCGAGTAACAGTTAAAAAAAATCGGAGAAAAATGTTTAAATGTGCAAAAGCGTATAGAAAATGTTAGGACGTGAAAAAACTAATATTGAAGGTCTTGAATAAATATATTAAGTGAGAATACGTCACAGAATTTAACAACGATCCATAAATAAAATAAAACTTGGTAAAAGTTAAAGTTGGCTGTTCTTAGTCACACCGCGAGTTATATCGAATAAAGAAAAAAAGAAAAAATTATAACTTTTCCTTTAGTTTTCAATAATAATATACATATACGCACTATATGTATCGGGCTTCTGAATAATTAACTATTTATTATAATTTATTTAAGAGCTTCAACATAAGTATTTAGTAGAACTATAAACTTTTTTATTTTTCGCGGTACATTTATAGGAATACATATATGTATAGACACGTAAAGGTAAAATAAAAGTGAATAATTAAAGATGACTGACACAGGCTGTGTCGGAGGAGTGTAAAAAGAAATAATGAAAAATAGGAAAGATAGAGATTGCAATGCGGGTGGTCGAAACGGTTAAAAAAAGTAAGGCAATTTTCTGGGTAAATTGAAAAAATAAAAAATTGGCTGAAGGTAAACGTTGTTATAAGGTTAAGAAATTAGCCGAGAGTTTCTTGGATCGTGGAAAAAATATATATAGCGATTTAACTAAATAGAGGGTAGGGTATAGCGCGGGTATGTATATATATGTATATAAGTGTATAGGTATATAGGTGTATATAGGTGTATATAGGTGTATGTATATATATATAAAATTTGTCCGGGCAATCGCCCCACCCCTGGGTAAAATCGTAGAGCAGCGAGGAAGGTTCGAAGTGCGCGGTCGCGAGAGGGTGAGAGAGTGGTATTGGTGCACAAGAGGACAAAATCAATATTCCCATTGGTAAAAGGGTAGAGAGATGGAGAAAGAGGGTGGCTAGCCAGAGCAGCACTGGCCAGATACCAGCAACAGCTTCAACCAGGCTACCTCTGGTGGTAGGGATCTAATTCAAATAAGCCTGTTGCTGGTGCTGGTGCGAGTGCGGGTGAGGGTGCGGGTTGTTCGTGCGGGTTGTTCGTGGTGCATAGACTACTACTCGTCACCGTTCCGTTTCTTTCAACTTTCTTCTCATTTACTTTTATTTTTCACTTCTCGAGGCATCGTCGTTTATTTACCCAACGGCCGCATCCACACACGACGAGTAATGTACAGTGACCACGGATCGAGAGATTATGGATAGACTGTCGAATTTGACGCGTGGTTAGTAATCTACCTCCAAAATTTTTGTGTAATCCATACGAGCACTTGCGTCAAGCCTGTGCACGCACGCACACACAGAGAGAGAGAGAGGCTCGCGTACGTTCTACGTACACGTAGCTGATCTCACACACACGCACGCACACATGCACACACACACGTACTCGGCACGACTGTGCCTCTATTTATAAACAAGTCGATTTACATGTATTTTTCAACTTTTCGTATTATATGCGCGATTTACACGGTGATTCGCTTTCTGTTTCCGAACGACCTGTTACTCCTCCTCCGGAAGGTGTTAACGATACAGCATCTATACCAGGACAAAACTGCGGAGTCGACGCGCCGAGTTTACTGCTGGTCACCGCACCATCATGGGAAGCTGTAAACCAAGATTTGAAGTGGCTCTTCTTGTTGCACACCTACACTTTTGCCTGTCTTTTCTTCATTCTAAGTTTCTACACGTTCTTCTCTTTCTTGAATCTCAGGTAATTCTTCTCTTCCAAGCCCCAACATTTTTAACCTCGACGCGAATTTATTTATTTATTATTTATTCTTACAACTTTTTTTCTAAATATAATCTAATAAAATTAATTTGAGTGTTCCGTTTAGTTGTTGCAAAATGTATTTATGTGGCTATTGGTTTGCAGGTCGTTGATAACGAGTCCTCCGCTCATGTCTACTATAAACATATTCCTTTGCCTACTGGGTGCTTCGAGATCGGGGTGCCTCTTCATCGACTCTTATAATCTCAAAGAGGTAAATTTAAACTCGTATTCTCTATTTTGTTTGTATACGTGCAGTATGTAAATATTGTAACCACGTTTACCCCGTTACCTCCGCAGATAATGCCGAAAGTCATCGGATCTATCATGTGGGACATTGGATTCCCTTTCATCACCTCGGCATTTTGTCTTATCCAGCTGGCTTTCCTTCAACTCACTCAAGTAAGTCCACTCACTCCCCGAAATCCGAATCGGTGTCTATACGTCTATGAATATCGATCACACATCCTTCCCGCGTAAATAAGTAAACGCGGAAAGTTGAAAAAACGACGATGCCGAGTCCCCAGCCTGCAGACATATATACGTATATTATATTTATTTATATATACATCGAAATACGGTAAATTAAAAGGAGACGAGGAGCGGGAACCGAATGAACATCGATTTATCGTGGTTATTTTTAGATCTACGGATGAAAATTAAGAGATATATATATCTATATATATGAGGTTTTCACGTCGATTGTGTAATCTGATTTTTGTAATATACGAAATTTCGTGTACATCATGCACGTCCCAGCATCGATATATGCATAGTTAACGATTTTAAATTACCTTAAACTTGAATACGTTCTTTTTTCCGTCAGGGTTGCTATCCAGAACTGGGTCTCTCGTCTATACACTTATGGCGTGCATGGTGTCGCGCTTTCAACTTGTAAAACCATTATCGATAACTCTACCATAACACTCCTTTGTCAATTCTTTTTTTCCATCCATCTAAAATTAAGTTCGAATGAGCGCGATATTTAAAATATTTAGTCGGCCGGGTATCACGGGCTTCTTTTTTCATTAAATCAAATAATCATTATTATAATTAACTCATCGCTCACTCCTCTTTTAACGATTTTATAAAACTTCTTTTTGAGGAATTAGACAAAGTGTATACATATACACACCGTTGGATCATATTTACTTTATTGAATTTTTATGTACGCTTTCGAGACAGTAATTAGTTCAGCTAAAAACTGACAACAAGTTATTAACTGTATTAATTCTCCAATATCGGGTCTCTATTATTTTTTACTATAATATGGTAGAAATTCGAACGGTATTTTCCATACAAAGTGAGGTTATATCAAACAAAAACTATTTTATAACTATAAACTCTAGTCACTTTTTACCCATTCTTAAAATCGAGTCACTCCATACCTAAACCATTATTTTTATTTCTCCTATAGGATGTTCATTCGTTTAAAAATCGGTAGAAAATTGTTATTTTCACAGTTTTTCTATTTTTATCCCAAACACTGAAAAATTTAGATTTCATATCTAAGCGCAATTCTTATTAAATATCCGTTAAAAAGAAAATTTAATTACTTGTTTGTAAATCGATTATAATTTAAAGGAATTTTCATGATTTTAGAATATTGATCTTTTATAATTACACTTTATCATTTTTTTGCAGAAGAGCATTCCGCTTGATTATAAAATAATCACATAAGAGTAACCAGATTCCGTGATTAAGGCACGTTTGAATTTCGCTTAAAATAAAAATTAATTTTTTAAGTGTACGTAATATTGAATGTCAAAAAGAACTCATGCTTTAAGGTTAATAATTAATTTTATAGGAAGTAACTAGTCACTTTTTACCGATTTTTAAACAAATAATTAATTTATATCTACAAAATCGTTTTTATTTCTACAAAAGGATACTACATTTGAACCATTAAATAAAATATCATTTATTCTTATTTTTACTAAGCAATCGTTATTAAAACTTACTCAAATTTGACTGTTAATAATTAATTAAAAACTTGAAAGAAATTATAAGAATTACAAGAAAATAATATATAATAAATATTAAAAGAAAATAACAACTTCGAATTATATGTACATATACAATAAAATAATTGATGGATACTAATCATAACGATATTGTACAATATTATATTAATATAGTGTACCTTGTTTTCTTAAAAAAAATTCAAGTTCGAAAATAGCTTTCTTTGTTCATTCGAAGTACGATTCGATTAATTTAAGCGTCTATAGTTAAATGAAATATTTAATCGATCGATCGAATCAATTCGTCGTCAATTTTAAATGTACAAATTAGCGTTAAATCACTCCAAGCCGTCAAATTAAGATCTTTGTAGATTGCGAAGCTTCAAAGTCGCTCTTTTGCAAATTCGACGATTTCATTAAAAGATAATCTTCTTCAATAGGGATTTATTTGAAAAAAGTTAGGAATTAATTTTTATTATAAAATTCATACAGAGTATTGTTAGGCAAAATTTTAAGGATTATTTTCTATATTTTGAATTACACCTAAGAGAATAGAAAAGAAAAACATCAGTACTATCTAAATTCCTTGGAGTGAAATTTTTCAGTCCAATTGAGTGATTGTGCATTCTAAGAAATTTCAAGAGTACGTATTGTTATCAGCTTTTTGAATTCGCTGTTGTACGTGAAACATAGCAAATAAAAAATGTTTAGTTAATTGTTTATTTAAAATTTAAATGGGCTCAAATTCGTCTATTGATAAAAATGAGAAGAAATGGAAAAAAGCACTGTAAGAACTATTTTATAAACTGAAAGTTATAGTATTAAAATCTAACAACTGCAAATTTCAAGTGATGCACATAAATAAACAATTATAAAATGTACCAAAATTTACAGAATACCTTACTTATACACGTCACGCTCTAATATTACTAGTATAAATATATTTAATTTCGTTTCGTGCAGTGTCAATAATTTTTGTAAATACTTTTTTTACACACTCGTGACGTAAAAATATTTTCGACGCGTAATATAAGTACGCGAAAAGTGGATCGAGTACTTGCACGGATATTCATACTCAAAATAAAAAAAATATCCAGTACGAAAAAACAGTTGAAAGAACGTGATCCAAAGCGAAGAGGGAAAAAAATGAAAGAATTTTTTTAACATTGTGGTAAAGACGCGCGCTTAATTAGACAATAATCGATAAAATACTGGATTATTCTTTTTTTATTCGTAATTTGATTTTAATTCAGTTCAAGGCGGTTCAATGAAAATGTATTTACAAATATATACTAGTGGTTCACAAATTCATTCTACAACGATCGATGTTGTATATAGATTGAAAAGAAAAGGCATTTGAAGTAATGAAAAATATATTTTTAATCGCGAAAAACAACAAAATAAAAGAGTAAGAAAAAGTTTTTTTATCTCTTCTTGATTCAGGTGGTCGCGTTCGAGTAAGGACAAAACGCATATAATGAACGGGATTAAAAAAGTTCCTTTTTCCTCCCCAGTTCGTTTTCTCACGGACAATACATCTATTTACCTTGTAAAATAAGATTGTTAGCGTATTTAATTTTGATAACGGAGCCATTAGTCCAACATTTTTTATTACAAATAAATTCTCTATTATCGATAACTAGGTCAACTACCTCGGATAAAGGCATGTGAATAATTTCGGTTCCGCGAGCAAAGTCTTTTTTTCGCTTTTGTACATAATCACGATACACGTATACTTAAAATATTTTTTATATTGAATTTCCGAAATTTAAACCATAGATAATATAATTTTATTTTCAACGAGAAACCCTTAACTTCGTATTACATTTAACACAGAATAACCTTGTGTACGATCCAAGGATGAAAGAGTGTTTCTATCGCACAATTTAAAAACATATAACGACGGCATTTAAATATTCGGGATAGTACAAATTATAACTATAAATCGAAAGGTAACTCAAAATAATTCTTTATGAAGTGTTTAATATTTGCGAAGGTTCAAGTGATAAAGTTTTTTACAAATAACACTTTGAGATTTCTAGTCCTTATAGGTATATAGGTAACGTACCAATTAGAATAATTAAAATTTGATATTTTCTCTCGAATTTCCTTCTCGAAATAAATTGTTATTGAGTTCGAATTTGATAACCTTAATCTGTTGTTCCAAAGTGAAATGATCATTCCAACGAATTTGGAAGGTATAGAGTAATAAAAAATTGCAATATAACCGATATAAAATAAAATAATGGAATTGTTGGTGTTTAAATAATGTTTACAGGTGAAATTCGGGCTGGAGAAATTTCAAAAAGAAACCTGCCTTAGTTTGATGATAATATTTCATTTCTCGAGTGTGATCATAAGCGATGTGTCTCTTGCCTTTCACATTAGTTATATGGTGAAGTACGTCGTCCAAACGATATTCCTCGTTTGGGGTATAATGTTATACGTAACCTTCCTCTACGCTGGTTACAAAGTTAGGATACTACTAGAAACTCTTCCTTCGAATCTTCTGATACGTGATAATTCGACTGCTAATCAAAAAGGTCCGTGGATTTACGTTAAAATAATTACCAGAGGTAATTAATAGGTGAACCGATCAATTAATTATATTTACCTGCGTATTTCTCCATAGGCATAATGCAGCTTGCCATGTTAGCACCTTATAATAACTTGGCCACTTCGGTGGCTGCTGCACTCGTACCTACCCTGCTTGGTCCAAAACTTAAATCTCTCGAAGACAACGAGCCGAGCAAAGCTTCTGACAATGATCCCACTAATAAATCCAGTAAGTTTAGTTTAATATACCCATTTATATTTAATAACCTAACTTTAACCGTAATTATTATATATCCTTCTATTTATATATATACACACATCATTCCGGATGATTTACACGTCGACATTGCTCCAATCAACAGTTTCATATATTTTTAGTGCCGAAAATAATTTGTTTGAAAGTTTTACCTTCACGTCA
This sequence comes from Theocolax elegans, assembly GCA_026168455.1. Classification (NCBI taxonomy): domain Eukaryota; kingdom Metazoa; phylum Arthropoda; class Insecta; order Hymenoptera; family Cerocephalidae; genus Theocolax; species Theocolax elegans. Next base: position 86,928,608 of record CM047428.1, on the reverse strand, counting down.
AAAAATTAGATATTTTATTTTTTCTTGCAATTAACTTAAGGGGACAAGCCAGTGTTAAGCATGTAAAAGATATTTGTAGGTTTTTGAATCGAAATATTATATATTACAGTTTAATTATGTAATCCAAAAATCTACAAATTTTTTTTACATGCTAAACACTGGCTTATCTCCTTAATTTTTAGACAGTCACATTTATACAATGTGTCAATGATATTTTGAGGACTTGGTTCTGTTACACCAGTTTAATATAAATCGTATATATTGATCTACAAAAAGGGTATTCTAAAAGGTAATAAACATCATATCGAACGTTCGAAGATTAGTAACAGTAGGGCATTCGAAAACTTCTAAAAGTAAATAAAACAATAACAGCAACAGATTTTTCAATTATTTAAAATTATAATTAACTTGAATTTTGATAAAAATTTGTTAAAGTTTAAAGTATTACAAAATATTAAAATAATGAACATTTTATTATACCGAAGTATTTTTGTCATTCTTGATAGTTCAATAACTGTTCGCCGACGTTCGAGATTTTGAAAAAAAAAATCATAAAAGATAGATACGAACGCTAGATATTTTTATTAAATTTTCCAGATTGTGGAAAAATATTCGTAGATACAGATCGATTTAATGTTACACAGTAGAAAGAAATAGGTTTCAAAACAAAATGAGTGATTTTGAAAAAAAAAATGGGGAAGCATCAGTTTTTGAGGATTAAGCTAACTTTTGAACAATTTATTTTCGGCGCCTAAAAATTGTTGCGCATACTCTAAAAAATATATCCAATCTGTAACTAAAATTTCGATCATTCTAAGCGTTTGATCGAATTGTCGACGTAAAATCACGCACACGTGTATTTATATGCATATTGCTCCAAGTAATGAAGAACAAACGCATGTGTAGGAAGAATCGTAAGAGTACAGTATACACCATTCTCCACCACATATTTTTTCTATACATTATTTGAGGTCGCTGATTGGATACTCCTGGTTTGACAGAACCATGTCATGTGTTTGTAAATTAAATATTGGATAGATGTAAATTACTAAATGCCTCAATAAAAAAAGATGTAATATTTGATAAATTTTTTGTCATATACGCATAGAGAATTTTTTTTGTAAATAATTACTTTGATAGCACGTATGCAATAATCTTGAAACGTATTAGCCTAAATCTCATAATATGTATATATTTTCACAACTCTGAATTGACAAGATTTTTAGACACTGTGAAGTGTCGATATTTTTCATATTATTTTTCATATTATTAAATTATATTAATGCAGGATGCTTCAATCAGATTCTTATACAGTTCGCTTACTATTCTTTTCTAGACACGATCCTTACACGGAATTGTCTTATGAAAATGTTTGATTTAAAAAAAAACTATATATATATATATGGGAGATTCCACGTCAAGTGATCCTGACAAAAAAATATTGTTTCATATAGTTGCAGCTACAGGAAATCATTTAAAGAATGTATCTCATATTGGTGCTAGGTTACAGACAGTCAAAAATTGAAATTATTCGAAAAATTAGCATTTTTAACATTTTTAACACATTCCTTTATTTGTATTTTAATATTTATTATATTTATTATGATTTTTAAGTATAATAAAAGTGATAATTAACATATCTATACAAAATTTAATCATATTCTTCTTTAAATTTATAAGAATTTCTAAAATTATAAATTGTTAGAAATGCTAAAAATGCTAATGTTTCGAATCATTTCAATTTTGTGACTGTCTATAACATTCTATACGAATATGATAAAAATCCAAAAAATTTCTTTTACTTCCTTCAAGTGTGATTTCCTGTAGGTTGCAACTATTTAACAACAATATTTACTTTTTATCCGGATGAATTGATGTTAAAATGATGTGTGCTTACATGAAAATATATACATACCTATAAGTATGCATTTTCGCATATCTTTTAGATATTTGATTAAAAGTTACTAGGTTTTCGCTATCACATAAGTAATAAGGACGTATAAACTTTACAACGCTGTAGAAATATCTCGAAACTGTATACGTATACATGTAACTTTAAATTACTTGTGCGTCACGTTGCTATTTAGGGGCTATACAATAAAACTAGTATTTTAATGTAGTGTATTTAACAAGGTGATAAATACGATTTGCTAAAGGAATGTAAAAAATGAGCAAAAATTGAAACTGACTAAGAAATGCCTATTTTGTAATTTAAACGGAAACGTAGTAGATAATTTTTGGCATTTCCACTACGGTAATTTTTGGATGAATTATCTCAGGTTTACCGTGTGGAATCGAGATATAAAAAATTGAATTCGACGTGTACCAAATGTCACCAAATATTTCGTACCGTTAAAATGTACGATTTTTTGAGAAACGCAACGAAATATAAGGTATACGAGTGTGTCGCGAGAAAAAGTAATTATACGGAACATAGAAGGGACATTGATATTAGGCGATAAATGAGAGAGGTATTAAGAAATTTGGGTATTCGCAGCGCAACAAGGTGGCTCGGTAAAATTAACAAAGATCCAGCAGGAGAACGAAGTGATCAGCAGCATCGGTAACAACAATAAACAATCAACATCGCCAGCGTTGGAGGACCAATTCGCTCAACCAATGTCTACAGTGCCTGAAGTTTACGTAAGGCCGCCGACTCCGACGCCTTCGATCGCCAATCTTCCAATTATCACTGTCTCCAGTCCTAGTCGTCGAAGTTCTCTCGCCAGTCGTCGTGGAAGCGACGTGTCGCGTAATTCGCGACGCGCCTCCGATTGCAACGTCAGATTCGTTAACGATGACAATGCGTCTCTTAACACCGAACCCGTCAACGGTAAGTGTCTGCGTACGTACGACATCCGTATAATCTATATACGATTCGATCAATTGTGTTTTACCTTACCTTATGCAGATAACGTGGGTAAGACCAGTCCAGAACCGGATTCAAGTCCACGGCATTCACCATCTCTCGACAGACCTCGAACTCCTGAAGGAATCCTCAGACGGAATTCGGATTGCATCACGACAACACCAACCGGGAGTACCAAAGATTTGCGTCGCAGCTCCGACTTCACTCACGAGAAAAATCGTTCGCAGTTCGCCACCAAATTAAGGAGAAACAGCGACTTTGGGAATCGAACCCCGAGGCGAGCTCAAGAACCCGAACAGTCGAAACTCTCCAAGATACTCGACGTCAGTCCAACCAGTGAGTCATTTAAAAAACAATATTAATTACAGACGTTTTTAAAACTCCCTATTTTCAACCTTAAAATCTGGCGAATATCTGTATTCTGGAGAATCTTGTATTAATTGCTGGGAAATTTTGACTAATTTCCTAAACCAATTTGGAAATTAACTAACCGCGTCACATACTCTCTCTCTCTCTCTCTCTTGCCTGTAGCTATATAGGCATTTACGAGTTACCCATCCACAATAATTTATATTGCATCTTTGCCCAAACTCAGCAATTTCATTAATTATTCAACGATTTTGTACCACTCAGCTTATATAATAGATAATTCAAATCTCGCGTTTTCCAGGATCTATTTCCATCTCAATTTTTAATAATTATAATGAAACTGCATGAGAATAGTAGAAAAAAATCAAATATGGAAAGAAAAGTGTCTTTGTGATAGCTTTAATCAAAGTCGTCAAAATCAAAGAATTTTTATGAATATGCCGCAAATGAAGTTATGCTTTCGGCTACAACAAATTGTTCGTAAATAATTTATTTAGAATCTTTTGTACGATAGGTACACTAAGAAAAATAGATATAATAGAAAAATTTTTAGATATAATATCGTAATTTTTACACTATTCAATATAATAATTTTTGTTATACAAGTCAGCAAATTCATTATTCAATCTGGTATTTTTTAGATCCGAAATTAAGGAAAAAAAAAAATTATATTTTGTTTTCAATCAATTCGAAATAGATTTTATATAAATATTTCATTTGTCAATTAAGTACTCAAGAAACATTTTCATATGGAGATTTAATTATACTATTCTTAGGCAGTTGATCGTGATTTTTATTCGCTCGCATATATTTATTCATTACAATTATTATTCACCAACTTAAATATTATTTTAGTCGCTTGTTATTACAATACGTTGAACGGATATATATTTTTGCATAAGAAACTAAATATCTTTTTGTTTTCTCATAATATAATTGAAATATTTTTGAGTATTTGCGAGAACTGGAGAAATAAAAATTTAATATACGCCACCTATTGGACGAACGGAGTAATTAGCTTTAAATTAAAAAATATCAAAACAATTGAATAATGAAAAAGAAACGAACGTATACGCGCGTATATACAATATTTCTACAATACTTATTATTATACAAATTTAAATATACGTAGTATATACATTTCACTATATAAGATGTAAAAACTTTTGTTATTTGGATAGTAAAATTTGCTATTCACATAAGATTGATTATAACATTACATATTTAAATATTGTTACTTTATTTGTTAAATTCTATTATAGTACAATTTTTACTATCCAATATAGCAATTTTTGTTAGTGTTATATAGTTAAATATTTGATAAGTGATGTTGGATACATTGCTGTACCTATAGTAATATTTAGTATAAATCTAACAAAATCACTCACAATTTGAGTATGTCATACTTTTCCTACACAATATAGTAATTTTTACTACGGATTATTTTAATATAGATTATATTGTTTTTCTCAGTGTATAAATCATCCTTTTCTTTCATTAATCGAATACCTGACAGCTTTACTTTTTCTTATTGTAATTTTCAAGTAAACACTTACGTATAACTCTTTTTGTAACTTTCTCACTTGTCTTTTTATCGTTTACCTTTATTATCGATTTATATTGATTTTCTATTAATTATTTATATTTTCAATGGTTTTACAAAATAGTATATAAAATTAGAATAAATAATTGGGAAATAAAATAATCGACTATGGATCGTTTAATTCGTTAATTGATCCTCTTTCTGGATGAAAATAAAGGATAAGAGCTCTAAGTCACCAGATCGTCTGGTACACGCAGATAATGTTGTAATAAATATATAGTTATCAGAATGACTGTGGCGTCACAAGTGAATAAACTTTCGGTATACATGCGCGCGAGACAACCAGAATGTTAATAAAAATATATGTATATGTATTTGTCGTTTGCACAGATTCGAGGCGAAATTCCGATCTAAGTGGTTTAGTGCCATCCAAGGCAGTGGAATCACGTCGTAATTCGGACGCGTCGTGTCGCGGGAGCGGCGGCGTCGACCGGCGAAACTCCGAGGTCGGTCAGGTTAAACCTATTCCGAGCACCAACAAACGGAGCAGTGATATTAGTGTACATAATCTCGATAAGAGCCCTACGCATTACAATAAGAATTCGATAGAAATACGGAACGGGAGCGAAGGACATCAGGAGCCGCGCTCGGAATCCGATTCCGACCAGCAAGATCATTATTACGGTAACGAGAAGGCGGCGCTCATGAAAGGTGAGAACAACAAGCCGAAAGACCCCGAGCAAACGAAAACGCGGAAGAAAAATTTATCTTGGAAGAGCGACAAACTCAAGGATGATCATCAGGAGGATATAACTGCTGAAACGAGTCTTTTGCCGGAATTTCAACAGCCTGGTAGGATCACGGTACGGTATATCACACTATTTCCGTCATACGTACACTGTTAAAACAAAGTTGAAATTTATAGTGCTCATTTTTCTCGTACTTCAAAGATATTTATTGTAAATTTACATAAAAAATTCATTAATATTTAGGCAGATTATATAATATGTTTAGTTAATGAATACTTAACTGAAACCGAGGAATTATTACATATTCTAGGGAGCCGATTTTACGCTTCATTCAATATTGAATCACATCGCGTATGTCAATCGAGCCAAATCCGATACACCATTGCACATACCCGAGACCTCGACAGCCGCGGTTAGAAGAGCTCAGATAAAAAAGGTCCTAAACGTTACCTACGCTACCGCGATTCTCGGTATCATACTTTGCATCGAGGATGCTGTGCGGATTTTTGGACCTTACGGTAAGATTACCTCTTCTTTTTTTCTTTCTTCCTCATAAATGATAAAGATGATCGGTTAACTGGTAAATTAGCATCCACATAGGAGGAGATCGAACACGTCAAAAAAACGAACAAACGAATTATTCATTATTTAACTAATAATTGAATACAAAATTTCTATTCTTTACAAAAGACGTAAAGTATCGAGATTTTTCACCCAAGTAAAAGAACGAATTTAGGTAATTAAGGTGTATATATATATATATATATATATATATATATATATATATATCGGGAATATTTTTCTAAAGTCTAAATTGCTAGCTATATTGAGGGAAATGAATATTCGTTGTAAGCGTGTTTCCAATATTATACATTTTAACTAAAATTAGCTCAATCAATTTTTAAGCTATCAGTGATGAATTTATTGGTCATTTTTGGTCAAGCTATCAGTTTTAGGCTAAGAAACTTTTAAAATTAATTAATTTTATATTCAACACTTCGAAATCTGCGTAACAAAATTCTTAACTATTTTTCTGGAATTGTTCATTGTACTTAATTCATCAATTTCAGATACATAAAAATTATTTGCCATAAATGTTTTACTCTCTCAGTGTATATCCACGTACTAGCCTATATTGATTATTTTAGAGGTTAAAATGTAAAAATTTTAGTGTTATTTTTTATAATTCGTATATGTGCTTTATTTTGAAAACTATTTCGATTTTTCATCATTTTTAATGAAGTCATTGCAACTTCTATATAAACACATATTATACGTAAAGGATTTTTAATAAACACGATAAAAAACGAGCTGATAAAGTAGTAATAACTAATAAGTATAGTTTTACATTATTTGATATATTGTGCTTGTTTATACAGACGTTCCTCCAATTTTTATTACTATCTACGTTTTGGAAGTTAGAATGTCGATTAATAAGAAGCAATAATCGCACGGATTGGTATCGACTTTTAACGTGTCAAATACTTAAAAGATTAAAAAAAAGAAATTTGAATCTTTAAAGGATGGGAATGATCGACGGGAATAAATTTCGATCACCTATACTATTATAGTAACGTAGAGTCAGTTCATATGAACATTTTCTCGGTTTTGAAGTTCAAGACACATATACTTATACTGTAGATCATTATTTAAAATAGGAAAACAGTATTTTAACCAATTAACGTATAGGTGTAGAGTGATCATTTTCCAAAAATATCTCATTTATTATTTAAAAAAACTATGATAAATTAAATATTGCCTTAGTGGATGTCGAGGATTTAGACATTTCTTGTCAGTAATTACACAATCATTGCGGCCAAGAAAATATTGTTTATTACTGCGTTTCTTTTTTTATGAAAAATTTTTTTCATGCGAGGATGTTTTATCGGGATCCAAGGAAGATCTATTTTGTTATAAGAAACAGTTTATTAAATTAAAGGGAATAAATGAAAATAAAGATATATTTTTGTGTGTCCAGGACTGTTCGCAGACGCCGTGAAGTATGGGAAAAAACCGGAGGCAGCACAATTCCCAAAGCCTTGGCCGTGGATAATATACCAAACGGTGTGTCGTTTCATTGAATTGATAATGGGTTGCGCGATGGCGAGCATAACAAAACAGCCATCGGTAAGCCCGCGTCACCAGTATCTGAACAATTATCCCAATTACAATCTTCGGATGAAGTAGTGAAACAACCTATAGGTATTTAAAGCAATACGATTATATACATCAAACACGACAACAACAGCATTGACAACAACAGCAACAACAACAACAACAACAACAACAACATGTTCGCTCCCCGTCACGTTGAAATCTAAACGAACAAGTACTACTTAATAAATACCAAGCAAAATGCCAAATCATTTTCTATATAGATATACGTATATAAGTTGTACTCTTTTATCATGTATAACGTTCATCGGACACAAAACATATGTAGACGACACATTCACCCAATTGCCTCGAAATAACTCGTATATATGTACTAAAATTTAAAGGGACAAAAAAGGAACAAACAAAAGCATAAGCTCTTTCGAAAGTGAAACAGAAAAATAGAGAATGTACGTTGAAGCGTAATGTTTCTAAAATTATCAAAAAATACTTGACACAACAAAGTTTTACAAGATATTAAGGCTTAAATAATTACAATAGCGAATTATCGATTAAAGTTGAATGTAAGTATAAGTATGTACATTTATAATTATGTACCGCTTTGCGACTAAATAAAGTCAAAGATTTCAAAGATTTTACTTCTAACTCGGGGTAGAGTTCATTTTGCTTTTTATTTAAACGGACGAGCGTTGATTTTTATTTGCGTTAAATTTCTAAATAAATTATTATACACCTTACCGCGATTATTGAGTATAGTTGTAAAATATATATACCTCGGACATCTTGACTACTAACAATAAAATTTTTATTTTATTTTTTTTATCGTTTTTGATTCCTCGAAGTACTTACATGTTACTCTTTCGCGAAGAAAAAACGCAGGCTATCTACGAACAACCTCATTGAATAAAGTTCAATTTAAAATTAATAAATAATATATGAATCTGCGATCCACTAATTGAATGCAACATAATTACCAAAAATAATTAAAATACTTATACGCAAATATTAAATTATCTGTAATCTACAATATTATTTAATTATTTCCAATCATTTTGCATTTAAATCGAAATGAGATTTTTTCTGTTAAAATTTCAATCTCTAATAAAGTGACATTCATTACAAAGCAAAAATTGTTAGTGTACACGATGACATTATTTGGAGAAAAAAGTATGTCACCAATTAATTAGCTAGAATAATACAATCATTTGTTTAGTATTTAATATTTTGTTTATTTGTGATTGCGTAATAAATGGCCAATTACTTTTAATAAATTTAAAAAGTTTTAAACCACAGCTTGCTTCCCATAAAGCACAGTTGTAAAGTGAACCGAAGTCTCTTGAATTACATACTTTGTTAGTCGCAGATCGCTACAAAATTATAAAACCAATAACTTGAACTGAATTTATATATAGTTATTGTACTATCATCGTTTGTTACAAATTCATTTTGATCGTTGAATACTTTAAAACAATATACACAGAGACTAATAGGAAGTTTAATTATTAACGAAAAGATGAATAAATAAATAGTATAAAGTCGCATAGAGTCAAATATAAATGTTGTTCTATACTTCATAAACAAGAAACAAAAATCTATTATAGATATCATGTATCATCCGATAAATCAATCTTGTCATCTTCGTAATTGCTGGACAAACGCGAATGTTTTTTCAAGATTAAAATAAAACCATAGTTTTTACTCGAATTTTACTATAAAAGAAAAATATGAATAATATAAATAAATATATATGTATACAAAGTGTATATTTTCGAAAATATCGAGATTGACGGTAAAATTTACGTTGCGTAGAAAAATAAATGAGAATTATGTTTAGCGAATGAATCAAATTTCGTTTAGTATAACGATGTTTAAGGGACATGTGTACAACAGGTAAGAAATACTATGTCGTTCGGGACACCACAAAAATTACAATGGTTAATCAAATTAATTAGAAGCTCGCTAAATTCATTCAAAAGGGGAAAAATCGTTGAAACGCGATATGTTGCAAAAATTATACCATAAAACTCATCTTCCATTACAAGTAAATAAACACGCGTCGATTTTTTAATCGAAAATTATATTCCAATGTTTCGATAGATCGTTGATTCGCACACGCACACGCACACACACACTCATACAAACTATCCATATAATTTTTACATCTCCAACCGGAAACTGTTCGAGTGATTAACAAGTTTTATAAAAATGTAAAAATTGTCCAAATTATTTTATTTATGGTTTTTTCAACTTTTTTTTTCAAAACTATAAAGTAACATCTATTATACTTAAAGTTACAAATTAATATACAAAAATATAAGGCTCTTTCGTATATCGGTCGTGTCTAATTAACTAATCTTTAGTGTTTTTTTTCCTTAATTTTTATCTAGTCCTAACTGTATTTATTATTTATTATTTTATTTATTATTTATATTTATTATTTTATTAAAAATCATTGCGGCTGTTGATAAAATTTTTAATAAAATTAATTAACGAATAATCATTTATTGATAATATTAAATATGATTGTTGACACATTGACATGCAGTAGCTAGTGAAAAAAGATCAATTATCAATTGAGAGAATTTTCTTATAAAATTTACCGTCAAAATACAATAAACCTCGAACATTTTATCAGCAACGTTAAATTACAAATATTGTGATTTTAGATTAATTTTATTCGTACCTGCACTGATATGCTACAGATTTACATTCATATCATAGTCATTTTTATTAAAACAAGAAAAAGATCTTCGTAAGATTAAACTATGAATAATTTATCCTATTATTTTTCCATTATTTCAACAAAAACGTAAAGAAACATCCGTTTAGCTCGTAAATTCTAGTAAAATTCATGCGATCATGAATGAAAGACGCGAATGAAATTACAAACACGATTATAAATACTTTGGCAAATGTACCTGGTGGTTTTTTTGGGTGTAAACGACACGTGCCGCTCGATCCTTTGACAAAGCAATCGATTTCCGTCGAAGAATTAAAGTATACATTGGTGATCGAGCGTCCTTGAAAATCCGCGCACGAGCAACAATTTGTTGTAACCAGATCGGATTCTGCATTGATGGTATCTCTCTATCTCCCTATCGTTCTATACTTCTCCCTCCCTCTCTCTCTTATTAATTTCGAGACCGAAATTAGACTTGTGTATATTACACGTGATTAATGAGTAAAAGCCGGTGCTAATTATAATTTAACTTTTCGTTACTGATAATGAAACTCGATCGAGATGCGTGTATATTTGATACTGTGCAATTATCGCTCCACTAACGTTACAATCGGATTTAATTACTTAAATGCCACTAATTAAATATCTTTCATTTCCTATATACTGTAGCACGTGTTTACATCTTCTCTCTCTCTCACTCTCTCTATCCCTCAACGAAGCTTTCGTTGAGCTTGCAACCAAATTCGCTTCGAGAATCACTAAATTTTACAGATTTTTGCAGAGTCGTTTTGACCCTTATGGCTTATCGAATATTTGCTAAAGTATTTACATTCATGTGTACCGTTTACAACACGCAAAAATTGCCATTTCTATAAATCATTGAATACCGCCGCGTAGACAAAATTTTGCGAGCAGATCGTTGACTCAAAAAGCCAAACGTTTAAGTAGTAGAAAATATAATTAAACTATTAATTTAATTTTCGTATAATTTTTTTGAAGAAAATTAAAATACTTTATGTGGTGAATATTATTTATTATTAAAATAAATAATTATTAAAGAATAATAAATTTTCCCTTAATGAAACAAAGAGAAACATATAATTTTGATCTAATCATATAGGAGTAGCCAAGGCAGAGTTGAAATATAAATGAATCAAAACACATTGTTACACATTATTCGAAGCATACATATATATATATCAATACTAATTTTGATGTTTCTTTATTTCAACTCAGCCCTGCCCTTTCGAACTTTCATGATTATTTGATTTCGTTAAACTTGGAAACCTCACATAGAGATCGATTTGGTTAGCTAGCAATGAGCGATTAAGCCCACTCACGAAGGAAAGTTGTTAAATAATAAATCAATGTACAATATATTCGTAGTGACTAACTTTTTTAATGTTTTATAAATTGAAGAAAAACTAGCTCGACTATTAATTGTTAAATGCGTTTTAAATGATTTTGCGAGAATTCGTTCTTTACAAATAGAAAAAGAAATCTTGAATAATAACGTTACGGAGAAACAAGTCTCTGCGTATCTCGATTACAAAATAAAGGAAAGCACATTCCTAACAGTCAATTTAATAAACGAATTGAAAGAAAATTATCGGAAATATTGTAACTAAATACAAATTATAAAAGGCAAATATATTTTTACTTTGTTGAAAAATAATATTCAATCTCCACAAGGCGATATATTTGTGGCAATAGTAACTCTTAATCGTAATCGGTTTTGTTTAATGATATAAACAAAATATTTTACCAAGTTTTTAAACGGATCGGGAAAACTATTTTCGCCTTTCGGAAACATTTGATTATAAAATATGAAATATGAAAGTTAACTTAAAAATAAGTGTTCATCACTCTGCATTTGTGGATAATTTAACGATAACACAAATATTTATACAATATTTTAACGATGCTAATGTACAAAAAACACACGAGTATGATTTTGTATTTGGTCAATTTTGTAAGTTAAGTAAGTGTCACGATTACTCCAAAAAAATTTTGTCGATTTGAATTATATAATCGATTGATAATTTATGCTCGTATTGAGCTAAATTAGCCCGATTTGTTCATTTAAATTGATTACGTTTACTTCCTCTACATAAAATATCTCATTGCAAGTACTTCTTCAATATTGAAGATAATGGTAATTTGTTGTTCGTATCATTAATTAAAACAAGCCTACATATAATATACGGTATATTAAAAAAAAAGAAACAAATTTACTGTGTTCAAGCAAAGCATTTATTATTTCTTCGTCGAAGAAACATCCGCATACTCTCATCATAAATTTAAGAGGCGTAAGAGACTTTATCGCACTGTTTTCACCAAATTATTTCGAAACGAACGATCGTTTGGAAATAATTTTCTCTTTCGTTTATAACGAGCAATTGATATAAAGAAAAATGAAAAAAACGTCAATAACGTTTGGAGAGAAAAAAAGAAACCCAATATTTTCTAAGTCAATCGTTTCACATAGTTATATGTATAAGTACACCTCGAGCTCAAGAAATGATGAAATTTATTTTTATTATACGGTGAAATATACTGCGTGTGTGTAAGAAATTACACGCACTCGTTACGATTTAGATTTAACGGTACGTTTAACGCGGATTTTGAGACTTTCGCGACTGAGGGATTGTGTATCATTGTTTCTTCAAGTATTACATTACGCGTCAGTCGTGACAATAAAGCGACTCTATAATACACATTTACACATCACGAATACACGTACATTCATACACTTTTGCGATAGGAATGCTCATCACCATTCGAAATGAAGAAATCTGTTTGAATTTTTAAAACGAACTTGGCGGGTTAATATTAAAGAACAAAAGTATTGCATAATAATTAAATAATAATTCACTTGTTACATAATTACTTGGAATGTTTTACACTTACATTAACAAAATATATTTTTTACTTATAACCGAAAATTTCTTTGTTATATTTTTTTGTAACTATAACTAACCATATAAACTTGGTGAGTGCATTATTTTAAAAAATCATAGTACAAAAAATAAGATTATGTTGCACATTAATTAACTGAAAAGTTAACGATGAGACAATTTGCTTCACAAATTTATTAAAACATATTCTCAAAAATCATCGCGTAGTAAATCTCTAATAATTTGTAATAAATTATTTCTTTTGTTCTTTAATATAATCTAGACTTACTTCTTCAAACAAAATCCAAAATATTAGTTACTTATTTTCTTTAATTACAATAAAATTTCCGCGAGGTATGAAAAATTCAAAGGGATTTCGTTATTTCGGGAAAACTTCTCTCTTGCGATCGATCATCAAAACTTACAAATCCTTTCAAGTGCCCTAAAATTCTTGAATGTTCAATTAAGAAGAAGAGGAATTATATATATATACATATAAAGAAAAAAGTGTTATTAAATAATTAAATAATAATACAATAATTTAAGAGTTTAAATGTTTAAATGGTTCATTTAAATATCGAACTTGTAATAATGTTGTGATTACATATTGATAAATAATGTGATAAATGTTATATATAGATGTGGTAGCGTTTTAATGTGGCCAATGTGAATTGTAATACCGTGTTCTGTAAAATTTTATTCTCTGGAAACTATACATACCTATAAGAAAAAAAAGGTGACATAGCAAACATATATACATAAATATATAAAGTTTATTTACACGTTAAGTAATCACAGAGAATAAAATTCGATCGTTATGTCATATAACCGTGTAATACTACTTTTACTATATACTGACATATTGTGAATTTTCACACCTACATAATGAATTTCAAACTAATTTAAGTATAATTTATTTTTTATACTTGCGACGGAGTCTGGAATGTTTAGTAAAACCAAAAAAAGAAAATAAATAAATAAATAAATAAAATAAATAAATAAATAATAAAGGTGTACGAAGGAGAAAATGGGAAAAACTCTTAAAAAAATTTTTTTATGCAAATGAAGTAAAAAAGAAGATATATATATACATATATATAATACACCGACGTAGGTGTATACGTATAAAATGGATTAAAAAAGTCTTTGTAATATTGGAGATATTACATATATAACGTGTAGACGTCTATGTCAAATCAAACTAGCGTTTTATAAATTGTGTTATTCTTTTTTCATATACACATTACGACATTCTTATATAGGTGGATGCATTAAAGAGCATTGCAGGATGATGCTCCTAATTGTTGTTGAGCTGCGCGATTGAAAAATAAAACCATTCAGTTGTAAATTAGATAAATTTTTCTATCCAATACATTGAATTCAAGGACCATTATGGATATTTGAAAAATCTTCTATATATACACATAGATAAGTAATATCATGGTGAATATGATATAGATGTTTCAATGTGCCAAACTGTTCATTGTTATTATATATATAAAAACTATAATGTATACCTTTCTTCGTTCTTTTTTTGTTTCTTCGTTGTGTCGCTTATCATTTCGGACGGTCAGTTCGTTCGGTTTCTCTCTCCTTTTTAACGAGTTAATTTGTAACGAGAGAAACAAAAAGGAACATTGCACATTTATTTGCAACAATGCCAAAAATATATTATACATAATGTAAATCGATATTTTTATGAATACATATATATGTATATCAAGAGTGTGTGCGTGAGAGAGAGAGAGAGAGAGAGAGAGTGAGAGCTGGAGTGAGAGCTGGAGTGATAGGAAGAGGGAGCCAATAAGATTCCAATATGCTAATGTATACTTTCGATCTCTTAAGGTATTCCTGCTTTAACTTAAGACAATATTTGTCAATAAGAGAGAAAGAGAGAAAATGAAGATACCTTGGATCATATATATACATATATTAGTATGTTTAAAGTGAAGAGATTGAAAACATTTATTTACATTTTCTGAACGATGTCTACTACGATTATGTATACCGAATGATATTTTTAAAGGAGTAGATGCTGATTAAATGTTCATTTAAATAAAAATTTATTTAAAAATAAATATGTTACACATAAACGTAGTATTATACAATATTTACTCGCCTTATTTAGTTTGTTTTATTAAAAAAAAATTAATTTTAAATAAATGAGAGCTCTATAACAATTTAACAAAATTAAGAAATTTCGACCCCAAGTAATCAGTTCATCAACCTCTAAGGACTTCTGGATGCTTTACAATAAAAAATGTTGTTAATACCTGTTATATTTATCTCAATATTTACTCAGCATGTGTCTCCTTAAATAATTCGAGTAAATTATTTCAAAAGTTTGTATTCTTCTAAGTGAATCGCGATCTAGAAAGTAATTGGTAATTTTTAGCAATAATTCTGTATACAAAAAGAACGTAGCAGGTGTGCTTATACATCTCGATCATTCTTATCGTTATATTATAATTTTCGAAGAAGAAGAAGAAGAAAAGGAGAATATCGTACCGTAAGTTTGTAATTGGCCTGGTATAGAAAAAATTTTAATAAAATTATTTATATTCATAACGATAGAGAGTATAATTTAGGCATTGTACAGAATAAAGTGTCACTTCACTTGTAAATTAAACAATCTGTGTATGTAAGTGTATTAATAAAAAAAAGTAACATTATTGTTGGAAAGAGTGGATACAGAAAGTCTTGATTATTTGTTTAGTATAATATAAGTATTAGTTTATTAATATATATACAGTGGCAATAGCCATCGTCACCGGTACATCCGCCCGGCACGGAGTCTTAGTACAGAGTGATTGCTTAGAATATAATACGAGTCATGCATGACTGTGCACCGTGTGGTTGCTCTCATTTATTACATTTATAATTTTGTCATACATTTTCATTATCTTTGTATTTAAAGTTATTACCTTAATAATATTTTTATTTCCACATTAATATTTTCAATTTAACTTACTTATAGTCTCCAAAATTAAATTATTTATATTCATTCAGCTTTGCGTAGAGGCTACGAATTGTAGCACACCATTGACTAATGATAAAGAATATTTATATATTCTGGCTCGTACAGACCGTTAAATTAAATATAACATAAAATTTCACGAGCGTATTAAACTTTAAAAATATAATATTTACCATTATTTATA
Organism: Theocolax elegans; assembly: GCA_026168455.1. NCBI lineage: Eukaryota > Metazoa > Arthropoda > Insecta > Hymenoptera > Cerocephalidae > Theocolax > Theocolax elegans. The sequence continues at coordinate 86,912,225 of CM047428.1, read as the reverse complement.
AAAATTATTTTAAAAAAACATTGCGTTTATAGACTTTAATTTCGCTTATCGTAATAAGAATACCTTGACCAAAAAACAATTAGTTATAATATTCAAGAAATGTTATATCGAAATACACGTTTGACAATTAAATCACGTTAATATTTAAATTTAAATTGATAAAGTAGGATAACGTATTTGAATTTGCAAAGTATTTCTTAGTTTTTAACTACTAATTATTTAATACTCTATATCTGTGGGGCCTCAAGGCAATCTGCCGCGCCGACCGAGGAAGCAGAAGCTGTTACCACGACAGGACCTACCTTAGCTTTCCGAGACAGCCGCAGACTTCATGCGGCGCTCTCGGCGGCCGCCATCTTAAGTGGCGTAATGAAAGCGCGGGGAAAAAGTATTCACTTCCGAGAGTTCGAGGAGAGAGCATCAAGAAGAGGATCCACGCATCGCTTCGTGCCAAGATCGACTCGCTTTATTTGTATTGTAGAAGACAATAAATTGTGATTTAGTTTGTTTTAAAAAGGGAGTTTGCTTTGGGACCTCCTCCTCCCTTAGCCGCTCCGGGAAGTTCCGAGGATCATTATTACCGCCTCCTTTTAATTTCCAAAGTGGTGACCCCGACATCGAGTTTTAGTCGACGCTTCTCCGCTCTCTCTCTCACTTGCCGATCGACAGGTCCAGCCTCGACACACCCCAGGTACGCCGCGATCGAGCCTCTCGCGCGACCTAGAGCTCTCCGCCAGGAGAAGGCGCACACGCCAGCCGCGTCGGTCGCCATCTTGAAAAAGTGAAAAAATTTTTCGCGCGCTTATCCTCGTACATCACCGCTTCCGTTGCGGTCCAAAAAAAAAAAAAAGATAAGATAAAACTTTGTGAAGTGCGCGTCGATCGTACCCAAAAATAAAAAAAAAAAACTGGTATGCTCGTTCGCGTGTTCTACGCTTAAAAAACATTTTTATTATTTTTTCGGGGAATTGGCCTCGCTGCGCCGTATAGCCTTCTGCGAATCCCCGTGCAGTGCCTCATTAACCATTGCGTGCGCTGCAGTGATCGCTCGCAGTTCAACATGTCGCTGATGCACAGCCCTCAGAAAGTCGACTCCGAGCCACCGCCGGCAGGCTCGTTGGGAGAGGAGACCTTTAGCCGCTCAACCGCCATCACAACGCAGCACGTCGCCGCTTCCGGCACAATGCGACTCCCATCCGGCGAAGACCAGTCACACCCACCGGTCGAAGCCACCTCCCGGTGCACGCTCCCGACGTACTGGAGCTTCAATCCGCAATTATGGTTTGCTCAGGCAGAAGCTACCTTCAACTCCAGCAAAATCACAGGCGATGTGAGCAGATACAATTTGCTCGTGGCCAGCCTCCCACCTGAGGTCGCCCAGGAGGTCTCCGACATCATCCTGTCTCCGCCCTCCTCAGGCCGATACCTAGCCCTCAAAACGGCAGTACTCCAGCGCTTAACTGTTTCAGCCGACCACCAGCTTCATCAGCTCCTAAATGAGGTACAACTAGGCGACCAAACTCCCTCGCAGCTCCTGAGGAAGATGAGACGGCTGGCGGGCAACGCCATCTCCGACGAGGCCCTCAAGGTCAAGTGGCTCGACCTTCTACCTCCATACGCCAGCCGGATGTGCCGAGTTCTGACAGCCACATCTCTCGATGAGCTGGCCTTGCTAGCAGACCAGCTGGTGGCACCTGAATCCACGGCTCCAACTGTCCAGGCTGTTCATCGCCGTTTGTCGCCCGCACCAGGTCAGTCCAGTGGATGCTCTGCAGCACCCCCGTCTCCATCTCCATCGACGGATATCTCTGCACTCCAGCTGAGCATCGCTCAGCTAGTTGCCATCGCTCAGCAGCAGTCGGCCATGCTGCAATCCATCGCGGCCACTCTCGCCGCTTCCAACCATCAACAACATCACCGTAGCCGTTCGCTCAGCCGCCCGACTGCGCGAAACAACTCCCTGCGACGCCCGCAGTCACCAGCGCCATCCAGCGACAGCAGCAACGCCTCGTGGTGCTGGTATCACCGGCGTTTCTCCAACGAGGCGACACAGTGCAAACCGCCCTGTTCCTTCCCAGCCCAGGGAAACTAGCTGCGCCGCCGCCTCCGCAGACACAGGCGGTGGACGGAGCCTACGAACATCGTCTGCACATTACCGACCGTACTTCTAGATTAAGGTTCCTGGTTGATACAGGCTCGGCCGTCTCTCTCTTGCCAAAGTCCCTCTTCAGAGGCCAACTCCCTCGTGGTGCACTGACGCTCAACGCAGCCAACGCCTCGGCCATCGCCACCTTCGGTTCTCATTCCATGATCCTGGACCTACAGCTACGGCGAGCTCTCCCCTGGCGTTTCATCATAGCGGATGTCAGTAACCCCATCATAGGAGCAGATTTTCTGGCACACTTTGGCCTAGCAGTGGACCTTCAGAACAAGCGGCTTAGCGACGCGGAGTTCTCAATGCACGCTCCCGGTGCTCTTCTTCCTGCCAGCGTCCACTCAGTCGCCATCGTCATCTCCAACGATGTCGCCGAGGGCCCGTTCGCAGATCTGCTACTCGAGTACCAGGACCTGCTCACGCCAGGCAGTACCACCATCTCGCTGCCAGACCTGGACTCTCAGCACCATATAATTACCGTTGGACCTCCAGCCTCAGCCCGTCCTCGGCGACTACACGGCGATCGCCTCGTCGCTGCCCGCGCTGAGTTCCGCGCCCTCTTGGCGCTCGGCATTGTCCGGCCTTCGGACAGCCACTGGTCCAGCCCCCTACGCCTGGTGCCCAAGCCTGATGGAAGCTATCGCATCACGGGAGACTACCGCCAGCTGAACTCCAGGACCATTCCAGACCGTTATCCCCTGCCGATCGTGGAGGACATCCTCCTCGAGTTGCAAGGCGACACCTTCGCCGTCCTCGACTTAAAGAAGGCCTTTTATCAACTTCCGATCGCTCCAGAGGACATTTGCAAGACGGCCATCACGACTCCCTTCGGCTTATTCGAGTTTACTCGTTCTTCTCTTGGTCTCCGCAACGCCGCTCAATCACTGCAGCGCGCCATGGACCATCTGCTGCGTGACCTCCCTTTCGCTCGGGCGTACCTCGATGATGTCATCGTGGCCTCGCACGGGCAGGATGAACATCGGAAACACCTGAGAACGCTCTTCGATACTCTCCGAGCCGCTGGCGTTCGAATCAACCCTGACAAATGCTCGCTGGGAAAGACAGAGATCCTATACCTGGGGCACCACGTCTCACCGGATGGAATTCGACCGCCTGCTCACCGTATAGACGCCATCGCCGCATTCCCGCAGCCGTGCAACTCCACTCAACTGCGCAGATACCTAGGCCTCCTGAACTACTACCGGCGGTGCATCCGCGGCGCCGCCCAGCTTCTAGCCCCGCTCAATGAGCTACTAAAGCACCGGCAGCAGAAAAAAAAGGCCTTCGACCTAGTTTGGACCACGGCTGCCCTGGACGCCTTTGCGAGGAGCAAGCAAGCCCTTGTCGACGCAACCACTACCACCTTCCTTCGAGCGGACGCGCCCGTGCGCCTCCTCACAGACGCTTCAGACGTGGCCATAGGCGCAGTCTTGGAGCAGCAGGATCTGGACGGATGCTGGCGTCCTCTTGGTTTCTTTTCTCGGAAGCTGTCGGACACCGAGAAGCGATACAGCACCTACGACCGGGAGCTTCTCGCCGCATTCGCTGCCACCAAACACTTTCGCAGCATTCTGGAGGGCAAGCCATTCGAGCTGTTGTCGGACCATAAGCCGCTCACCTTTGCTGCACGGCAGCCACCGGACAAGGCTTCCCCGCGGCAAGCCAGACAGCTCGACTACCTGCTTCAATTTCAGGTCTCGCTGCGCTACGCCAAGGGAGTAGACAACGTCGCAGCCGACGCTCTGTCTCGGGTCGAAACAGTCGACATGCCGGCACAGTTCGACTTGGAGATGCTCGCCCAACATCAAACCGACGACCAGGACCTGCCTCATCTCCTACAAGCCCCCAACGTCACCCTGCAGCCGCTCGACTTCAACGGAGCTACGCTGCACTGCTCAGTGGACGGCAATATCGTCAGGCCCTACGTTCCTCGAACGCTACGGAAACAGGTTTTTGAGACCCTGCATGGGCTAGCACACCCCAGCGTTCGAGCCACGGCCAAATTGGTGACTGGCAAATTCTTCTGGCCTAGCATGCGGAAGGACATCATCCGCTGGGCCCGCTCCTGCATCTCGTGCCAGCGGTCGAAGGTGCATAGGCACAACAGGGCCATTCTAGGCGAATTCGCTGCGCCTGACGCTCGATTCGACCACCTCCATCTCGACTTAATCAAGCTGCCGTTGCAAGAGGGGAAGCAATATTGCTTAACCATCGTTGACCGCTTCTCGAGGTGGCCAGAAGCCATTCCTATTCCGGATCAGCAAGCTGAAACAGTCGCTCGCGAGTTCCTGAACCGGTGGGTCTGCATCTTCGGCACGCCTCTCACCATCACCACGGACCAAGGCCCGCAATTCGAGGCGAAGCTTTTCACGGCCCTTGCCTCGCTCATTGGGGCAAACCGAACGCGGACCGCGCCATACCACCCTCAGGCCAATGGCATGGTTGAGCGCCTCCATCGCACGCTTAAGGCCGCTCTGATGTGCTGCGCTCCAACTCCGTGGCCGCAGGCCTTACCAGCGGTTATGCTGGGCCTTCGCACAGCCTTCAAGGAGGATCTCCAGGCCTCACCGGCTGAGATGCTCTTCGGTACCTCGCTCAGGGTTCCCGGAGACTTCTTCGTGAACAGCAGCCATCCGGACGTCAACGCAGCCTCCTTCGTCATCGAGCTCCGCGAGCTAATGATTCGACTTCGTGCAGTACCAGGATCCAGACATGCTCCGCAGATCAACCCATTCTTTCACGCTCCTCTCCGCACCTGTTCTCATGTTTTCAGGCGTGTCGAGACGGTCAAGAAGCCGCTGCAACAACCCTACACTGGGCCGCACAGGGTGATCAACAGGCTGAATGACCTGGCCTACGTCATCGACGTCGATGGCCGCCCGAGAACAATCTCCACCTCGTCCCTTAAGCCAGCCTTTCTCGAAGCCGCCGACACCTCTCCAGCAGCACAGCAGGACGCTCGGGCAATCCTACCCCCCGCACAAGGTGGCGAGACATTCGGGCCACCAACGGGACTGTCCTCCAGCTCCCCACCTGCCGGCCTACCAGCGCCTATGCAGCCCCCCGAAGCCAGTCAACTGGGTTCTGCAACCCTCCCCGTCCAGCGCCCTGGAATCGACACCTCTCACGTGCGGCTTAAAAAACATGTTTCGTTCCTCGTCCAGCCGGACTCCATCACTGGCGGGGGAGTGGCTGTGGGGCCTCAAGGCAATCTGCCGCGCCGACCGAGGAAGCAGAAGCTGTTACCACGACAGGACCTACCTTAGCTTTCCGAGACAGCCGCAGACTTCATGCGGCGCTCTCGGCGGCCGCCATCTTAAGTGGCGTAATGAAAGCGCGGGGAAAAAGTATTCACTTCCGAGAGTTCGAGGAGAGAGCATCAAGAAGAGGATCCACGCATCGCTTCGTGCCAAGATCGACTCGCTTTATTTGTATTGTAGAAGACAATAAATTGTGATTTAGTTTGTTTTAAAAAGGGAGTTTGCTTTGGGACCTCCTCCTCCCTTAGCCGCTCCGGGAAGTTCCGAGGATCATTATTACCGCCTCCTTTTAATTTCCAAATATCTATTCTTCTATATTCTATTGAATTTACTTACTAAATTTTTTTTTACTTCGAGTACCATTTTCACTTTAAACGGGTAATCCCTCATGTGCCGGGAACTTTTTTAATGTCTCAAGTACTGCAGATTTTCCAGTTTTTGCCATACATATAAAAAGAGAAATTTTCATTATTTATTCATTACTGTAAGATAACCAGGTATAAACCGACGCTCGTTTTAATCTCTACAAATTATTCAAAAACGATGCACGGTGCACCCCCGAGCGTTATTTTTTTTTATTTTATTATCGAAATTGTGGCAGCCCTGGAAACTCTGATAGGTACCAACCAATTTTATTATAATAAACCCACTGCTCCGGGGGAGAGAGACACCCACGTAAACGACCAATTATCGACTAAACAACTTACAAATCGAAAAGAAAACAAATACGCGTGGGTGTGGTGTGCTAATTTTTTAATTATGAATTAAAGTTTTTTAATCCGTGTCGCGTAAGCTCGGTCTTCTACTCCGATTTTTAATTCTAACCTATAACTAAGAAATAAAAAAATGTAAATATTAAAACTACATTCAAATGTAGACTTTATATTTCTATCAAAGATGTTTATGTAAGTTTCTTGAATCTTTCAGATGAATTATTATGAGAAATTTCATGAATAAAATATAAAGATAAATGGTTTCACTTTAAATGGTTCAATAAGTGAAAAATTTCTGCTCGCATGAGGCTGAATTTATCATTATTTTCTGAAAAAGAAAAGAAATCTTGATAGTTTGTATCTCTTGAGAATTTGATTTAGAGGAATCTAATCAAATCAAGATGTTCAACTTGAGGAAAGATTTTCATCGGCTTAAGAGGGATCTCCGACAGCTGATGAGACCTTATTATTTGATTAATATATTTCTCAGTGTCTCTTACATTATAGCTAAGAGATTACCTTACGTTTGCCATTTCTTATTTTCACAAAGTAATTGTGAACTCGACGATGTAAGTACATGATTTTTTAATAACTTTGTAAATTAAATGCCATGCAAAATTATTTTATATTTTCAGAGAGAAGTTGAAATATTGTTTTTCCTTATAATAGTCATAATGCTTAGAACGAGAAAAGCTGGAAGTGTAAATATGATCAGTTACCTATCTTCAAGTTTTGTATACACTAAAGTAGCAAACCTTATTCTATGGTTTTACGCCGATATACATTTAGGAATTTTATATGGAATAATTTTTCTCTGTAAGTAAATATATTATTTAACTTACTTCCTCTAAGTAACATTATTTTATTAACAATTATGTCTATATCGTTTCAGTGTGTGGTTTAATACTTCCTGAACCTACTTACCAGGGTCCAGAGAACGTGATATATCTACGTGGTGAACAGAGTTTGCAAGAAGAACTGCAACGCGATACTCGAGTTTATTGGTTGATTGCTTTTTATACAGCTTGGAATCCTGCATGCGTGAATTTTGCCCCAATATTTTCTGAATTATCGGCTAAGTATGAAAATAGAATCTACTGCATTGAAATTTGTTGAAACTTTCAAATAAATTTAATATTTATGTGTTAAAATCATTCCAGATATGCTTTAGAGAATTTCAAATTTGGTAAAGTAGATGTTGGAAGATATCCTGATGCTGCGGCAAAATATCATATCAATGACTCGAGTAAAAGCCAACAGTTGCCCACCTTAATACTTTTTAAAGAGGGTAAAGAAGTTGAGAGAAGACCATATGCTGATCGACAAGGAAAATTAGTCAAGTTCCTCTTTTCAATGGTAAGAAATAAAAAAAGAGATATTAAATTATTAGAAAAAGAAAACAATTTTTCACATTTTATTTAATTTTTAGGATAATATAAAAGATGCATTTGACTTGAAGGGTGTTTATGACACGTGTTTGAGAAATCCAATCAAAAGGAAAGATAAAAAAGCAGTTAAAGCTGATTAAAAATATCTTATACAAAAATAATTATGAAGTAGTACAAGTAAAATCGATTATATATCGATTTTTCACAATATATTTATTTGTTTTTATTGATATAAAAAAAACAATTACATTTTTGTTGATATTGATGTAGATGAATAATCAATCAATAATTACCATTTAGTTTTTCTGGTTTCCATCCAATAATAATTTTAAGCAGAGCTCAATGTCACTTATTTCGTAATTAATGACATTAACAAGAATTTTCATTTTATAACTATATTATTAATAATTCTATGGAGAAATAATCTCAAATTATAACTTCCATATATATAGTAAACACTAATTATTGGTGGAAATTAGATAACTATTTTAGTTTATTTGTTGAAATAGTTGAATGAACATAAAAGTAATGACCTAATTTAGTGCATCGTGATTACAGTCATGATATCAAATTGTTACTATTGTGGATATAACTAATATATATACAACTAATCAATTAGCGTTTTTACTCCTAGATTAAATTGTATTCAATGTTAAGGAGATTTAAAGTCCAAAATAAGAAATAATTATTTTACACATAGTAAAGGCTCGTTTAAATATTCGTTATAAGACTCTTGAATTTGCATTAAAATTTGCATTACATACAAACAAATAAGATTTTAATTTACAATTTGGATGCAACTGTGTTTTCAAAGTGTAGATCTTTGTATTTTGGATTTTGCATCACCTTAACATGTATTAATATAATTTAAATTCAAGACTGCTTTTATTACATAGTTCGCACAATTAGCACTGCCTTTTATAATTGTGCAAAAGTAAATTTAAATTTACAACTGAGTTAATAAAGACTTTTAATGAATAATATGTTCAATAATTTCTCGAATGTAGTAAACAATTTATTATATAAATAATTGATAACCGTACATTCTTGTTATAAACATAATGCTTCAATTTTTTCAAGAAGCTTTTCAGGAAATAAAGATATTGAAAAAAAACAAAGTAAACATTATTTTGTATTTCTAGATCTATTTATTATATTTATATAAAAAAGTATTTACAAAATTTTTTAACAAATATTTACAAAGGGGGCCACATAAGCATCACTTCTGCATGTGCAGATTCTGGCAGCCATTTTTGATAAGCAGATAACAAAACTAAAAAGTGAATGAAAATAAATTAATAATCAAAACACTTTTTTCATTAGTTAATTATAGCAGAAGCAAAATAAATACTTACAACTTGAATCATGCGACCATTCTTCAGTTAACTTATCTCTCGACATAATTCCTTTCGATAAAAGGAGTTTTGTCATTGTTTCAACACGGGGCAAGAGTCTGTAATGCATTAATAATTTTGTTATTTATAACCATATAAAAGTATTAGTGCTCTCATTAAAAATTATTGTCTTACTTTGCCCAAGATTTATTAATGCTGCTTGGCGTCGACAGTAAGTTTGGAACATATTTCTTTAATTTTGGAAATATTTGACCTTCCAAGAGAAATCGTGCAAACCATTTGATTCCTTCCAAAGTGTTTGGATAGTCAACCTCAATTGTTGGTAATTCCCAAGCAGCTGGACCAAATGTTCCAGTTCTATGACAAAATACTTTTCCTGACTCTGCATCGTATCTGTTTGAGACACATAATTCAAAGTGTTTTCATAAAATGTTAAAATATATGTAAAATAAAACAGTATTATTTTTACCGTGGAGGAGGATCGACCAGAGGTTCACTAAGCGAACACAAAGTCGGTGCAAATTTTGGTAACCATTCGGGTTCGATTGCTGTAACACCACGCATATACGTTTTATTTGTTTCATAAATTTCTTGATAGACAACCCATTCTGGAGTAGCTTTTCGTAAAACGCACGATGAGTGCATAAAAACTGGATCCTCCATTTCTAGAGTTCTATAAAATATTAAATTAATTGGTATTAATCGTTTATATTTATTTATTAAACTTCCAAAAATTTAATAGCTATATTAATATAAATACAAATTATTAAAAAAAATTAAAAACCAAATTTACTTATAAGCGTATTTCCATTTAGCTTTATTTCCATCGGTTTCGTTACTACATTCTTTAATTTCATCTGGAGAGAGCTTGTGAGCTACTTGATCAACCATACCGGCAAGAATAATTTGACGTAGCAATTTTGCTTCTGTATCTGTTGGCGGTGGCATTCTACAATATCGATAACAAAAATAATATTAGAATTTTATGTTGAATTCAAATAATTTAGACATATTACAAAAAATACTGGATTACAAATTAGTGTATTATTTAGTGATGGTGACAAAGACTGCCAGAATCAATAAAATTGATGTACTTTATAGTAAAATTTTCAATAATTATATTAAACAATATTACACTTTACTATGCATATCCACTATTAAACAATATACTAATATTTATTAGAAAATTTATCCCGGTATGTGTAAAAGTGATGTACTAACTGAGGATTAATATTGACATCCAATTCAGGTTCACCCAGCAGAATTTCATTCGTCAATTGATGACGCAATTTTCTTATTTCAACCATAGCTTTCTCGCGCAGACCATGTTCATTACAAAACTTTGTTAATTTACCCTTTGACGATGCATATTCAGCAGCGCCAACCGCTCGAATTAAAACCATTGGATCACCTGATAAAATGAAATATATTAAGTTTTCATTAAAACAAAAAAAATCGATTGCTTTGTTTTATGAAAATATATAACTTTTAAATAATAATAAATTATCGTAATTTGCCTGACAAAACAAAATGTATTAGTTTTCACTCAGATAAAAAAAATTTCAATCTATTATTTCATGAAAAACCAAGCTTTTTAATAATGGCATAACAAATTATCATAATTTATAATTTTAAGTTGATAATCTTTTGAATAATAATAAATAATCGCAATTTAAGATATTTTGTAAAATAATATCAATAACGAATTAGTTCTATTACCAAGAAGAAAACTATTGCCACTTCCAGCCCATAATCGACGAACTTGAATCCAGTCGTTTTTAATATTCTCATCCGCGCCAAAAGCTTCAATTAGAAGTTCTTGCACCGACAAAGCTGCCACCATGCATATTGTATAGGCAATAAGATTATGCTGCTGAGAAAGCGCAAGCATTTTTCCGTATCTTGGCAAAACAGGGAAAGCAGCTATGCTCTTACCCAAATCAGTTATTTTCGAACAGTACATATCTAGAAGATGCAATGAACAAATTTGTAAGGATAGTAAATGTCAATTATGCGTCGTAATAATTACATAATGGATACATACTTCTTTTATACAATATTTTAGGCTGTTCTAAAGCACCAAGTATAGACAATCGTTTTTCCGCATTTTTTAGCTGTTCTGCGCCAGGTGGAGTTGGAAATGGAAAATTTACAACTTTATCAATGTTCATAACTTTCATTTGTAAAATTAAGTCGTCGACTGGTTTCCTACAAATTTCAGGCTCGCTAAACTGCTCGAACTGATCATTGAAGACTGCTGAAGAATATAGCCTGAATAATGATAATACATTCAATATTAATTTTTGGATATAAAAATAAATTACGTACAATGGCTATTACATATTTTTAAATTATACAATCAATGAACTTTTTTATAATATATAATTATGAGTGTTTTTTTATTGGAGATAAATGATTTTTTATAGTATTAAATTACTTAAAATAAATATTTTTTGTGTATGCATATGTGTATTTTTATGATACTAATAAACGATAATATACTAAGAAAAAGTTAATTTTTCGAGAGAAGCAAACAACTAATAAATTCCATTATTTTCACCTGTAACAATGACCAGCCGATATTCGACCCGCTCTTCCAGCCCTTTGATTTGCACTAGCTTTACTGGTATAAGTCACCATAAAAGTCGTCACACCTGTAACTTTATCGTACATTCTAGTTTTACATTTGCCGCTGTCCACGACATATTTAATGTTTGGTATGGTCAATGATGTTTCCGCCACGTTTGTTGATACTACGCACAATCGACAGCCATCGGGTGGTGGTTCGAATACCTATAAAATAGTAGATTATTCTTTAGATTAATTAAATTAAATTGCTTGTTAATTTTGTTAAAATTTAAATAAATTAACGATTTACGCGAGTGACTATTATGTTTTTTTTTTTATCAATGTTTAATAAACTTACTCTAGCCTGTTTGTGACTCGGCAAGAGGGAATAAAGAGGTAGAACCCAAAGAGGTTGCAAATTTGATGCGCCACTCAAGTCGACGATCTCTTCGTCAAGTTCATTCTCGTCGTCGTGCTGTGTGTTTTCGAGGTCAATTAAATCATCTTGGCCATCGTCCGGAGGTACAGCAGAGTAACTGAACATTTTTTTTATTATTCCAACAATTTTTAAACTTTTTTCTTTTTACAATTATTTGATATGCCTATTATAATTATTAATTATTATCGTTATTATTATTATACATTATTTAAATTATTATTATGATTAAAAAAATTATTATGACATTTAAGAAATTTATGAATTACAATAAATCTTTAATACTAAAAGTCATGAAAAAAAATATTTTAAGAAAATAACGAAAATCTATTTAATGTGTATTCTAGAAACTACAGTGAGTTAATACAAGTCTCTACAAGAAATACACTATAAAATTAAGCGAAATACTAGAAGTAAGATTACAAGCCTTCCCATAATTAAAAGATTGATAAGTTTTAAAGATAATTCAAAAGTTTTAACTTACTTCTAAATGATTTAAAATACTGAATTTTATAACATTTATATATATCAAAAAGCTACATTATAAATAATTAAAAATAGTGATATTTTAATAATCTTTACATTATTATTTAACTTATATAAGTTTCTAAGTTTTTTTTTGTTTAATCATCTATCTCTGAATCTTCATAGACCTTGTTTATATTATTAAGTATATTTTCTAAGATTTTAGTTTTTAAAGTTTTTATGTATATTTATAGCGTTAGTTTATGTGTACTTCTAGATTTACATGTAAATCTAGTATAAAAAAATATCTTACACATCTAAATTAACTTGAGGTAAATCAAGTTGTTGAAGTATCTTTTTCCGTTTGCTCTTGCTACCTTTCGAGAAAAATTCGTCTTCCGAATTTTCATCGCTCTCGTCAGCTTTGTTTTCATTTTCTTTTTTCTCTTGTTCCACCGACTTATTTTTAGAATTTTTCGACCACTTTTTCTCTCTAAATGGAAACGTTTTACGTAGCTGCCTCACCACTGTGTTAACTTCTCGTTGACCTGTTTTGAAAAAGCTTAATTAGTCTATTTTAAGAAAATCTTTTCTAATTAAAAAGTGGATAAAGCATTATTTTTACCGGTTAAAAATATTAAAATTCCACCATCGGGTAGTTGGGTGTGTATTTTAACAGTCTTTCTTAAAGCTTCTTTGACGTAATCTTCATTAGTTCGTCGATTGAAATGTATCGTAACGGGGAATTGCCTCGACTCGACATTTATTACTGGTGGCTTGACTTTAAATAATCGCTCGTTGCTTATGAAATCTTCGACTCTCAATGTTGCAGACATAATGATGAGTTTCAAGGGATCTCCTTTTTTCGTTCTTAGCGAAACAATACGCGTTAACAAACCGATTAAAATATCGGTATAAACGCTACGTTCATGAGCTTCGTCCAAAATAATGACTGAATATTTTTTCAAAAGAAAATCCTGAAAATAATACGAAAACCTTATTTTTTTTATTTAACACGCGATATACTTATATTTTGGTGCATATGATTTGTTACACTTTGAATTTCCTTCAGTAAAACACCATCAGTCATGAATTTTATTTTCGTTTCCGGAGTAACGTTGCCTTCGAAACGAATAAGATACGAAACTTCCTTGTCGGTAAGGTTCATCTCTTCGGCAACCCTCTTGCTCATTGAAATAGCGGCTACTCGTCTAGGTTCTGTGATACCGATCATTTTATCTTTGGTGTAGCCTGCTTCGTAAAGAAACTGTGGTACTTGAGTAGTTTTTCCTAGAAAACATTATTGTTAATGAAACGCATTACTTTTTTTTATAAACAAATGAATAAAGTTTTTAAAAAAGCGTCGAACGTCAAGCCGTTAGGCATGCTTTAAATAATATACCCAAATTTTTCCAAGTTTTTAAATCCATAATTTGATCACGATGTTTCGGTTGAAAGAATATGCTTTTTTTTAACAATAATTACCAACCAAACATTTTTTACTCAATTATTATTTAAGAAATGTTTTTTCATTAAAAAACCAAAACGTCAAGCTCTTCCTTATATTTTCAGCTATACATATGAATTTTTTCAGATTTTTAATGCAATATTTTAGATATAATTTGTGGGTTGAAAGATGCAGATTTCTGTAATTTGGATCCGACATCCAGTTAATTAAAAAATTTTTTAATATTTTAAGTTTAATATTTTACCACTTCCAGTTTCGCCTGTTATAATAACTACTGGATTGTCATTAATTGCTTCAACTACTGCTTGTTCCTCTGCCAATATTGGAAGTTTTAATCTAGCTTCTTGAACCTCTGGTTTCCTGTTTACATTTACAAATACTGCTGGTTTTTTTTCATACACTTTTTTAGGCACTGCAGAAGTACTTTTAGTCTCTGCAGATTTTATATCCAATAAATAATTAGAAGATTGATCTTTTGTATCTTTTTTATTATTATCAGTATCACTTATGAATTTTTGTTCATTATTAGTTTGAACATCCTTACATTCCTCACTATTCGATTCATCATTCATGGTTTTTTCTTCTTTCTGCTCATTATCATTAATTTCTCCACCATTGTTGTCCAATTCATTTTCACTTTCACTTGATTCCTAATGATAAAATTAAATTTTTTTAATTTGAAAATTAAATTATTCCTAAATATTATATAAAATTACTTACATCAACATCAAGTGTATTTAAATCTTTGGCTTTTTTTAATTTTTTTACTTTATTCAATAATGCAAGTCGCCTCTTTTTAGCACCTTTTAAAGAATTGATGATAGGCTCTAAAGATCTATCGTCATTGTTTTGGTCAGAATGATTTATAAGAGTTTCCAACTGTGTTTCTTGCAAATGCCTTTTTAATCCTTTAGTTTGAATAGACGCTAATGATACATATTGCTTCAATTCCTCATCAGGAATAATTGTTTTTGATAATTCTTCTACTAAAGTTGCTCTCTAAAAATTAAAAATACAATTTAATCTAATTCAAATACATTAATTAGGTTTATCCTCAAGATAATAAAAATAATGTCACACATCTAGTTTCTTCTTCTTCTTTTCAACAATTTTTTCCAACTGCTTCCTTTTCTTCTTTGATAACAAACGTTTGACTACCTCTGGTTTATCCTTATTTTTAGTTTTCCTTTTTTCGTTTGGTAAAACCAAAGCATTGCAATCGTCAAACTCATCTTTACGATGAGAAATATCTAAAGTTATCTAAAATATGTTTTAACAATATCAATGATTTGTGCATTATTAATAAAAAATTAAAACTTAATAATTAATAAATTACCTTCTTTGTTGTCGAATCATCAATTTCAATGTTTGACTTATTTCTAGCTTTGGAATTGAATCCTTTTTTTCTTCCCATTTTGAAAACTTTTTAATTACTTTAATCAAAGTTAACATACGTAAGTGCAATTTTGTACTTGGAATTAAATAAATAATTTACGTTGATTTATGTAACATAATTTTATTATACACGTTTTTAAAAAAATTCACGAAATTGAGGTTACGTTTGAACAAAAAACACACGTGTGAGAGATTGACATGAAACATCGCAGTGTATACTGTATACATAAGAATACAGTGAATGTAGCAGCGAATGAATTGATAAAGTTCGAGATATTTAATTAACAATTGTCCATAACGTTAATTCGCGTTACCAAATATGGTTTGCATCCAATCCAATCCAATCTCTAATTACTTATATAGAATATAACAATAATAATTAATAATATAATATTCTAATAAGATTATAATATAATAATAAAAAAATATATATCAAGCATTTTGATAATTCGATACGATATTTAACTGTCGATTGATCGAACGTTCGAACAGCTGACAGGTTTTGTTTATCTTTTCTCTTGGAAAACAAAACGTACGAATGCACGATTATATAGCATTTAATAATTGTTGTGTTTAAGAAATATTTATCAGTGTTTTTTCATGTACAAAAAATTGATTCTTTTTTAACGATTTGCCTACTTTTATTTAATGAAAAAGCATTTTTGACTTTGCGACTATGGAACCTTTGGAGGGAGGAGTAAATGGACCATCAAAAGTATGTTATACTTGAAAGTAAATTTTTTAAACGTTTATGTAAAACTAATATTTCATATTAGATTTATTTATACATTTATTGATATGATTTTTTTAGAGAACTAGAGGAGCAAGACAAAGAGGAGTCGATACAGTGACAACAAAATTTTTACACAACTTTGATCCTGAGCAAAGTGAAAGAGAGAAACGCAAATTAAATCGTCGTTTGCATCACGGTAATAAAAGGATTGTTCAGTACGATGAGAAAGGTCTTTCCATTGTTACAAGAGAGGATCTTTGCGATTGTTTGCAAAGAACTTGCTCAGGTTGTCACTTTCCTTGTCCAAAATGTTCATCAACTAAATGTGGTCATGAGTGCAGGTGATTTATTTATTTTATTTAATTACAAGATATCTGGAGATTCCCAAATATATTTTACATTTATTTTTTAATAGAAATAATCGCAAATGGATGTACGATTCTATTGAGAATGAAGGAAGTGATAATGTTATAAGAAATCAACAAAACTCAAATTTACCGTAAAGGTGTAAATAAGTATAGCACTTAATTTAATGAAGATAAATATTTTGCTGTATACATTTAACTAATAGTTAGATATTTAAAATATTTTATATTATTATTGTAAAATAATAAATCTTATTATTTTTTATAAATTTTTGGTATTAACGTTTAGTATAAATTATTTGTAGATATATTTATTTCAATTGCAGTTTTATAATTATTTTACAATTTTCAATTTAAAGTGCAACAGATTTGGTATCAATGTCTACTCAAAAACATATTTTCTACAGGGGTCTACATATACAAATAAATAAAATAACATATAATTAAGTTAAACATTCTAAAAAAAATTAAAATAATTAAGTGATTTGTATGTACAATGTTGGTTAATAAATTTAATGAAATTGTGAAGTATCAATCAAATTATAATAAAGCATTATTGAAGTGGTTTTGAAAATGAAGACTATCTTAATCTAAAGCTATCTTGCAAATAAAAAATAAATAGTATGTTTAAATGTATTATTAAATTTTATATAAACTAATAACTAAAGTGAAAATAAATGGAATATTGCTAAATAGTGTTAATTTTGTACATTTTATAAGAAGGTAAATATTTTAAATGACAGAAGATTATATAAAATAAAAATCTCTTGTATTAACTTCACATGTCAGAGAAGGTGTTAAACATAATTAAATGGTATCTTCTGTAGAATGAGAATGCGAGAATAATGCAAAAAGAAAATGGAAAGATTGTAATATTTTGTATAAAGTATACTTGTACGATAAAGTTGGGATGGGTAAAGAGAAAAAAGGATGATGAACGAAAGAAAGGAGGCGTCAGTTGGCGAATCGACGAGAAGTCGCAACTGCAAGCTGAGGAGTAAAAGTGGCGGGAAAATACAAATACGAATGGAAGGTAGGGAAGAAGGCGAAGGCGAAGGCAAAGGCGAAGGCGAACATTAACCCGGAGACCGGAGACCGGAGACCAGAGGCCGGAGACCAGAGGTAGGGGAGGAAAACGGCGTGGGTGTCGGTCCGTCTCTCTCTGCGTCACAGGTTGTCGAGACTCGAGACTCGAGAGTCGAGAGGTGGGTTGAAGGTAAGCTATTGATTTTCTGGGGTGGCCGACGGGTCTACGCTCCTACGGCCACGCAATGCGCATCGACGTCGACGACTCGACGTAGGCCAGCACTCGGCAGCACCGAGGCACTGTGGGAGTAGGGAGCAGGGAGCAGGGAGCAGGGAGGAGAATAAACACGAAGCGACTGAGCGAGCGGCGTTGCGGAGGGTGGCGGGGGTGGCGGGGTAGCCCCGGTGTGGCGCGCACGAGAGCCCGCGCAGGCGGTCGTGGGTCGTGGAACGTCGGCGCGAGGAGCGAGGAGCGAGGAGCGAGGAGACAGGACAGGAGTCGACTTGGACTGTCGAGCAGTCGGCTCGCGGCCCTTGCACCGAGTGCACCTTCGTCGACGCGTCCACGGTCTTTCGATCGAGTCTCCGTCTACGTCTCTCCGTCTCTCCGTCTCTCCGTCTAGCGTTAGTGTCACTGCTCGATACATCCGCAGGAGGTGATCGGGAGGATCTCGGGTGGTTGGCTTGGTCGGGTGTGATGTCGAGGTGTCGGTGAGGTGCACGTGGTGGGTGATCCGAAACCCGGGGCCTCGCGAGGGGCCCTCGAGCTCACCGCGACGGCCGCCGATGTCAGGATGCCGGAGCAGAGCAACGACTATCGGGTCGTGGTGTTCGGTGCCGGTGGGGTCGGCAAGAGCTCCCTCGTCCTACGGTTCGTGAGGGGCACTTTCCGCGAGTCCTACGTACCCACCATCGAGGACACTTACAGACAGGTACGTCTACGATACGGGCATGTGCTGCATGTCTCTCTTCTCTGCCCTACCCCCATACGCCATACCCACCCCCTTTTTCCGTACCTGCATCGCCGGTGCAGCTTTTCCTCTTTTCCTCTTTTCCTCTGTGCAAACGCCTGACCTTCCCCTTTCTCCGGACACCGACACCGACTCGATGCCATTTTCCTCGTTGGGTGCACCACGCGACCTCGTGACCGACGTTTCATCCACACTGGGCTTGCTGCTTGGTGCTTGCACTACCTTTCAGTTTCGACACTATTACGCCGATTACGTCGATTACGCCGAAACGTTACTCACCACAGATATAAATAATCCAATCAAATATCACTATTTTTCATTCCTTTCTTTTCAATATATTTATCGAAATCATTGATATACTACGGCGTAAGAAAGTATATACCTAACACGCTATAATTAAATAAATAATTACAAGTTTCTCTTGAGAAGATGCGACGCCTAAAAATTAGTTTCGCTATTTACTTTTTAATTAACGGATAACGTACGTTCCTTTCTTTTTTTATATCTTTCAATATTTATTTACTATCAACAGATCATCTACAAATTCTTTTCAATTATTAATTATTTTGATAAATTAGCTCTCCAAGCTTCTTTCGTATCGATTAACAATTAAATATCAAATTTTTTCCGACTATTTAGTTATATATTTTTATTACAAGTACACAGGTTGATATATACTCAACTTATTTCATTATAAAGTATATATCAATAAATCCATCGTGAATACTTAAGTTAACGTGTAATATTTCCTGGTAACATAGGCTGGGTTTAAAATTCATCTGAACGATAAATAATCCATGAGGTTCAAAACCTCTCGAATGCTACCTTGCAGTGCTATTCTTTACCATGTTAAAATGTATTTCAACAAAAAAAAATGAAATACGTTTCCTTTTATTACGATTGTTAATTTGCTCGGATAATAAACCTTGGATCAACATTTTTTAGGAAAAATTTCACACGAGTACTTTTTGCAATTATAAATTTACTTGAACAATGTCAGTACATAAAAAGATACAAATAATAATGACAGGCGTCGATGTTTACATTGATTTGAGAAAAAAGAATCTAAAAGAAAATCTCGTCCAAGTATACAGTTTTGCAAGATTTTCCTAAACTAAAAATAGACAGTTGATATCTCAAGCGACTTATACACGCGAGAAAACATCTTTCCTTTTTTCTTCGTTACTAGAAAATTTACGTGTCCTACACACAGACCGAAATACCGAAATACAGGGAGAAAGAGAAGCCCCCTGAAAGATTAACGACATTATCAAAAATTCAATATGATTAAGTTGGTCGAAAAGATCGTCTACGTGTGCATCATAAAAATTGCACCTCGATTTATAAAAGAGAGGTTGGCAATGTTAAAAATAGAGAGAGAGAGATGAATCGATAAAATCTTGTAATTTATTTCATTCCTTGGGAAAAAGTTTTAGCGAATCTTAAAGTTCTACCGAAAAATTAAATGTTATCGTGTTGTAATCGATGCAAGTGCATATACTTATATGTAGATCATGTGCGAGATGACACGTACGTTTAAATTAATGGATTTGTTGAATTTCCGATGTGCTCTGTATTAATTTCAAAGTTGGTCAATGATGTATCTTTTTTTCTTTCGTTATTATGTACCGAACTAATTAATTTGCAAGGCGGTATACCTATATATAGGATATACTTTTTAAAATGGTATGTCATAAAATTAATTTTACTTTGTCCTTCATTATTTACGAAAAAAAAATCGTTTGAAAGTTAATGTAGAATATGTGTGTATATATGTATATATCGACTGCACTAAAATTGAAATATCGAACGAGAAGAAAAAAAGGAAATCAATGTTAGCTGAAGAATAACGGTGACAGTCTATTTTTTGTCGTCGTACACTATCATTTTGTTTACAAAACATCTTGCGCACGCACGCGTTCCCGTATATACCGAATTAAAATTGCGTACCTATATACCTATACGACTTATGATACAAAAACGTATAGAATGATCGATCGATTCACTTTTTTTTGAGATTGCATAATTTAAATAACCTCATTCCGAGGGAGATTAAAATTAGCCGTAATTTAAAACAAATTTTTACTTGGATAGTGATGTAGATTTAACGAACACAGAAACGAAATATATTCAATTAAAAATATATCTCGTTATATTGGTCGGTTAATTTACCTTTTTAATTGTTGTCTTTTTAACAAATGCACTTGCATTGTACAATTGCGTTACGTCGATGATAAATTTATCATCGTCGCGTATTACAGTTTGCATAGATGAATAAATTTTCCTCCCATTTTCCTGTGCACCAAAATCTTACACAGTCTGTGTGTGTATTTTATAATATAACGAAGAGTGTAATCATTATACTCTATAATAATAAATAATTACATAAAAAATACTTTGTAAGGGACGCAACACACATACACGATGTATAATGTATTTTAAGAATGACTGTATTAAAATAATCAAATGAATAAAGTTGATATTCATAAATGTACAGAAATATTGTATATATTTGGGATTAGTTATGATAATCGAAAATGTTGGATTAACACGATTCCTGAGGGTAGAAAGAATTCTTCTTTTTGTTAATTTTCGTTAAATCTACAAATCGATAAAAGGAAAATAATTGGCTTTACGTCTTCTTCATTTTTTTGTATAAAAGTTATTCAAGTATCAAAGTAAATGTATTCCTGCGGATGATAAAATACGCGTCCCCGTTGATGCTGTTGGACATTTTTATACAGACAATTGACTATCAGCTGACATTCAGTTTTATTACCGTTGTTTTTTGTAAACACGATGATTCCTGATATCTCTTTTTTCAAACCGTATTTTTAAAATTGGGTTCTCCTTATCCGCAGGAATAGGTACAAATGATATATTTTTCTAATATCGCAATACTACGTTATCATACCGAATTGCGATATTGCATTAATAACGCGAATATATGCATTGTATGTAAGAAAATCTGTATAATATTCAATCGATATAAATTTTTTTTATTTTCTCAAATTATTAACGTGTCTTAAATGTTTAACGCTCGAAAAATAATAATTCCCGACTATGTAAAACCGTGTATTACTTAACACGTAAGAGAGAAAGAGAGAGAGAGAGAGAAAGTTGTTCGAAAGAAAGAATAGTGATTATCGAAGCGTGAATGATTGGGTGTTTCACCTCTAATATATAGAATCGCGATAAAGTATAAACTCTATCGATTTTATATATACGCTGGTTTAGTTAGAGAGAGAGAGAGAGAAAGAGAGCGAGGAGGAGGAGGAGGCTCGAGCTGTAAGAACCGAGAGACGAAACGATTGCTTAATCCGGTTGATAGTAAATATAGCCGCATGTATAGAGTTAATTTTTAATTATATACGCGACAGTTTGCGATCGGCTTTGAACCACCACACGTGAATATTGCACTTGTAAAACGTATATATAATTAGATTCTACTTTTACGTGTATTATGGCTTATTTTGTGTCAGTGTTATGTTACATATATACCTCTTTAACCAGGCCATTGACAATCGCGTCGTTCTTTTCTTTTCTTTATCACGCCCGGTTTCTGTATATTAATAAACCATCACTATTTCTTATACTACTATCTTTATATTTTTTCCCCTATTTTATTAATCCCCTGAATTGATTAATCAGTTGTAGATTGTTGGTTAAAAACATAATTCAGAAATTAATATGTCATTTTTCAAACAATATATTAATTTTAGTCACTTATGTCACTCCAGAAAAGAGGCTCAATTTTTAGCAATTAACAAGAAAACGTGATCTTAATACACTGCTTAATTGGAATATAATACAAAATATATTTAAACCATATTTATTTATTTATATTTTTACTGTTTTAACGGATTATGGCATTTTGTAACAAAATTTTTCAGCAATTTACACATCGCAAAATATCTGAGAAATAATATTACCAAACGAGACTTGAATTTTTAACAGTAATAATACAACTTGTATTCAATACACTTAAATATATAACATAATTATATAAAATCGTTAAAAATATTTAAATAAAAAATTATTTAACTGGTCTTTACAATGGTTTATAATTATTTACAATAATTTTGCAATCGTGTTTTTTGAGGTATACTTATGCTGTAGTGCCTGGATTATGTTGGAAAATTTTGGTACCGAGTGTATCAGTTGATTACAAAAAAATTTCCAAATAAACAATTAACTTACTAATTTTTTTTATAAAAATAAATAACTTTTAGTAACAAAATTTACTTGTAAAAATTCGACATTATTTCAAGGAATTAGATAGTAATTTATTTTTAATAAGCATAATTACATTCAATACCTAATGGAAATAATAATTAAAATGTTTTAATACATATTGATTAAAAAAATTAATAGTTTGAAAGTTTTTATTAGAATCCGTAACGGCTGGTTTATGTATACCTCGGAAATTAAATGTATAAAGTATATAAGTTACAAAAAAAAGAAAACTACAACTCTTAGAAAATTTACTAACTACATTAAGTTTCTAAATGACCGATTTTTTCCTTTTACTATATATAGCGTCCTGAATTATACCTGTTTTAGCAAATGATAAATTCTCTTTGAATTAGATAGATGCGTTATGTACTATATACCAAAAGGTAAATATTTAAAAATAGTGTCCTTATTTCATGTATAGAAGTGAACCGGAACTTTTCATATTTAATTACACGACGAGATTTCGAGTTTAAATAATATACGTCTTTAGTAAGATTTAATATATACATATACGTACAAAATGCTGCTGTATATGTGATATATTTTTATTTACCTTACAAAATTAATTTATTTTTAACAACAGCGTCAAGAATAATTCTAGTAAATTCGTATATTGTAATGGTAATTGTTGAAAATGTTGAACAAACATTTCGCTAAGAAAATAAATAAAATTGAACGTGATAGACAAGGTTTTTATACGGTAAACATCAAAGAAAATAATACACCGAGAAATCTCTTTTACTAAAAATTACAAAATATGTTTTGTTTTGTTATTACCTACTAGGTAACAGTAATATTTAAAAGATAGATGATTATATATATTTAAATTTGTGTAATAAAATCTAGTAAAATTAATTTTCTCATTGAATACCAAAATTACTTAAAAATTCTTTGATTAAATATAAAAAAATTATTTGTTTAAAGAAAAAACTAATTCTAATCAATTTAAGCGTCATAATTAAAAAGTCAAGATCATGATCACAAACATAACCTCAATATCAATGTTCTTCTCCGAGTGGAAAATTGCTGATTTGTTGACTCGGCAAAATATAGTAAATGAGTTTTGGCGTAAGCTTCGAGTGACTTTTTGACTCTAAGAAACTTGTAAGGATATGTAAAATTTGTTTCTTACCATCCGAATCTAAAATCCTTAAACTAAAAATACAAGGTCAACTAGTAGATAATAATAGTTAAAGTAGTACAAGAGTTGTATTGGTATCGTTAAGCTACACATGTACGTATTTATCGCGATAAATGTGCAACAGTACATCCCCACTGCGCGTTTACAAAAAAGAAAAAGAAAAGGGGATTAAACGGTTAAAAATATATAAATAAAGTGCAGGTTGCATCTAAGATTCACAAGGCGCCAGAGGCATGACGTACACACACATACACAGACGGTGGTGCACAGTCGTGAACTGTGCATTTTATTTTCGGCCGTTTATTGTTCTTGTCGTCGTCGTCGTCGTCGTCGTAAAGGGGAAAAGAGGGTTTGCCAAATATACAGAGAATTCAGGATCGAGGCCGCGAAAAGGAAGTCAATGGAATATTTACATAGGTGCAACGGACGTTGCGCCACAGCACTACTAGTTACCAAGGTGCAATATTTACATTACACATATAGTTTACTCGTGTGCAACTACTTCTCTATGAAATTCCGAGACTTTGTTTGACTTGCGCCACGAACTGTGTGTGTATGTATCAACCGTTGAAACAGGGAAGGTTGAAATAACGAAGCGATTCGCTTTGACTATACGTTTTTCTAACCATGTGGACGATTGCTGGATTCGAGCATTTTTAAGGTGTAATCACGCATAGACAGATAAAGTGCCACTTTCGCGAAAAGTTCGGATTTTTAATATAGTATAAATAAACTAACACGCACACACACTCGTACAGCTATACCGCCATATCTTAATTGTTTGAAAATAAAACAATTTCTATACACAAGCTCGCTCGAATTAAATTAAATGAAAATGGAGTATATTTATAATATAATTGAAAAATTCTAACTGATGATAATTCAGTAACGTTAAATAGGCACTCAGTAAAAATGTGGGAAATTTGGTATTTCAATAAAAATTGACCCATCGGGCATGAGTGTTAAATTTGAACCTGGAAATCCTGAAATTCAGATTGTGCGATCCAAAGATACAAAAAGACTATCAATTAGTGGATAGGACGTGTTTCACTTCCGTTAGGTGGTGTGTAATTACTTAACTAATGGTCAAATTAAAAAAAAAATAACTATTTTGTTTGTATTTTCTAAACACTAAAATGTAATAATTCAAATTTCTATTTCGTAATTAATAATTAAGGTATTATTACTCTGTATAATTGAGAAAAAAAATTCAAACAAAAAGAATTATCCATTTTATAAACATTTGTATTAAACGGAATTATCGTATTCTGCGTATAATAAATAGAACAAATACCGAATACACGAAGAAAAAAATATTATAAAAAATTATTATTAAATTCATGATAATCGCGGAATATGTCCTGTTTTTATTTGAATTTTTTAATTTATTCTCATATTTTATACCTCTAAGTATCTATGCAGAAATTACCATCAAGTTCTTAGAATATTTTAAATTCATGTAATATTCGTGTACAGAAATGCTCGTAAATTTAACCATGAACTTGTTGAAATTTTTTTCCTCTACCATTTCAGTAGAAACGAAATCCGTGGTCGAGCGAGGTTACGGTGGTACCTTCGAAACGTTTTTCTGGATATTACCTATTATCATTATTTTTAAGAGGACCATTGTACTTTTTGTTCAATTGTATACTTTGATTCAATTTTGTGATCATTATACAAAGTTTTACGCGAAATATTAACATTCAGCCTAACCCTACTAGAAATGTGACCATTAATGTAACGCTTTTTAAGCCAAAAAATGGCCAAGTGTCATAAAATGCCCAATAAATGCCAAAATTAGAGTTTTATTTAACCTTCAAATGGTAAATTTCTACAATGGAACGTATACTTTTATTTGTTACCGACAGATCCGCTAGTGGATTACATTAATAACGTTGTCATTCTTCGTAACATATTGTCATTGAAATTGAATTTCATATAAAATAAAAAATATATGCTATTGATAACATTTTGTCAGTGATCATTTTTTATATGTTCTCTGCTTCTGGGAAGTATCCCGGATTCAATTGATATAACCGCCACTGATGAATGTATTTTCAACAGTTTTTCGCAAAGACGCCATGTAAAACCAAGTAGCGCGAAACAATAAAAAAAATTAATTTGATCTAAATAACGACTTTGGATATTTTTACTATCTTCATTTTAATCTCCGTGTAATAAGTCACAAAAGTATTATTTATAGTGCAACAAATTATTAGGACATTTAAAAATTAAAAAGTTTATTTTTATTTCTTAATCACCAAAGTATTATAGAACATTATGTCACATGCACTTAAACTTAAACTAGAGTGAAATATTTTTAACTCTATTTTTCTAATTTTACATAGATTATATTTATAATTATATTTACGTTACATACAGAAAAATTATGATATAATAATAATAATCTAATTATCCTATTATAGAAATTGGGAATATCGATGTTTATCGAAACTATTTTTTGTCTTAAATTACGGAGTTGTCATAACAAACCTCTCTATTCTTGGTCTAAATTATCGAAATAATAAATCTTCGTTTTTAAGAAAAGTACAGGCGTATATAGACGTGTTGTTTATCGCCGGCTGACCAAATATCGATTTAATCCCTTAGCCGCGTGTACACGCGACGATCAAAACGTTCATTTGGACTTTCGGGATATTTTTATACACCAAAATGAACTCATCGTTGTACACAAAAATAAAATTAACCAATGAGTAATATTATTACGAATAAATAAATCGCTCTCGTTATCGGTCTACTCGTTAAAAAGTTTAAACTACGAAAATCATCTTGACGACGTAGACTTAATTGAACAAAACTTTTTCACTCTGTTCGTACCGTGTCCGACGTTGTATAAATAATCGTTTCAACCTCGGAAACAAAAGAAAAACGTGTACCTATACTAATTAGAATATTTCGAATATTTTATTATATTTGGTAATAATAATTAAATAGAAAGAAAAAGGAAGGAAACGTTGAAAATTGGAAAACTCTTTATCGAAGTTCTATGAAGGAAAGCTGTAGCTCGTAGTTGTATAAAACTGTATAAATTAATTACGAAACGTTAGCGTTAAACGCAATTGAAGCATAATTGAGTTTGTAATTTCGTTTCGTAATGCGTTGACCGCTGTTGTTCACCACAAATTAACCCGTTGAAAAACAAAATTTAATCACGGTAATAATTTTTTCTCGCGCACGCGGGAAAGTGAATATAAAAACGAAACAATTTACATTTATTTTAAAAAAGTACTAGACGACCGCGTCAAATTTATTAAATTTACTCGCGTATATAGAAAGAATAATAGGTATGATATTTAAATGTGCTGACACACGTTAATCGATTGAATTCTTGGAATTATTCACATGAGTAATTTAGGATATGTCGAGTTGAAGCGTTTAGTTAACGGATATTTATAAAAATTCAATTGATCAATGTATATTTTTTTATAATCTAAATATTTTTCATCTCTTGTGTCTACTTGAAATCGGTTGCTTGTCCAAACGATAGTTTTAATGTTATTGATTTACTATTCCTTTTAAATAATCGAGCATCAAGATATTTTAGATAATAATAATAATTTCTATGCATCTGAAGTTTGCATCGTTGACAACAAACCGTTGAAGCAACACAGTAGCAATACAAATTTTTTACAATACCTAGCACAAATTTTGGAGGCAAGCTTCCCAAGTATAGATAATATTCTAAAAAATGTTAAGCAATTTGAACAAATGGAATCTTTAAATTAGGGGATGCAATAGGAGAAAAATCTTTTTTTTTATCTATTGTGTTGATTATCATCGATGCATTAATTTCTATACAAGCACTTGAATTGAATTTAAATATTAAGATTGAATTTTTAAAATCAAGTTTTGGTAAGCAGGTAAAGAAGTTTAATTTATGATTATATATCTATACATTTGCTTTTTTTACTACAACAAACAAGCTTGAAAATAGTTATACGAGGATGAAAAATTGCATCTCGTATTGGTGCATGTTTACAATGAAAACGTTAATAAAAAAGTAAAAAATTCAATTTCACAACGTATCGTGAATTGTTTACTAGAGTGAAAACGGTACATTCGACAAACTGTACCCTTACTTTTTATCAACGCAGAAAGGGATGTATTTGTACTGCAGTTGATATCGATTTTCAAAAGATATTAAAATGTACAAGCTCATTTGGGTGGACTAATTTATCATATGCATGCAGGTAATCGACGTGCACTTATCGACAATCACAGGATTAAACTTAACAAAATAAATTATTTATTTTATTAGAATTTTATTACTTGTCTTCCCTATATTTTAACAAAAATTAGCGAAAGCAAATCATCAAGTTTTGAAAAATTAAAAATTGTCTTTCTACACTATGAATCCCGTGGTAAAAGATTTATAACTACATTACCGTCAATTTTGCGATAACTTGTCATAATATATACGGATATAAATGTGTGTATGTATACTTTATAGAAAATAAAAAAATCTATCGACTTGATTTTGGATTGACCAATTATCTCTATTAGTTTTATTGTTATTTAAAAAAATGTTTTTTTTTTTAAATACTTTTTATTTTGGAAATGAATCAGTCAAATGTGTTGAAAAAATGTATAATGAAGGAACCTTCTAATGGTCATTAACTGTAAAAATTTCAAGTAACTATATCGACTAAATTTGATTTAAAAAATAAAAATGTGAAAAAATTGAGGTTTTTATGTCCAAAATTTTTCGAAATTTTGGAATACTCTTTTTTGGTAGCTATTGTTTTTCACCTCAAAATATCTATTATTACCTAAGTTATTAAGCATTATATCTCTGAAAATAATGCATCAAATGTGTTAAAAAAATCGTGGAAATAGAACATAATAATTATGCTGTAGCATTATGCTGTAAAAATTTCAAAATATTTCATGGATTAATTTTTTAGAAAAAAACTCGTAATCTAAAATGTAAATGTTATTAAAATTTTATTTACTTATAAAGTAGTCTAATATGTAACTATTTTTGAAAGAAAATGTTTCTAGAAAATCCAAAGAAAAGTAAAAAAAAATAATTATTTTTATTTTTAATTGATACTATTTTTGAGTTTTTGAAGTAAGATCCCTATAACTCGACTATCGTCTATCGCATCGCGTTCAGAGTGAGGAATAATTTTAAATGTCTTAAATATTTAACAAGTCTTTTAAGAGTCTTTGCCACAAAATATGTTTAATATTAATATTTATGTGGTGAAGAGTAGCTTTGAAGTTATAAAGTCCAGTTCTGCATGTTTTACAGTGTTTATGATTTTCCCCACAAATCATGATTTATTCGTGAAACGACAATAAATATACTCTTTTCCTATGATTTCCAGTATAATACATTAAAATTTGTAAAATTAATAGATTTCGTCTAAAAAATCACGAACGCGGGTAATTTGAATTTCTGATTACCTTTGACATACTCTTAATAATCCTCAAATTGGTAATAATAAGGCATGTGTGATACACGTGTCGGAAAGTATCGAATCATAAATAACAAGATCTCTCTCTCTCTCTTCTCTCTCTATTTCTCTTTCGCACTCTGTCTCTCTCGATCGAGTGAGAGAAAGCATTTACAACGATAATCAAAATCTGGATAGTAAATTCGTAAGCTTGTATTTGAAATTTACGAGCCACGCTATCTAACTATCCAACTCCGAAATGCACTTTCCGGTTTTATAGCCCCCTCCCCCCCCCCCTCCCCCCTTCCCCCAATCCCTTTTCAAACATATATACACAAATGCTCTTTGAAAACTTGGCAACATTGAAACTTTTTTCTTCTTTTTTTCTGGAGTAACGCGAGGTACGTATATTCGGTACAAATACCAAACAAAAATATGTTTTACCCCTTATCTTCGGGTTGACCTTATACACATGCTCGTAAAAAATAATTGCGTGTGTAAGCAAGGTAACGGGATCCTGTATATACTTATATTTAAGCTTGTACTTTGACCTTTCTCCGTTCAAACAATTCAAAACTATTGTAAAGTTATTATTCTTGTCTCGGAAAGCTACTGCACACAACGATACGACTTTTCAAACTTTTGAGTAGTTTTCACTTGTTTTGTGTGTGTATATGTGGGCGTATGTGTGTCTGTGTGTTTGTTGGACTATGGCAATACGATGAACCTTACGAACCTTACGAATCAAATCTTCATAAGTGTTACGATTATATATTTTTAATTAATTACTTTTTAATTTAATTAATTTTAATTTTCGCACGGAGTACGCGTTACGTATAGATGTACAATACACATACAAATTATACATATACATATACATCCTATACGATAATATAACACTTTACGATTGGGAATATATTTCAGTCACGTATATAAATTCTGTCGAGATGATTTATCGAGGGGAACAATGCTTTATAAATGTATAACAGTTAATATTAATTGTACAGTCTTTTTTCTCCGTCTTCGAAAGGTTCTCTTTTTTTCTCTGATCGTACATATATAGCTCTCTACATAATCGAGGGTAAGAAAAAAATGATGAGCTATATTTTAAAGATTATTTTTTATTATTATGAACTCTCGTTTTATGTAAATATTTGTTGTTAATTATAATACGCCCTTGTGGGTGTGCGCGCACGCGTTTATTGAAAACGTTTATTTTAGCATCGAACTTTTATAACTTCATTACATACGGTGCATACACATATGGCGCGGTTGTGTGTAGAACACGTTAAATTTATTTATATCCTATTAAAAGTAACGATATTAAAGATCATTAAGTTTACACGGTATTTTTAATTTTCTAATACGTGTATACGTAATTGTCACATTGTCGTCGTTTTGATAAAATTGTTAATAATATATTAATCGAAGGTCTATGATGTACTTATATATACGTAACCTATGGTTCATTGAAAAAAATTTGCTTGGAAAATTTACTATTTTGCATGGTAAAACGAATCTTAGTAATATATACTGAATTTATAGTTTTACTTATAAAATTTATTGTTCCAATCACTAAATTTTATAGTTAATACTCCAATATTTTGTATAAAGAAATTATAGTAAACTAGTTCAAAATATATGGCACAATTTACTGGAATTTTTTACTATATCTGTTGAGAAATATTTACGATATTTAACAAGGAAAAATTGTGATAAATATATAGTCACTACTTCTATTTTTTTTATTTAGTATTAATTTCGCTATGTATTTGCAAAGTAAGAATACAAAATTTGATATAATGAAATAATAATACAAAAAATTAGTTTTATTTAAATCGTAACTTACGAAATGTCTTTTGAACTAAATTTAAACTGCTTGCAAAATAAAATGTTTTATTTATTGTTTAATTATAAGGATAAGCAAAATTTTGTTTTCTGTAATAGCTGATTGCAATAATAATAATATGTAATTTATTGGAATAAAACAGAATTGTGATATTTATTTCAATAAAATAATTGTAATTTAACTGTTGTTTCTGTTTTATTGTCGAACTGAAAAATTTCTAATTTTTTAATAATCGTTACTATAATGTATGATGAATATTACTATTTCCATATGGTTAAATAATTTCATTATTTTTAGTGTCTCTAGCCAGATTTTCTAGTAAAAAGTACTGTAAATTTTTTGATAAAGTCTGCTAAAAATATATAACTGTGATACTACCGTGCTAGAAAATATGGTACTTTTATAGTAAAAATTTCTATTTTTTTTTCTCAGTGTATGGTCGAGAAAGTAACTTGTAATATTAAA
Organism: Theocolax elegans; assembly: GCA_026168455.1. Classification (NCBI taxonomy): domain Eukaryota; kingdom Metazoa; phylum Arthropoda; class Insecta; order Hymenoptera; family Cerocephalidae; genus Theocolax; species Theocolax elegans. The sequence goes on along the minus strand of CM047428.1, from coordinate 86,880,816 downwards.
ATATTTTAACCAGTATATGAGTATTAGAAAATCATAGTTATACATTTTAAATAATTGAAAATCTTTACGAGAATTTCCATTTCAAACGCGTGCTTTAAATATATCATCTAAATTGCACGACCGGGAAAAATTTTTAAATTTTATGTATTGTATATTTGCATAACGATTCTACCAGAGAGATTTTTTTAATCTTATTCAAAAATTCTACGTGAATGTGTAAATATATTGTGTTCGTTGACTGATCTACGTGTTTCACAGATAGTCTTTAAATGAATAACGATATGTACTATAGTAGAAAATTAAGAATTTTGAGATTAACCGAAAATATTTATAGTATTGTGATAATGCATAGGTATTCTTGTTTTTGTCATTACTCATCAACTCCCCATTTCGTCGAGTAAAAAATGTTAGATTTATACCTTATTTTTGCATAAACGAGCATAAATTGTTTTGTGAAAACCAAAGTATGGTGATCCATTCTCAAAAGCTCGAATACTCTATCACTAAAGTTGAAATAAAAATCTGAGAAATAATTTTAATTCCAATGTAGAAAAAAAATAAGGTAAAAGTACCTAATATGGAACGTGACCTGTTGTTCCATTTACGATGAAATAATTATGATGAATTATCTGACGGTGGAAGAAATTTTATTAATTTTAAGCTTGTTAAGAACACGCAGTTTTATAAATATAATTGTCTAAAAAAGTATTGAAATAAAAAAAAATATTTCAAGACAAAATATGTACATTTAACTTGGTCAAACACTATGTTTACGCATTAATGACGCTAAACAACATTTATTTCTAAATACAATATTATTATTCCGATAAAAATAAAAATATTTCACATAATAATTATCAATTATTGTGTATTAAATCAACTCTTAAATGTCGACGTTACATTTTGCATATGTCATTTAGAAATAAAAAATCTAACCTAAAACGTCATTTGATGATATTATTTTCTATTTAAAGTTAAAACTACATATAACTTCATAAAATTTGAAAAAAATAGGAAAATTTCTACTAGGGATTTGATATTAAACAATATGGTTTCTAACTGCAAGAATATTACAATACTGTAACTATTTATATTTTATACAAATTATTTAATATGTAACATGTATATCCAAAAATTGTTCTATTACTGGTACTTCTGCCTTATCAAGCAAATTATCGAACATATTAATTATTTTTAATTATTTAAAAAAATAATTATTTATTGTAATAATAATTTTAATAATGATAACAATAATAATAATTTCCTTCATTAATACAAGAAAACGTAATTGATATCAAACTCGATAAAAAAAGTCGCTATACAAAGTTATTTAAAAACGAGATAACCACATTTACCAAAAACAAATAAACAGCGTATCGAACGTTTTGATGCGCCTGTAATCGTTAAAGAAATTAAAATTCAACACCAATACCACGTGTTAAAATAGAATTTTCTTTTTTATAATTACTCGAATTTCGTATTCAAATAAAACACTTCTTAATCGTATTCTGCTCGATCTAAAGAGGAAGGGAACGGATTTGCATTTTCCATTTTCAAAGTAGAAATCCGGGATTTCTCGTGCAGCCCGTTTCCAAACGAATTGACGCGTAAAATAACTTTTCTTTCTCTTTTCTTTACTCCCGAATCGAGTGTAATTGTAAATTTTTTGGAAATAATTATATAGATTTGAAGATTAATGAAACTCGTTTAAATGATAAAGATTTAAAATATTAGTATACGGAGTAAATTTTCTTATAAAATTTACCATAACACGGTCGAATGTGTAATGATTTCGTTAAGAACTTTTAGGTCAATTATTCACAAACGATGATCTGGTGATATAATAAAAAATTTCACCGCGTATGATAAACATTTGTCCAATCCTCTAAGCATTTTACTCATCTCGTATTTTTAATCTCCATATTTATACGCACTCACCAGAGCTTCTCAACCAGTTTGAAAATAATATCTGCACCACTGCAAGTGCACATTTAGCTTCCTATTTTTTTTTCTTTCAAACTATCGTTTACAAAATCACGAGCATGTTTATATACGTAGATCGTAGCCAAAATTAAAGTTAAGAGTTGCAGGAAATTTCTTCTAGTCGGGCTCGAGCGGAAGGCGCATCGTCATTACATTACCAACAGAGGGGAGAACATATAAAGAACACAAAAAAAAAAAAGAAAGTTACCGACCCTCCCTTTTTTCGGAATATTTTTCAACTTTTCTATATGGGGGAGAAAAACAGACCTTTTTCTTTTTATTTGAATCTATCCTAAAATACCCTCGTAACAAACGTTTTTCTTACCCTCGGCAAGTTTTTTTTTATCGAGCCTTGACCGCCTATAAGAAACTTTTAATTACTCGAGAAAGAAGCCTACCAAGTTTAGCAAATTAAAACCAGTTGATTGAATAATTTCTACCTCGCGTTTTGTTATGATCGACGCGATCTCCTTTTTTATTCTAAACTTTTATGTAAATTGATTACATTTAACAATTATTCTTGTTAATTATTTAATGTGAAAGTTATTCGGTACAATGAATGACGGTATAAAAATATTTCATTATTTTTAATTAATAGTATATTGATACATTTGTACATCAAATTGCTCTATTTTCTTACAGAAAACGAAAATTTTGATGAATTCAATAAAATATTTTATCGAATATTCCTAAAAAAACCATTGTTTGACTAATAAATACTTGGTAGTTTCGAATATGATATAATTAAAATATTGTTATTTTTCAAATAAATAAATATGTATTGGTTTTATCAAACATAACGTAACAAAATATTTTAATGAATTCAATTAATTTCTTTTAGGTGAAAATAAGTTAAAAATATTTATTTGCAAAAACGTGGATAATTAAGAAAATACATGATTTTGTGAGGTTTTTGGCGATCAAAATTGTTTTAATTTTAGTAGAAGGTATTGTTTAAATTAATAAATGAAATTAAAAATCATTTACTTTAATTTAATAAATACCATACTTTAATTTAATAAATGCCATTGAAAATTGAAAAAATAATTGTTGATAATAAATAATTGTTGATATAATAAAGGAAATAAGTTTTATGGCAAACATTTTGTACTCTTTAGCTATGATTTCGCAGAGATCTTACAAGAATATATTTTACAATGATTTTCTCATAACATACTCATTCTATATTAAGAAAAATGGTATATTAAAAATGACTATAACCTTGTAATAAACGTAAGAATATCTTTATATTATGGTAATTTTTATTATGTTTTATAGTAAAGAGTAAAATATACATACATTCATTTTTAACCAAAATTATAACCAAAATTTCTTTTAAACCTACAAAAGTATGCGATAATCAAAGTATGTCCTCGCATATGTACAAAATAAGTATACTTATAAAAGTATAGCTATTATTATTGAAATTACAGATTAGCAAAATCCATAAAATAACTATATAGGTTTATGATAAATATTAAATGGATATGTACTAGTAAAAATTATAAATTTTCAAATTTTATTATAACTTTTATAGCTTTTATTCAACTATTAATCGATAAAAAAACTATTTCGATTGCAAAATTTAAGAATTTGTTAAATTTGTATCCGTACTATATCTAAAATTGTAAAGATAAGCTAGTATACCCTGTTACAATATGTATCTAATTTTCTGTCATCTTTTAAAAACATTTATTGTAAATCAATGTAAATAAATAATTTCTAGTAATTATTTATATATTGACAGAGTTTTTGTGTTTTGTTATTTTTTTTTATAATCATCTGTATCGAATTGATTACTAATAAAGCGCAATAAACTTACGAATAGTTATTTTATAAATGTAATTCGCTATTTATTTTCGAAGTAATATCTATAATATACACTTATACGATTTAAAATACGAAGTGCAAAGGTCGATTCGTGATTTTATATTTTGTCACCGGATGGTAACGACGAACGGTAAACGAAAATTGTTGATCGAGTTAATCGGAAAAATAAGTGAACAAAAAATTTAGAGGAAAATTGCTGTGCGTACACAGTTACGGAATACGTCGTATCCTGGGAACGCGAATTAACGATTGAAACGACCTTTTTGAAAAACCAAGAGAAATATCGAATTAAATATATGTATCTTTATTTTATTATTTATTGTTAAATTCATTATTAATTGTCTATTCGTTTTAATTGTTACGTAACCGTAAATACTCGGTATATAGACGTAAATAATTCAGTTGCAATGAATTTATATACACACGCTTAAACGCAACGATCGATCGAGTTAAAAATTTAAGGTTATAATGCATTTAATTTTTGTGTTTTTTTCTATCGTTCTCTAAGAAGCTTATACTGTTTCTACTTTTCAAAAATTTTATTTATTTAGAGCGATTTTAGCGGTTTTATTTTTAATCCTCTAATCGAGCGTTATAGAAATATGGGGATTTAGAAGATAATAATTATATGCAGTAAAAAAGTATAATTTAGGCTTATAGTCATTTGTTTCGAATATTAAATTGTAACTATAGTTTATTGAATAATCAGTGTTTTTCTTCAATGAAGAATTAGTTTAGCAACATTATATGTACACAGAAATTTCAGAGGAAAATCATTGGAAATGTTTTGCTTGTGAACTCTTACCAAATTGTGACTAATGAGCAGAATCCACTTTTACTTGGATGCCAATAAAGTAAAATTGTTATTCAAATTGTTAAGAACGCTGCAAAAATATGGTTTCAATTAAATTCAAATTATTAAAAAAATTCATTTTTTTGGGTATATATATAATAAACAGTGGTACCTTACAATATAAAAGCATGAATAAACGAAAATTCTGACAAAGTATAAAAAGGTAAAATAAATAAACTACCGTCGTATCATATATAACCGATAATAATTCATTGTAATCCAGGATAAATTAAAAAAAAGGGGACAAAGCAGAAAAAATATACAAAAAACCATCGATCACGGTTTTATTAAAAAAAAAGGAAAAAGATATCTTTATCCTCCTCACCTTGAAAGGATTAGCCATTTTCCCCCCTCGGTTCCTAGGATATAGAGACGATGATCTCTCTTAGGAGGACAAGCCCCGCTCGAGCCCGTATATATTTCGAGGACACGAGGAAGAACCGAGAGACTGGTGGGACTCGTTGCTGTGTTCGCGATAAGACTCGTGCGCAATTCGCGATTTTCCCTTTTCTTTATTTTTCGATGTGTCGTGTACTTTTCGAAAGGGTTGAGAGCTTGAACAAGTCACTTAGCCACACAATCTTTTACACTTGCAAGACGGCGAATAATATATTATTTATTTTTTAAAAATGCGTTGCGTTCTTATATATACGTTGATTGTGATTATTTCTTAAATGAGTGTTATACGTTTGTATTGTAAAACTTCTTATCGATTTTTGGTTTGAAAATGTTAAAATTGAGAATCTTTCATTAGAATCATCTAATAGTACAATCTTGAGATATGGGTAATTAGCGTTAAATTATAAAAACATTATTTAATATAAATATACTTTTCTTACCACAACTAACAATTACAAAAGTAATTTTGTTCCACATTTGATCCTTTTGTGCTTAATTTTTACATAAAAATCTAAAACTATATATTGGAAAGTAAATATTGAGTCAAATATTATTAGAATGACTTACCGCAACGAAACAACTTTTCCGGTGAATAAAATTACATAAAGTATAAAATTATTTATATGTACTATATAGATTGTATTTCATTGAATAACACTGCAAGCGAGTATTAAAGCGCAACCACGCAAATTTATTGTATAGATAATATTTATCAATGTGAAACATTAAATATAAAAGATATAATGTAGTGAAAACTAGCTGTTTACGATTTCTTTCTTGCTTTTGGTTACATAAAGTAGCAAATGTTATTACACTTTATATATAACTCTATGTCTTTTATATATACGTTAAAAACAATATTAATATACGCCGTGTATTCGAGAACAAATTTCGTAATTAATAAACAATAAATAACAGATTTATCTACCTAATATGCTACAAAATGAAGTGTACAAAATTTTTTTCTGTGCGCGTTTGCTCGTTACGGGTATAATGTGCAAAGCCAAAAGGAAATTTAAATTTTCCGTGCTTGAAATTTTGGATTTTATACTAATACAAAACATAATCGTTTTTCTTGAATCGTGGAGAAGGAGTTGCGACTCGCGTGTTGAAATTATCTATCTATCGCTCCGTTAAATTTGAAGTAAATTACTATCATTAATTTCTGAGATTAATCGTTTTGAAACATTGTAGCCCGTAAAACTTAATGTTAACCTATAGAAAAGATCAATCTAACGTGTAAAATAAGATAATTTTAAATAGGGATAGATTATGTCCTTCTCCTTGTTGTGGCGAAAATTGGTATTACATTAATATATACAAATTTATTACTGCAATTAACTGTATATCAATAAATCCATATACAGACTAAAAATTGTTGCCAGTGAAAATTTAAGGAGACCATGAAAACATAACTACATACTGTCTATCATTATGTAATGTGTAAAATGTTAAAGTAAAAATCAGTGCATTAATTAAATAAGGTTAATAAAATATTTAAAATAAGTTATACAAAATATTTGTTTAAATGAATAAATATTTTGTTTTTATAAACGACATGTTATCTCTTTTCCCATTACAATTATTTCGTTTTTAATAAATATTTATTAGTTTCAAACAATTACATTGTGAGACATTTAACAAAGTGATTATTTACTGTAAAAATAGTTTTTCTCAGTCAACAATATTAAGCGTGGGCCATTCGAATTATCGTCGAAATAAGTAATTTAAAATCAGCATTTGTACAAACGAAACGACGAAACTATACAATATAAATATCTAAATTTTTGTATACTACTCTTATAATAATTAAAAGCTCGGTATCCAATTATAAATTGAAACAAAACGACCTGAAATATAGTCAGTAATGTATGTATAAATAATAAGTAGAATGAGCAAGTGATAGATTAGCGTGGCGATCGGGTAATTTTCAGGTGATAAGCTGCAACAAAAACATATGCACGCTTCAAATAACGGACACAACGGGGTCCCATCAGTTTCCCGCGATGCAGAGACTCTCGATAAGCAAGGGACACGCCTTCATCCTGGTTTACTCGGTGTCCTCGCGACAAAGCTTCGAGGAGCTTCGACCGATTTGGGCTGTGATACGTGAGCTTAAAGGACAGGATATCTCGCAGATACCGATCATGCTGGTAAGAATACATATGCATTATTTAATTAGTATTATTATTCACAACATTTCATGGATATGAATGGAAATTATAAACCTTTCAGAAAGATTTGTTATCAAATTATTTTCATTTATAATAGAATGTACTATATATAAAATTATATAAAATTGTACAATAATTTTAGAAAATTTTGATAATAATTTACTATATAGGTATGAATATCTCTCGAGAATTGCTCTTTATAATTATTATAGCTGCATCGCATATTTTATCAATTTTTAAAAGTGTTTTAAAATATTACGTTCTGATACAATATCGCTATTGCAGAAATGGCAACGACATTTTAGACATGAAATAACCACTTTTTTCTAATCGATTCAATGGTTTTAAAAGTAATAAAGGTATATGATTGTGTAAGCAAAAATAATAATTTTACAATTGTTAGGTGATAAGAACGAGATTTCTTGCTTCTTTGCATTCTCGTTATTCACACAAAGACCTTTACAAAATCAAAGGAAGTTTGTTAGTCGGATATCTTAATTAAACGTGTGTCGTATTCGTTAATGCATCTCAAGTTATTAGTAGGGAAACAAATACTTCGTACAGGTATATAACTATCAAACATCTCGTCTATACTTGTTAATTAAATTTAATATAATAATGAATAGTAATAAATTGTTATTAAACAAAAAATTATACTTTTGCGATTGCCGAAATAAGGTATATAACAATCACTATATATAGATATACATATGTAAGAAAAATGATTAGTAAAACAAACTCAGCACAGTCTCAAGATATTGGAAACACTGCTATACAATGTAATTAATTTTAAATGCAGGAATTAATACTAAAATTAATAGTATAATATTTTGCTATAATAACTACTTTATATAATAACTACTTTAAAACTGTATAATTGTATTAAAATTTTACTCATATTTAACCATATGATTCGCGATATTCAGATGTTTTAATTTTTAAATTATTATTTTTATAACGCAATTAGAAAAATTCGTAAAATTACAAATGCGCAAATTTAAATGATACATTACAAAACTCTTAAATTACGATGATCATGACAATAGCGGTATCCCCGTCTTCTTTTTTTCTAAATAGTTACCTTACGTTTTTTGTAATTAATTATTTTTAATAAATGAAAAATGTTGTATATATACGTATAATTAATTTCTTTCATTCGTTTATGAAAAGTTATGTACGTTTTTCTCTTAAAATGTACATACACTCGTGTGAGATGAATGCAGACACGCTCGAATCTTAGATTACGAAATGACTCATCCAAGTGTATAATAACATTTAATACGGTTATCAAATGTAAGAAACGACCTATTTATTATATTGTTTAAACCTCGTATACGTGATACATTTAATGTAATCTTCTAATTATTATAGTCAGATAAAAGATGTCGCGATTAAAAAACTGTTTTTCAAAATGATGCTCAAAATGATTTTTAATCAAAAACGTTTTATACTTTTGTTTTATGTATTTGCGTTTAATTTAATTGCTATATAAAATATATTATTTTTTATTATACTAATTCTATCAGTGTCACTGACTTGTAACTTTTGTATAATTTTTTAATGAAATGATTGTGTACATTTTTCCTGAAAAAAGTGAATATTTATACGATTTTTTTAGACATTAATTTTGTAGATCGCGGTTTGCGAGCGCTAATTGTGATTAAACTTCGTACAAGGAATCATTCGGTTGCGTGATCGTTGAGCTTTCGTGCTTCGCGTCGTCCGAGGCTCGACATCTCACTCTCATAACTTAATAAAAATTTTATACGTCTTTTTTGGCATCATAACATATACAGTCGTCCGCTCAAAGAGCAAAGAAATTCACTTTTTTCCCGTAACCCATTAATCAAACAGACCGTTAATTTTAAATCTATTCGTATACCCGTTCTGACGATTCAATAATAAATTTAAAAAAATATATTCCTTTGTTTCTCGCGAATAAAAAAAAAATTTTTTTCCTCGTTAAAAATGTTACGAACAACCTCTGGTGGGCCATGCAGGAAAAGGAAACCTTCGTAAACGAGAAGATATAAAAATTTTCAAAGCTCTAGTGTAAATAGGTCGATGTAACGAGAAAAATCCGTAAATATAAAGAAAACAAATATATAGACGCGAGCGAGAAGAGAAAAGCGTATAGTTGACGACACCCTCTCAAAAACTCGAGTACCTTTTTTGTTTTCCTCCTAAACCTCACGAAGTAAAAAAGAGACACGGTTCGATGCAGAAGCTTACAATATATAGGCCTTCCTTTTTTTTATTCCCGGGAGACTTCTATATACTAGCCATATGTAATACAATTTTATCGAACGCATGTATATATTTTTTCTCATTTTCGAATCGTTGCAAAAGATAATTATTATTTTAACATCTTATATTCGGTGCAGGAAAAAGAGTAAGTTTCAAATTTAAATTTATCGCTAGATCATACCTACTTTCGAGTTGAAATAAAAAAGAAATAACCAAACGAAATCTTTCAGATTTTTTTTTTCATTTTAGTTCACGCTCCAATTACGTTTCAGCTACGTTCTCCTAGCAAAATTTTGCGTAGGTCTTATAAATATTTCAAGTTTGTTTCTAAAGATCATTTTCATATCGATCGACGTCTGTATGTAAGTAGATTTTCAAAGAATTGTTACATTTGTAGTTTCCGTATTACTTTTGTTACTTGAATATTTCTGCTTTTTACTCGCGAAGTAACAAAATTTTGTCGACGCTGTAAAAAAATCGGCTTTTTTACACAGTAAAATTTATTTCTTTAATTTAAACTTTTCACACACGTAAAAGCTGAGTTTAAAACTAATTCAAAATGTTTTCTTTATGATAAATCTCGCTGGTATTGCCAATTTGAAGCTGATCAACACGATATCTCAACTTTTCAGCATCTAAGATAAAGTAGTAATTTTTAATACTCTTCGACATTATTTTATAATTACGTTAACATTTTTAATCCGAAGCAGGGTTCTTCTTTTTAGCAAGTTTCCATGAAAAATTTAACGAAAAATCCAAACGGATTAGTCGAGTAATATTTCACGAGAATTAAATGAAAGTGTCATTTCGAAAATTAGGTATTACTTTCGTCAAGAAAATGAACCACGTTTTTTTTCTATGTACGCTCTTTCGTTTGACTGTCTTTACTTTTAATTTAAAACGATTGTTTTTAATTAACGTCTAATAATTAGAAGCTTAAATTTTTACCATCACGCCGATTAATCTTTAATGTTTCAAAAAGATATTTCTCAGACTCACATAAATAATATTTAAAAAAATCATTCGCAATTTACTATTTAAATAAGAGGAATCTATCGTTCTGTAAAAAACTATATGAATTTATCGGATACCCTAAACTGTTTTAATTTTATATTAAAAATGTTTGAATTTTCTAATTCTGTAATAATGCTAAGAACTGCCTTAATTTTACACGCGTGCACTTAAATATATAAGAATTTATTAGCTCACTCTAAGTGTAGAAGTACGGAGTGACGTCATTGTGGTCCTTTGAAGTCTTTTGACAACCTCTTAGACTTCAACCTTCTTTCCTAAGTATACTCGAGGACTATTATCGCGCGTATTTCCGAAAATTGTAAAGTAGTAATTACCAAAAAGAAGTAAAAGAAACAAGAATGGAAAATTAAAAACGTGATACCGTAAATCACTGAGTTGAATAACTTTTTTCTTTTGTTTTACATCGTATATACGTAGATGTGAAAATTTATAGACCGTAGTGGATATTAATTTTGTTGCGTTGGGTTAGACGATACGAATATTTTACGAGAGTGTTTTATTAGCTAGAGAGGCTTGGAAATTCTTACTTTAATCCGTGTACATCCACCTCTATATTTATCTATTTTTTTGGTGGAAGGGGGTGGAGGGAGGGCATTAAAAAATCTTAATCCGTACCATTTTGATTAAAACTTAAATATTTTTTATTTAAAGAATGAAAGAAACAATCTTGAATGCAAATATTCTCATAACATTAATTAAAAAAATAACCCTTTCGTTCGTAGTACCGAATCGATCAATGTCAGATTACATATTGTGACTACTATTGTACTTTATATATATATACGTGCAGCGTAACATTCTTTTACAAAGGTATTTCTATATACATGCATATATACGTATACGTAGAAGTATGTAAAACGGATAATTTCACTAAATTCTTCCTCTGTAATAATTGTTACACCGCGTAAAAGGTGCAAATGATACAATTTCGAAACTCATTGAAACGTCATCGTAAAGGTTCACTCGTGTTACCGCGTGGGCGACACCTACGCCTCTCCCTATAAAGTTACGTAATGTACATAATCTACACGTGTCTGAGGGTTTGACGTTAAAAACGATTGGAAATGAATTTCGAAAAATGGAATGTATACTTGCACTCGCACACACACACCTACGTACTTACGTGCCCACACACAGACACAGCACAGCACAGCACACGTGAATATGAATATCGATACTCGATTTTAACGAGCGCCCGTTCAAATTGTTCATATACGGATATCGAAAGTTTCATCAATGAGAAAACTCTTTTCATGAGAAAATGGTTATATGCACGTGTATAATGTATAAATGACGAAAACCATTCTTAGAAAGTTTCGGATGTGTGTATTGAAGATATAGAATCTTGAACGTTTGAATTCGCAATTATAATTAATTGTTTTTCATTGCATACGCTGTTTTCTTTGTTTAAAAATTGCAATTTAAAATTTTGACAATATCAGAGATAGATATATTTCTTATGAATAAGATGCAAGATATACAAGTTATAGTTTCCAACAAAATGAGTAATATAGACAAATTAAATAATCGGATGGACAGTATAACCGTGGGTTGTATACTTCTTTTACTTTCCATTAAATTTACCTCTAATATTAAATTTGCCAATTTTCTTTTATACAATCGATTATAAGTTTGTTTAGCGTACGTTCTTCTAGAAAATTTATCTGATTTTTAAAAATAATTTTAATGCGTTCGAGAGAGATAATGAATTTTAATTAAAAAATTTAATTGGTGATGAGCGTATCTTCGTCGTATTATATAGTGATCTACGCAATTTTATGAAAAGATAGGTCATGTCTATGTATATATACAAATACGTATACTAATTCGTAAGGAATCTTGAGCATCCGTTTATTAATGCTTAATTTTCTCAAATATGTAAAATCGGCGTGATTCTCATAAAAAAGAACAGCTTTTCAAAATGATTGTTATTTCTATTATAATAAGTAAAAGGTATCGAAATTCAATTTGAAATTTTAAATTAAAAATCTGAACGAATCGATAACGTAAGTTTTAAACGCGCGAGGAATATATTCGATAGAGTCGAGTTTACAGAAAAAATAAAAAGGTTGTAAATATCTGTATATTTAACGATTGAACAGTTGCAACATATGTGTTAAATAAATATAAAGAAATATAAAAGGTGTAAATAAAAAATTTAGAAGCACTCGAGTATAGAAATCAATTTGCCACGAATACTCGCTGACATCGTGTCACCTAGGTCGCTTGAATCGACAACCGTATGTACGCACAAACCGGAAAAACGTATAGGATTCTCGCGATATGTAAATCCGGAATCCGATGCAGGTATATGGAATAGTGTTCTTTCAATGTTTAAATATAACGAAAGCAATTAAATCGTTAATTTATGGGCGTGAATCCTCGTAACGGTTTAAACGAACAATTTAAAACATTTTTATTGTTGAAAAAAAAACTGTACAATGTAAATGATCCGCGTGTTTTGGATGGGAAGGTATGCCAGAGGGGGACGGGACGTTTACTCGTCGTACACAAGACGGATTTTACAAACGCAAAACGAGGGAATACCCAGAATTCTCAAAGTTCGTAATTTCAAAACGTGTACAGATTTATTTCTCTTATTTCATTCTATTTCGGTCGACGAATAGCCTGAAAATTGATAGCTACGAGTTCAGCACTCACGCACACCCTTGTTCTTAACTGCGCTAACACGTAAACGCACATTCTTCACGCCTCCCCCCCCCCCTCACACACACACACACACACACCCCCAACATCTATCACTTGCATATATTCCACCCCTACCACACTCTTACGCGTGCAAAGACCTTCTCGCACACACACATATACGTACCCACGCAAATGCTTTTACCCACAATCTCACACGCCCTTCCATCACACGCTTTTGCACACACACACACACACACACACGCGTAGTTCTCTGCGCACACAGGTTTGTCCTGCACTCACACACACACGTGCACACATATTTGCTGCTTCTACACATTTTGTTTCATTCGTTGCGTCCACGCTTCCATCCAGTGTGTTACAACTACAGGGTTCAAACGTAACGCGACGAGCTGTCGATTCACAGTAGTTGGAGCTCCTGGGGTGCCAGCCTCAACGATGGAATACTATACATCGTGGAGGGGGGAAATCAGAGGGTGGGGGGGGGAGGAGCATTGGTACACTCGTAAGTTCAGTGGAACTTTGTATGAACTCGTCTCGTGTTCGTTGCGTATTATCCACGTTTTCCGTACCTTTTATTCTGAATTTTATTGCAACTCGTATAGAAATGGTCATTTGAAACCAATTTACCCTCATCGGACTAGCTCAACGATCTTTATTTAAATATCTTGCGTACGTCGATAATTAACGTAAATAGGCCTCTTAAAGGGTAAGTTAAAGGGTTGGTTGACCCAAATTATACGGATCTACACCTTTCAATTCAAAAAATTATATTTTTAATATTTAATTCAAAATGTAAAAAAAATTTATACGGATATTGTTTAAAACATAAGAGCGTTAACGTGGCGGTTGACTTTTTTTCTAAAAATTAAATTATTTTTGTAATTATAAATGAATATAAACAAATTAATATTTTTGTATTTAAAAATAAAATAAAAAGAATGTCTGCTATTCAAATCCGACATCCGTGTAATTTTACACTAGCCGAGTAGTTATTACAGTAAAAAAAGAAGAACAGCTTCCACGAGTAGATAAACGTGAGAAAGGTTAATACGTCTATCCCAGCAATAGCTATTCCAATTCCCTGCACTCGAGAGAAAATATTCGTCTAACGTCACGAAAATGCCGTACGAAGCATACCCTTTTTTTCTTTGCTATAGCGCACATCTTGCCAACGTCTCCTTGAATTCATCGAGTTGTACGCAAAATACCCAAGGGATTTATCATCTTCAACCGACCACTCGAAAAATTCTCAAGTACGCGTATACACTCGTCAGCAACAATTTAACATTTACATTCGAATTTTAATATATATCCAATCAATTTTTCAACAGAAACGTAATGAAACGTTCTTGGTAAATCGTAAATAACAATTTCGAACGAAATTGTAATTATACTTATCTCTCAGTTTACGGATCAAATCTTTTCTAGTTCGCTATAAACAATTTGTACCAGTTTTTTAAAAAATGTAATTTAAATTTCTGCAACTCAATCACGATATACTCTATACATATCGGCACTGTCGTATAAACATAAAAATTAATTAAATATATATTATACTGAATAAAAATTTTAATAACAAAATTTTATTATTTTTATTAATATTAAAATGAAATGTTGGACATTTAATATACGTCTGACCAAACGTATGCTGAACCACTGTCCGTAAGGTATTAAAATTAAATAATTGACAATTTTACTTATTTCAACTCATTTCATCGACTTTATACCCATCAGGTTTGATTTTATATTAAAATAACTTTAACGTATGCTTACTAGACCCTTTATTTAATAATTACATCGAAGAGAATTTTAATAAAAATTACAGTGACAGCACGGTAAACCTGGAATTTACGTTCAAGAAGGGTTAATCTAAAAATCTATATTATTAAAAAATTTACTAATATATAATGATTAATTGTATGCGTATACGTGATAGCTCATCGATAAATAGCATAACGTGATGGGTGGCGATGATGCGTTTATCAATAGAACCAAGTCTTTGTACGTGTAACATTCATTACTATTCTCATGGCTCTGTGAACAAATACAAAACGTACCGTGCATAACGTTAATTCGTAATAAAACGAAATGACTTTTTTTAAATCGAATGATACTATTTTTATTTTATTCCAATTTTGATAAAATATTTTTATTACGTAATCAAACTTTTTTTCTTCTGAAATTACAATAGCTTTAAAATTTCATTAACTTTTTAGATAAAAAATCTTTTAATCGTTATTTTTGATTTTTTTTCATATTGTGAATATTTAGATTGATTGATTTTCTTCGAAATTTCTTGTAACTATTGATAGGTGAGCCCACGGGAAATTAAGTTACATCGGAATTTTTCAGATTTTTACATAAGAAAACGTATTTCACATTTACTGAAGAAGTTATTTAAATTAATTAATCGAATTCTCGATAGATTTAAATAATGTTATGTAATTTAATTTCAACATAATAGTTCATTTGATTGAATTAAAGTTTTCTTCAAACTTTAATACATGTACACATTTTTTTCTCGATATCTTAATATTAATCTATACCTTTTGAGATGAGTGGATATTAGTATTCGAGTGAATTTGATTAAAATTATACAAGATGCGTTATTGATAGTATCGTAAAATGTTGAAATAACTCGATATCGAAAAAATTTAAAGAATGATACTTGGAAAATGGAAGATCTTGGCCAACGGTTTAGCCAACAATTTCTTTCATAATATGCAAGTTATTTCATCTCATTACGAGCCATTCGGCCGGTAAACAAAGCTTTTAATAAATTCGTGATTATTACTGCTACTTAATATTTTCTTGCAAGAACAAATAGTTTATTGAATGATCCTTTGAGTTTCACTAAAATAAGTTTTTAATAAAAATTATGTATTTACATTATTTACAGATATTGAGGTTAGGTTCGAATTAAATTTTGTACATACCTATACACTTGAGATATATCTATTTAATGTAAATAATAAAATAAAATTGGTTGTAAACAAATATTTGAAACAATCATTTTAAAGTATTATATTAAGTATTGTATGATTGTTAACAAACAAAATGTAGCTAGTAATAATAATAATGTCTCATTCAGCTCAACACGTTAATTTAAATCAGATTTATTGAAATTATATTCTTTGCCGTCCAATGACTATTCTCATATCACTAACTTACATAGAACATAGGAATGAACCATTTTGAGGTTAAGTGAAATTATTTATTATTCATTAATTTCCAACTTATTGGCCTGTTTTGGTCGACTAATTTTTGACGAAAAAAGACATTCATAAATCGTTTGATTACGACTAAGTTTATATCAATGTGTATAATAAAAATTAAATTATTTTATTTCGTATGTTTTTTACCAATGGTTAACGATAAAATGCAAATGTTATGTACAAGAAAATTACCCAACTGCTACTTAGTAGATTATTATTTCGGTTGACTTATTTTCTATCGGAGTATATTTAACACGAAATATCGAAACGTATCCAGTAGGTCAATAAAAATAAAATTTCCATAAATTCGCGTAAATTTTATACATATGTATTCAATAAATCCTCGAATTTTGTGTATATATAGGTTAAATTTCACGTGAAAATAATCCTTAAAGTAAAATGTACTTTAATATTGCCATTCGACGCGTATATATAATAGCCCCATATAAAATACTTTAAAGCCATTTACAATTATATCCGAATTAAGCTGTCTAATGGACATTTAGATTCAACGCGCAAAATGAATTTAAGCTTGTTCGAATAGTGTACTTTGGATATTACAAAGTCGAAGCGGCGACAAAAAAGAATTCATAATGCTCGGAGAGAGAAAAGAGAGAGAGAGAGAGAGAGAGAGAGAGAGAGAGCGTATAAAGCGTTTACGCAGAAGAATAGAAGGGCTTCGGCTAAATTACCCGTAAAAGTGTTAACTTTTTAACAGAGATAAGGACATTTGTGTACTTACCCGTATAATAATCTTTTACTTTTCATTTTATTCGTTTAACGCGACGAAACGGAATTTCCTAATCTTTTTTTTTGATCAATTATAAGGACAGTCGACGTGTATTAAAATACGAGGGCAAAAATTTTGTTTAACAATGTACACAGTGTATATACATAAAATTTTTATGGACGATTCGCTTTTTAAAAAGAAAAAGAAATTAGAACGCAGCGACTCCAACAACGTAAATAAGAAAATTGCCCAAGGGAAAAGAGTAGGATTTATTTTTAGAAATTCATAAATGCGAAGAAGTAAGAGAAACTAAATGTCCCACGAACGTTGCATGGAATATTATGAAAATATGTTATGATTTTTGCTACTCAAAAATATGGTATATTTACAACATTTAATAAATATTATTGTGCAATCGGTGCGGTTATACTTTATTTGTATTATTCGTTGAACGACAATTAACGAGCGGAACGGGAACGAAATTAATTAACTATTGTTAAATAAATATAGAATTCGATTTCGAGGATGATTGTACGTTATATAAAACAATTTTAACGGAGAGATAAATTTTGTAGTAAAAATACTGAAACACTCTAGTTACGAGAAATGGGTTTACCATTGTGCGAGAAATGTCGATGGTATTTTCTTTTACATTATGTACATATATATATATATATATATACATATAAAGACATACATTTATAGGATGTACTGGAAATTTTGTTAAAATACGTGCAATAAGAACATTTTATCAGATTCACATTACGGTAATATTTCGTTTTAACAGACGTGAACTGTACTATTAATATATATTACTGTAATTTTATTAGGTAACGATTTTCTCTTCGTATTATCGGAAATAAATGATACAAAATGGTTATTTTATTTTTAGCTTTTTTTTCTGAAACGATATTCATTGTGTTCGTAACTCGTGGTCAGATGTATTTAAACGATTTTTTTTAAAATAATAATTTTACATGCTAAATTGTAAGTGTACGTGTATTTACGATGTTAATATAATAATAATATAATATTAATATCCTTTGAGTCATACGCTTTGTAGAAGGTTAAATGATTTGAAAATTTACACTTGGGAGGTTCAGTAACTAATCTAAAATGGCAGATTCATAACTTTAAAAATACAAAGATGTTTTATCTTTATTAAATTATCAGCGATCCTCTTAACGAGGTGCAATACTCAAATAATTATCAACGAACTCTATAGAAACGAAAAAAGTATTTTAATGAAATATGATAAATTATAGGTGGTGTAACGAAGACATTATTATCCAAAATAGTATCGGAAGGAAATTCAAATCTTCATTTCTTTTCGACTCAATATAGAATCGTATAGATTTAAATAAATAAATTCAATGGCTCAAACGATTAAACGAATATGATCTATTCGACCTAAATATTGATGATACATTTGTACGCTGGTTTATGTTATCCTCATTTCAATTAAAGATCCGAAAAATTCTCACAGAAATGTCTAAAATCTGACTATTACTACATTATACTAGTTTCATCAGTTATATATATGTATGCATATATCCTTTGAAATCGATAAATTAAGCGGCGCTTGCCTGAGGCAGTTGTACGTATAGATGCATATATAGATCGAGTAGACTCGTTTGATATACCCAGAGTAATGAATCGTCCTAGCGTAACTGAACCTGTTGAAATATTAAGTGTATATATATATATATATGCCCTGCACATATATAGAGAAATATCTATGGATATATAGATGTGTGTGTGTGTATGTGTATGTGTATGTGTATTTGTACATATATATATATCTCGATATACGTGTACCTTTTGTGTGTGTGTTTGTGCAGGTGGGCAACAAGTGCGACGAAAGCCCGTCGAGGCGGGAGGTGTCGCTGAGCGAGGGCCAAGCCGAAGCAACGAGTTGGGGCTGCGGATTTCTCGAGACCTCGGCCAAGACGAATCACAACGTCAACGCCCTCTTCCGCGACCTTCTCACCCTCGAGAAAAATCGCTCGGTCTCGCTACAGCCTGTCCAGAGCAATAACGCCATCAGCCTTAAGGAGAAGTGCGCCGTCATGTGAATATTCCTCTAATTATTACCTATATACGTCCTTCTCCTCCTCCTCCTCCTCCTCCCACCCCTCATCACCCACTTCCTACCTCTCTCTTTCTCTTTTTTATACTCCGCATCGATTTCTCTCTCTCTCTCTCTCTCCCTCTCTCCCTCTTTTGCTCGTTCTACATAGGACCTACGATACGTTTTTTCTTCTTTAAACCAGCTGCGTGCGTCTCTTTTCTCCAAGGTATAATCATTTTCTCTCGGTTTCTCTCTCTCTCTCTCTCTCTCACTTGATAATCGATAACTCCATGATTTATTCTACACACATTACACACACTGCAGACTTGTATACCGACTAAAAATTTCGATCGAATAAACTTCGTGGTCCAATGTACCTTTCGACTAAACAAAAAAATAAAAGAGATAAAATGTACAACGAAACAGAAACGTTCTCGACTATATATCTATATGTATACCTTGGAGGAAAAAAAAGAATAAAGTTAGCCTCCTGTCTATCAATCAGTCTGTGAAAGGAAAAAAGAAAAATCAGACCGCGAACGATTGACACTGATACCCGAGAGGAATGGAAACTCGAGTCCAATGGAACCTGAACCAAATCGAGCAAAGTATATATATATATACATATATACAGAGAGAGAGAGAGAGAGACCGATGGGTTTGACGAAATGCCAAAAGGACTTTGGAGTATACATTTCGACAATTTTTTTCCTTACAAGTATACTCTCGGTGGATTTGATGCTTCTTCGTTTCAAAGGCAATTCACTGCGAGCGAACACCACTTCGGTTAATTAATTTCACGTGTCGGTTTCTTTTTTTTGAATTCGTTTTACATATTTTTTCAGTTCATTATCTCGAACGCAATACCAATTTTCGTTTGAAAAGTGATATATGATTGGATTCCAGTCACATGTTCACTCTTCAAAATGTAATCACTCAGCTTCGTGTGATCTTTCACTCTATAGAATTTCGAGAAAATATATATGTATATACACCCACACCCATACACCCACAGCCCCACACACACGCACTCACACACACACACACACGAAATAATTGTTACATATCATCAACATATCCGAGTTAAAGTTACTAATGCATTACTGTAAGGCGATTAATATAGATTTGTACGGTATATGCATATATGTATACATATATAAATATTAATTTATTGATAAGCGTATTAAAACTGTGTAACATAACAGTGACAGACACGAAACATTTATGAATTATATCGTATGCGCGCGATGACGTATACATCCGACGTTCCTAAAAATAACGAAGAAGCATTAAAATCCATCAAACTTTACGAATTAATATATATATCATTTACTTATAAAAATCACGATTTTACGCGAAATATATTATAAATTCGTTATCACGTACATAACGATGTGTGTGTGTGTGCGCGCGCGCGTGTGTGAAACGATTATATACACAAAGATTCGTGGTTAACAATTTGTATCGTTTAATACATCGATTCGCCAAACGTGATTGAACAGAAAGTACGCGCAGTACATAAAAGAATAATAATATATTTCCTTTCTGTATGGATTTCCTGCATGCGTTCAACCAAAAAAAAAGAAGAAGACGAAGAAGAATTAAGCGATAGCGAATAAAAAGAGAAGAAGAAGAGAAAAGGGAGTTCAAACGATTCGACTGAAAATCCACGTAAAAAAATCTCAAATACCTCGGAAACGCGTCTAGTCGACCAGTGAAAATTATTTGCACAAAAGAGCAGTTGCTATTACTTTTATTTTTTTCGTTCAACGTTTTTTTTTTGCGGATCTCTACACGTAGATCTCTCTATATCTCTGTCTGTACGTCTGTGTGATACGCGTTGCATCGTGTGTGCACTAGAAATTGCGTCATAAACGAAAATTTCCTTTTTTCTTTTTGTTTTCAATCCGTGGAGAGTATTTTACATTCGTCATGGATAAAGTGGAAAATAAAAAAAATAATGTAAATTATTCTACAGCACCGTGTGCGCGTACTCGATATTTTTCATTGGAACGTGTGTGCGTGGATATTTAATAAAATTTGAAATGAAAGGAGATCTTGTAATTACTGGATTTGTATGTAAATATTATTACATATATATAACTATGTACACGTGCACACGTAGGAGTGTATAAAATTTAATCGTAATGTAATGCGCATTTTCCGAATATGCTAAGTATTATAAAAGAAAAGAAGATATTGTTATTTCAAATTTTTATTCGATAAATCGGAATGTAACGCATAAAAAACGATTATTCGGAAGATAACGCGATACAATACGTATCCGGTTAATAATTACGCTCTTGTCTCTCTATACCCATGGATAAATGATACAAAAAACATACACACACGCAGAAGAAAGGTTCGACATTTTAATGGGAATGAGTGAAATGTATAATTTCCGTGATCATCAAACTTGAGAAATCCTTTATTTCAAATAGGTATATAAAACAAAAGAATGAGCGTATATACCGTTTCATTAGACCTTTTGTATATGCTGATCAATGAAAGGTGGAAAATAAGAGAACTTCTCATCAAGAAATAGATTTTTTAAAATAAAATACCTTTCCTATGGGAGGGAACAGGAGCGTTTGAAATGCTCTTAGTTTATTTCAAATCTTATTCAAAATGTACATTTTCGATAGACCTTTCGAATGAAATTCTGATTCGTATCCGCGTTATAGACACATCATGTATACACGCACACACGTATAATCAATATCGACTATACGATACACCGTGTAAAGCGACTAAAAATGACAAAATAAATAAATTTTCTCTTATCCTCTACAATAAAAGAACAAATATTACGTGTGACTGAACTGCGCGTGCGGGTTGGTTTGTAATGCATTAATTTATTTACACACACGCATATAGATATATAAACACATAGCGTTGCGGTACAGTGAGAGACAGTGAGAGACAGTGAGGCAGTGAGAGAGAGAGAGAGAGAGAGAGAGAGAGGGAGGGAGAGTGTGTTGGATGCACACGACTCTGCGAGTACGGAAATATAAAGAGAAAAGAAGAAAAATGTAATTTAAGAATTGTTATCGAGATTGGTTTTTGTTGAATAGTTGTAAGAATTTTTGTAATTATTGCTAATTAGATGTTTATTCACGCGTAACGCTAAGAACATGTGAGTGTGCGCTCCCGCGCGTATTGCGAAAGTTCAACAAAGGTGGGAGTTGAATTTTACATTTGTTTCTTTTACTTTCGGGTTTTTTTTGGCTTCCCCTCTACGTTACTTTCAACTGGAATCTAAAGTTTTCTACAACGCTACACTCAACGATGCACCAAAAAACACCAAATATATTATATATACGCATATATATACATATAATATATCGAAACGAATTCATCGAATTATTATCATTTGTAATACACAAGTGTTTTTAATAAAAGGAAAAAGGAATAGTTAATGATAATTCAACGTGCCGTAGAACAAAATGTAATAATAATAAATAATAATAAATGATAAATGATAAACAATAATAAATATACCGTTTAGTAAATGAGAACATCAAGACGATACCCGTCCATATTACGATTTTTAACAATAGTGCAATATGTATATATAGGTATACATTATTACTTTATTTTTCCTTTTTCACTAATTATTACACGCGTACGTGTGAAAAATTCCGATGATCACTTATATAAATTTAGGGGAGGCAGTTAAATGAAACAAAAAAAATGAATGTTTAATTCAACTCTTACCGACACACAGGTGATACATATACATATATACATATATACATATATACATATTTACATTATAAAATAAGCAGATCCAAACAAGTTACATAGATATAAAAAGAGCAGTGGATGTCATGCGTGTTACAGTAACGATTTTGTAATAGTCGTTGAAATTTCACAGGTGCACGTACCATTATACACGTATATATATATAGGAGGGATGGGGAAGCTCAAAATTATCGTAGTTGAAAAATGAAGGATCGCACCGTACAGAATTTAGGAAGAAAATAAACTAAATTTCGTGTGTATATATATATTACATATATTAGAGAGTGAGATCGGGTCATGTAGAGAATGTCGTACAATTTACTTATGCATAACGTGCTTCTCGGACTCTCCTCGACCTTTTGTCATATTTATTTAAAACAAAAACCTCGTCGATTTTGTATGAATTTTTAACGACTGCTTATACGCAAACACACACGTTGTTGACAAATTGATTTATCGGGATTATAAATACAAGGGTCGAGGGACATCGCGGAAAAATCAACCAGTGAGTCTAACAACTAAAGAAAAAGATATAGATTATCCGACAATCGTGATTAAGCCAAGTTAATTAAATGCTCATTTATTACGAGTATACATTTTAACGTACGAGTAAAGAAAATACATTTAAAAAATCATCGATCCCGTTAACTATCCGATCGATGAATTTGTTTCTTATCACAATGATGTAGAATAACCTAATTTGGCGCATCGGTTATACAAATATTTATTATCTACGATCACGTTACAAAACAGCAAATAATATTTTTCTCTTTCGAGTTTTAGGGGACGGTTAGACAATGCGATTATTGATAGTCCAATTAACATATATATAAATATCCGTGTATTACCAAACGTTCGAATAATGATCATTATATACATTGTTAGAAGGGAAAAATTGAGTAACGACAAATAATCTACAAGATACACGCGTACGTCAAAAATTATTATACTTTATTGCGCATTTTATAAAAAAAAGAAAATGTTAAAACCCCGCACAGACGAAAAAGTTGCATAACTCGTATGATTTTATTCGATAAACTGGGTATATATGGGAGATTCCACGTCAAGTGATGCGGTTAAAAAAATAAATAATTGTTTTAAATAGTTGCAACCTACAGGAAATTACTTGAAGATGGTAAAAGAAATTTTTATGGATTTTTATCTCACGTTGGTGCAGTGTTATAGACAGTCAAAAAATTCAAATTATTCCAAGAATTAGTATTTTCAGGATTTTTAACAATTTATAATTTTTATAAAGTTTGCAGACATGTTAATTATCTTAATTTAATTAAAATTAATTAAAATAAATCTTATAATACAAAAAAAGTAGTGTCCGACCAAATATTTTTTAATAAATCGAAATTTTTCTTGTAACTAACAAAATTATCTTTCTTTTGGCCCCCGTCAGGTTTTACTGAATCAAAATATACTTTTTAATCTAAGCGAAATTCTTCTTAAATATGCTTCCAATGTGATTCTTCTGTAATCAAACGGATTCTTTTATAATCGAGCGGAATGTTCTTTTTGTAAGAAATGAGATAATGCAACTCAATAAGATCGATATTCTAAAATCAACCATATTCCTCTTGATTCTAAAGGAATCATATTGGACTGACCAACTTTTCTTCTTGAGTCACATTTAACAAGTATTCCGGTTAGATAAAAAATCTATTTTTTCGTTTTATTAAAAATGTCATAACTCGGCTCAAAAAGCTAGGCCATGAACCTGTCGGAGGCCAAAAGAAAGACAATTTTGTTAGCTACAAGAAAAATTTTGGTTCATTAAAAAATATTTGGCTGTACATTCCTTTTTTGTATTTTAAGACTTATTATGGTTCTAAAGTATAATAAAAGTGATAATAAATGTATCTACAAAAATTTAACAGATTCTTCTTTAAATTTATAAAATTTTCTCCATTTTAACATTTAAAAAGTTGATAGTTTTTGAGTTCAAAATTGTTACAAATGCTGAAAATGCTATTTTTCGAATAATTTCAATTTTTTTACTGTCTATAACATTCCACCAATATGAGTTAAAAATCCAAAAAAATTTCTTTTACTTCCTTCAAGTGTGATTTCCTGTAGGTTGCAACTATTTAAAAAATATTTATTTTTGTCCGAATCACTTGACGTGGAATCTCCCATACATATATATAAATATACACACAAAAAACCTATAATAATATACTAATATCGTTAATTATAACGAATAATAAATAATAAATAATAAATAATAGTATTAATAATGATAAAAATGAAAATCTTAATAATTCTAAATATATTATATCGATATAACTGTAACGATAATGGCATAACGGTAATATATGTACATTATATATAATTTATAACAAAAGAAAAGAAGACAAAAAAAATATTTGACAAACACGAGCCGGGAGGTAAATTAATCGATACGAGAACAAAAAATACGCGAATTACGTGGTTTTAAGGGGAGTAGTTTAAAACACAATTTCTAATATGTAGTCGTACGAATAAAGCCGGCTAATGCTTCGTTTCTTCTTGTAGACGTTGATAACGACACGATATAACTTTGTTAATTTTTAAATGTTGTTGCGATTCTTTATTTTTTTTATTACAATATCAAAACTGCATTTTTACGTGCCAATTATAAGCGACACAAAAATTGCAGGGATCTACTTTTATCAATCAGAAAAATGATGTTTAGGTTACATTGTCGGTAAATGAGTATACTTAACCGAATAACATTAAATTTTTAAAATTTTAAAAGACATTAACTCGTGCAAAACTAACAGAAATCGTATATCCATACATTTATTCCCTTGGATGCAACAAAATAAAAAAACATATCATAAAATATATTTTTTTTAAGAAACTGTTGGTACACGATAATGTGATATGTATTTTAACAATACTTTGTGTATATGCATATATATATATATGTGTGTATACACGTGTAATAAATAAATAAATGAACAATTCAATCGAATTAATACATTATTATAAGTTCTACAATCAATTTCCACGATATAAAGTAAAGACGATAAAGTAGATAACCTCGTCTCGATAAATCAATAAATTAAGTATATATGTAATATCCTATATTCTACAGGTACGATTAAAACAAATCGGTTGAAAGCAAAAGCTAGGCTTTATTAGGAAACGACTTGTGAAAACAAAAAAAATCTTCTGATTTTTCGGGGCCAATCGGTGATATGTAAGCGATGGATGCACGTCGGTAACTAAAGAGCACGCACAACTCGTAAACGTAACCGCGAGTCGAGATGCTTTTTTTTAATACTTATGAAGCAAACGTATATAATATGAAGGATAACGAACGCGCGTTTCTCTCTTTTTATCGGTTATTTTTTAAAACGAAATTAACGATAACGCAAATGACGAAAAAGAAAATTATTCGACCTACAGAATTACCGACCGAATGTAAAGAACGAAGAGAGAAACGCGCACTTTTGTTTCGTTATATACACACGATTTTTTAATATATCTCGTATTAAAAACCGTTGAGTCCAACATGTACGCATTTGATAGAGAAAAGGGGGTACTGAAAAAGAAATAAAAGAAAAAACGAAATTTCCAAAAACAAGGAGGAAGATGAAGGTGTGTATATATATATATAAGTGCAGTCTGTGAATAATAATTATACATATATATGAAGTCTTTCACGATCTTAGAAACATTATATCATATAGATCAAGATTTATTCTGTGAATAACTATTTTCCGTCGTCTCTCTATTATAACACAATAATGTACAATTATAGTTTAAAAGTTCTGCCGGTAATGTTAAACGAGGGGTCCGTACTTAACCGCTGTCGGTACGTATTATTCAGTTGCATATCGAATGCCATTATTTTATTTACAAAAAGAAAAAGAAATATACGTTGGAGACTCAAAACGTGTGCATAAACAATCGAATGTTGACGAGACAATTCAAACACGACTTTTCGTTTTCGTTGATTAAATACTGCGGTCTATGAAACGAACGTCGCAAACCACATCGAATATATTAATATACGTATATATATACATACATATTGTATGTATACATATATTATATTTTGTTAAAGTTATATTTGTACAGTGCGTTTCATTTCGACAGGGTATATTTACGAATATATACATAATATATATACGTATACGTGAAATTTTCGTTGAACGATACTATATTTACACAATTATTTTTTTCGATGCGTACTTACAATTAGTTAAGTAACCGCGTTTTTATTGAATTATTATCACTACACAGAAATAACGAATATATCCTCTACACGCATTATTCTGATGAGATGTCTATTAGTACTCTCTAAATTCCTTCGAGTGAAACGTGAAACTCCTTTAGAGATATTAACTTGGGTGGAACGCTTAAAGAAAGCTGAATATCAATCTTAAAGAGTGAACGTTATGGTTGTAAACGTAACTTAAATTTCCTTTCAAATAAGAACTTTTTAAAGTGTAAAAATTTACGTTAGAATATGTAAATCGACAACTTTACACTTCAAAAGTTCTGGATAGAAAAGTGCAATTCCCAGATTTTACACTTTTCGAAAGTTTAAACTCGTCGATTTTCTAACAATTTTCTCATATTACCCAACGTCAATTTCGAGTGTAATAAGTACAATCTTTACTTCGATTTTATTAATTTTTTAAGTATTCTAATTATTAATTTCGAGTAAGCAATAATCAATCGGTATCGAGTGAAAGAGTGAAAATTTAACCTGAAGAACAGTGTTCTTTTGTAAAGTAAATAATAACAAAGTAATCTAGTCTTACCAAGTACTCAAAAATAATCTTCAAAACGATTTGAAATTTCAAATGACTCGAAATCAATTGAAAATTATAATATTTTATTAAGTATATTTAAAAGGATAAATAAAGCTAATAATTTACCATTGCTTGCAATATAAAAAACATATACATACAATTTTGACTTGAGACGATTTGTGATTAAAATGATCACTCGACAAAAATTAATGACGAAAGCTTCGAGCGATCTTTCACTCTGACGAATTTCGAGAGTAATTACGTTGTTAAAAAAATAAAATAATATATATCCTCGATCTCGCGCGTCGAATTATCTTCCCAAACTGAAAAAATTAAAAAATAAAAGTACAACGGTGCAAAGCTCGGAACACTAAAACATATCATTCCACATTAATATACATATACGTATTAAACACACATATATAGGTACGATTATAATCAACGAAATCGTGTGAGAGGCTCTATATATATAGGAATCAAGGTATTTATTATAAATCGTTATCGACAAAGGGGGGTAAGGGCAAAAAAGGAAAATATATGTGTATAAAGAATTCATTTCAGTATTTCAGGTCGAGTTCTATAATCGTATCACTTGCGACGCAGTTCTCATCTTTTAAAACGAAATACGAATAAAATATTACCTATGGAAAAACAAAATCGATTTTCTCAATTATATACTGTTGACGAGATCAATTCGTTTTTGTTTGCACACGCATACCTTAGTGGAAATTGAGGATAAGTGATACCAATTGTGCGGATACTTATTCGTCAATTTTAGTTTTTGGTCAAAAAAATCTTTTGATCTCTGCTAGTTATATTCTTATGTAACTGAATTTTTTTTCTTAAACATTAAGATGCGACGAAAAATTCATGTAAAGATAAGTGACGGTTGATGCTTTTTTAATCGAGCTTATCTACACTCTTTTTCAGAGTTGTAAAAATATTGCGTATACTATTTCGTTTGACACTCTCTTCGATCGACCAGTACGTTTCAGATCTATTTCGTTAATTTAATATTTATAATTAATAGCACCGTAAAAATATTGTCTCCGAGAATCATGTTGAAGGAGTGCTTTACTCAATTTTTATCCTCTCTACCTTATCTCATTAAATTGGAGATAATTACAAAAATAAGGCATTAATTTATGGAATTTTAAGACTCGATCGTCGTTGCTCTATTAATTATCCATCGGTGTACACTAAAAATGTTTTGTAATTACCGAATAATTTAATATTACCGTGGAATATTAAATTATGTACGATAAAACTTGTAATTTATTTTAAACATTTTCGACAAGAGATTGTTTTCAAAAAGTGATGAATATTTTTTCCTAAAATTTGTAACACAGGTGGATTGTTCTCGAAAGAGGGTCCAAGAGGTGGCATATCTGACTGTTACCGACCGAGCAAAAATATTATATTTTGAAAAACTTGAAGCCAGTGATCTTGAATAATTCGATTCACCGAAAATATCCAGTTAAACGAATCAATTATAATTGTCATACTTTGGTGCGTTACCCCCAAATTTTAGTTAGAGCAGCCCTCTTATCCCCTCTTAAAATCATGTCCAATTTAATACGATGGTTAAGATCGACAAGGTATAGGCAGTGTAAAAATTGTGTACACGAGCTCCTTAAGAAAAAATAGGTGATACTCGTATAACATGTAAATATATATAAAAGACATCGGATGCAAGAGCTTGGAAGTGGCAGGCCGGCCGTTCGATCAACTCAACTAAACGAGAATTTTTCATTTCTCCTACGCGTACACCCATAAATATACAATTTTCTTGAATAATCTACAAAAGCACAAAATCATAGCGAAAAATCGATACAACGCCAAAGAGTACACAACTTTTAACGATTATTATTATTATTATTAACGATAATATACAATACGAAACGTATGTGTAAATTTATTAAAAGAACAAGATAAGAAAAAATAAATATTAATGACAACTATTATATAAAATATAGCGATGATGGTTATAATAACAAAAATTCGTCGGATAAATATATATATATATATATACATGCAGACACGTTGAGAAAGGAAAGCATCAAGTTCTACTTATATACGTTTACTATATATTATATATAAAATAACAACAATAATATTAATAATAATAAATAATAAATAATAATAAATAAATAAATAAATAATAATATCCGTATCGCATCATTGTTGATCAAGAAATCATTATTATCTTCTTTATATACATGTATATATACATATAGACAGATATGTACATATACACATACGTATCACGTGGGGGTGCGCCCGTGCGCCCGTGTGTGTGCGTGTGTGTATATGTATATAGGTATAAAGAGGAAGGTGTGAGAAAACGAAAATGCACTCCAAGTAAAATGATACTACCTATACAAACCAAAGAAAAAAAAATCGTTGTGGAATAAGCATTGTCTGTTATCGAGTGAGTGAATAAGCGATTGTGGAAAAAAAAAATTGTTACTAACGGAGCGTTGTTTTTTCCTCCCTCTTTTGTTGTATCGAGTACAAGAAGAGGCACACGCACGCACAAACACTAACACACACACACACACACACACACACACACACACACACACACGTACTCTCGCTCACACGCATATACGTGACCATCGTAAGATTTTAAAATAATAATAATAATAATAATAATAGTAATAAAAATAAAAGATAATAGTGAGTTTCAGCAACGAGATCTTTAATGATTTTCATGAATTTTCATTACTTATATATATACACACATATGTCTTGTAATATTATGATGTATAATATCGATTTATATCTCTGCCTCTGTTTATCTTACTTGTTTTTTTTAAACAAATATCGAGATGATCATATTGTGAGTGGTAAGAGTATATATGAATAATCGCTTACGTATGGATCGTTATATGAAGGAAAGTAATAACAATACCAATACACACATATGCACACGTACACGTATACATACGAATATATATATGTGGTGATGATGATGATGATGATGATGATGATGATGATGTTGAAGTTATGAGTGAAATTTGTACATGAAGGTCGCGGCGAATCGTTCGAGAGGTAGATTGTTGATGTGTATTGCGTGTAATGCGGGCAATTGTGAGAATTTAGCGTATTTAAGGTATATAGATGATATAGATAGATATATATACATAAGTATATATATATAAGGAGCTATCTCGGCTCTACATGATGCGTTCGATCGTTCGATCGTTATATCGTGTACCGTGGATGGAGACGAAAAGCGACGAGAACGGCAACAACGGCAACATTAACAAATATACTTATACATATTGAGATAATTACACATACAAATATGTATTAACAATATGTAAGAATTATACGATTCTTTGATTCTCGGCATTAAACATTCGTGGTGTCTTTTTTCATTTATTCACCTTTCCTCCTTCCCTTTTTTTCTACTGCATATATCATCTTGTAGATGTCGAGTCTCGACTCTCGAGGTGCCGAAAGGTAAGTACGTGGATCTTTCTTGCGTATCGGAACGACCAACAAACTTTCACAATTTGTCATTTCATCTTTTTTTTCATCGATCTTTAAAATTTACATAGTTACCATATACTTTTTTTCTGCTATACCGACACTGCCCATTTTTTAATGACGAGACGACGATACTTTTGGGAAAAACTTTTCAATTTCGGTATATACACTTCTCTTCCATACTCAAATATATGTATACTGCACCAAGATTCAATATTTTTATTTTGTTCATTTATTTTTGGACTTATTATAGAAAAAGAGTCGTTTTAACCGTATATAGAATCTTATAGTTATGACCTCGTTTAAAGACTTTGTAAAGAGAAAATGTTAAATATTGAGAAAATGGATATTGATCATAATGCTGATAACGTAGATAACGTTTTTTACCATTCATTTTAAATGTAGACTTATTTATCGTAATCATTTCTTCACGTTCTCTTACCGTAAAATGAGTATATTTCCCTAATATCAAATATGGGTAATTAATAAAGGAATGAGCTAATATGGGTGTCATACCTGGGCCTCCTACCGACCGATCGAAATAAATTTACTTTTACTATAAACGGGGTTCCAAAGCCAAGTTTTATTCTCCCTACCTTACCGACCTCGAAAATCACAAATAATTAGTTATAATCTGACATTTTGAACAAAAATATTGTACCATTAAAAAATAGCATTAGAAGGAAATTTACCAGAATTGCAACATCGGAAGCAGGCAAAGAGTCTACTTTCCTTCCAATACTATTTTTTAACGTAACACTATATCTTTATTTAAAATTTCACACAATGATAGATAATAGTTACACCAAGGGCAATCATGTCTTTACTTTCCACAATTTCTTTTATTTATTTAACCAGAATCATTTTTTCATCTCTATTGACTATAAATATTGAGTATTCCATCTCCTGCAAAATAACTAAATACAAAGACACTGGATTATTTAGAAATTAGCCTTTCATAAAAATTCAAACGTATATTTCAAGTACAGTAAATATGCGTAACGATGCATTTCGTCTCATCGTGAAATTAAATACATATGATAACCCTAATAGAAAGTAAAACCATTCTTTGGTCATTAATTACAGGTTAATTTACTACTTTTTGTCTAAAAAACTTTTCATAAATTTTTTTATTTCTATTGAGGGAATTAAAATACTTCTCTATGTCGGTAAAAACTCGGTATCGGGATGTGATAATCATAAGTTCCCCTTTTTCAATAAATCTATCTGCAACACTTTTCTATTTACTTGAACATTATCTATAACTTTTTTAAATATTTTTTATTCCGTGATAATTGAGATTTTTTGGTAGTTGCAAACGTTGATTTTTATATATACCCAATTATTATTCATGAAAAGTATAACGGGCCGATCCCAAACTCAATTTTTGTTTATTAATTAATAAAAAAATAAAAGAGTGTAATGCGTAGAAATAAGAGAAGAAGAAGCGCGGCTTCGTTTATCTATAATCTAACTGTGTACTGAATTTCAGAATAAAATATTATTAGTTTTTAAAAACCATCCCTCACCAACAAATGTCAAGTATGTGAACATTGTTATGAGATTAATTTCATTGCTATAAGACTTCGGAAACGTAATAATATTTTAGTTTCGAATTCAGTACGCAAATATAGATTATCAATAAGCAAATAGGCGCTTTTTCTTACATTTTTCACATACAGTTTTAAATAGAGGATAAATATTGATTACGGCACCCCGTTAAAAAATTTATAATCATTTGCATTAAAATCGCACAGTTTGTTTCTAATTTTTATTTTCATAATTCATGTTACAATATTTGGACTTTTTTATAAGTAGATACCTGCGCAATTTGATTACAACATATATCTTTATATTATTAGTGTTTTTATCAATGTTATTTTACTTTTTATTTTTGTAAGAAATTAAATTTATTATTCGCGCCTGTTTTCCATTGTACATTCCTACTTTTACCAGTAAATTACGCAGTTCATGTTTTCTCAAAAAAAAAAAACATATTTTTAATTTAGTATACTTATTAAATTTCTATTTTGTATACAAATGTTAAATTTAATTTGTTTTTAAATTGAAAAAAGGTTTTTATAAACATACAATTATTTTATAAGACTTGTTGGCTTTTTTTAAATTTAAAAAAATATCCGAGTATTGATTAGCGGTTCGATCAATCGATACTCGATTGGACCAACGAGTGTCTAATCGTTGCTTGATATATAATTACATATTTTTTTAATTTTAATTTTATTAATATTAATAATATTAATACTTATAACTTACAAACATATAAAAATTACCGTATTTGTTAATTGTAAAGTATAATGAAAAATTTTCAATAATTGACAATCGAGTTGACTAGCGATTGATCGAGCCATCTACGCAGTAGCACGGATATGATTTTCCTTTCTGGCAGCACACACCTCTTAAAAAATTTTTTCTTATCATCAGTAGATAATGCAGAGATTTTAGTAACATACACACATCGCGAATCGCGAGGTTAAATTTTCTTACATATTGATATTACTAAAATGTCAATGTCATTAATTATCGTGTTAACAATTAACAATCTATTATACACACACAAACGCCGTGCAAACAAATTGTATAATTATATCACTGTCTAGTATTTTGAAAAGGAAACATAAATAATAATCGATTAATGTACTTAGATACAATACACACGAGTAAACCTTTTATATTTTTGTTAAATATGTTTGCTGAACGTTTAATGCCTATACGCAAATAATAATTAACATTCAGTTTAATTGATCGGTTTTGCGCAATCATATTTTTAACCTCGATTTATTTTATTTTGTCAACTGTAGTGGATCATCAAAAAATATTCTGATTCATCCAAAGTGATAGATTATATTACTATCAATATAAGTCCATTTTGAGATTTTTTTGCATAAAAAAATGCGTATAAAGTTTTTGAAGTTTATTTAGAAGAATCAAATATTTTTTTAATTAAAAGTACAAAGTAACAATTGCGTTTATATGTACATGTATCTACGTGTGTTTATAATAACAACTTTATTTATAAAAACTATAAGTGTAGTGAACAATAATTCTTTATTTTGTTTACAGCGTGTAGGTGATCAATAAAGAAAGAACAATAACAAATTGAATCATGGAGGTTAGTTCGCAAAAGGGGTCTAAAAGACTTTTATTAAAACTCGACAGATGTTTAAACGATGAGCTTTACTATGAAGCGCATCAGTTGTATAGAACTTTACATTTTAGGTATGGTGTATTTTTAATATAATTTTTTTAATCATGACTATTAACACACACACATGTAATCTTTATTGTCTTCATTATTGAGTCATTATGTTATAATTAATAACAATTTTTTAAAGTCATAGAGTTATAAGTGTATAGGTTAATTTTACAAACTTTGTTTACGTCGAATGAAATATTTATTAGTGAATTAGTAGTGTTGGTTGATTAGTTTCATTAAAATTTCTATTATTTATATATGTTTTTATTCTAGTCAAACAAATGGTACTTATTTTCATATTTATATATTATTTCAGAATGCTCGCACAGAAACAGTATACAGAATTAATTCAATTATTATATAGTGGCTCTCTTCTTCTTTTACAACGTGAACAAGTATGTGTACCAAGTGCCAAGTTATAAAAATGATTATTAAAAAACTTAATTTATTTCACTAATTCTTAAACTATTTCTGTTGCAGTTCACATGTGGTGCTGATTTGGGATCTCTATTAATTGATGTTTTAAGGAAATCAAAGGTAGAACCATCACCAACTTATTTTCAGAAGTTAATAGATCTATTTGCATTAATGAACCCTGGTTCACCTGAAAGAGAAACTTTTGTACAAAATGCCATAAAATGGAGTACGACTGGTTCAAATTACAAATCTGGACATCCTACTCTGCATCAACAATTAGCAGAAGTTTATTGGCGGGGTAGATTTATTAATTGAAATTTATTATTAAACTATAAATATTCTCTAACTAAATTATTTTAATACATTTTGCACATTTTATTGTTGTAGAAAAAAATTACACTTTAGCCAAACAACATTTTTTGCACACCAAAGATGGATCAGGGTGTGCTTCAATGTTAGTGGAATTGCACGAACAACAGGGTTACTCCTGCGAAGTTGAACTTTTTATAACCCATACAGTTTTACAGTAAGATACTAATATTAACTCTCTTTTCTATTAATATAGTTATATTTTTTGTTACGCTATTTTAGTTTATTAACAAAATTTGAAGAATTATTGTATACTGTACATTACTAGTAATTATATAAAAGTTAAAAATTGAAAGTAGCATTATTTGCATTTTATTTGTACATTAAAGATAATGACTAATGTAGTAATTCCAGTGTACAAAAATGATTATAAACTACTTGTAAAACTAATTATAAGAATAAACATAATAAATGTTGACAAAGTTCTTATTGCTATAAGTATGAAAAAAATTTAGAAAAATATATTAATTTAAATTCTTTATTAAATTTGAATAATTTATTTATAGGTATCTCTGTTTAAAAAATAAAGATACAGCTAATCAAGCTTTTAAGTCGTACATCAGTCAACACCCTAAAATAAAAGGAGGAGGACCTCCTTTTATCCTACCGCTGCTAAATTTTTTGTTCTTTCTATTAAAAATTATAGAAACGTATGTATTTATATGCATGTTAGAAAATACACTAAATAATATAATTCTTATTGATCTTACACTTTTCTTAATGTTGCAGTGAAAATCT
This sequence comes from Theocolax elegans, assembly GCA_026168455.1. NCBI lineage: Eukaryota > Metazoa > Arthropoda > Insecta > Hymenoptera > Cerocephalidae > Theocolax > Theocolax elegans. The sequence continues at coordinate 86,844,875 of CM047428.1, read as the reverse complement.
GTCAGTATTTACGATTCTTTGCGATCGGTACATCACAAGTTTAGATAAGGATCCTTCCTTTGTACATTATCTTGAGAAAATAGGTCAAATATTCTTTAAAGCTCGACCGATTCAAACTAATAACAGAGGATTTTTAAGTTCTCTACTGCAATCATTTTTCAATGATTTTGAAGAAGAAGAATCTAGTACTTTACCGGATTTAGACTAATGAAACACCTTTATGTAAATTATTTTCACTAATGTTTACAAAATTTATTTGAGAAGGAAACAAAAAAGCATATATATATTTATAACTCAGCATATTCGAAATAAAAAAAGAAGAAAGAAACAAATTGTGTCACAAAAATTGAAAACCGACGTTTTATACTAAAAATCACGTTACAAATTTTTATTTATTTATTGATAAATATATTTTCTTTCGCTTGTTACACATTTTATCGATACTTTAAAAGTAATGAACTTAGATGTATATATAAACGACATTTTTCCTTCAAGTGACAACGTTTAAATTTACTTTTATTTGCGTTACGCAGATTTATTTAGTTTGTACGCATTGTAGAGAATTAACATAAATTGTAACGTTAAATTTGGATTGTATCTCGCTCAATGAAGATTGGGAACCATTGTATTTACGCAATATTAACTATATTTTTATTTTATAATACCAAGATCGATTAAAAATGTACATTATTATAATTAGGAATGGATGAACGAAACGAAACACCAAATTCAAATAGATACGAATAACATTGGTTGAAGTTCAACTAAATTGATAAAGAAATTAATGAAATGTAACGCTAATTGTGCAATCCTGATTATAATAATAACAAAACGATCCGAAAATTGTAACGAAAAGGAAAAAAATTAACTTTGTATTCGGTGGTAATAAAAAGAAAACCAAATGTATTTTCTTTAACCGAAACTTTGACTTTTAATAATATAGGGCATAGACACTTATACGAAAATTGACGCGACTCGCGGGTCACGTCGTGCGCATGCGCAACACGCACACCTACGCACGCAACCCTCTTTTTCGGCTTTCCTCGTCCAACTTCCAAGTATAACGATACATATATAAATGTATATTCGTTCGACAATTTGAACGAAATTGAAAATTTAATAATCAAAATTCTCGATGTGCACAGTATAAGTAGTAATGAAAATCAGTTGATTTCCTTATAAACAAGTGTGATACGCGCATATAATGTATATAGCTATATGTTTGACCTAATGAACCCAACCCTGTATCCTGTATGTTATATATATATATATATATATAGATCGTAATTCACAAGTGGACTCATGAGTCGCGATTGGCTGAACGAGCAGCTGTTTGCTGGATGCGGTGAAATCTCCAAGAGAACAACCAATTGAAATGCACGGTTTTTCCAAGTTAAAAATCAGCTGTTACAACGCGCTTCGCTCGCTTGTCAACGTTGCACAACGAGCTTTATCCAGAAACGGCATATCGAGCTGTCTCTGTTCGATCCATTGATTCCGCATATTACGTCCTTCTCTACTGTGTATATATATATATATATATACATAGTCGTTTGCTTTTTCGTCTTTCTCAACACGTTGCGAATGAAATACGCGTGAATTGTTTGGATCGACCTGGAAATTTAATCGCGATTAATAATGTTATTGAGGTAAACGAGAAAACGCGAAAATTAATTTATTAATTTTTTTCATGGAAATAAAAAAATGCCGTGTGTTCCGTAACGTTCCTATAGGCCAACACGCGCATCATGTATATATAGTATAGGATATGAGCGAGATAGGGAGAGAGAGAGAGAGCGGAGAAACGGTACAAAGTGAAATCGGAACAGGGAACGGCGTTTCGATCGACGATTGTGCACGAGCGTTCATCGTGCTGTGGGAAGCGATGAATGTAATGGATGACTGTATGTGATGTAAACTAAGAATCGCAAACTCTCGGTGTTTTTAAGATCGACAGTGAGGAGAAACTGTGAATTTATGCGTGATGTGAGACGAAAATGGTGGTGCGCTCGTTTCTCGCGAACGGCGAACTCGATTAAACCGAGGGTGAATTCACGTCAACAAGTAATATGGTCAAGCCTCGCTCTGTGCAGCCATTTTTAAGTGTGCTCGCTGGGAACTGAATTGAATAGGCCCTTTTATCAAACACTTTTCCAACACTTGCCGAGGATATTACACTCGTTGATTTATCCACGTTCATTACCACCGAGATTCTTCGTTTTAAGTAAGTTTTACCATATCAACCTTATTATTCTCCTACCCTCTACTCGCAATTGTTTTATAAACAATCGTCGTTGTTCATAACGATTATATTTCTTCATTGTCAATCATTGTACTTTACGCGTTGTAATAATGGTTATCATCTCTTTATCGATAATTGGTCAAGCATTTTATTAATTCTGGTCATTTTCAATACTTTCAGATATATCACTCTTACCCATACAACAAATTGACCTTCTTTTTTTTCTTACTTTGCTCTTGTACCTAGCTTTTCTTTTATTTTCTTCCTTATTTCATGCTTTTTTTGGGGGACAGTGCTTGGTTATTCGGTTTTTCAGATAGGCACATATTACTGTTTGCACCTGTACTTTAATATATATATATATATATATATATATACACACACCTTGCATTCAGGACTTCGAGGGTCATTTAAATTTGGTGTCTATCTTCACTTTTGGATTATTTGAATCTATTCTAGTAGTTTATTTTTAAGTAAATTAGTAAAACAAGTACACGCCATACTTTCTTATTATAAACTGATGGTATGAATTTGACAGTTGGTCTATGCATCCCTTAACACCAGTACTCGTAGATCCATGTGCCCAGAGTTAATATTTAAATTTTTTAATATTTTGTTTATGTTTGCAAATCATTACTGTGGTTATTTTTAAAATGTTGAATTTTATTTATTTTGTTTTTATTGTTTTTATGCTTTATAAACAAACAAGTATAAAGCAACTGATAGTTGTGTTTATAGCAAAATCTTATATAACTGTAATTTACCTATAAATATGAACTAGAAAATCAAAGAATAAATGGTAATTGATAAATAGCAATTAAAGAATTGTAAAAAGCTAAAAACTTTAATTAAATAAACAAGGTAATTTATGTAGGTATAATTAAATTTTAATACATCTTTATTCATTGTACTAAAAGTGAAGTAAATATAGCATTTAAATTTTGAATGCATATGGTATATATATATATATATATATAATGATTGATATGTTTCAAAACTCAATGCAAGCATATGAAATGAATATGTCATATACAATTAAGAAAATTATTATCATATGATTTCAATACAAACAAAAAATGGAAAAAGATGTTATTTAAATAAACTCTTTCTATACACTTAACAATCTTAAATTAATGTAAATTGTATAAATTGAATATAATTTAATTAATATATTATTTTTCAGATTAACTTTTTTTATCTTATAGGGATAATTAATTTAATCATTAACTAATGTTTGATTAGATAGGTTATTAAAAAAAATGTTTGTTTAAACCACCATTATGATTACTTTACGGTATCTTATAAAAAATTGTAAAAAGAAGTTATCTGACAAATTGTTTCTTAATTATATATGTGTGCTATAGAATTATCATTCACAAGTTCACTTACAATTGCAATAACAATTTGCCTCAATTATTAATAAGATAAATGGTTATAAAATTGAATATGCATATTGATGCATTGGAAACATTTGCTTATATTTTTTTACAACAACAAATAACCGATAATCCAATCAAAGCAATTAATTATACATATAACAGCTTTGTTAATTTATTATAAATTGATTTTAAAACATTGACATTTCGTTTGCTTAAGAAGCAAATGTCAAAGTAATAATATTGTTTATTAACAAGATTTTTTTAATATTTAATTTTAATTTGAAATGTTATTTTATATTTAATTTATAAACATACATTTAGTAAAAATTGAAGTAAAACACGTTTTTGAAAGATGAAATTTATGCAAAAGAACATGCAGCTATCTTGTATGTTTTCTTTTCAACATCTTGCTCATTCACTTTTTATCATTGTTGGGTATTCTGTTAACAAGTAGGAGAACTGCTGGTCTGGTGTATTGGATTCAAAGTAAATAAATAAATGTAAAACAGACATACTTAGTTATATACTTTGGATTCCTATTTTCACACTGGAATGTAAATAAAGATTGTTTCTTGGAACGATGATACCATGTATATATAAAATGTAAACTTTGTGCATAAGTTCTCTAAAAGTGCATCAAGTTACCATTCAGCCTACATTTACAACATTTCTCAGTTTCTCATTTCCTTGACAATTTTTGTTTAATTGTTGGAATTGCCAAATTATCTTTAGAAAAGTAGTAGATTATAAAAACTGTGTGGTCGTTAATTTGTCACAATTGTTTTGTTGAAAAAAGAAAGTTTTGAATCTTTATTGCAAATGGGTACAACCAAGTGGAAAAAATCTAGGTACAATGTCACGTGTGGATAACAAAAGTTTAAACTACAAAAGCACATTTGTATGTTTATTGTTTTATTTCATGGAGTAAAGTTGAAAAATCATTATTTTATAAAATACTTATTCTCACTGGGATTTGCTGTAAAAGAAAGAAAAAAAAGAAAACCAGTACTTAAATAACTAATTTTACAAAAAATTAATTAATATATATATATGAATAAATTTAGAAAAGAAAAAAGAAATTTAAAAGGTTTGATATAAAACAACGCCGTTTAGAAAGAGTCGGACGTGTATATAGATGTATATGTGTGTATATACCAGTGTATATTCGGTGCATTTGATGCATCATCAGCGGGACAGAGAGAGAGAGAGAGAGAGAGAGAGGGAGATGGAGATGGAGATGGAGAGGAGAAGCGATCTCCGATTTAAGGTTAGAATTTGATATGTGTGATACACGCATACGCAGAGATATATACATGTGTTAATATATAAAATGGTAAATTCTCCACGCGTGCTCGTTCCCATAATATTATTATCACTTAAAAGTATCGCATTCATGTATTACAACAAAGATGCTTGTCTCTCTCTCTCTCTCTCTATATATATATATTTGTATATACATGTATATATATATATGAACGAACGGGGCTCCGATAATTATTCTATTCTATTTATCGTTTAACGACTAAATAAATGGTCGGTGCATATACATATATATCTATACGCGTTATTTTGTAATGGGCATTTATAGGATTGCGCTTATGCTTCATGCAACGCACACATGCACACACGTATTGTATATACGTGTAGCGGGGTAGAGGTGTATATGGGTTGTATAAAGATTAGCCAGTATTAAAGCTGGAACGCTGTGTGAGAAGAGAGAAGGCGCATTGATGAGAGAGAGAGAGAGCGAGAGAGAGAGCGAGAGAGCGAACGTGCCGGAGGGGGAGGGGCACCCGAGCCAAGGTGGGGGAGGGGAGAAAAGAGATAGAGGCTAAGCGGAGAAAGGAGGCGATATCATATAGATATTACAGTATATGCGTAGATCTGTGTGCACCACTCTATACCTACACGCACACACACACACGCGCGTACGTATACATACGTACACGTATACATTTATCATGTAGACGTTTCTTTCGATTTTTCTTTTCTCTCTCTCTCTCTCTCTCTCTCGTTTTCTTCTCCACACCGCGCACACGTTCCATCAAAGAATCTCTCGCTCTCTCTCTCCCTCGCACGCGTGCGGTATAGAGTTCAAAAGGTTGCAATTTTCACCCAAGATTTGTTTTCCAACTTGTCATTTTCTTTTTAACGAGAAGCAATATTTTTTCTTTTGTTTTTAATTTTTGGTACAATAATGTCCTCTGACATTACACGAGTAGTTTTTTTTAAAGACTCTTCGCATATACCTATAGATTGTACATCGGTATCATCAGTTGCACGTACGTGATGTGCGGTTATTAACGCCTTAAGAGCTAGTACATGTACGTATATGTGTGTGTGTGTGTGTGTGTGTGTGTGAGTCCGTGTACGGTGTAACGTCAATGCTTTTTAAAACACTGTATATTTAAAGAAATTCTATTTATACGAGAGACGAGAGAGGTGAATTTTTTAGCGCGTTACGGTGTCTTACGGTGCAGGGTATATATCCATCGACTCGGCACAATATCATCGATTAAACCGAACAATCCTATTTATACATATATATATATATATATATATGTGTGTATGTAGAAATCGACATGGGTATATATATATATATATATATGTATATCCTTGGGATAATGGTACTTACATTTACTTACATACATATACATATACACCGAGATCTCGCTAAGATTCTCATTTTATTCTCAAGGCCTATATATCCATCAGAAAATTATCTTTCTTTTTATTATCGTTACTCCTTTTTCCCTTCCTTTTTTCGTTTTTCTTTTCGTTTCTTTCATTTACACATTATATATATTTATATATACATACGTACGTATGTACGTGTGCACATATTGCATATACCAGTGAAAATTTGAATGATCGTTAAACGGTGCGTTTTGTCGAAAGAAAAGAGAGGGGAAAATATACGATATACGAGTTTGCGAAAATTAGTCGTTACGGCTGTTATTACTTCTTTCTTTCTTTCTTTCTTTCTTTCTTTTTTTTTCTTTCGGTTGAGTATACGAATCCTTCATTTTCAACGGGGAGGAGGAATGTAAAATAAACAAAACCTATCGCTCTCTCAGATAAATATCGCAGGCCTTGATTTTCTCTGAAGTCCTAAATTCTGAGTCATATAGTCTGTCTGCGTGTCTGTCGAGTTCTTCTGTATGCATGTATATACGTATATATATACAGACATGTACGTACGCTCGCGATCCCAAGTAGATGGATGTGCTCGATTTTAAATATTAATCGTTTCCACTATAACTATATACTTCGGGAGATTTGAATTTTCACACACGTGTGTCCGGGTAACCTGTCATATTCTGCTCCTCGAGTCTTGACATTTATAAAATTCATCCTTTTTTACCCTCAATTGTTCATTCATATGTATTATACAACATTTATTCTTCTTGAATTTAATCATCACACTCGGTTCTTGTTTTCAGAACGTAACTCGCGAATAGTTCATTCGGTGTATCCTTCGATTTTTACTTTTAATGATTTTAAATATATTGCACTCAATCCTCACCTCCAAAAATGTCAAAATGGACGACGATGATGTTCAAGTTTAGTTTTAGTCTACTTTTTTTCCTAATAATATATACATAATTTATATTTATAGGATTATTTTGAATAAAATTAGATAAAAAACTTATTGCTTCCTTGTGATCAAACGATTTTTATCCCACTGCTTTCGTCTATTTTATTGGAATAGACCAAATAATGTATAAAATCATTTTTAAAACATAACATTTTTATGAGTACTTGCGATACCCGAGAAATATTTTACAATTTTGGAAAGTATATATACTCGGGACATTTTACACTTTTCTTAACTCACAGTGACTATACTTATCTATAGTTGATATGAATTCTATTTTCAAAATTACGATAATGTTTAGTAATGAAGGTACATCAGTTTATCAAAATCAGTGAAATTAGTATAGTTTATATATATGGTAAAATTTACAATATTTATAGAAACAAATTAATATAATTCTATTAAATTTTATTATGTAGTTACGTAGTACCTTTTTATATTCAGACATTACTAAAATATAATAATGTTTTCGATCGGCATTCAGTTAGTATTTATATCAAAAATTCGATTACATCAGTTTTTAAACTGATGAATTGTGTTATATACTTACCACATATATACAGAAAAGTTATTTCGATTCATTGCTATGTATAATATTTTTAATTTAAAGTTAATTAAATTAATTACCGATCGACTTAGAATCCGAAAATCCGTTCGATTGAGCGTTATAATTTTACAGTTCAGTAGTATAAGAGTTACAGTTTTGAAAAATGTCAGCTCGGTTTTTCTTATTCTAAATAAGTATTCGTAGATTTTATACTATGATAAATGACAATAACGTTATAACGATGAATGATATCTCGTATCGAAATAAATAAAAGTTTATTATACATTTCTCTGCATGCGAAGTTTGCGTTTCTCCAAGTTTCCGTGTAACGAGACAATGATGCGGTTATACCTCCACGCGTAACCGCAAGTTTACCTTATCGAATTTTGCTAAAAAAAAATTTCACCATACCCACACACACACACACCTTTTAATCGATTGAATATATATGTGGAGGTGCGCAAGAGAATGCGATAAGCAGACTAAAAAAACAATTTCTACATTTCGACGTATATATATATACTCGTATCTAAATTTGGGGAGATTGAAAAGAGATACGGTTTAATAAAGTCGACGTTTAGAAAGAATAAAAAAAAGGGGCCATTAATTTATGGAAACGTTGCGTATAGAACAATTTATCCGATGATTTATAATTGTACATCGCGATTATTTTAATCTATCGCATATGAATAATGGAATAATGAAGAAAGAGAGGTGCGAGGGTATACGGTAAAGGAAAAAAAAGAAAGAAAGGGAGTGAATAATAATCCGTAAATTCCACGCGAACACCTGTATCGCTCGATTGTGACGTCACCCATGTGATTTACATGGATAATCCCATTGCGTTCTACCAACGCTTAACACCCGGCTCAATGGGATTACTAATTACCGCGCACTCGGGGAATAAAAAAATTTTAGTGATTACTCTATACTCTTTTGCGCGTGATCGATAAATCTTATTTTATTAATAAAATTTAATTTAATATAAAAATATCTGATTTAGTTTATTTAATCGAATCGGTTATTTTATTTCGAGCTCGTTGTGTAACCTCCTACTCAATTATTGATAGCTGAAATTTATTTATGATTCGATCGTTAGATTTAATATTTCTACAATGTAGCGGTACTCGGTTTAATTTTCAATTATTCAATGGATTTATTAGGTTATAGTCGAGAAACTAATTGTGTAGCCGAATATTTATAACAATGCACATGTGGTAAGAAAAAAAGTATTCAAAATTAACAAACCCCCCCCCCCCCCAGCCCCTTGTAAAAATGGCAATTTCAGTTTGATTGACTTGCGATGAAACGATTTCCTTAGCGTTTAATGGAATCACCTCAACCTTATAACATACAAATTATTATAACATACAAATTATTGTCCAGCTTTTCATGGATGCAGTAAACTTAGAACTTTCAATTCAATTCGATTTTTTCAATATTTTTTTTCAATTATAGCGCATTTATATCGTATTTACATATTTAATTAGATTTTTATCATAGCTATTATTAGTAGGATATTGGTGGGTCAAAACTAAATAGAATTATAATCAACTTTTATAAGCCCCCGAAAATAGCATTAAACACGCCAAAATTCGGGTTTTATTACATTTAATAGCCGTGAAATATGAGAATAATCGTGAGGACATAAATCGGACATTTTTCGTCTATATATTTTATCCATTATATTAAAACGATCAATCTATTACTTATTAAACCGAATGCGATTTCTACTTATAGGAAAATAGTATAGAAATTAACAAATTTTAATTAAAAATATTATTTTTCTACAATCCTGTTAATTGATTTGAAGTTAGGAATATGTATTTTATAGCTCTAATAATACCTTTTTTTACCGATTTTTAAAACGATCGCGAATTTGTATACCTAACAAAATTGTTTTAGTTTCTGCTAGGGATCGGTCGAATTTTTTGGTATGTTCTATATATTCTAATAATTTTAACACCTAAATTATGTTACATAATTTATACTGTATTTGTATATAGAAGAGACTACTGATTGTGAGCAATGTTCAGGGTAAGAAGTTTATGTACGCAAGGTGATCTAATTTTTGTAATTAATTGTATAATAAATTAGCAACAATCAGATTGATTTTTTCTATTTTCTAGACGAACACATTTTGTTTTGTTTCAGAATTGCTGACCATAATGCCATAACATTTTTTATACCAAACATTCATATTTGCGTTTTAGACAATTTTTCCCCCCGTATAGGTAATTTATACGTATACGAGAAAATATTAGTTTTATTCACGCGACGGCTAATAAAGTGGCAGATGGTCCTATAGAGTCAACTCTGTCGCTAGAAAGAAAAGAACTATTAATATCATTACATCGTATATCAACTAAACGTATGCGCACTGTGTTGATGTAAATTTAACTATCGTATACGTATTTGAAAAAAAAATATTATTTTTTTTCACTTGAATTTCATTGCAACTACGGTCTTGAATTTATTTATAATTCATTTTCAATGTAATAATTGATTATCGTGTGTCAATGAGCATTTTTCTCCCTAGATGTAATTTTATTTTAATTATATAAATATACTGAGCTCCGTTTTATCGTTAATAATTTTGTTTTGTTTTTTTTTTCAACATTGGAAAATTAATAAACTTGCGGAAAATGGTATTCGTTCTCTTAACTGGCTCAAAATTTTTAGTAGCCTCTTCGTACTGTATTAACGAAGTTTAACAGTTTTTTTATTACGCTATGTAAATGGAAATTCATAAGCTAGAGAATTCACTAATTAGGTCAGTAATTAGTGTAATTAGGGTAGTTCGTGTGCGTGTACCCTGTTAAAAATAAGTTTCGAGTAGTTAACGAAATATTTATAAAAAGTATTATACACATACACACACACACATGTGTGTGTACGTATGCGTCGGTTGGATTAACATTTAAAATTTTTTAGTCGTGCTTCATCCTTAATGATCCATCTATGAGATACTACGTGACAAGTAAACCTCGAAATTTCTATATTTTCGATAATGGTTGTCTGTTTATAGATTCTGTTACATTTTTTTATAGTAATTTTTGTATACCTAAATAAAGATTTAAAACGTGGAAACTGAATTCGAAAGGAAAGTTGTAAAAAAATTATTTAATTTTTCAGGGTTCAAAAGTGGGGTATGCAAGGGTTGTGGAATTTTCGTGTAGAATTTGATACCAAAGTGAGAATGATCAACTTTTCGTTAATTACATCGTTTTCAACTATAGCAATCTGGCTTGTTCTTTGTGATATTTCTACTAGGACAAACTCATTTTGTTTTATAAATTTAATTACGTTGGCACTGTAATTTTTATCCACATATAGATATTTTTCATAAAAAATTTTCCAGTAAATATTTACATACATACAATTAATTAATTTGTCTATTTTACAAACCTCACAATTTTAATTTTATGTTTTCCTCCATTACAATGCCTTGATACATCAGTAATATTTACTTAACCTCTTTCGTACTTTAGTAAAATTAACTTAACATTGTAATGAAAAAAAGGATGGATCATAATATTAATATACGTATAAAATTGACTTGTTACAGATGATTCAGATGGACTGACATTACTACAGTGGCGGGATACCTTAACCGCCAAACAAAGAAGTATGGCATCGATATTACTGGAATTTCACGTATGAAGAAATAATCGTAACGATGAATATAGTGAGCCGTTTCCTCGATCGCTCATTGTGGTAAAATCGCCAAGGAAGAGACCGAGGAAGAGAGCAGAACAAAGAAAAGAGGAAGAAATCACACTGCATTTTGCGAATAAACCTGCGAGAAACTAAGTAAACTGCGATAATGATAATTAATCTTTGATGGTACTACCAACAAAACGAACTAGCCAATATTAAGCGTTATAAATATATAAATATATAAATATATAAATATATATATACATACACATTTGGTTAAGGAACTTAAGCATTCGTAAAAAATGAGTTTTTACTTCAACAAACGCGTATTTGTTAATATTTAACAAAATTTTTTATGTACATATATTGTATCTTGTAAAAGGTAGCGAAGAAGATAACAGAACTGCGTGAGAGAGAAAGAGAGACAGAGAGAGAGAGAGAGTGAGAGAGTGAGAGTGAGAAAAAGAAAACAGAGTGCAGCTAGCAAAATGCAAGGAATTATTGCATTTTCAGTAAGGCAGCGTAATAGAAATGTTGTTTGAAAATTTACCTAGTAGTAATAATATTACGATTAGTAAGGATAAGGATGACAAGGAGAGATTGTCTGTAGGAATAATTAGAGGAGCGTCGTCGCTTTAGTTAGACCGAGTCTCGGTGTTTATTTGACAGCTCATATTGCAGCTGTTGGCGTTACTAACCCAATGTGTCCAATGATGCATATACTAGTGTTACAAATATTGTGTTTATTATTCGATAATAAACTTGCACTGAGTGCAAGTGAAAGTGACGCGAACAACCCAGTATTCAATTTGGACCACACGGCGTTGGAGAAGAACATCGCAGCGATCTTCAACAAAGTTGCGCACAGCTCGGCGACGACGAAACGCAGCGTACCGGCGTACGAAGCCCAAGTGTCGCAGAGCACGACGCACTCGACCTCACCGTCGCCGGCGATCACCTCGTTGTCGACCTCGTTGATGCTCTACCCGAACGTCAATCCGCGCGTGACGAGTCCACCCCTCTACCGCGAGCTACCCTCGTACGCACCGCCATCCAGAGCCTTATTCACCCCGCCACTGCCACCCGAGTATGCCAACCCGTTCGCCGACAAGCCAACGTTGCGCGGCACAAATGTCGACTCTCACTCGAGCATCCGGCGACCGGTCCCGCCCCCCAGTCTCACGCCTCCTCACGAGAGGATACCGATCAAACCACCCGACCTGATGGAGGACCACCACGCGAAGCACCCGGACCGTCACCACCACCCCGACAAGAGCAAGATCCACGAGACGATCGTCAAGGACTCGGTCGAGATGTCCGATCGGGAGAAGGAATCCAACGACACGATCGACTTTGTGCCGCCGTTGCACTACACCAGCATCTCCCGCATCCTCTCGGGAAGTAACGGCAGGAAGCAAGACATCCCGGAGATCTTGCTCAAGCCCATACCCACCAAGTCACCGCCGAGCTACCTGGCCACCAAATCCACGAGCAGCGAGCAGGATCCCGCGCCCTCGAGCACCACGACCACGGCCTCCAAGTCCTCCGACGACGAGAACTCGCGGTCCTCGACGGCTGCGTCGATCAGCGACTCGGGCACCAAGAACGCCGAGGTCAAGGACAGCATCACCGACACCTACTACGAGAAGAAAGGCAGCAGCAGCAGCAGCAGCAACAACAACAATAACAACAACGAGCCGTATCGGATTCACGAGGTCGAGATCGAAGTGAACAACGAGAGACTGCCGTACTCGCAGCCCCAGCCGCCGGCGACTTCCTCGAGGATGCCCGACATCGGCGGTGGCGGTGGCGGTGGCGACGACGGCGACGTCGACGAGAGGGACGACCAAGTCCCCGAGGTCCATCCCCAGGACACCACCTGGAAGATAGCTCTGTCGCTTCACGTCTATTTAGCTGCCACGATGTTCACGTTGATAGCGCTTTACTCGATTTACAAGATCGTGAGGTTCAACGACGCGACGAACCTCCTGACGCAGTCGTACTTCCTAACGATTCACCTGCTCCTTACGATCGTGAGCACCTTGAGGTGTTTCTACTTGTTCTACGACGCGTACAACATCAACAATTCCCTGCCCGATACTCTCTCGAACGTGCTGATGTTCTTGCCCTCGTCGTTGCTGTCGGCGGCGTTCGCCACGCTGATCCTCTACATGTCGCGGTGCTCGACGTCACCGTCCCTCTACCAGAACAAATTCTCCTCGCCGGCGATCCTCGTATTTGCATTTATCATTCACATAACCCTATGTGTTTCCCTCCACGTATCAGGCCACATGTTTGGTTACACAGATGAATCAGGTATCCTTCCTCTTATCTGTCAGTGTATATATATTATCATCTGCGTGACCCTAGGACTGTGTTACATGTACGTATACCGGGTGATACGATCTCAGCTGCAGGTGGCGAGCAGCAAGTCGGTCAGCAGCCACGTTACGACGGACTTTACGAATATAACGCTGCACACGGCGATCACGACCACGATCGCCACGGCCCTCCTCTTCATTCTCATGGGATTCGTCCAGCTCTACGGTATATTCAGCGTGAGGGAGCGCCGACTACCTTACGACTGGCTATGGTGGAGTTGGCAGTTCTCGGTGCGACTGATCGAGCTCTCGGTGTGCGGGCTCCTGGCCTGGGTGGCCAGTCTCTCCCAGTACCAGATACGCGACAAGCAAATCCAGCAGCACGTCGTACACTCGGGTTTCGCTCTATTCCCGTGTGGCAGCTCCACCTCCACCGAGAACATGGATGACGCTTTGTACCCGGCCATATGTAGCACGAATCAAGCGATCCACAATTACACCATACGTACTGGCAAGCAGGTCTACGACGACAGCTTCCCCCTGAACACCTTGCCGGATCATCACATCAACGTGAATAGCACGTTCGAGAGGCGCTCGGCGCGGAAGTCCGGGACCCTCGCTCATTTCCCCCAGGAGATGAGGAACTCCTTTGGCCACCATCGCCCCGACACTCAGAGCCTCTGCAAGGCCAACAACGGACGCAACAACAAGCACACCAATCCTCTGCAACAGGAGTTGCACGAGCAGTCCTCGGCCTCCGGCTCGACGATGTTGGTCGCCGAGGACGGGTTCGTCAGGTTTCGGAACCTCGGATCCGAGGAGGACGACCTCTCCGATCCACAGAGCGCGATCGCCTCGAGGACCGAGCGGCGAAACTCCATTACCTGCACCGACAAATACAACACGAAACAATCTGCGATTGTTACCAAGATAACGCAAAATTATCATCAAAACTCGTTGCCCCATTTGCACTTGAATCTTCATCGGAATCAGCATCAGATTTACAATAACGCATAAGCCCTACGACACGATTCGCCGTGACAGATTTTTGGCAAACGAGCTACGAGGATCACGAGCCGATTCACGATTGAACAAACGAGATTAAGGAGAAGAGGTGCGCATACGCGTCTATTTGAACATAATAACGTTTATCGAGTTTACGTATGTATACACACCGTCACTCCCACACCCACACACCCACACACACGCACACGCACACACACACACACCACCCACACGACGGATCTTTCAGTGACATCGTTTTTTTTAATAATATAACAATAAAACAAACGAAAACGAAGACGCTCATTTTGCAAAATAGATTCAATTTGTCTAATCTAATTTGTAAAACACTTTTTCAAACTTTGATACATAAACGTGATACGAGATTGCAAAAAGATCCCCTTCCCCCCCCCCCATCCGCTCTCCCCCTCGCCCTACTCTCCCTCCTCCCATACACACGGTTATTATACATACATCATACATCCCGACGACTTAAATGAATTTATTATTTTATAGAATTTTTCTATATCAACAAATTATTTAAACAATGTATAGATAGATTTATACGATTTATTAAATTTTTTATTTTACGCTACGCTCTGGGCAACTATAATTAACTAGCGAATAAGACTCTCTCTCTACTTTTTATCGTTTTTTTTTATTTTTTTTAGTGTCAATTTATTATTTATACACACACCTACTACTGTTTTAAGTAACACTTTTATATTTATGGACAGTCGAAGATGAAGAATGTGACAGTGGAAATAAAAAAAAAAAGATTTGTAAGTGGC
The DNA here is from genome assembly GCA_026168455.1 of Theocolax elegans. NCBI lineage: Eukaryota > Metazoa > Arthropoda > Insecta > Hymenoptera > Cerocephalidae > Theocolax > Theocolax elegans. The sequence continues at coordinate 86,829,335 of CM047428.1, read as the reverse complement.
ATTTAGTACTTAAAACGTTTTATTTAACATGATTGTACACAAGTAATATACATTACATATTGTAGAAAAATACTACTTCGGTCATAGCTTAATAATTTCGAAATTAAATATACATTATTTTTCAAAAAATAATATAATCGACTTTTCTTTATCCCTGTGTATACGTTCGTCCTTTCCTTGCACTTGACATCCCCAGTAGAAATCGAAAACGAAAAATGTTTGGTCTGGTAGTAACATGGCTACATTAAAAATGTTTTAAACATATTTTTGTGATAGATGGTAGATTATGCTTCTCACCGATCGGTTAATCAAATTCATGCAAACGAACTGAAATTAAAAAAATCAATTGATACTTAAAAAAGAAAAGCGATTTTAATAGATATAAAACAATACGCTACGACGAGAAGTCATTTTATGAAATTGTCAATTCCTTACTACGGAATCTTTATTTCATCGTATCTAATTTTAAATTTGAGTAAATTATTAATTTATTTACCTATTCACTCAGTTTTCTGATATTTTTTCTAACGAATAACTTATCTACGGGCATCAACTGGTTGATAAAAACCTTAAAATTTCTAATCTATGAAATGCTTATCAAACAATAAGAATCAGGTTGTATTACTGTTAGTTATGTTTCTTACCAATGGTCATATCTAAGAAATGACTATTAAGTGTTTTCGATTTTTACTATAGAAATAATTAATTTTTATTGTATACACACAGAATATTTTTCTACAGCTACGACGAGTTGATACATACATTAGAAGTAATAAGTTATGTATTATAAATTGCGAAAAAAATTCTTTGGGATGTGTAAATTTAATTGATTGCCGACTTATAAGATAATGTGAAAATAAAGAAGGTTCATTGTACTCTTCGTCTATACGAAGACGGTTGTAATCATTAATTTACGTACATATTAATTTTTAGTTAAGACGTGCGATACTTTTATTGCATAGATGTACTTTTAAAAATATAAACGTCGTAATTCAATTTTATGGAACTAAAAATCGGATAAAAACCGTACGTAATACTTAAACGATATAGAAATGCTTACGTATAGTGAATGGTTCGAAATAATATACATTCAAAATTAACGGTCGGACCCGGAGAATAAGAATTATGTAGGAAATATTGAATTAAAAATCTGAAAAAATTCATATAGATTAGTTTAAAACAAAAGCGAGAACACGACGTTTTCATTTTTTTAAGAAAAAATAAATTTGTTAATAATAATTGAATAAACAATTTTCGGTCGGTAATTATTGGTCTAAAAAAACATGAATTTTCAATGCTAAAATCAGAATTAAATTTTACAGACTTAAAAATGTGAAAAATTTTGAATACACTGCTTAAAACATGCCTAAGAGCATAGCGTTCAGAATTTTTCCAAAAATTAATTTTTTTGTTTATAAAAAGATATTAAAAATGACCATTTTTTGAGTTCGACATCCCCTTAATAATCCCCGCTAACGAGTAGATATAACAATCGCGTAATGTACCAATTTAAGCTAATTAAGGAATAAAAAATAATAATTTATAATGTATATATATATATGATGTCAGTTGTAGTCGATATTTTACTATTAAATTTGAGAATATGAATATAAAAAATTTCTAAAGATTTTAAATGTATTTGTTGTGAATTCTTAATTTTCTGTTCAAAACAATATTGGTATGCAAATGTGTAATTTTCTAAACGAACGTACGAAATTTTTCATTGTTTGATTTTATTGAACCATCCAAGTTAACGAAAATTATTTATACTTAACTGAAAACTAATGATCGTAAAGTGCAAAAGTAATATTTAAAGAGTTGTTTAAGTTATGTCTTGAAATCGGAAGATATTTTAATAGGAGTCGCTCGATAATTTCAAATTGTTCTTAATGCTCGTGACACTTTTTAAGTACTGAGTACTTATAATGTATTCTTTCGAAATTCTTCAAACCTTCATTGTAAATAACCTTTCTTTAACGATCAGTAAGTATTAACATCTATAGAAAATGGTAAGTTCTTAAAGAATACTTTAGGTGCACTTGATATTATATCGTTCAGTATAAAAAAAATTGCGTAATCCATAAATACAAATAGCGTAATTCTAGATCAGTCAACTAATACAAGTTAAAACTTAAAAAGGTAGACCATTGTTTTGATATAATAATATATAATATAAGAACCTGAATATTTTTAAATGTTTAATAAAATAATCTATATTATTGATGGTTTAAAAGATCTTGCGAATTTGGTATAAAAATTTGGTATAATTTATTAAATCTTTTGAATTTATATAATTTTAAGCATGTAGACATTTATATATAACTTTCGCATTACCCCCGAATTAATCATTTAATCTTTTAATATAATAATTAAGAATTCATTGTGCATCGTTTAACAAAATTAGCTTGTGATGCTTCAATCAAATGTTTAAACGCTTATTAAAATAAGAAGATTAAATATTAAAATAAATATAACAATTATTAAAGTAAGACAAAAATAAAGTGTTTGCAAAAGTCATGACACAAATTTGAAATTAAGTTATTTCGTAAAAATTTTATTTAAAATTGATAATTGTCATAGTAAGCTATCTAAATATTCCTTCGATGGACAATATCCTGGTAAAGTGATTTGTTGTGAAGTCTACTTGAAGATAAAAAAACTTCAGTTTTTAACAATTATCAATAAAATTGCATACTATTACATGATAAACTTAATGAATGTTTAAAAGTATTAAAATGTAAAGTAACATAGAGACTTTCAATTATATAGTAGGTTGAGCAAACTTAAATACATGATTTTAGATTCATCTGTCCCAAGTAGACTCTACAATGTGTTTTACTATTAAAAACTATTAAAAAATTAAATGAAATGATATACTATATATATATTGCATACTAAGATTATTAAATACGTATTTGTATTGAAAAGAGAAATAATACTATAACAATGTGTAAAAACTTGGTCATTTAATTTTTGTTTAGCAATACATACTTATTTTACATATACATACATTTGTATAATTTAACTACAAAATTCTGTAAAACATTGTTTGAAAAGTTTCTTTTCATTCTATTAAAAAAAATGTTATTTATTATTAATATCTGTTCCCTTGAACAAATTACATTCTTTGGAATGGTCTTAATCAATACAAGTAAACCGATACTCGACCTGCCGTTTTATTTTAAAAAAGTACAATATCCCGTCTGCATAAAAAAGATAATCGATTATCGTTACAAGAATCTATATATCTATATTATATTTAGTTGCGTATTGTAAATTCGTAATTCAATATGGTTATTAATAATGAAGATAAATTGAGTATATTTTATTTTAAAAAGTCTCTTCATAAAAAATCGAATTTTTTCATTATTATATGCCGTTAACGTTGCAAAAAGTAAGGATTTTTACGCTCAGATACATCGCTTTTACTCGTTAAAGACTTTTAGATATTTATTTTTAATTATGTATTTTTTTTTATAATTATAATATTTTTTAAATTATTCTTTTTTTCATTTTAAAACAGTGTACTCTACTTATTTGGCGCTCGCGTAGAAAACCTAACTTTACGTCAAGTAAATATAACTACATCTACAATTTCTTTTGAAATATTATATATTGTCAATTCAATTAGTAAATTAAATTTAATACTAATTATCATTCATATTTTCTTTTATTAATTAATTTTATATTTAGGCGATTATCGGAGTATAATACTTCTTTTTACGATCTATATACGTACTTTACATTTGACATTTCAATTCCATTGTATACGTGTTATTTTACTACGCATCGTGGTCGACCGTCGTCCGTCGATCAATGAAAAATGCTACAGCAGTATAGGTAATGCTAACCTAAAAAATAGTATTCTTCATTTTTCTATATATATATATATATATGTATATAGAAAATTTATAACAATTTGACTTATTAAAATAGTTTTATGATTTTCTTCGTTAAGTAGGTAAGTTTAATTTGTTTTGTATACATTACAATATCTGGATAAAAATTAAACAATTATTAATAACTTAATTTATTATATGCAAATAAATTATAGTTATTGGTGCTGTCATTCGGTTTTATTGATATATATTTAATTGTAAAGAAACGTTTGTTATATTCAACTCTGCTAAGAGAAATATCTAAATTTACTGTTTTTAAAAGTATTTATCTTTTTAAAAAATACAAATTTATTGTTGAGAATACTAAAAAATTGTGTTTATTGTAGGATTTTTTAAGATGTCTATAAACATTCGGTGTGCAACTACAGAAGATTTGTTAAACATTCAACACTGTAACTTACAATGCCTGCCAGAAAATTATCAAATGAAATATTACTTATACCATGCTTTGTCGTGGCCACAATTGAGTTATGTGGCAGAAGATGAAAAACATAGGATTGTAGGGTATGTACTTGCAAAAATGGAAGAAGATTGTGAAGACAATCCTCATGGCCATATTACAAGTTTGGCGGTCAAGAGATCACACAGGCGTTTAGGAATTGCTCAAAAATTAATGAATCAAGCTTCAAGAGCTATGGTCAAATGCTTTAATGCTAAATATGTTTCACTGCACGTAAGGAGGAGTAACCGTGCTGCATTGAACTTGTACACAAGTAGTTTGCAATTTGAAGTGTCCGAGGTAGAACCAAAATATTATGCAGATGGTGAAGATGCGTATGCCATGAAAAGAGACTTGACTAACTTTCACCAAGAAAAATCTTCGTCTAAAGAAATAACTGAATCAAACAATTCATCTACTAAAAAATGTTGTGCACACAATACATAAAGTAAAAAATAAAATACATTTAAATAAATTATAAGTTATCGATATTAAATTCTTTATTGAAACAAAACATGTGTTCTTTTCTTTACCATTATTGCACTTTATACATTTGTTGTACATGAATAATAAACAATAATTAATTAAAGTAAGTCAAAATATTAAAAATAGAGAAATTTTTATTTTAATTGGTTTTTTAGAATTATTAATAAATTTATTTATATTTCAATTAAAGTGTTATTACAATGTATTGCAAATAGTACAATTTATGACACAGAAATCAATAGTTTTCAATTATTTTTTAACAAACTTTATTAAAATTATATACAAGTTTTTAATATGATAATATGTAAATATTAATATTAAAAAAATATTAATCTAAATTTAATTGTAATTTGTACATATATATACGCATATATTGCAGAAGAATCAATTAATAATAAGGAGATCTCTTTGAAAGGTACTTTATACTTTTACTTAAATTAGTGAGTTTCAAAGAAAATAATTTTAAAAGATTTTATATTTTTAGAAAACGTATGCAGGATGAAGATAAAAATTGTGTGTCCGAAAAGAAAGTACGCTTTATGGATGGAATGAAAATGAACTGCATTTCAAGAGCAGATTTTATCTCAGATGAAGCATGGTCACGTTTTTTGAGGTACACAATTTGCAAAAATTCTCAAATCGCTGCAGTACGTAAAAAAAATTATAGGAGACAAAAAAAATAGGAAATTTCAAAGATCTTGTAAAATGTTTGCGACAGGAGAAAACTTCAGTAGCAGCAGAATATTTAGAGGTTATTTTATAAATTAAAATATATAGTTTATTTAATATTACATGCGATAGATTTATACAAGTAGTATATAAGTTTAATACAATATATAATTAAATTATTAAAATATATTTGTTTGAAGTATTCTGCGATTAAATTTATCATATGTATGATTTATACAGGTATTATTTTTTAATTTGATGTATTGTTATTTGTTTTTAGTATTGTATAAAAGTATTAATTTCTCTTTTTATGATTTTTTTTTACAAGAATTTTGTTTTTTTGATCTTTTTTATTTAATTTACGTTTACACGGAATGGAATAATTATAAAATAAAATTTATATACATGATTATTATACGTGGTTATGTATTTTATTTTTTATTGTTTATTATTATTATTAAGAATTAGCTTTGTTATTACATAAGATTAAGTTTATTATAACTAAATTTGTTACGAATAATAATAAATTTTTTGAAATTATATATTGCAACTTCTTGTAAAGGAAATTAAAATATTATCTTCATATTCTTGTTATAGTAATTGAATTAGGCGAATATAATAGATCTTTTTACGCATCTCATAGACTTGACATTTGACATTTCTTCCCTTGTTAAGACGTGTTATTTATACGCCTCTAGTCGCCGTCGTCAGTCGATCAATGATGAAATGCTACAGCAGTATAGGTAATGCTAACCTAAAAAATAGTATTCTTCATTTTTTCTATATATAGATATATATATGTATATAGAAAATTTATAACAATTTGACTTATTAAAATAGTTTTATGATTTTCTTCGTTAAGTAGGTAAGTTTAATTTGTTTTGTATACATTACAATATCTGGATAAAAATTAAACAATTATTAATAACTTAATTTATTATATGCAAATAAATTATAGTTATTGGTGCTGTCATTCGGTTTTATTGATATATATTTAATTGTAAAGAAACGTTTGTTATATTCAACTCTGCTAAGAGAAATATCTAAATTTACTGTTTTTAAAAAGTATTTATCTTTTTAAAAAATACAAATTTATTGTTGAGAATACTAAAAAATTGTGTTTATTGTAGGATTTTTTAAGATGTCTATAAACATTCGGTGTGCAACTACAGAAGATTTGTTAAACATTCAACACTGTAACTTACAATGCCTGCCAGAAAATTATCAAATGAAATATTACTTATACCATGCTTTGTCGTGGCCACAATTGAGTTATGTGGCAGAAGATGAAAAACATAGGATTGTAGGGTATGTACTTGCAAAAATGGAAGAAGATTGTGAAGACAATCCTCATGGCCATATTACAAGTTTGGCGGTCAAGAGATCACACAGGCGTTTAGGAATTGCTCAAAAATTAATGAATCAAGCTTCAAGAGCTATGGTCAAATGCTTTAATGCTAAATATGTTTCACTGCACGTAAGGAGGAGTAACCGTGCTGCATTGAACTTGTACACAAGTAGTTTGCAATTTGAAGTGTCCGAGGTAGAACCAAAATATTATGCAGATGGTGAAGATGCGTATGCCATGAAAAGAGACTTGACTAACTTTCACCAAGAAAAATCTTCGTCTAAAGAAATAACTGAATCAAACAATTCATCTACCAAAAAATGTTGTGCACACAATACATAAAGTAAAAAATAAAATACATTTAAATAAATTATAAGTTATCGATATTAAATTCTTTATTGAAACAAAACATGTGTTCTTTTCTTTACCATTATTGCACTTTATACATTTGTTGTACATGAATAATAAACAATAATTAATTAAAGTAAGTCAAAATATTAAAAATAGAGAAATTTTTATTTTAATTGGTTTTTTAGAATTATTAATAAATTTATTTATATTTCAATTAAAGTGTTATTACAATGTATTGCAAATAGTACAATTTATGACACAGAAATCAATAGTTTTCAATTATTTTTTAACAAACTTTATTAAAATTATATACAAGTTTTTAATATGATAATATGTAAATATTAATATTAAAAAAATATTAATCTAAATTTAATTGTAATTTGTACATATATATACGCATATATTGCAGAATGTAAAATAATTTAATATTTACATATATTACATTATGCTTTGATTTTCATTCTTTTTCCCAAATTTAGGCCTACACCAATGACATTTGGATACCTATCTTGTTTTATGTGATTATAAAACAGTTATACACATTTCAAGGATTATACCAATCTAAAAATATCAGTGAAAAGGACATAACTAATAAGAAAAATAAAACCCATACTCTTAATCCTGCATTTCTTTGAATGGCTTCACGTATTTGTTCATTAGCTTCTTTAACATTCTCAGTAGATCCAACGACTGTTGTTAAAATACGTTCTAAATTTTTATCTTGGTCTAATATTTTTTCTGTAAATACCTCTTGTAATTCTGAAATGTGAACAACTTTACTCTCTATTTGTTTGATTTCTTCTGTTAAATTATTTAATTCATTATAAAGTTGTTCATTTTCAGTTTCAAATATTTGAATGTCTTCAGGAGACAAGTCTTTGCTTTCATTGATTGTGTCACTTGTGTCATTGTTAATCTGCTGAATTTTTAAGGAAATATTTTCATCATTATTTTCATTTGCTTCTGTGTTGATAGTATCCTTTAATTTTGATACTTGATCATTGTAAACTTTTGATTTTAACTTATTTGCAGGTTCTATTTTACACATTTTTCTAAGTTCTACTGCTTTCTTTTCCCGAATTGCAGTTTGTTCAGAAAAAGTTTTACACACATGTTTAAAATAATCTTCAATAATTATTAACATAATTTCACGGTGCTCCAAATTTTGTTGAGTTAGATCTGATTCAATAATTTCTCTCTTGAGATCCTTGATTAATTTTAAACATGTGCAAATTACATGCTGAGCAATTGAGTCAATCTTATCACGATCAATATCTGACATTTGACCTTTATTGTGTAAATAGTTACCAAAATTCAAATAAGCTTCCCGACTATCCATCAACAATTCATTCAATTTTTTAATTTCATTAGTGATTCCTTGTGCTTTCATAAAAAATAAACTTTGTTTTTTTTGTCGCATCAACTTGGCATTTGACTCCTTAGAAGACTCAGCAACCTTATTGTACTGTTTGACAGTTGTCACACTAGCTTTAAAAATTGAGCTTATATCCATTTTTTAACAGTAATTTTTATACAACAAGATTCTTAATATTTCTGGAAATAAAACAATTTATACACGTTATTATATTGGACTCCATGTAAACATATTTAAAATTAGCACTATAATAAAAAGAAAATAAAATTACAGGCTTACTGATAGATTAACAAATAATAAAGAAACTAAAAATATAATTCTTAAATGAAAGATCTACATTTTTCCTTAATAAAGTAAAGTTTATTAAAATATCTGACATTGCACAAACTTAAATATTACATAAGCATTTTAAACACAAAGTTGGAAGAATATTTATTCTAGCAAATCGTAAAATATTGAATATGTAAACATTGACTTACATTTTGAGGTTAAACGTACATATCAGTGAATTATTTTCAATTTCTCGTAATTTTGTAACTATTCAAAATACATTTTAATAAAAATCCATTTTATACTGATTTTTTAACAAATTTGTGTAAAATAAAAAAAAATTATGAATGATATTATACTTAAATTTTGTTCGACATATGCATGTGTAATATAATATATATATATATATACACGATATATATATACGATATGAAACGTAAAGTTCCAGAATTCCAATAATTGCGTTTTTTTTTGTATCAAATGAAACAGAGTGGAAAATGTTTTGAGGGGTATAATCAAATATTTTCGTAAAACATAAAATTTTTGTCATTAATTTAATTGATTTTTTCTCATAATATAAAGTAATACTGCGTCACTTGAAGTTTATTCATTTTATAAACAAATCTATGTTGAAAATAAATTATTAAATATCGCGATGTATTTTGAATTTTAATAATTTATAGTTAAATTTTAGTACATTGTCCATAGATGTAACAAAAATAATAAATTTTTCACTAATTTGAATTCATTGCGAAAATACTAGCATCATACGGTAAGATAAATTCCTACGTTACCTAGTCGATAAAGAAGGTATATATATAATTGATTAGTATTATGTTATTTAAAAGTAATGTAATAAACACTTTTTAAACAATATAAATAATTATATATAATGTCAATAATTTTTAAACATTTGTATACTGACGCTTATAAAACATTTTAACTTTTTAAATTCTGCATTAGTATCAGAGAATATTAAATATTTAGTAATTACTTATTATATTAATCGTAACATTGCAGTTATTAAAGATATAGGACTCATTTTGCGTTATTATATATATATATATATATATATATATATATATATATATTATATATATATATATATATATGCGGAGACAGACTGACACAATCCAAAAATTTACTATAGTGTATAATAAATTTAACTGAAGTTGTAGTAAATATTACCAGAATTGTAGTAAAAATTAATAACTTTCTAGTAAATTTTATTATACACTAAGTACATTTTGGATTGCGTCAGTCTGTCTCCGCATTACTAGACAACATTGTAATTTTTACTGCAACTTTTTTTCTCCGTGTATATTATATACACTATATTATTTCTAAAATATAATATTCTAATATATATGTATATTACATATATATGCTCCATAGCTGTGTTCTTATACCTAACTTACGATACAGTTACGTATAGTCACACGCTGTATACAATAATTTTGGATAAGTACTTAATTTATTTTGGTTTTGTACGTTCGTTTCTTTCCCACGAATCACGATTGATAGATAGTCTCTTATTTATGGATAATTGAATGTAAACGTAAAGTATTTACGTTTGATTTATCATAGAGGATATACATACGATATGAAACGTAAAGTTCCAGAATTCCAATAATTGCGTTTTTTTTTGTATCAAATGAAACAGAGTGGAAAATGTTTTGAGGGGTATAATCAAATATTTCGTAAAACATAAAATTTTTGTCATTAATTTAATTGATTTTTTCTCATAATATAAAGTAATACTGCGTCACTTGAAGTTTATTCATTTTATAACAAATCTATGTTGAAAATAAATTATTAAATATCGCGATGTATTTTGAATTTTAATAATTTATAGTTAAATTTTAGTACATTGTCCATAGATGTAACAAAAATAATAAATTTTTCACTAATTTGAATTCATTGCGAAAATACTAGCATCATACGGTAAGATAAATTCCTACGTTACCTAGTCGATAAAGAAGGTATATATATATAATTGATTAGTATTATGTTATATTAGTTATTTATGTACCTTGGGTGAGCCTCGCGTCATTACTGTTCGAGGCGGAAAATTTCGTGGATGGTTAGTACGTCCGCGGTCGCGAGCGCAGCGAGCGGCCAAGGATGTTACTACCATCCACGAAATTTGAGCCGAGAACTGTAATGACGCGGTGCTTACCCATGGTACGTAAACAATTTTTCAGCCTTATAATTCGTACATACGACTCTTTCGTTGCTCACAAAGTAATTTATTATACATTTAAAAGTAATGTAATAACACTTTTTTAAACAATATAAATAATTATATATAATGTCAATAATTTTTAAACATTTGTATACTGACGCTTATAAACATTTTAACTTTTTAAATTCTGCATTTAGTATCAGAGAATATTAAATATTTAGTAATTACTTATTATATTAATCGTACATTGCAGTTATTAAAGATATAGGACTCATTTTGCGTTATTATATATATATATATATATATATATATGCGGAGACAGACTGACACAATCCAAAAATTTACTATAGTGTATAATAAATTTAACTGAAGTTGTAGTAAATATTACCAGAATTGTAGTAAAAATTAATAACTTTCTAGTAAATTTTATTATACACTAAGTACATTTTTGGATTGCGTCAGTCTGTCTCCGCATTACTAGACAACATTGTAATTTTTACTGCAACTTTTTTTCTCCGTGTATATATATACACTATATTATTTCTAAAATATAATATTCTAATATAATGTATATATATAGTACTTCCGTATCTGAGCAATATTAAGATAACTAGATTAAAGTAACGCAAACGTTACGTTTAAACTAGTTGTGTTTACGTTTGAAAAGCCATAGATATATCTCCGATACATGTACTACGCGTTTCAAACACGTTGACTCTATACCGTTCGCGCGGCAAAGGTTATATTGCTCGCCGCATATCCTACGGAGCGCTTTGCATACAGCCTCCTAGGATGTATAGACACCTTATACGTCCTAGGAGGATGTATAGAGGGCTCTACATATATGCTCCATAGCTGTGTTCTTATAACTTTACGATACAGTTACGTATAGTCACACGCTCGTATACAAATAATTTTGGATAAGTACTTAATTTATTTTGGTTTTGTACGTTTCGTTTCTTTCCACGAATCACGATTGATAGATAGTCTCTTATTTATGGGTAATTGAATGTAAACGTAAAGTATTTACGTTTGATTTATCATAGAGGATATACAAGAATATACTCCATGAATTCATCAGTTGATTCCGCTAAAAAGACTAGAAAATTGTCAATCTCCAATGTTTGTATTTGCATGTGATATTTAAATCATGCTCAATGATGGTAGAGTTTGTATTTTTAATTACAAAGTGTTTTTAAGAAAATCATAAAAATACCCACACTCTGCTTGAAGATAGCCTAATTGGATGTTACTGTAGTCTTAATTGCCTTGATTTTATTTGATTATTTTGCAAAAGGATACACTTGATTTTGTAAACCATGGCAACGCTTGAGGATAAAATTTTAGGTGAAAAATCACAGTATTACTGTAGTAGCTCTAGCGAAGATGAAGAAGGCAATGATTCTGCAAATTCAGATAGAGGCGAAAGTCCAAAACCTACTGAGACACCGGCAAAGCAATCTTCTATGGATTTCTCAGAGTGGGATGGTACTTCCAGTAATACAGGTCCAAAAGGTGTTATTAAGGTAAGTTATTTACTTTTATTTAAATAACTAATTTGTTAATAATGCATTTATTTATAATTTTATTTGGCAATGCAGGACTGGCAACGTTTCAAACAAATAGAGAGTGAAAAACGAGCTGAACAAGAGAAAGAAAGAATAGAACTTATGAAGAAGCTTAGTCTTACCTGCCGCAGTACTTTAGATGACGAAAGGGAAAACTTTGAAAATGATTCCGAATTTTCTGATCTCATGACAGATGAATTTCTCCTTGCATATCAAAAACAGAGAATGCAAGAAATGATGGCTAAAGCTGAAAAGTTACGTTTTGGATCGGTTATCAATCTGGAGAGTGCAGACCAATTCTTGAAAGCTATTGATGACGAAGATAAATCAGTTACAGTTATAATTCACATATATCAAAAAGATGTTCCTGGTTGCTTAGCCATGAATGGTTGTTTCATAACACTTGCCAAAGAGTATCCATTTGTAAAGTTCTGTAAAATATTAGGTAATACTCTTGTATTTTAAAATAATTTATAATGGAATATAATGCAATTAATTTACAATTAATTATTATTACTTTAGCATCAGCAGTTGGTGTTAGTAAACACTTTAAAAAAGAGGGTGTGCCTGCATTATTAGTGTACAAAAATGGCCAAATAATTGGTAACTTTGTTCATGTTACCAACAGCCTAGGAGATGATTTTTATTCTTCAGATGTTGAGTCATTCCTAATAGAGCATGGCCTGCTTAACGACAAAAGTTGCATACCAGTTATCATAAAAAGTAATGACAATGAAGATTCCGACAGTGACTGAATGATCTCTGTGCAAACATATAAGAAATAATAGAAGACTGGATTGTAAATGTAATGGCATTTGAAAAAAATATTGAGGTAGTTACCTAAACCAAAAGTGAATGTCAATCTTTTTAAAGAGAATGTAAACTTAAAATATTTTATTAGTTTAACTTTTTGGTTTACTTTTATTTTTTATTAACGCTAGTAAGATATTTTGTATACCTTTATAATTTTTAACTTGTAAATATATTAAGTATTTAAAACACTGCTTAAAATTTACGTTTATAACATACTTTCTTTTATTATAATTTACGTGTATTTATTGTACCTATTACAAGAAAAATAAAAAAATTTATTAGAAAAAAATATTTATTATAACATTTGTGTTTTTAAATTTAAGCTCTAAATAATTTAAAACCACTAACGGGCACTTTTGAAAATAACAAAATTAAACATTTATTCCCAAGAAATAAAAAATAGAATTTTTTATTTGAACAGTGTAAATATTGCAATTTATAAAATATCAAGATTAATTTCAAGTATTTATTTTTCAATACATATATGTATTAAAAACTACCTTTTGGATAAATTATATTTTTTGAAAATTAACTCATCATTATTACATATTATAAATTTAAAAACGTGAAATTTTAATTTACCAAAAATTTTATGTTTCAATATTTTTACTTCCAAATTATATACCTACTTTTCTTTTCCCGAATTGCAGAGACCTAGAAAATCCCAAAAATTTTAAAACCTAATTATAAGAAAATTCTGAAAAAAATGACAGATACCTTTCAAAATAAATAGAGTAGCGAGACAGAGAGATATTTACGAAATAATGAATTGTTAATTAATTATATAAAAAGAACTATTTTTGGTCGGTAATATAGAACTATAGGTACCTATAAAACAATGATTCACCGCTACCAAAAAATCTCGTTGATTTATCAATAAAAAGATTTGATAAAATTCACGAAATATCTTGAAAGGAAACACAACATCATTACAGAATGTTTTTTTCGATATATTGAATTCCTCGTTTAATAAAAAATAAATAATTTTTCTATTTTTTGGGGTTTATATATCCCGTTAAAAAAAAGTAAAAGTATATAGTTATGTGTATAGTACATCGTACATGCATAAGAGAAGAGATATCCATATAGCGGCGCGCGCTCTGGTTTTTGCAAAAATGGCAGCGAGTATACAAGGTGTTTATGACGAAAATTTGCAAAATGCAATTCTTAAAAGCAAAGTTTTAATAGTGGGTGCGGGTGGTATAGGATGTGAAATTCTTAAAAACCTTGTTTTATCTGGATTTCCAGATATCGAGATTGTAAGTGTAATACTGCATTATTTACCGGTTACAAGGAATGCCGCATCAAACTAACCTTACATTTTGTTTTAATATATGTTGTTCTCGTGCAACAATAAAATTAGTATGTCTTAATATGAAATGTAATAGTATCTCTTTGTGTATATTTTTAATACTGTGTACTATATTTTTTGTGGTAAAATAAACATTTATTTGGGTAGTTAATATGACTTTTTTTTATTTCAGATTGATCTCGATACGATCGACGTTAGTAACTTAAATCGTCAATTTCTATTCCAAAAGCAACATGTAGGTAAATCGAAAGCTGCGGTAGCTCGAGAAACAGCACTCACATTTAATCCAGATGTTAAGATTGTTCATCATCATGACAGTATTACATCGTAAGTTTATATTATTTTTATGTCCAGTGCATAATCTTTGTACTCAGAGTTACAATTTTCTCTTTTCTATTTTACTTGTAGACCTGATTATGGAATCTCATATTTTAAGAAGTTTTCATTTGTTATGAATGCATTGGATAATAGAGCTGCAAGGAACCATGTTAATCGTATGTGTTTAGCTGCGGAGATACCTTTGATCGAATCTGGAACAGCAGGTTACGACGGTCAGGTAGAACTAATAAAAAAAGGATTGACTCAATGTTATGAGTGTACTCCAAAAGTTGCACAAAAAACATTCCCTGGTTGTACTATACGCAATACCCCTAGTGAACCAATTCATTGTATAGTTTGGGCAAAACATTTGTTTAAGTAAGTTTTATGTACTTCATTTTATTTCATATTTAATCATTTTAATCATTTTATTAACTTTTTATTTATTTTTTACAGTCAATTATTTGGTGAAGAAGATCCAGATCAAGATGTCTCGCCAGATACAGCTGATCCCGAGGCAGCAGGAGGTAAAATTTATTTATTTATTTACCAAAAATCTAAAATATATAAGCAGCTCAATATACATCCTATAGAGATACATCTACTATCTGTACATAGATTTGGTTCTTAAAAATAAAGTATATACTAGTAAACTTCAAAATCAACATTGTTAAATTTCGAAATAGATAATGTATAATAGAAAACAATTTATTTAAAAAGATTTTAAATGAAAATTTTAGAGTATTTTCGCAATCTAATTGATGGATTATATAAAGACAGCATAAAAAATAATTCAATTTGTGAAATTCTAGATACTGCTGGAGAAGGTGCTCTGCAATCCGAAGCAAATGATAAAGGAAACGTTGAGCGTGTTTCTACAAGGTCGTGGGCTCAGTCAACAAATTATGATCCTGAAAAGTTATTCACAAAACTTTTCCATGATGATATTAAATATCTTTTGAGTATGGATAATTTATGGAAAAAACGTAGACCCCCAACACCTTTGGATTGGGATAATTTACCAGATGGAGGTGAGATTTATAATATTTTTTAATACATGCAAATATAATTAAATTTTTCTTCACTTTAATTTTTTTATAGTGGCTGGTTGTAGTAGAGACAATGCAGACTCAAGATTGAGGGATCAACAACAATGGAGCATAGCAAAATGTGGATTAGTATTTACCGAGTCAATTAAGAAATTGAGTGCAAATTTTGCAGCCTGTCGAGAAAAGTCTGCAACGGATCATTTAGTTTGGGACAAAGATGACCATGCTGCTATGGATTTTGTTGCGTCTTGTGCAAACATTAGAGCACACATTTTCGGAATTTCACAGAAAACACGTTTTGATATAAAATGTAAGTTACCATTACATATTAAATACATTTATCCAATTCTTAACATTACTGCAGTTATAATTGTATCTAATTCGTTTGAATAGCAATAAATTAACTTGGTTTAAATTGTATACATAAAAATGTTTAAATGAGTATTTTAATATACCTATTATTGTTATAGCTATGGCAGGTAATATTATTCCGGCAATTGCCACCACAAATGCAATAATAGCTGGAGTTACAGTTTTACATGCCTTCCGTATACTACAAGATAAACTGGAAGATTGTAAATCGGTATACCTTCGACCCAAAATGAATCATAGAAATCAACTTTTAGTCCCAGAAAAATGTATTAATTCACCAAATCCCAAGTGCTACGTATGCGCGAAAACGCCTACGGCTGCTCTCGCTGCAGATCTGAAGAAGATGACTGTAAAACAATTTGAAGATACAATATTGAAACAAAGTATGAATATGGTAGCACCAGATGTGATGATCGATGGAAAAGGTATTGTAGTAATCAGTAGCGAAGAAGGAGAGACAGATGAAAATCATAACAAAGTTTTGGAAGAGATTGGTATTGTTGATGGATCAATCCTTTCCGTTGACGATTTTCTACAAAATTATTCATTGAAAGTAACAATTGTGCATCGAGATAAACCTGCACCAAATAGCACAGAACCTGAATTTGTCATAACGGCAGATGCAGACGACTTAAAACCAAAAGAAGAAAATAATGTCAATGATAAACCTTCTACCTCAAATGGACAGGTAAAGTTTCTTGTAAATTAAACAATATGGTTTTTGTATTTGTTTTAGATAATTAATAATTTAATTAGATAATTAATTATTAATTTAGTAGATAATTAATCTTTTACCTATGTTGGTATTTAGGCAACTGAAGTATCGCCTGAAAAGTCTGAGCCAAGTTCAGCAAAGAAGCGAAAGACCAATTTGGATTTAGAAAACACACCGAGTAAGAAACGAAAAACTGAAGATAACTTTGCAACGGACAGTGATGATGATATATGTATACTTGAACAAGATACTGATTCCAATACTATGGAACTTGAGCCTCAAACATTGAAACATAAAAAAGTTGATGCAGATGATGACGATGATTGTTACATTGTCGATGATGAGAGTATGGATGTCTGTGTGATTTCTGAACAAATTAAGTAAAAAATACCCTAGCAATAAGATAAATATACTATATTTGTATAAGCCAGTTAATTAAGAGACAATTGATCCCATCTTTTTTGTATTAAAGAAAATAATTCGTACATTGGTATGATAGTTTGGATAAATCAATTTGTATTTCATATTATATAAAAAACTTTGCAAAACAGTTTTGTTATTATATTTTGGGAAAAAAACCAATTGAAGAAAAAAATTATTCGTTTGCAAAAAATTATTTTTTTTTTAAATAAACATGATTTAAAAATTACAAAAAAAAACAAAAAATGTTGAAATAATTTAATCTCCTTCTGTGCACTCAAAATATTTATCAAATTCATAATTAAACATGTCAAAGTCAATCCTGTATTTTTCATACAAACTAACAACAGCTTCGTGCGATAAATTTTTAAAATAATTACAGGTTTGATCAAAATTGGTCCTTCCTTTTCTAGTTTCACCTAATTGAGTCAAAGAAATTTCCTTTTTGTGTAAATTCATTTTAGTAAATATATAATCAATATCACTATTCGTATAGTTGTCTAATTTCAATATAAAATCATATGGAACGGAACATAACGCACAATGTCTGTAATACTGATTCCAATGTGGATCATCATTCGATGAATCTTGCTGTAATAACCACCTTACAAATTCTTTGAATGTTGGTACTAGTTTTAATCTACAAAATCCTCGTTGAATTATTAATAAAAGTAATCTTTTTGAAAATTTAATAGAAAATTACCTTTTGTCTTCATAAAATATTTTTAATAAATGTGTATCAATTGTGCCAATTGATTCAAACAGCTCAGGCCTTGTAAGATGAAATATTTGTGATGCATAAATCCATGATTGAGCAGTGTATCTCGAATTGTCTTCTATTCTATCCCTATTTATGTTGTAGTTGCAAATTATTAAATATAATTTATGAAATGGTATATTAATTCAAAAAATTACCTATATGCAGAAACCAGCCTTTCAAACGGATGTCTAACTATTAAAAATTTAAACACATTATCGTTATTGATTAAATCGTCAAGTAGTTTGTCACTTTTTGGTGATAAAAATTTAATTTCTCTAAAAATTACAAATAAAGTAAATTACATATGCGTGTATTATAATTTTTGTACAGAATTTATTTTACCTATAAAAATTCTTTGCAACCAAACGATTATTCATATCGGAAAAAAATTTAGTAAACGTTGTTGAACCAGCTTTTCTGATCCAACAATACAACCCACTGTGTTTTAGACTATATAAAAAATTTCGCTTTACCGCCAAAGTGGTTAAATTGTTTTCTTTACACGTTTCAAATATTTGCTTGGTCCTTTCGTTGATCTGCAACAATGTATAATTTTTTTTTTGAATAATCAAATGCAAAATAAAAATTTTTTAATTTTTGTCACGTATTTACCTTTGCACAAATATCGAATTTTGCAGTCAAACTTACAGTACTGAAAAGGTCTTTCTTAATTTGAATATCAGAATTATTCATAGGCGTACCGATTGTTCGATTTTTTATTATTTTAAACATATTGTTATAAATGTAATCACTGCTTTTAATTTTCACTATCAACAAATTAACACCAACGTAGATGATAATAAAGAATAAAATACGAGCATAATTCGATTTGAACAACATAGCTGTTGATGTTTAACTTGATCATTCATACTGGAGATACATCAGTTTCCGTCCCAACATTCAATTGTAGGCGGGCGAGTTTAGTAGATAATTTCTTATCTCTCAAAGGTTACTTTCGTTTAATGTTTAATAGTTACACAGAATAATTCAAAGTAAAGTATAAACGGTTGAAGTATCGTTTTTCTAGTGTCCAGTTGATTGAAATATTTTAACAAAAATGAAACATCTTTGCAATAAATTTGAAAATCCAAAAAAATATTTTCAAGATTAAGTATTAATGGGTAAAATAAAGTTTAATAATAATCTTAAAATATTTTCGGATGATAAATTGCAAAAAATCTTGGTACAGTAAATAAGAATTTGTAAAAAATAAAAATAAATGCAGTATATTGAGGGGTTTTGCTAATTAAAATAAAATTTAAGAATTTCAGCCACTTTTTTATTCTTTGTTAAATTGTGTCACAAAATTATTTCATAATTAAGAGATCAGTAAAGTATCCTGACGAATTACATTACTGTTGTATAGGCGTGGCTAAATTTGTTCATAACTCGTACAGTATAAAAATCGTATACAATGCAGCAACATCGGTTCACATTTTAGGATTCAATATTATTTCGTTGGTTGTAATCTTCTTTACGAAATACTATTTTCTACTATTCTCGTTTGTCAATAAAATTCACAATCGTACAAAGTAAAATGTGTTTCATAATCGCAAAAACGTTTAATCGTTCGTGTAAATTAATCACAAAATTATATCGTTTACATAAGGCATACGTATATATGTAGCTTACAATCCAACGAGATTTGAGTCTAATGACTCGTTTTGTTTTATTATTAAATACGTTTGACTGATTTTTATGTGTGTATATATGTATATAAAATCACAAAATAAAAATTGACCAATGTTTCAAAATATCTGTACAAATTCATTCGTCTCAATCGGTATACATCTATTGTGTTTTACTATTTCTTCTTTGTGCATCGAACTCTCAAAATATTCTGCTAATAAGCAACGGATAAAAAATATCCACGCTTTATCAAACGATTTTTTTTACGATCGAGACAGCTGTGTCCGAAATTTAAAAATAGAAACATTATATTTCTAACGAAAAATTCAGTGATTTGTATAAAATAAAACAGAGAGAACACACGATTTCAAAGTGCAATGCTACCGACACTGAATTCTACCGAAAAGTTTTTCGAAGTACGAAGAAAACATTTTTCCAAGTACGTTGAAAAGAAAAAAATAGATATTCGTTTAAAGAATTTACATTAATACTTTTTATAATGTACGTTTGCAAAAAAGATCATTCGAAATAATCCAATAGAGGTAAATAAAAAGTTTGAGGTACGATAATTTCGCCGATTTCGTGAAGTTGTAATTCGCATTTGGATACAATTATACAAAATAAGTATCGTAGTACAGCATTGAAAGTATATCACCTTCGATTAAAATAATAAAAATATAACTGTATTACGATTCAATGTACGCGTACATCGATAATGACTGTATTTCGAGATACGCTGAACGAAACACCAAAGTGTTTTGACAGTACTCGTCGAGCAAAACGGTGTGAGATTTAAAAAAGGAGGGAAAGAGAGAGAGGGAGAAGTATTCATGAAGTAGGTTAGATAAAAAATGACAAGTATGTTCTTGATCGTATGAGCACGAAGTCCGCATCGTCGCGTTCACAAATGTCTCTACAAACGTTTTTGAACGACGCGAATCTCCAAAATCGTCCTGCAAACAAAACTCAGGACGTGGTAAAAAAAACGAGAATAAGAGTGAGCGATAAACTCGAAGATAGATCTATCGGTTTAAAAGTGAAGCACAGCCATGCAGGTGTAAGGAACAGACTGGTTTATCTGCGCTCTCGATATCTGTGATGATGATGCTCACGGGACGAACGATGTTCACCGTGACGAGCGTGCTGCCGACTACTCGTGGTACGCCAAAGGAACTCGTCGACGCTACGTTCGTAGCTGCGTTTATCGATGCTACCAGCTGCTGCAACTGCTGCAGCTGCGGCTGCTCCGTAATCCGGGGGCATTGGTAGGCCCTCGTAATATCGCGGTGGTGGTGGTGGCGGAGGTGGAGGTGGCAGTGAATCGTAAGGCAACGATGCTACGTACGGTGGTAAAGGTGGCAGCTGATGCTGCATCGTACGCATGTAATCGGCTACGTAGGCTTCTGCCGCAGCTGCTACACCTAATGCCGATGGACCGTACCCCCTGAAAATTAAAATTAAATTACCTTTCCTATCAATATTAATTGTATTTACTATACCTTACAACTTTTATTTACTAACTTTTATCAATATTTTCGAGTCGAATTTTTTTTCTTTTTAAATTCAATTAGTAAGTTAAAACAATGTTAACGAAATGACGTTTATTATTAAAAAAACTTGTATTGATTGCAAATTTTAATTTGCATTGTATTGATTGGAAACTTTATCTTACAAAGTTGAGAAATAGCGGGTAAATATAAAGTTACGCTTATAAATAACTGATCGTTGTGTAAACATTTAAATTTTTAAGCTCAATTTAAAGTTTTACAAACATTTTCGAATGTGCTAATATTGATGTACCCTAGAATTTTTTAATTTACTTTTACAGAAGGGCTTCGAAACTCTACGTTCATTGATCAATAACTCGGTGAAAGCTAATTATATATCATAAGAATTTTTAATTACTTTGAATATTCTCCTCGATTAAACCAACTAGCGTAACGATGATGATCTCGTGAATTTCTGTGATCGGATGATAAATGACCTCCTCTCGCTAAAGAAGCTAGTCTAGACCTCGATGTAAGAAACAGTCGTCGTCCTCTTCCACGCGTTCGAATAAACCTAGGTGTTATCACAGTTCTGTTATCGCGGTGATTTCTATTTACTGGTTTCACCACGTGTTTAGCAGCCTCTTTTGATTTACGTAAAATAGGTGTCATTTCTATACCTGCGTAATTATATTTTTTGTTTTTAAGATATGATAATTTCATATGATTTTATTTTGTAAGTAAGTACCTTCATCTTCTGGAAATAATCTACATAATTCCTCGGCAACTCGTGGTTCTATCTCTTGACCATCGCGTCCAATTTTTACTTGCTTTCCATCGTTCCAAGGATTATACAAGTGTAATGTTGATGTAAAAGGCAGTTCCTTTCTACATATCCAATCTACTTTAAAAACACCGCCTAACGCTTTTGCAGATAAACCAGGAGGTAATACCTGAAATTCATGAACTATATAGTATAGAAAATTTTTAAAATATCTTTTATATTTAAGAGACACTCGAATTAGTATACCCAAGATATGGAAGTTCCATCTCTTCGAGACTCTGTGCTAAGTCTTGCGAAACCAGCGAATTTGCCAGATTCTTTAACTGAAAAAATAAGTAGAACATTCCTTGATTCTTTGTAAGCCTGATTAAGATTTGCTTCATTTTGTGGAAGCGTGCTCCAAACTCCTTTAGCTTTGGATAAAGTAACATTTTCAGCGTTATTAGATTTAATGATGAAAAATCTAGAACACAAATCAATTCATTATGCGTTGTAAGTTATATTTTGTTTTTATTTAAAGTATTGAATAAAGTGAGAAGAAGATTATGTTTGAAGGTAAAAGGTAAAAATGAATAGTACCGTGCATCTCTAAACAAGTAATTCAACTTGGTAGCATAATCGTAACTTTTTGCAGTGGTAACAGTGTTACTAGCTGCCTTAGATTTTGGGCTATCTTTAGACCTGATTCTTTTTGCTTCAGGACTGGAAGAAGATGAATCTCTCAAATTCCTTCTTTTGCCTCTACTTCTGTGATTTCTCTTGGTGTCTTCTTTTGAAGATTTTGAGGAGACTGATGTGATTGTGGGCTGACTCGAATCATCATCATCATCTTCGTCGTCGTCATCGTCGTCTTCATCTTCTTCCTCTTCCGATTCTGAGCTTGTGGATGAAACTTCACTTCGCGTGTCATAAGTTTCATCTGCTCCAATTTTTAACTCATCACCTATATCATTTTCACCACTACTTAAGTTAAGGTTGTCGGCATCAGCAGTGCTATCCATAATTATAAATTTTGTTATATATCTTGAGTTTCTCACCCAGGATATGTATCTTTACTTAAGCCAATTATTTGACTGCAATACCTCTCCGATTTTGTATCCTTTCTGAAATGCAAATACAATAATGCTTTATTACAAATTTCTCAATATTGTAAATTATTGTATTATCAAAATTTTAATAACACGGTGGCTAAGAGTTTCTTTTTATAACAATTTTAAAATGAGATTAATCTTACTTTTTACTTACTTCATTCCATAAAGGTAATAAAAGTAATTTTAAAATTTTGTATGAAATAATATTATACTATTATAAAGTATTACTGGTAAGGTTTTTATGTTGTATTATTAAATATAATAAATATTCTGTTTCTATAAGTCAAAAATTTAATATCAATTATTGAATCTAATTATAGGCATTAATGCTTTATTTTCTATTCTATAATTTATACTATTATAGTATAACAAGTTTACTTTATAAACTCGATAAAAAAATGTAAGAAAATTTCTGTATTAAAAAGTGAAACTAACATATTTGATATTAAATTCTTAAATTTATTTGTATTTTTTTTGTACATTTTGTTATACCTTATTAAACAAAAATTTCAAATTATCCAATTGTCATTGAATTATTCTTACCACAAAATTATTACTTTCATGTAAAAGACCAACTATTGAACATTACAAAATGGTAAATTTCAAAAATATATTGTAAAATAATGTTTATTAACAAAATTTTATAATTAATGTGTCAAATGTAAAACAAATTAAGCTTTCAATTGTGGTTACTCATAGTTGAAATTTTACAATTGATAAACCACCATGTTTCAACGCTAGATCGATGTAGCTAAAGCATTTGCCTACTAATTAAACCAACAAAAGAGAAAGTGAAAAATATAATCTAAAGGATAATAATTAGAATAAAAAATGCATTAATAGCAAACATGACACAAACAAAAAATTGTAAAAAAACCTGACCTCAAGGCACAATATTTGTAAGACTGCGCGACACATTTGCCGTTGAAAAAGTTTTTGTTTGCTACAAACGAAAGTTGAACAATATCCATGTCTCGATATATATACATATATTCTACAGAGTTCTCTAGTTATTTTTGTGAACAAAATAACTGAGAATCAACAGATTAGAAAGCTTCTAAAGTTGAAAATCAGTGTGTATATATATGTTTTGAATAATATTTGTATTTAGCAAAAGTGCATAATAAAGTTGTGTGTATGTAAAATAGTTACAAAACAATTTAGCAATAAAGTCTAAATTGCATATGTAATGTATATATATATTTGAACGATTGTCAACACAAGGATTTGTCAATATGTATTTATATATGTTTAATCGTCCACATTTTTGATGTAATGTTAAGAAATAGTTTCAAGTTATATATTTTCTTTAAAGTCCCATTGAAGAGATATTGGTACGCGTGACCAAGATAACGACAACTTGAACATCGAGAACAGCAAACTAAACAGGCAAACACTCAATATATATATTTATTAACAATGAAAGTTCACGAATGAACAAAAAGAACATAGTCCTATTTGAAATGTATACGCAACATCACTTATTACTGATTATTTATTTATATTATTTGAGAAACTGGTATCTTATATATTTATTGTATGCATATTTGATCTACTTGTTAACCGAATCTATATCCTATATGTCATCACATACTCTTTGCACACTCTCTATTTAGGAAAAGCATAAAAAAGTTCATTTGGGAATATGAGCGTACAACATTATATTGATCGCGAGGTATATAAAAGTCCTTTATAGATTTACACGGTATGTATAAAGATACATATATATATACTGAAAAACTGAATAGACGATTCTTCCCCGCGGCGTGTGTGTATTGTACTGAAGGAACAAACGTTAGGCCGTTTAAAAATCTATATATACATATATGTATTTGGTATTTATCCATAAGGATTGTAGGCGAAAATCACACACGTTCATAGAGAGCAAGAGTATTATTATGAGGCCCAAGTAATAACGCCGCACACACTTACGTGCTATACCATTGAGTCCATGTAGTTATTGTACATGTGTGTGCATATGTATATATATATATATATATATATGTATATATATGTGTGTGTGTGTATCCTTTTCTCGCGTAATTCACGACGTATGCATATACATATACATATACATATATATATATTTGTGCGCGTGTATATCCGATCCGACTTTGTTTAATTGATCGTGTACATTATACTCTCTCTTGAATAATCTCCGCACTGCGCACTATTTATTCCACTAACTTCTTCTTCCCGGCTTGTTAGGTTGTTATTTCGACGCTCTTCTCGCGTGTGTGTGAGTGTATGTGTGTGCTAGAGCTGCAGAGGTTGTAGAGGAGACGAGGCGACACGACGACGACGACGACGACGACGACGACGACGACGATGATGACGATGACGATGACGACGACGCTCGCCGGGATGCGACGTCGTACTATTGGAGTTTCGGTTCGATCCTCGTAGACGTGGTTGTTCTTCGTCGCTCGATGCGCAAGAGGAGCTTGTTGCCGATGATCCTGATCCTGGCGTCCATGTATTCCCTTGTTTCGCGTATACGGGTTATGTACCCGCAGTCGGCACTTCGGCAGTCACGATTCACGACTCACGACTCGACTCTCTTCCCTCTTCTGTGACTGTGACCTGTGACTCTGAATCTGCAATCTGTATTCTGCGATTCTGATCTCTGTCTTTCTGTCTCTCACACGCACCTATATGCACGTATATGTATATATATATCATATAATATATGTAGAAGTGTAAATGCATGTATATACTGATACGATACGATCGCCAAGCGCGCACTCGACTCTCGACAGTCTCGACTCTCGAGTCTCGAGTCGAGTCTCGAGCCCGGACTCGGAGTCGGAGTCGGAGCCTGCAATCGGCACTCGGCAGTCACTAGTCAGTCACACACACATGTATATACACGTGTAGATGTATTGCGATTTTCCAATTCGGTGCCCGGTGGACGCCATCAGCATCAACGCTTCCTCCTTCGTTCCGTAATCTGTAGTTCGTACATACATTACATACACCTACTACCTACATATATACGTATATATATATATAGTATGATATATATATATATAGCAGTACCGACAGCCCGACACGGAATACGTACACTACCTAGACCAGACGTTCACTGCTGTGATTAGTGTCTGCTTGTGCATTTAGTAGTTTGGTACCATTGACCATACAGATTACAATTATTTTAAATATCGATAAAGGCGTGTGGAGAGGTATTTTCATTTATGAACTCGTGACTCATGACTCGTGATGTTCAATAAAACATTTTAATTTCTCGCGATATTTATACATAGTAACATAGGTTAATTTTGCACTTACCAGTCGCCAGTTTGACCCATGTACCTCTAGAATTAATTGCATCCAAGAGTTCATTATACCCTTTCTTTATTAATAACCAATTTGTTTACTATATTTTAAGCAGAAATATGCAGTAATTTTTTTAAAATCATTACCAAAAATGTTTTAAAATAAATTTAGACCCGCCAAACATAACCTAATATTGTAACAAAATAATTTTAAATTATACGTTGGTATAAGGCAATAGTTCCCGAAAATTAATAAATATAACTCTTTAAAATTTGGCAGGTACATGGAAAGATTATTTATAAAGGAAAATCAATAAGCTTTCAGAATTTTATAAAGTCAATGCCTTTTTTCAATTATTTCCAATAAAAAAAAAACAAACATTACAAGTATTTCTTGTAATTTGGTTCTACGTACAAGGGGAGCTAGTACTTGACTTCCAGGAAATGGATCTGATCCTAACTTTGGTATATATTTTTTGTAATATAAAAATATGAAGAAAGCCAAGCTATTAAGTACTTGCCAATGGCCACTTTTAATACGAAAGTTATTCGACATCTAACAATATTTGCAATGAAAATTACTTTCACTTTGACTGCTTATAACTTGAAAACGAATATTGATAGGCACTCAAACCAAAAACTAAAAGAAAGTTGAGTTCAAGTAAATATGATTTTAACCAAAATTTAATATAAAAAATTTATTTTTCTCTTTGGCCTAAAATTCTTCAATTTTTATTTTCTTCATAACTGTACTCCAAATTGAGGAATTTAAGCTTATTTTTTCAAACCATATCTACTTGAACTCAATTATCTTTTAGTTTTTGGATTGAGTTCCTATTAATATTCGTTTTCGAGTTATAAGCAGTCAAAGTGAAAGTAATTTTCATTGAAATTATTATAAGACGTCGAATTTTTTTCGTCAATGTGGCCATTGGCAAGTAATAACTTGGCTTTCTTCATATTTTTATATTACAAAAGACATGCCAAGGTTAGGATAAGATCCATTTCTGGGAGGTCAAGTACTTCGCTTGTTAGTGTTAATAATTAAAAATAATTAAAAAAGTTACGTTATAAATAAATGAAAAAATAGGGGGATGTCGGACTCAGAAAAAGGTCATATGTACTTTTTTTTTTAAAAAATGAATAAATTTTTTTAAAAAACCCTGTTTGTCATGCCCTTAGGAATGTTTTAAATAATATATACTTATCCAAATTATTCCAGATTTTTCACAATTTGATTGCGATGTTTGGGTTGAAAATTTAAGTATGCCTCTTTCTGCTTAATAATTATCGAACAAAAATTATTTACTCAATTATTATTGAAACAGTGATTGTTTCTTGCAAAATCAAAACGTCAAACCCTTCTTTATGTTTTAAGCATATCCGTATGAATTTTGTTTAAATTTTTAATTAAATGTTTATATATAATTCTTGGGTTTAAAGATGCAGATTCCTAGGTAAAAGTTAACAATAATATAATTTATAGAAATTCATAGAAATAAATTATTATTTATTTATATATAATATATATTTAAATATATATTAAAGAATTTAGCTTCTACTTGATCGACGTAAAAAAATGATAAATTAAGTGTAAAAATAAAATGTCGCTAATACCCAAGATGGGGAATGCACCTGTAAATAAATAAAAAAAAATAATAAAAATGTGCAGAGTGCAAATAACAATCAGTTACAAAAATAAATAAATAAAGTTTGTTTTGATGACCCTGAATAAATGTGGAGCAATGAAGACACTTCGAGTAGTAATATTATAGGTTCTTACTACTCGTGTAACCCAGATTATTAAAAGAAAAGAAGTAAAAAGTCGTACGAACTTGTCATTCGTAGAAGATTTTTCCACGATTTCCTCGTTCGACATATACCCATTTGGATGATATCGAATGATCATTATGCATTATGCGAATCCAAATGAAAAAAGTGCCAGAATAACAAAATTGGAAGAAGGGAAGGAAGAGAGAAGAGACAGTCGTGTCATGAATCAGAGATTCGACGTGTACGAAAGTAAAAAAATGTAAGAACGAATGGATATATAAGTATATAGGATCTTATATTTTACAGAATTCGTTCTCGTCGTACAGGGTATAGGTATATATACGGGTATATGACGATATGCGTGAAAATTTTTAAAACGGCGAAGTAATCGAATGAAAATGTGAATAAGAAATATCTTGGTATATAGATAATAAATATAATAAATAATTTGTCATTTTTGGAAGTATAACTTAGGACGTGGCCGTCTCTCGCGTCTGTTCCATCGATGGTATTTCACACATGGGTGAAGATCGATAAGCCTCGCACTCGCATTGCTCTTTAGTTCCAGGGGTGCGTCGCGAGCCTTCCGCAAATGCCTCGATCGTTATTATATATACCCTAATATGATGGGAGACGGCCGACTCGGTTGCACCGGAGACCGGACCAACCGATATTATTTCTCTCTCCTTTCCTCGGGAACCCCTATAGCTATGTGAACATATACATACGCGCACCGTTACATACCTCACATTTCGAAAACCGTATATGTACATACACTCATTGAATATTATATATTTCTTTATTCTCTACATTTAATTAGTATTTGTTGCAATGGGTTGAATTTTTATCCTCCTTAATTTACCGACCTCAACAATTACTGCAAAATTGGATATCGTTTAAGGAGGGTATTAATTTGTAAATCTTTAAATTGTGGAACGTAACCTAACATTCTAAAAAATAATTGCTAATTTTGCTTATAGTTCTTAAATTAAAGATTTGTATAATATATCTATAACACACTGAAAGAATTAAAAAAACTGAAGAGATGTCGCGTCTTCATTTAAAATACACACTTACCGACATTAACTGATTTTTCAATTTATCATGAAATTGTGCAAAATAAAGACATCATTGCCCTTCCTTTAACCTGCCCTTCCTTTAACCATCCTTGTGAAACTTCAAACAAAAATAATGTTGCGTTAAAAATGGCATTGGAAGGAATTTTGACTCTTCGTCTGCTTCGAATAATGCAAATGTGGTAAAATTCCTTCCACTTACATTTTTTAGTGCAACATTATTTTTGTTTGAAACTTCACATAGTGATACATAATAGTTAAAGGAAGGGCAATGATGTCTTTATTTTCCACAATTTCCATTATTTATCTATTGACTCGGACGGCAAGTATTGAGTATCACATTCTCTTAAGGGGGTGGCTTACCCGCTGGATTACCGACCGAGCCAAAAAAGGTAATTATTACATTTATTTAAAAAAAATACGTAATTTTATGCAAAACCCGAATATAGAAGCACTAAATCATTCAATAATAAGTCATTCTACAAAGTTCCAGGTCATTACGTCAAAGGCACCCTAAAATATTTCTGCACCGAAAAATTTGGGATAATCATACATTTTCGGTGCAGAAATTATTTAGGGTGTCTTTGACGTATTGACCTGGATCTTTGTAGAATGATTTATTATTTAATTTAATTATCTACAGTGCTTCTGTATACGGATTTTGCATACAATTCAGTATTTTTTAAAATAAATATAATAATAATCTTTTTTCGCTCAGTCACTCCCTTGTAAGTTCGAGGTAAATTAACAAAGATAAATTATTTATCTCATTTTATTTATTAATTTTTATCTTTCTCAAATATGTTTGTTTTCTATATATAAACTGCTAAACCTGATATTATCGGGCTATACCTTTTTACTTTGATGTTTGTGAAATATATATTAGATATGAATAATTATCTAATAAAAACCTGGTAAGTATACTTGCAATAATTTAGAACATTCTGTCACGGTAATTTTTATGTATCCGATCAAATCGCGATGTGTAAGGGTAAGTACCTTTTTATATGAAAATTATCTTGTTGCGTGCATATGTGAATATATAGGTTGAGAATGCTCGTTTTATTATTTTGAATAGTTCGAGTGAAAATATGTACAAACACCTTGCAACGAACGCGTCGAGAAAGTCTTGGAATTCTAAACACAACTTTCAAACTTACGTTTGCGCTCTACCGAATAGTTCAAATCATTCCTCGGAAATTTACATTTTACAAAAAACACGAGGGTTTAGCGAAGAAAGGTAAATAATAATATGATAATGTACCTGTTCATTGATCAGGGGATTGGTTAGTAATTCTTACTCGTAATATATAGGTATACCTTTCAGATTTTTCGGAAAATAAATGATCCGAAATTGATTTAAAGTGATCTACATTTTTATTTACAACTGTTGATCATGAAGTAGCAATGTTATAAAATAATAAAACAAAACAAATATTTGTACATTAAGTATAGCGAAAAGGGATGTTGGAGCCAAATTACAGAGATTTACGCCTTTCAACCTAAAAATTTAATAAAAAATATTGAATTATTAATTTTTAAGTTTAAATAATTTTTTTAGTAATAATCGAATAAACATTTTATAGTCTGTAATTATTAGTCAAAAAAGACGTAATATTACAACCTAAACATCCTAATTAAATGATTGAAAGATACTTATAAACGGTTTAACGTTAATGATTTTTTAAAAAATTAATTCTACCGTTTATAAAAATAATATTTCAAACGACCATTTCCTGACTCCGTATTCTGGATGGAGGTATTAAAAATCGGTAGAAATAACAGTGTACGTGTCGACGCGATGATAACAAAAAAAGAAGATTTATAAAACGCACGTTATGGGTATTCTTAATTTAAAAGAAAGTCTTTGAGAAATGATATACACGTATCCCATAAACACGGGTAGGAATGCCCTATATATAGTTAGTGTAATAGAGAAAAACGAGAGTGTATATAAATGGTTAGGTAATTCGTATCGGTTGAAAGATAAGTCACCCGTAAATGTTAAAGCTCCTCGTTAATTAACTCGAACGAAAGGATGAACTTGGATTGTCTTGGTAAAGCGGGTGTACACCGGGTGAAAAATAACGAGACGGATCTTTGCTACTTTTGCTCGAGTCTCTTTTACTCTTTTATCGAGTGGACCGGATCTCCTCGCTACGCAAGTGTCTCGCAAATTTATATATTTTTGCTATTCGTTTCGAACGAGATAACGACGTTTTTACTGGAAATGTTTTTGGAAGTACTCCTGTTGTAGAATTTGATTGTATTTTCTATCATTCGTTGAAAATAAATTACTTTATCAATTTATTTATATATTTTTCATTACTATATACACACGATTAGGTTATTTTATATTCAGGATGTTAGATAGATATTGGATATTTTGATAAAAAGTAGTTTACGGTAAAATCGCGATGTTTTGTTTTGAATATATATACGCGCATTTTATCTTATGATGATAAATCCCAAGACCGGTCAACGCAAGCTTGCGATATTACCTATATTACCTTATTACAAAATTAATAAACCTATATAATTGAGGTGGTCTAAATTAGTTGATTAATATTACATAAATAAACCGTATTTTTCAAGGTAAAGAAGAAGTTGTACAATTTTTAGTTGATTTATTACAGTTTACAAAACATTTGGATATACACTAAAGGATACACTAAAAATTTTCCCTCCGTGTACATAAATACAAATTTTGGATATACGTGCGTGTGCGCGCGTGTATTCAGAGATGTAGAATAGAGAGATAGGGAGGGTAAAACAGGTGGAGGGTGTATAGTTGTTAATAGCCCAGGTTGGAGGAAACTCGTGGTACTGACGTTCCGATCTTGTTATACGGGAAGATGACACATGGGGCTAAAGTCGACTACTGGACCCGACGATTATTCATTCATTCGGTTCCTAAGGTTGTTTCTCCCTCTCCGCCGTTTATAGACCCCGCTCACTCGTATAGAATCTGTCTGTCCTTTCATATTCTACACAACCCATCTTAATACACTCATCCTATACTCGAACTATCACATTTTTATTCCTTTCTCTCTTCCGACATTTAAATAGTCGTATTTGTAGATCCTATCGAATCGCAAAAATAAGAAAAGCCTATTTTTTTTTTAAATTATACGATCGATCAATTCATTATTCATTTGCTAATAGATTATTTTCTTCTCGTATAATAACTCTATCAGATTTTTTCAGGCGTCCTAGCTCTATTTACCTTTATTAGATATCCTATTAAAATTTTTTCAATGTAATTTTTGGTCGTTTATGCGGGGTATCATATCCGTAATTCGAGTTCTAATCGGGATACTATGTACGGACATTATAAAGTATCGTTTTAAGAGTTATAGGTGAATAATCTGTTTATTATCTAAGATCTAAATATATAAGTATTTATTCATCAAATTAAAATCTGAATGCATGTCCAACACAAAATTGATAATGATGGTAATATCGGTAACTGTGAATTCACTATATTTCTTACATACAGATTAATATGCTCTTTACTTCTTCATTTTTTATTCGGATCATACCTTATTATAGCGAGGAAAATTCAGTTAAAAATAATTTAAATCCATATAACTGAAGCGGAATTCTTTTATTTTTTTCATGACTCTATCTAATTCGATATGTCTATATTATAGCGTGTACGTATATGTAATATAAAAAATAACGAAGATTTTTATTAAATTAATATCCACTGAACCGTCGGAAGGTTCCGACAAATTTCTTTATATATATATATATGTATATGTATGTATATATATTGATTTGAAATTGAAATAGATAAATGATTAATTTCCGGAAAATATTCGTCTCGGTGGATTTCGATAATTTTCATTAAAACATATTGAATAGACCTAATAATCATGGTATATTAAAATTTCTTTCTACGTTTTTAATAAGTATTCACGTAATGTTTCTTTTTATAACGGACGAACGTGCTGTTGTTACAAAAGCTGGGTGAATACAATGACATTAAGTATTTCAATTGTCGTCCAAATGAGGTTAAATAATTAAATCTAGGTAAAAAAAATGTATATTAAAGATATAATTGGTGAATGTATATAATGAATAATAGAGAGTAAAGTTAAGTGAATTTAATATTTAAATATTAGTATTATATAAGTTTTCTTGTACAACAACGACTGCACCTACGTAAATGTATATATAGGTATATATAGTTAACGTGGATCTCAAGTATATCTACAGAATATGTTAAGCTATGTTGCTAAGTCGAATATAGATTATTATATTGAGTGTGTAAGAGCTTATATTGTACTCCGGTAAGTAAATAAATAAATAAGTAAATATAGTTGTTTATAGGTACATTTTTATACGGGGTAGTCGTATATATTCTCGATGCCGTGTATAAGGTACAGAAGAGAACGCGGTGAAACTCGAGCTGCGAGGTTAATCAAACGAATTTCGGATATGCGTAATTGACGAAAGTTTATCGTTCACCTATACAATAACGAGTATACATCAGAGAAAGAGAGCGTCGGAGAGATGTAGGCAGTCATCTTATACATCTACGCAAGAGATAAAGGGTATACATGTATATATATATATATATATACACACACCCACACGTACATGATAGATGAACGACAGACGGTAGATTGCACATTCGCGAATTGGGAAGTGGGAAGTGGGTATACGGCCCTTGAGTATTTAGGTATATCACCTTATATGCACCGATACGCGCAGACCTCTTTCGGTATACCTGTGGTAATAATAAACGCGGGTTTTATATATACATGTATATATGGAGTGCAATTAATGCCTTCGTTATCACCTTTTCGGTTTAATGAAATAGTGGAGTATACGGACACACCCACACAAACGTAGAGTCGTTGAATTATTTAAGGGTTTCCTATATCTCGCGCGTGGTTTACTGTACAAAATACCTATACCCTATATATACACGGAAATTATTACGTCGTCAACGAGCCCGTACGTTTATCGGTGTGTTAATCTTTAAATAGCCTGCACGCGTTAATATTATTTTAGAAAATCCGGAGATTACTTTACACTGCGGAGTAAGCAATTTTTCGTTTATTTATGTAAATGTTCGTCAGATCAAATGACAGTCGCGTCTATAGTCCACAAATCCATGCACGCGTTTCGACAGATTTAATCTTCCTGAGGTTCCTTCCGATTGTATCTCAATATATATATATATATATATATATATCTATCTATTCGATAACCGCTTTAACCGACAATTAATCCTGGATATTCTATATTTTATATATATATGTGGGTTATTGGTTGTGTGTGTGTGTGCGTGCGCGGGATATCCATCATATTATAATATCTATTCTAAATTTCAATTAGTCGATCTGAAATATCTACACCGATATACTTCAAGTCACAATTGCAGTAATACAGTTTACAAATGTACTTGTTTGCGTACAAAGATTTTTTATAAGTAGAGTTTTTTTTTATTTACGTAGAAATAAGATATATATACGACGATATCTTTACAATATTATAATTTTATTAAGTATATATTTAAGAAAAAAAATTCTTACTCTGGTTTTTATTCGTTATTACCCCTCTCAAAAATTCAAGTTTTTAAAGAAATATTTAAGGATCGTTAGCGATCTCCGATATTTTCGCAATTACTTTTTTTCATTGATCCTCCTGATAAATCGATAAATTATTTAAAAATCTAAGTATTCGATTCATATTTTTCTAAACGCGACACCCGTAAAAATAACGCGGTATCTTATAATTTGTCTATAGAAAATTAAGTGACAGGTATGTGCAATATGTGCATCCGTAGAAGAGAAAAGAATAAACGCTCGACAATTAACGTATATTAATAGCGATCGTGGGTAAGGTAAATACACAAAGAGAGAGAGAGAGAGGAGGGGGGGGGGCGGGGAGAGATTAATTCGTTTGTAAGTAAAAAAGGAGAGGGATGAGGATAGATCGAAGGATCGGTATAAATCCAAATCGGATTGGAGGTATCCCGCTATCCATCACCCGAACGTCCCATCGATGATGAAATCGGAAATATCCGCCTCGAAAGCTCGAGAAATTGTCGCACGCGTTTCCGCAGAGAAAGAGAAAGAGAGGGATATAGAGAGACCGATATAAGCGAGGGATCCGATGACGGACGGCGATTAATTAACCATTCTACCCAAACGAGAAGCTTCGTCTCTCTCTCTCTCTCTCTCTCTCTCTCTCACTATCTCTCTTCAAGGGGTCCAGTCTATGTGTATATATGCGTACATAACGTATACCTAAAATCTTGCATTTGGTGTAGGGGATTCGGATTCGAATCGCGAAACCTATTTGCAAATTGGTTTTCGAGTTTCTCTGGGCACTCGATCAGCAGGAAAGGATCTCCTATTCCCACGGACGGCAGTTGATCTCCGTTAAAATCTAGCCTGACTGGCGTCGATACGACGCATTGTTTTTAACCTCCCTATCCAACGGCTATTAAATCAAATATAAGTCCAATTCCGTTTATGCTGTGGATATCATATCAATGTTGCGTCAACTATCGGGCATATGGGGTAGATTAAAAAATTAATAATATAATGTTATTTGCAACGCAGAATTATCACATTTTATCAAAATCAACGATTCAAAATTTATGAATTCAGTCATTTTTACTAAAACTAATCTAGAATCTCACAAATTTTCAAATGTTTTATATTTACATTGTTTGGGCAACCAATACAAATTTCTATTAATTTTTATGAAAGAAAAAACTGGGAAATGATTACGAACACTGTTGCATGTGAAATGTGATGATCAATATATATAGTGTAGACACGCGTTCACGTATATAGAAGACAATGTCAAATTGGACTTTAGTAAAATAAAACCTTTTCGTTTTGAATTTTTTAGAATCGGAATATACATCCTTTTTTTTATTTATAATATTTTTACTATCTTTCAATACGAATAATTTCTAAAACAATTCGTTTTCCATAATAAATACTCTTCATATAAAGTGAATATATAAACATTATTACATTAACAATATTGAATTTGTTTAGAATGAAGTTCTGACTCGATGCCGATTAATTTAGTTAAAAAAGAAGTAATTTAAAAATGCGGAGATTCTTTTTTTTAAAAGTACACGTACGCACTCTCGAGAATCATATAGGTCAAGATATTATAGTTACACGTAACGGGCGGGGATCAACATTTATATTCGGTATGTACTAGGATATCCTTCGGTGAGTTTGGATTTTCAAGTGTACCTCTCCACTTTGTCAGAAAATTATATTTCGTTAAATGTTTATTTATTTTCCTCTCGAGCCTCGTGTAAATATACGAGTACAAGTCGTCCGGATTAATTAATATTTTCGTATTGTCGCTCGGGATCAAATAAAATTTATATATAATAATCTCTATATTCTATTCAAATTTAACACAATATATGTATACAATATTTAAACATTAAATAACAGCTTATAGTTTTGTTAAATAAAAAAAAACGTAATGCGTAATAATTTGGATATGAATAAATTATTTCTTGATAGATTATTTCTTCGTTTCAAACAATGATTTTGAATGATATAACGTGACATCAATTATGTTATTCACGTGTTTGGATAGAAATTAGTGTCCTTCTTGGATTTTGGACCGAAAGTTAGTATCAGTCAAGTCTAAAAGTGAAGGAAGTAATTTGTAAATATAGATGTGTTAGTTGCTAGTGAAGTAAACGTAACTTAAATTGTTTGGAAGTTATAATTCTTTTCGCATTCCAGCATACGACTATCCAGACATTATTATGTCACTTTACACATAGTCATGAAAAACTTAGTTTTTTCTTACCTAACATTATAAAGATAATTCTTGTGAAACTATGAGGATAGTGGAGTTGCACTATAGAGGATCACTCGAAACGAAACGTTTATTCTTGGATTTTCGGAATTTTCGAGCGTAAAGGGAAATACATAGAGCCCGGGGTAACGAAATAAGGTGAAAAAAAGAAGAGAATGCAGAAAGAGAGGTAGGGAGGGAAAGTCTCGGCGTCTGATGAAGCTACCGCTGAATCATGGAATTTTTTTGCTACAAGGGCTAAGCGCGTTATCGTAAGTCGATTTCCCCGCGAGTCTTCCGGTTCTTTATGTCACGGTCAATTCGATATTCTTGGCACGTTGTTTCCCTTCCGCCCTCTTTTTTCGCGGCCCCTAAACTAACTTTCCTGGCGAGTTCGTCTTTTTCCTCTCGGCTATGTACCTCTAAGTCTGCTCGTCTCTCTCTCTCTCTCTCTCACTCTCTGTCTTAGCTTCTTCTTCTTCTTCTTCTTCTTCTTCTTCCTTTGCGCCACCACCAGTATCTCCCTTACCC
Source organism: Theocolax elegans (assembly GCA_026168455.1). Classification (NCBI taxonomy): domain Eukaryota; kingdom Metazoa; phylum Arthropoda; class Insecta; order Hymenoptera; family Cerocephalidae; genus Theocolax; species Theocolax elegans. The sequence continues at coordinate 86,791,540 of CM047428.1, read as the reverse complement.
TCCTTCACCTGCTATCTTCCCCTATTTATTTCCAACTTATATGCCGTCCCTCTTGCTGTCATTTCGACTGATCCACATTTCGCGTGCAGCATCCGTCTTTTTTCGTTCCCTCTCCCGTTCGTTCTTCTTTCGTTATTGCACCGTGGACCTAACTCTCTTGTCCTCGGGTTTTTATTATATTTTCATTCGGTCGACGCGCTCCTTTCCCGCCCGCGTGTTTGTCTATCTCTCTCTCTCTCTCTCTCTCTCTCTCTCTCTCTTTCTTTCTTTGTGTGAGTGTGTTTGTGTGTTATAGTTACACTATCGTATTTCTTCATAATGTCGACGTGAATTCAATAATACACCATAAGATTATTTGGTATTGGACTGATACGGTGATATTAAAAAAAAGGACGATCCTCCTTTTTTTCTTGGGGTTTGCTGTTATGAATACGTTGTCCAGCCCGATGAAAAGTATTTATTACGAAAAGTTCGTCGAATGAATATGTATTAACTATTATAGCACTACTCCATCTATCATTTTTGTAGGAGAAAAATTTTTTACATACGGAACAAAATCTTATTTTGATCATTAGTACAATACTCAAATGTAGAAAGTACGCTTTTGACATTTTTCGTTATACGAAACGTTTTTTTTATTTATTCAATGTCTAGTCATTTGACCATAATCTGACCGGTAACTCGGTAAATACTGTCCAATAAATATTGTCACCTTACCTCAGGATGATTAATTCTTCACTAGGGTGAAAGCTAATTAATACATTTTGTTAATCCATTTCTAAGAAACATTCCTGTCTATCAATGTCAATGTATACAATTAAGTTCTTAATTTAGATATAATCAACATTTATTTTCAAAGAATGTTGGTGACAAATATCAGATCTACTCTTCGTAGAAATATTTTCGCTAGCAGTAGATCAAATTTCGGTAAAAAAATATCTGTTAAATATCTTTTACAATCCAAAAATAATATAAAACATATCGAAAAGTTGGGTGAAATTACTTTTTTAAAAAAAGAATATGTTAAAATATGTTTAATAATTAGCTTTTGGTGATCGTTACTATTTGATCATAAAATGTACGTTGACGAGAGTCAATTACTTACTATTACTATTCTTAATATTATTAATTGAAAAATCGGGTATAAAAATTTGAGGTACTATTTGAAAATGAAAGAACCGTATAGATAATAATAGGATAGAAAGAACCCGGGTGTATGTGTATATATTTCTAATGATCGTGAACGATAACTAGAATGAAGGACCTAGAAGATCGAGAGCCACTGAAGGAACGTCAAGTGTTATGAGAGGGACACTCGACGTTACCCGGTTAGCTGCATGGTGGTGCAGAGCTACACCGTACACGGTTAAATTTGCGCGCGAGTGTTTACGCGATAGAACAAGATGGCGGAGGCTTATAGACGCATTAATTCCAAGACAATTGGCGACGTCCCTCTTCTCCGCGTACCTTTGCTTTGGCTGGACTTGGTGCGCGCGCGTGTATCTACATGCCGCGAAGACTACGAGTGCCCTTCAAAATCCTGAAACTCTCCATTGAATCTTAACTTCTCCTATACCCCTAATGAAGTTCATCTGAACGTGAAAGGAAATAGGAATGTGACTATAGGCAGGGTATACTACTTACAAGGAGAGTCCACGGCCTTTGAGAAGGGCGGGGGGTGGGTCTTCGCGTTAAAGTCAATATTTTTATGTATTATTAAATCTATGTTAAAAAATAACAAACGTTATTCATATATACATAAATAATTATATACAAATTTTTATTATTGCACATTTTCGTTTTTTCCTTGAAAGGCGACAGATAATCGCTCAACAAATTCTAAAACTTGCATTACCTCATTACAATATTTTGTAGGTTCTGCATAGACATCCAGTATGGTCCCAATTTGAATTATTATTCACCTTACCAGTACCGGATGCTTTCCTAAAATTCATTTTTGTTCGAGATACAGTTCGAAAAATATGTTGTACCTGCCTGGTTTTACGTTCAGCTTAAATTAAACAAAATGTCTTAAATAGAAAACCTATAGATCATAGGTAAGGGTTAAATTTATCCAATAAAAAAATATTGTATTAATTTATTTATATAATTATTTATTCGTTAATTTAATTATTTATTTGAATTTATTTAAATTTTAGAGGTCTCGGACTTGCACTAATGTGTACAAGTTTGAATGAATGAAAAATTTGGTGTGTAGATTTATTTTTCCTATAGTCTTCACGGAACGAAAACTGTTGTAAAAAGTATCTAAATGGTTTTGATAAATACTGTAGTGTCAGTGCAGTCTGAAATTGTGAAAGAAACCGCGCTCTTATCTGGGAAAAAATTGTAATCTAGGATGGTAAAAATACGCGTGGCTCTCAAAAGATATTGTAAAATTTTAGAGAAAAATTGAATAAGTTCTTGTAGCCCATAAAATTTGGGTAATTTTTCGTATTTTCTCTGGGTGTAGTATTTTTGTTTTGACCCGTTAATTTAAATGTTTTGCACGACGTGCCACATCATTCCTCAATAATCCGTGCATTACAACCGATGAAATGAAGAAAAAGAAAGGTGGCGGTAGGGTAAGGTAAGCAAAAAATGTACGCGGGTCTATTCAAATGAGCTCGCGAGAAGAAAGTGGGATAAAGAACGTCGAGAGAGGAAGAGAGAGAGAGAGAGAGAGAGAGAGAGAGGTAAAACTAAGTGTAGGACGGAAAGAGGGTACATATATAGAGGCGTCTCTTAAAATCGCATAGAACCTGCGAACCTCTTCCAACTACTACCACCATCACGAGCTCTGCACGTAAATGCACTTCTCGTTAACACGACGCGCTGGATATTTAGGCACCTCTCTCTCGCTCTCTCTCGCTCTCCCTCTCGCTTCCTCTTTCGGCAGTTTAACTCGTTTATAATAAACGAGTTTCTAATGCACAGCTTCTTGCGAGAGGCCCTATGCGCACCTTTTTCTCTCCTCTAACCCAGAGCCCCCGTTCCACTCTCTGTTATTATGACGTTAAAGCAACCGAATGCATATAGCTCGTGGAGCAGCTCGACGCCCAAAATGGAAAAAAAGGAATGGAAGGCACTTTACGTTCGAGTAACTCGAATCCATCGATTTTGACGAGAATGACGTGAATTTCATTCGACACCTTTGCGGGTAGTGGTGAGCGAGGGAGCTCCGATTTAAAATGTGGAAAATTCGTGGCACGGCGGCATGGATCAACCGTGAAAATACATTTTATTCTATACGTGTGTGTGTGTGTGTGCGTGTCGAGAGAAATTCTTGATGGACGTAACATTTCGAGTGATAAGCCTACTCGAAATTTACGGCTCTTCCCTCATGTAACTCTACGTTGATTTTGTTGCGTTATCCATTGGATATCTTGTTCTACCTCAAATACATATAGTGCACATTTTCGGTTTTTATTGTGGCTCCGTTAGAGGCGGGTTTCGTGTATAACCACAACATTTTCGTCGCCTGGGAAAACACCTGATTTTGACGTTTCACGAAGAGAATGGGAAAATAAGAGATGATTAGATAGTACATTTTTTAATTTATTTTTGACGATGAGTCATTTGTATTTCCAAATGATTTACTATTTACAATCGACGATCAGGGTGACATTAGCTGTTGTTTTTGTGTACTTTAAAAAATATCCAGTGATTAAATTATTAAACTTTTTACATTTATACTTAATTAAAACCAAAATTATTTACACAGGCTATTTTATTCTATATAATATTTTTAATAAATCTATGGAGTATGCATATTTATCTCCTACTTGTGTTATTACGACAATTCCATTTCAAAACATAACTTTTTTGTAAAAAATTATTAAGATATATTTTGACGAAAAAGTAACCTTGTCCGAATTAAATTTTCATCGTAGTACAAAATAGTTTATTTTTCTTAAACATTTGAAGTAAAATTATCACAAAAAGAATGTCTCAAATGTTTTTAGACACATTTTTAAAGGATATAGCCAAGTTTTTATAAAAAGATAAAACTTCTTACATCTCGGTGAACTTTTTGAATTTCGTTTACCTAGCGCAATGTATATAGTAGGAATGAAAAAGGAGAAGACGGGGAAGAAAGTCAATTGTATAGGAAAGACTTGTAATAAAAGTCGGAACGTTTCTTACAAGAGACATCTTGATGCCACGAGAGACTCGCCGATTACAAATGACTAGCTTCGCCCTGCATATTCAACTAGAAGTGCAGCAAGTTGCAAACCGATCTAGTCCTCACGCCCTTAATATACTTTCAACGCGAAACGAGCCAAGAACTTTATTTTAACCCGCGGCAATAAAATAGGAAATATAATAATCCGGCGAAACCACAACTGTCCTTTTTTTTAATTATTCAAGAGGAAATGAATTTTAAAGTATGAATGTAACGTCGAGATCATTAAAATACCATATTAAATGAGGTTTAAGCGCAACGTTAGATTATTCAAGATTTTATTATCTTTCAAAATTGTTTAATTATGACATTTCTATGGTAATTATAACATTATTTTGAGACTTTCTAGGACAATTTACAGATGTTGAAAGTAAATTTCAAGTACTTTTAAAATGTCGCAGTAACTGCAATATCGCGGCATTTTGCAGGTCAAATTTAAAGATAAATTATAAGACGCGCAGATATAAAAAGTTTTTAAAAAGGAACTTGAAAAATTTTTATTTTATTTTAATTTTTAGCTAATTTTGCGCTTATGCATGCGTGTATAAATAAAAGAAAAATGTTCAGGGTGCAAAAAAATAAATTTAGAATTACATTAAATTACAATTTACCAGAAACACCTTAAATTAACTTGAAAATATATTCTTCACTGTTACTTTATATTTGTCTAGCAAGTCGTTATATTGCAATTTCTACAGCACCTAATATGTTGTACAATAATTATATAGATAATAAATTGTTGTCACAATGAAACCATTATAACAATTAGAAAATCGTGAATGAACAACTTAGAGGCACCTAAAACTCTTTTAAAGTATAATATTTAAAAACATTTTGCCTTAAGAGGTATTAAAAGTACTATTTATTATTCTTCTAAGTAATATCTTTCTTCCTTAGTAGCAAATCAATGTATTTATGAAACGTTTAATTATCCAAAATCTAGCTGTCTGACTAAAAGCTGGCCAATAAATTGGTATTTAATGAAAATTTCTCAATTTCTACGAAAAAAGTAGTTTTAATATAAAAAGAGGAAAAAAAGTATATAAAATTCTGTCTTCAGAGATAAATCAATTATTTCTCTACGAATCCTTTCACTTTGACATTTTTCCTGTAAACTTACGTACAAGTATACGCGCGTAAATTGTACGCAGTTAGTTTCTTATACGTGATCTCTGATGAAGTCGGCGGCTCATTTACCGCTTTTAGCTAGAGTGTGCATAGTTGCAAGCTCTACTGCAAGCTTGACTATTTTTCTTCATCGCGGCGTTCACATTCTGCAGTATTTCCCAATTGATTAACGTTATTTTATTATATATAATTATTATAACGTATACGTTTATCCGATTTACGCCTATAACCGTAAGGTTATTCTATTTTTATTAAAAAAATATTAATTTTCTATAAATAAGTATATAATATTTCGTTAAGAGAGAAAATTTGCATAACAATATTCCGGGCTCAAATGAAATAATTCTTAACTGAAGGTTATCTACACTGACTGTTTGAGATTATTCGTAAATTACTCTTATCTGCAAAGAGAATCCTAATTAATGAGAAGAAATTATGTTCCCAAAGGACCCTTTTATACACACGCACACACACACACACACACATACATATAGATATACATATTATATGTATTACGAACCTCCTTGCTCTTTCAACTGTTCCCGAGCCAATTTGTTCTCGTGGCTTTTCTAAAAATCTGCTTCCAACATTGTTACAAGCGGTTTTAATCAACTTTATATTATATTTTTCAACGTTTATTTTGATAAATTAATCATAATTTTGTTGGTAGATATTTATATTTCAGAAATATATACATTAAATGTTGATAGTGATTATTGAAATATCAATCTTAGAACTGATTTGTTACTTTACTGGATAGTAAAAATGATTGTAGTGAACACCTTGTAATGAAACGCTTTCATGGACTATAATCGTAACCTCAAAACAATCTTTCCAGCTTCCCGCGCAATTTACAACTGATTTGTATTATTTTTCCAGCATTTATTTTCCACTTGTTCACTTTTGAAACACATTTAATAGTATACATATAACTAAATATAAACATAATGTACGGTTACAAGCTAAAAATTAGTATTTTACTTTTAATAGATGGTTATACATATAATGTGACCAAAAACGTTTTTCATCATAATAAATTGTATTACTATCAAATATATTATTGAACAATTTTATAAAAAACAACTTTCATCCCAACAAATTTAATTAAATTACACAAATTTTTTATTATTTAAATTAGACATATACAGCTGCAGACGCCAGTAAATACCTACATTTATCCTATATACATGCTTTGGTCTTTTTGCGTACATACAAATACACGTAGAGAAATATAAAAAGTCGTTGTTTAAATGAAATCTAAAATAAAAAAAGATTTATCGCTCGAGAAAGTGAAAAAGGAAAAGTACAAAATCCGCGTAATATTTTCTCTCTCGTTACTTTTTCTTTAAATAGAGGGTGAAAGAGAGAAAGTATCGGTGTATTTCTCAAAATAGACGAGATGATAATCTCTCGATATTTCGAAACCACTCGAATTTTCCAAAAAAAGAAAGAAAAAGAAAAAGGGAGAACGATCTTTAAAAAATTTCCAATTATCGCGGCGGCGGCAAACGACGACGATGACGACGACAAAGCGGATGAAAATGAAAAAAAAGAGAGGGGTTGGTGGCTCGAGATATTCGCCGAAGAATAAAGCCGAGTTGGCTATGGGCTTCCGGTAATGAAAAACCGATTGCGACGAAATAGGCTCCGGCTCCGGGTGCTGCTCGTGACGTTCAATCGAATCTTCTATTCTGCAATTATCTCCCTCTGCCTCTCTTGGCTACTTTCTCGTTTCGTACGCTCAAACTGCTACTCGCCCATCACCGAGAGGTAAATTTTGAATTTTATTTATTTCTTCCTTCCTTCCTCCATTTCTCGTAAACTCTACGTTAATTTGTTCAAAAAACAAACATAAAATATTGGTCCTATGTGCGTTCGGTAAAATCATCCAATTTAAATGAAGCGACGAATTACTAATAATTTTAAAATGCGACTACTACATCAACAGTAAATAAATAATTAATTAGTGAATAAATATTAATTAATAAACTTAATTATAGCTCGAATTAGTTAAACAATAATATCGAAGGAAATGTGGATATCACGTATTTCCTTCTGTAGTTGTTTTTGAATACATAAATGTTTTTGTTTTTTGGGTATATTATAACGATTGCTTTAACGAGTCAATTTGATTATCTAAATGCACAACGTTTCGGAGACGTATTTGTCTCCATCTTCAGGTGCTAAACTTATGATTATCACATAGCGTTTATGAACTTTAATATATTTTCAGCAGTTTAGTATCAACTTATAATGATAAGTTTAGCACCTGAAGATGGAGACAAATACGTCTCCGAAACGTTGTGCATTTAGATAATCAAATTGACTCGTTAAAGCAATCGTTATAATATACCCAAAAAACAAATTCACGAGTGTGAAATACAATAAATGTTTTTGATTGAAATTTTACACAGTGATAGATATTACTGGAGCAAAAGCCAACGATGTTTTGGTTTTACCTATGTTTATCATATTTACTGAATTATAACAGTTGTTTCTCTGTCTCAATTGACTCAGTCGGTATAACAATTGAGTGTAACACCCCCTTCAAATATTTAACAATAGTATTTAATTTTAATCGATATATATTTTCTTTATCGCATACCAAAAATGCTTAAAATTTAATACGCGGAAAATTTGAATTTTAGATTGGTCTCCACACCCCTTACACAATTTATCACCAAACAAAAGAATATTCGAATTCAATTGTAAATAAATTGAGTGAATTATAACAATATACAAATATAGTTATAGATGTATAATAAAACTTAGTTAGAAACGTTGGATTCACGGAGGAGTTCACTCGTGTACAACTTAGACTCGAATTTGAAATGCAACGCACGAGGTCTTTGTTTTACCATAATAAGAAACTCGAAGCGTTCCGATATACTTGGGAATTTATATATCCATTGAAGGGTTAAACTTCCACTTTGGAGGCACGAGTTGGTTGCGATTCTTGGTAAACGAAATCGTATCCTCGAGGTGTTAGTGAAATAATAATCAAGGGAACGAGCGTGGGTTAAAATTTAGATAAAATAATTTATTATTACAAATAATAGATCGCGTATACGCAATTACTTATTAATTATGTCTATACATTTTAACCGAGGTGTTAATCCACAATACTGCGATGTCTATAATATTGGTTAAGATATTCATTTTATTTTTTTTAAGGAAATAACTGTACAACTTGACTTTACAACTATACTTGATTGTTATAATAGTCTCTAATTTCGTTTATTTAAAAAAATGTATTTCTAAAATTTAACACTATCTATATATTTCAACTACATCGTAAAAAATGTTTGCGCGGATAACTATGCACATTATTTTGTTGCCGTTTCTTACTTTTTGAGTTAGAAATGTACAAAACGTTGTATTACTCAATTTTCTACTGTTTCTAGGTTTTCCATATTTTTCTTAATAAATAGAAAAATCACCCGATTTCGCTCGGTCGTGGGTAACAAAATCAGGTACACCACCACGTTAAATCCAATAATACAGGGATACACACACACACATTTATTTTTGTTCGATCGTTCAGCTTTTACTTTCCGCGCGGCGATTTCGATCCCGGTATATGTACCCATCGAAAACGAGTAACGTTGAGAGGCGCGCAATATCATTCCAATGAAACGATATATATGTGTATAACAAGCAACAAGAAAAAAAAGCGGAGGCTCCAACTTTTTCTCTGAATGGACTACTTATTATTCGCGCGATCGGAAAAATCCGGGGAGAGAGAGAAAAAAGAGAGAGAGAGAGAGAGAGAGAGAGAGAGAGAGAGAGAGATAGATGGAACGATGAACGCAATGAAAACACGGTTGTACCGAGTGCAACCCGAAAAAAATAAAACTGTGTCGTATATACATATATGTTTATATATCGGGGCTTGACGTAACAAAAAAAAAAGAGAGAAAGAGCGAGAGAACGAGTTTAACCCGTAACCGATCCATCCGGTGCAAGTTGTAACGTCCCTTTGTAGGACTATCTATTACCGGAACCTGGAATGACGACGAGACGACAAAAAATATTGGTATGCAGAAAAGGTGTGTCTCTCTGCTTGTATATATATATATATATATATATATATATATATATAATCGAGAGAGAAAAAATTAAAGTACAGATATATATATATATATATATATATATATATATACATCCATTGGAACTCGATGAGTTATGCGCGCCGAGGACGATATCGGCTTAATGAAAGGTCAAAAGGGCAAATATCGAAGTGACCCCTCGAACGATCTCTGAAATAAAACCCTGTCCGTCGATCTATACATATACATATACATATATCTGGGAAATATGACAGTTAATAGAGGTCAACGAGAGGAGAGAAGCGACGACCGAAGAGACGGAGAGACGATGCGCGAGATGGGAAATCGCTCTCAACCCGATGGATTACGTGTGTACGTTTCAACGATCATTCGGTGTATATCTCCACAAATCCTTACGTTCCCGTTTTTCTATTTTTCTTGTCTTGAAACATTAGGTAACCAATTACGTAACCATTTAATCCTTATTTCAACTAAATTGTATCCTACTTTTTAATTTATTTTTCGTCTCTATAAAGGATAAAAAGTTACGTGGAATCTATACATCAACTCAGCTAGCGATTTTTCACATTTTTGGATGGTATAACGTGTCGAAATCCAAGGCGAATTATCAACTCTTCGTGAGATTCATGACGGTAAATTCTCGTTGGAAACGTCGTGTTTTCAACGAATTTCGCGATCTCATACAATTAAGGCAAAACAATGACTATATGCGCAATATTCAGATATCTTGCAAAATGGTATAAAACAATGAATCTCGTGAATTAAGGTACCCGTCGCCTTGAAACTTTCCACAATTAGGAATGGCATCCATCGTAACGACAGCCAACGCTCTCGTGGTTTTCCTTTTCATTTCAATATACTACGTTAAATTTTAGAAAAACAGTAGGTTTAAGAGAAGACAGTTGGTAAATTATCCAGATGGTAACATCGCGAGATTGTCACATTTTCTTAAAATATTCGAGTGTAATATTTAATATTATTAGGTTAACTTTCTTTATCTTGTGTCGACACGCGGATATTTGAAAAATGAAGTTTAACAAATTTTCGCGAGAAAAGAGGTAGAGGCAGCGTAATGTTTTCCATGCGCATCGTCCTGTTATCTTTGCTTCGTACTCTCATTGTGGATGCAAGAACAACCTAAGACAAGAGATCTCTCCATACCGGTTAAACACCATATAGTTGTATGTGTATATGCTTAGTTTCGTAGGTACAGGTTTACAGTTCACACGTACACAGAGACGCGTATCTACATTTACTGCAAGTCAAAGTTCGAAAACCAGTTCGATTCCCTGCGACGTAATCAAATTTCGAGAGCACCCGCGCGCTTCTCCCCTTAAGGGCATGTATAGAAGTATACGCGTCTACCTCATATCGTAGACTATAGACTATATTCTCTCGAACTTGCGAACTTGAACGTGCGCTATTTGTTCGATACAATCGGTTGCTCATTGATAAAGATGAAAGGGAAAGCTCCGAACATTTCCATCCGACTCGGATTAAAATTATCATTTTTAATATTCATATTTACACGCATATGTTCTTAATGTTTGCAAACACATCACGTATTAACGTGTATCCGATAAGGATGCGGAAATCAATTTAATCTCATCTTTTTGATTCGTGCGTACATTTCCCTATGTTCCCTATGTTGAATGAGTATACAAATTACAATCTTATACTCGGCCGGTAACGTGAAGTACGCCATTAGAGATAATTTAATATTTAAATTCCAACCAATCTACCAGAAAAGCATTATTATTCAATTACATAATTAGTTAAATTATGTAATTGAATTAAATGTAATAGTGTCTTTAAAATGGATTGTTGCGGTGGCTATACTGCAATTGTGAAACCTCTGATATCAGGTTTGTGATAATTATCGCGGATACCAACGAATATTATACCCACAATGAACCTTAATCGCGATATAAACAGGGGCAAAAGGATTGTCGAAATTTCAATTCATCAATTCCATTTCCTAAATCTGATTTTATACCCACCCAAAAATCCCTATATCTATCGGACCAATCGTAACAAAGACAAATTTCTTGTTTAAATGAGTATAAAGACAAACTCGTTAAACATTCCATTAATTACCTTATTTTTAATAAATACCTTGTCGTAAAGTCCACTAGGACTTGACAAGCCGAAAATCAAATGATTAAGGTTTTTCTACTTATTATAGTTCTACCTACGACATTATTTACTGATTGTAGGTTTCTTGAACGATGCTGTAATGTCACTTTATTCAGTTATTTAGACAATTGAATTATTGATTTGTCGGTATCTCGGTCAGTATCAAATGGACAGATTACGACAGTTCGGGAATTTTTAATACAAAATCGTAGATATAATATAGGTATATACCTAATTGAATTACAAATATCTGTCAATTAATTTTTGATTTTATTTTTATGAAATTTTAATATTGAATCAAATTAGTTGTTATCGAATCTAACTGATTTTTAATTATCATGATAACGTCCTTACTTACCTAAATAAAGTAATTTTGAACGAATTTGAAATTCTGGGTATTTTAAAATTGTCGAGGAACGTGGATTAATCGGAGGCGCGCGAGGCTCGTCCCGATTGCGTCCCCGAGTCTGTATTCCCAATGCACAAACACGCGCCTCGAGGAAGTACAATGAGAGGGGGAGAGAGAGAGAGAGAGAGAGAGAGAGAGAGAGAGAGAGAGAGAGAGAGAGAGAGATGGATGTGTGTGTAGTGGCAGAGAGAGAGAGAGAGAGAGAAGGTCGCGAACGTCGTCCCCAATGCGGATACTAATGGGGCGCTCGCACCGAGAGACACGTGTATCCACAAACTGCTACGTGCTCACCCGTAAGTATTAATTACATCTATATATACCCTTCGCCTTCGATCGCTCTGTAACCAAAGGACCTTCTCTCATACCTCCTCTGCAGTACACATCCACGACAATTGTCTTCGTTATTACTTACGCCTCATAAGTTTTACATTTTTTCGACCTCCTCAAGGTTAGATCTCTAAACGATAATAATAATAATGATCGTTAATCGTTTATTCACTCAATTACCCAAAATATTCCAGTATAATCAATGTATAATCTTTAAGAGGAATTCACTTAAATATATATCTAAAGATTTATAAAACTTTTTTAGCAAAAAAGCAATACTAATTTTTCGACCAAAAATTTGTCAACAATATATCCTTTTCTAGCAAACAAAATGATTTTCATCAACCTCAACAATCCTCGAAAAATCTAAATATTATTATTCTAATGTCAGTAAAATTCTCTTCAACTAAATAATTACTCAGAGACACAAAATTAATCAATCTGTGTCGACGATTTCACAAATTTATTTTAATTTAAGTTAGACTTTACACTTAAAACTTCATAACCTCTTAAACGCAATTACTATTTTTTTCTTCGTGTAATAAATTACATTTTCACTCGGCACAATGTAGTCATTCACGTTTATTCAAACCTTCAAATGACTTTTTCGCTCTAACAAATTTAAAGAGTTGACTAAGTCTGCCTTAATTTGCACATTTACAATTTGTAAATTGTTCTTTTTTTATCTCGCGTAAAATTTAGGTTCAGACGCCAAATGTACGTGTTTTACTATACTTTCCTTATTTTTCGCATCTTCTTTTGATTCCCTGAACGTATGCGCTCTGCTCCTCGTCTCGCAGAAAGACCGGCCAGCGCGAAATTATATTCTCTCCCTTGCAAACTTTTGTCCAATATTCCCGGCGGCATCTGGCATATTGAACGCTGCTTTTCCTCTCGCCGTATGTTTCTCTTTCCTCCCACTTTTTCTCTACATCGGAGAAAAGTGTAAAACACTTTTTTATCCGGCTGGATTTTCTTTTCCTGGATATTAATCACCCCGCGACGCTTTTTAATTTCTCGTATACAACACCGATGATGCGCTCTTTACCATTTCAATATTCGTGATAACCGAGGCACAGCTACATTTTTCTCTTTCTTGTTCAACATTTTTTTTTATATTTAAGTTTTTATTTTTCAAATCGAGGAAGAACAATGGACTAGCCAGAAGTAGTAGATTTTTTAATTACACGGAAAGGAAAGATTTTCCTCTAGAATAATTGCATTGTAAATTGATAATCACGTTGAAAATTATGTCCAATTTTTTTTTCAAAGATTTCAAATACTTTTTGTAAATAATTTTCTCTCTGCGTACACGTGTTATAATTATGGGTATTCGGAATTGTGATGTCGTCTAGCAAAGTTTACAGATTTTTAGGATTTACCGGAGCAGAGTCAAGCTGCATGGTGACCACATCTCAAACCGTATTTTTTTGTTATTCGTTAAAAATTTATTTCCCAAAGGAAATAATTGAACATTCGGAACACTAAATGTTTGTTTAAATTTAAAAAGAAAATATTCTTCTCCTCTTTTCGATTAGATTCACTAGTTCGGGACATTGAAATTTTCTAGTTTAAGAAAGCGCAATGATTACCAGTTGTCTACACATCTAAAAACACATCTAAAAAATAATTCGTCTGGTTACGTACGTATAATATCAAAATCTATTTATAATTACCAAATTATGCGTCGAAAGTCGAGAGTTTATAATGAATTTTCTCGGATTGCAGGACGCTCGTGATTTTTCCAATGATGCCTGCTCTCCCTCCTCTTGGTATACGATAAGCTAATTACAAGCATTCACTCGATCGATCAATTACGGTTCGTTTTAAAGGGTCGATTCGTTTAAACAATCAACGATATAGACGTACAGTATATATTTCAAGAAATTTTAATTGATTTTTCCGCACTAAACATCGAGTGTTTATTGAAATTATAGACATATAGATATAATTACATGTACGTAACCCGTGGAATTTAATTTCGATAGGAATGATACGCGCGCGCGCGCGTGTGCGTATGTGTGATAGGTATTGAGAGATGGGTTTAAATGTTGGTATCGACAGATGTACACATATAGCCGATGTCAAGAGCATTGCGGATAATCATATTTCGAATTATTGCATTGTTACCTTCCTCCACATGTAAATGAGCGTGTTTCGGATCAAATCTACACCCCCACCTCACCCTTCTCCGAGCGATTAACCTCAAAATCAATGCAAAATACGAACGATACTCGTTTGAACGGTACTCAATCCGATGTTGTATATTACGAGTATTGCTCCGTTACTCATTCAGTCTTTCCTATATGTATACATATATGTGGATGTAGCTGTTTGTATACATGTATATGTGAATTTGTACATTTATATTGTATACATCTGTGATCTTGAGAAATTACAGGTTGCCAATGCATAGCAATACTTGAATTTCAATTATGCTCTCACGGGTGATTCGGTTCTTGATAAAACGGAATACCGTAAAGCACATTTGAGATATTGATTCAAGTAGTGGAAGGCAACGTGTGGTCAGACTAAACGTTACGCGTTCAGATATCCGTGCAGCAACGATTTTAATATTTCGCTTCTTCATTTTCAGTTTCGTTCGAATAAGTCGTAAATTGTGGAACATTGTGTTATCATTGTTGATACATTATATAGGTATAGTTACTCCGAAATAAATAAAAAAGTAGAGTAGCAAATGGAGAATCTAGAGTTTGAATGCAAAGATAATTTAGTTTGAAACGACATTTTTTTAAATGATTTTTATGGGAAAATCGTGTATTTCGAAACGTCACCCATCGTTTAGGGAATTTCAAACGATCTATTATAAATGTCGCTTTGATCACGAGAATCAATAAAAGAAATGGTGATTGTGAGTGAAATAAAATAAATAATTTGATAAAGTTAGAGGCGTAAGCACCCGGGGTGGATTAAAAGGTAGTAGGTATAGGATGATAGGATGGTACGCGGTATTCTTTATAAGGTAAGGTTGCATATATCCGTGAGTGATACGATAAGCGAGGTGAAAGCGAGAGTAGATAGGCAAGGGGGCTTCTGGACCCCCCCACCACTCCACAATCCCATATAAATACACGGTCCCCTCCAAATTAATTAACAGGTGTGCATACGCCAGGTAAAATTCTAAGAATTTCATTTTTCCAAGAATTACGATTATCAATTGCATCGTGCTCAACGTGAATGAGACATGCATAGATGACGAGTATAGGTCGATGCGACTAAGGATCAAATTACACCTCTTTGCATTCGAAAGTGCTGTCAAATTATCAGCTTCTACATCTTTTTACAACTGCGCATATTTGAATCTTGCGATGTTCGACCGGATGTCAAGAGTTAAATTGCAGTTAAAAGATTCGATATTGGTTACACCAGTTATTTATTAACAAAATTTCTTCGAATTTATCGTACTATGTTTTAAAATCAACAAGAAATGTTTTTTCTTTACAATTGCGAGTCTTTAAATCTTGCGATGCTCAACCGGATATTGGGAATTAAATTACAGTTTCAAAGCTTCGATATATTGCGTACAATACTTATTTAATAAATAAAATTTCTTGGAATTTATCGGTCCATACGCTTCTTTTGCAATTGCGCATCTTTGCATCTTTCATGTACAAATGAATATTTGTATAAAATTACAATTGATATTTTACAATACTTATTAATTAATAAAACTTCTCCGAATTTATTACATCATGTTTAAATGATCTTGACACTTTTTATCTCTTGAACAATTTTTACAATTCTACGAATCGTTATTAATTTACTAGAAATTTTAATTTTGTTTCTAGTATATATACGAGTTACAGTATTATACTTAATTAGTTTGAGTTGTGATTTCGACCGAAATATGGATCTAAGTGAATTGAATAAAATCGGGCAGTTGGAATATTTACCAACAAAAAAATTATCTGAACTAGAAATCAATAAAAAATATAAAATATCAAGCTTAAAAGAAATTAAGACTAAGTATGGGAAATCGGTTTATGTTGAAATAGAAAATTCTTTTGGAGTGTTTTTACCTCCTAGAATTTCTACATTTATTCTACATAAAGAAAATTATTTGCAAAATTTAATTTTAGAATCAAAATCAAGAAATTTATATTTAAAAAATACAGGTGGTACAAAAATTAATAAAGTTGAATTTTGTAATGAAAATTAATTTGTACGAAGAGTTTAGATTGTAAGTCTATATATGGCATCAGTATGAACAATATGTATTGGCTTTGTATCCCGTTACACTCAATACCGATGTAACTTCATCTTATTATTCGCAAGATAAAATCGATCTATATAAGAGGACCAGATTTAGTCCTTTGACAGTTCGTCTTTCATCGTAGCATCCGAAAGTGCGTGAAGTGTAGTGTAGTGGCAGTTCATCTACTCGATTTTCTCACTGCAGTTTTGGAGAATTAACTGTAAGTAACTATACTTGTACTATTCATGATTGCATGTTAATATTCATGCTTTCTTAGATTTTTCAAAATCATGAAATTTTGACAGTAAAATATACATTTCATTATCATTATTTTTAGACTTTAACTGAAACTTTTCAAACCGATAGAATTTATATAATATATTAATTCATTTTAATCACGATTAACGTATTAATTATAAAGGATCAATTTTTGATATCAGTAATAAAACCATATTAATCACATTAATCTTTCATTGTGATTATAAATTTAATTATTGATAATAGAATATTATGTTTCTGTGAAACAATAAAAATAGTCAGTAGTTTTTAATGAAAGTATAATGTTTGAACTCCAAATTGAAAATATTAGCCAACAAGTTGTTAAACGTTTCTACTAAGTTTACTTACTTACTAAAATAAAGCTCAAATTAATTTTATTAATGGAAGTATTAAAAAATATGAGTAATATGTTGGTAGATAAAATTAAATATGCTTTCTATGAGAATGTAGAACTAAAGCAAAGATGACTTTTTTATTTACAGGATCAGCGAGCGATCAGCAAGCAGCCAAGCGGGTCTACATATACTTGCTCTTTCCACATTAACTTCAAATAGTAAGTTAAAATGCACACATTTTCATAATCATTCTTTTTAGCCTTTTAACTCAAATTTTTGAAAAACGATAAAATTTATATAATATATTAATTCATTTTGATTATGATTATAAGTTTAATTATTGATAATAGAATGTTTTGTTAATGTGAAACAATAAAAAATAGTCTGTAGTTTTAAATGAAAGTATAATGTTTGAACTCCAAATTGAAAATATTAGCCAACAAATTGTTAAACGTTTCTACTAAGTTTACTTACTTACTAAAATAAAGCTCAAATTAATTTTTATTAATGGAAGATTTAAACAAAATGCGAGTAATATTGGTAGATAAAATTAAATTTGCTTTCTATGAGAACGTATAACTAAAGCAAAAATGACTTTTTTATTTGCAGGATCAGCGAGCGATCAGCAAGCAGCCAAGCGGTTCTACATATACTTGCTCTTTCCACATTAACTTCAAATAGTAAGTTAAAATGCATACATTTTCATAATCATTCTTTTTAGAATTTCCTATCAAAATAATATGGTATTAGAGTTTATATTAATTATTTTATTATTTTCATTATTACATATATTCATTCTTTTTAGATTTTTTTAAATTGAGTAGTCTAATCTAATTTTATACCAGCCCTCAATATAGTATATTAACAATTTTTCATTAGTATTACTAATTGCCTTTACAATTTACTTTATATGCATGTAAATGAGTAGAAAATATTAAGATGTTTTAAGAATCGCAATTTTGTTGTTTCAGAAAATGGAGACTTTGGAATACATCTATTTGACACCGAGAATTCGAGCTCCAGCGGAATGGGCGAACATCAGTCATGATAACTTGCATGCTGTAGTGACGGCTATACTAGCCTACGATTTGCAGCAGGGTACTGCTGACGTCTATGTAAAATTATCGGGGCTTTTAACAAGACTTTATAAAGTCAACAATATTTTTTGGTTTAAGAAGATTAATGAAGCTGAGTTACAACAAGAAGAAAATGGCAGTGCTAATTAATATGAAATAAATAAAATATGAATGGTATTGAATGTAACATCGTAGTTGCAATTTATATGTATTATCAATGTCAATGTATTTTATAACTTTATAAATAAATTGAAATAGATTGTATTTTGTTATTATAATAAATATTATTTCATCAACCCATCCGAAATAGAACTTTTAAAATTTATTATTTCTAAAGAATAATTATTTGTATCTAATACCCTAGTAGAATTCAAAATATAAGAAATGGCTGGGAAATTAGTAAATGGGCAGCGAAAATGGTTAGGTATTGACTCCCGATGAAACGCTTTTTCGCCCACTTTTTGCACATTTATTGGAATGAGCATAACCACCAAACATAAAGTATTAATTTCTGGGTAATGTTCTAAACAAACTCGAAGCGTGTTGTGAAATTTGATCCGTTTTACCATTTCTTTTATAAATTAATCACCAAATTGGTTCGACATATTCTTACAGCCTTGTTCATGGGCTATATAATGCGCCAGGTATCCTGCTTACGGAATCTAGTTTTACAAGCTTCAAAATACTTAGTTCAATCCTAACATTTATAGATTATTCTATAAAATAGCTAGTTTTAGCCTATTTCTAGTTTAACTGGCTTGCTACTACTCACTAAATGGATTTAAATTCTACTAGGGTAGTTAACTAATTTTTGGAAAACTTGTACGGAATGAACAATAATTTTAAAATCAGTTTATAGTATGACGATTTTATAGTTAAAGGATGTTTTTTCTTTACTTTTAACATTTTTTTTTTTTTATACAAACTTTTAATACTCTTCCTAAAGAGTTTATTGTCTGCATCTGCGGAAACTATAATAATGTTATACTAGACAAAAATCGATAAAAAATACAGAACTGTACCATCTGATTAGATAATAAATAAGCTTTCGTAGAAGATATTAATTAATATAACAGTATAAAATAAATTAATCTATTTAAAAGTATTACATGTATACACGATATACTTGAACATTTATTTTTTACTTGCTGATTGCCAGTACAGAGCTGTCAATTTTTTTATACAAAATCAGTACGTGAAATAGAAATCTATTTTACTTATAAGTAGATTAAAATTAAGATAAAAATATTATACTTAATATAATTCCGATGAATAGGTTTCCTAGAATCGTATGCAAATGATTACATTTCCTAGAATACAGTTGCAAAGCTTATTCAGTAATTAATTTAAACAACAATTTGTTGGAAATTAAAAAAATTCATGGAATTGCCTTGACAGACAAGCATATAAATAGCTTGCAAATGCTTTTCATATAAAAGTTTTATTTTGATTCTTGAAGAGTTAACATGCTTACACTTGATTGTAATCGTTCGGTAAGCATAATGCTTCAAGCCTACAGGCTTATTGCATCAAATAATGTGAAATTAGAGCAAGTAATTAAGTGGGAAAGGCTTAATAAAAAAAATCTCAAATTGCTGAAACGTACTCTGCACAAAGATGACACAACTGTAGCTGAAAAAACCAAATTAATATCAAGTATTGCATTGCTTAAAGGAATACAAGAAAAGTTCAAGTGTTTATTAAAAACGGGCAGTGGAGTGCATGGAAAAAGGAGTAAAAATCGAGTAAAATGGCAAGATTTAGAGAGCGCCTTTAACGGACGTGTCAAATCAGGAGTAATAATAAACTTAAAAAATTTAGATGTTATTGAATTCATGAAAGATGCGCAGACTTTATTCATACCACGAATTAAGAATGTGTTAAAAAAAGAAAACGCGTTAAAAATTTATGCAGTGTTAGCTGCTGAATTTGTTGTATCAAAAGCTGATAAAGAAGTAGTGGAAATTAAATATTTTAATACAAAAGCAGAATCTGTTTTACCAACAACAAATTTAAAAGACTGGTTTACGCAGAATATAAAGAACTCTATTGCAAAGGATATTGAAGAATTTCAAGAGAGAGACTCTGGTTGGTCATTAAGATCAATAATTAATTTATGTGTTCATCTAAACAGATACAATCCTATGCGTGGTAGTTCTTACATAGATTTACCTGATGCTATTAAGAATAAACATGCTTGTGTCAACGTAAAAAATTTTGATGATGAGTGTTTTAAATGGGCTATTCTATCAGCATTACATCCAGTTAAAAAACATAGTGATAGAGTATCAAGTTACAAAGTTTATGAAAATGATTTAAATTTTACTGGTATAGAATTTCCAGTTAGACCTTGCCAAATACCGAAATTCGAAAAACTAAATTATATTTCTATTAATGTGTATATTTTAAGGAAAAATGGATTTGATAATTTTGAAGTTTTACCTTATTATATTACGTCAGAAACAAAAAAAACTCACATTAACCTTCTTCTATTACAAAATTGTTATACTCCTGAAAACAGAGATTTTGATAAAAATTTTCAAATGATTTACCATTACGTGTGGATCAGTGACTTATCTCGACTAGTATCTCGGAATCTTTCGAAAAAGAAAGTAAAAAAATTTATATGCAATCGATGTTTACATTATTTTTATAGTGAATACAGTTTAAAAATGCATGACCAAGACTGTACAGAGCTGAATAAATGTCGTGTAAATTTACCAAGTATACAAAACAAAATCATAGAATTTAAAAATTATAAAAATAAGGAAAGAGTACCATTTACAATATATGCTGATTTTGAATGCATACTTAAAGCTATGCAAGATAATAACGTCTACCAACAGCATGAAGCAATTAGTATTGGATATTATATGAAATGTAGCTATGATGACAATATCTCCTATTATCGAAGCTACAGAGGCCCTGAGCCAGCTAAATGGTTTGTTTTAGAATTGCAGAAGCTAGCAAAAAAGCTTGAATCTATTTTTCAAAATATTACACCAATGGAGAAGCTTACACCAAGTCAAGAAATTGATTTTCATAAAGTACAGACATGTCATATTTGTGATAAACCATTTGAAGGTGAAACAAAAGTTCGAGACCATTGTCACTTTACTGGCAGGTAAATATTTTAATTTTTATAATTTAAACAAGTTTGAATAATTTGTATTCATTTATAAACTTATTAATTTTTTTAGGTTTAGAGGAGCTGCTCACAATGGATGTAATATTAATTATAAAGATTCATCTACTATTCCAGTAATATTTCACAACCTAACTGGATATGATTCCCACTTTCTTATTAGAGATATTGCTAACACATTTCCTGGCAAGGTGGATCTGTTACCACTAAACAAAGAGCGATTTATAGCTTTTACTAAACACATTTCAGATAGTATGATAAAATTCAGATTTATTGATTCCTTCCGTTTTCTGCCATCATCTTTAGATAAATTATCATCATACCTTGATGAATTAAATGTTTTAAGATCTGAATTTTCTAAATGTGATCAATTAACGGATGAAAAGTATCAGTTGCTCAAAAGAAAAGGAATTTTTCCGTATGATTATTTAGATTCTATAGAAAAACTTGAAGTAACCAAATTACCAGCAAAAGAAGAATTTTATAATAAATTAAATAATACTAATATTTTGGAAGAAGATTATCAGCATGCAAACAATATTTGGAAAGCATTTGAAATCAAAACTTTAGGACAGTATTCTGATCTATATTTAAAAACAGATGTATTACTTTTAACAGAAGTTTTTGAAAATTTTCGAAACAATTGTCTTAAAACTTATGGTTTAGATCCAGCTCACTACTTTACTGCACCTGGATTAACTTGGGATGCTGCGCTAAAAGTGACAAAAGTTCAATTAGAATTACTTACTGATATAGATATGTTAATGTTTATCGAGAGGGGTATTCGTGGAGGAGTTAGTCAATGCTGCAATCGATATGCATGTGCTAACAATAAATATATGCCTAATTATAAAAAAGATAAAGAAAATAAGTATTTAATGTATTATGATGTGAACAATTTGTACGGCTGGGCTATGCAACAGTATTTACCTTATAATGGCTTTACTTGGCTAACTATTGATGAAATAAAATGTTTGAATTTGATTAATATTTCAGATGACTCACCAATAGGTTATATTTTCGAAGTAGATTTAGAGTATCCTGTACATTTACATAATAAACATCAAGATCTACCTCTATGCCCTGAACACATGAAACCTCCGGGTTCCACATATTCGAAGCTTATGACTACATTGTATTCTAAGGAGCGATACGTTCTACATTATCGCAATTTAAAACAAGCTCTACTAACTGGACTAAAACTTCAAAAGATTCACAGAGTCTTGAAATTTAACCAAAAACCATGGCTAAAATCGTACATAAATTTGAATACTGAGATGAGAAAAGCTGCAAAAAATGAATTTGAAAAGAACTTGTATAAATTGATGAACAATGCAGTATTTGGAAAAACAATGGAAAATGTGAGAAAACGAGTTGATGTTCGTCTTATTACTAAATGGGATGGTCGATATGGTGCTGAATTTTTAATAAGTCAACCAAATTTTCACAGCCGATCAGTTATAGATGAAAACCTCATTGCAGTACAACTTGCAAAAACAGATGTTTATGTAAATAAACCAATTTATATAGGTCTCTGCGTATTGGATTTATCAAAGACTCTCGTATACGATTTTCATTATAATTATATGAAAAAGGAATTTGGTGATAATTGCAAATTGCTGTATACTGACACTGACAGTTTGATATACGAAATTCAACATGATGACATTTATCAGATTATGAAACGAGACATTCAGTATTTTGATACATCTGATTATTCATCTAATAATATTTTTCAAATGCCGCGTGTCAACAAGAAAGAAGTTGGGCTAATGAAAGATGAATGTAACGGCCTTATCATGACTGAATTTGTAGGTTTACGAAGTAAAATGTATAGTATTAGAGTTGAAGGAGAAGATAGATTAAAGAAAGCAAAAGGTGTAAAAAATAACGTAGTTCAAAATACAATCACTTTCAACGATTATTTAGAGTGTTTACAAAATTCATCTGTAAAATTCAGAGATCAGTGTATAATTCGTTCTAGACAGCATAATGTGTACTCGGAAAAACAAGAAAAAATAGCTTTAAGTCCGTATGATGATAAAAGATATTTAATATCAGATGAAACAGATACATTACCATGGGGTCATTATAAAATTGTTCAAATTAATGAGCAAGAAAATAAATAATACAAAATAAAACAAAGTTATAATTTGCATTTATTACTTTATTTTATACATTTGATTTCCTTATCCAACTATTATGCGAATTATCGAATCCTAACCACTTTACATAAATTTCATTCCCTCGTTTTTTCAAGATTTTCTCCACTAGATAAACATCTGGATACTCTGCTTTTAAGAGTTCATGTTCATAGAAGCCACCAGCAATTTGTTGATCTTGATAATCTTTTAACTTGTATGTGCTTGGAGTTGTAGGCATTACTTGAGTTATAGTGAAAATTTCTGTTGACCAATTGGGAGTGTAACCCTTCTCAAAAACTTTTTTAATTTACTCACTCGAACTTTATCTCCAACATTAAATTTTGTTCGCTTCCTTCTTTTTGCCAGAGTGTTAGTTGATTGTTTAAATCGAGCTAAGATTTTACACTCATTTTTGTCATTAACATCTTTAGGTTTAACTCCAATCGTACGATGTACACTATTATTATAGGTCATTAATAAATCAGGCAATATATCATACCACTTGTATGTGCCACGTAAGCTAAAATGCATCCACATTTTATTTTTTAATGTCCGATTAAAACGTTCACAAATAGACGCTTTGAGATTACTATACGTTGAATAATGGTTTATATTATAATTTTTCATAAGCTTTTGAAATTTTGCATTGTAAAATTCAGTCCCGAGATCGGTCTGCAAATTTTTTGGAGCTTTTCTTTGCTGTAAAATTGATTTCATTGCTGCTGTAACCTCTTCACCAGTTTTTCGTTTCACGGGGATAGCCCAAGCATATTTGGAGAATACATCAATGACAGTTAACAAATAATGATAACCTTTATTTTCTCGAGCGTAAGGTTGCATTTCTACAAGATCAGCTTGCCAGGTTTCATCCAAACCCCGCATAACGAATTTTCGTCGCTGATAATTTCGACGTACAGGCTTATGAAGCTCTTCAACCACTTGCTGCTTACTGTCCATTATGAGGTTTTATTTGTCAGTATTTTCTGATCACTATTCTCCTCTTCAATACGAGCACCTACTGCTACACTTAATCTATTGCTTAATTTATTTAAATCTTTTCTTAATGTAGCAATTGCACCTTGCAATTTTCTTATATCCTTTAAATACGTTTCTAAGTTAATAGCATCACCTGACTGCTTAGGTTCTGCAACATTACATAATCTTTTATAAGCAATATCGTAATGACCATCAGCAGTAACTTTATATCCAATTCCAGGAGGACCACGACTGCCACCCGTCCGGTCGAGGTTACGTCCAAACACGTCGACACTCATGTTGATACTAATTGGAAACCATCGAGTTCAAATCATATGTTTATATTTCATACAAAATTTCAAACAATGTTGGAATATGCGTTATATTTTTTAGTAAGCACTGGGTTAATAATTTCACTCAATCTGTAGATTCGCATTTGAAAACGTTCTCGATCACATGCTATTTGCTCCCATTCTCCAATACGAGCTTTTTTACTAGCATACGGCCAAGTGTACATTACGTGAACGATTACTTTAGGGTTAAAACGAACTTTTTTAGACGTCATATTAGTAAATATAATCTGCTTCCCGAAGTTCTTCAATAATGGAGAGGATTTCATTCCTATGACTTTGGTTACCAGCTGCTAATTCAGCCGTAAGCAAGCGAAGGCGATCAACTAATTCATTAACGTTATCCCAGTATATGTAATTCATATACATACGTTTCTTTGCAATTTTGCTTTTCGGCAAGAGGCCAGAGCCCTTTACTGATTCATTTATTGGTACATTGAAATAAGGAGAGATAAAATATTTATATTTGTTACTGTTACTTCGACGTATTGTCTCGTTTTCATCATAATTTTTTTTATAAGCATTTGTCACTTTAATTATTTTTCGATAATTTTCAATATCACTAGTGCTGATGAGCGATCCATCTGGCAGTTTCTTAAATAACAATTCGAGCAAACCAACTGTTTTCGGATACTTTACATTCTGCACCGTCACAAAAGATGCTCCAAAGTTTACTGGTGAATTGCCAATCTTTAGTACATGATTCTCTATTCGTACACCAAATATATTATCATACGTTTTAGGATTTTGTTCAAGTAATTTGAAATATTGCTCATTAAATGATTCTCTTTGTTCAGTATTTTCTAAATCGCTTTCAGCTATAGCAAAACTTGCAGCTAAATCTGCGTTTTTAATTGTTTCATCAACATCACTTTGCAAGGCATCATCAGCATCGTCCTTACTAATTTTATTAGATGTCTGTGTATTTGGCTTTTTTGCATGAAATTTTTCTGACTTGTCAAGCGTTCTCTTTGATTTTGCCTGAATAATTTGGTGTTCATCCTCTGTTACATTAACGAGCTTCTCAAGTGGACTAACAATAGGTTTAAAAGTATAATCTAACTGTCTTTCGAACTCAGCATTTGTTTCTCGTAACTGTTTATATTTCTTCTTAATTGCTTGCCGCGACTTCACAATTTGTGAGAGAACAGCCTTCTCTTTTTGAAAGTCTGCCATATTGAACGAACGTACAAGCAATATACTGTCTGATTTACTTTGAATACGCAATATTTATAAGAAAACAATCAAAACCTTTTCTATATCTACCATCATCAATAGCTCTATCTTTATCAATAACAAGAAATCCATGTTTATCTCTCCAGCAGGTAGAACATAAATGTTTAAATTGTTCATATGACATATCTGTATTAACATGATCATTATACACATGCTTCAAATTTAAATCGTCTTGTTGAAACAGAACTAGTAAATTAACATTATCTCGAATCAAATGTTTTGGAATGTGAGCATAAGATTGACAAAGATAAAAACAGTCCAAATGTTTATGTCTTCCCATGCAAAAAAAATTTTTAATGTTATCTTGTTTCTCGCAAGCTATATCATCGAATATCATGATTGAATTTGGAAGTACATCTTCAGATGGTAGTACTGAATCATGATCACTAAACGGAAAATATTGTACTTCACTTATAGGTTCGAGTAGTTGCTTGAGAAATTGATATTTAGGTTGATTAAGCGATTTTGAATAGACGTATACATTTTCAAATTTTAATCCACTTGGATGAGTAATGAGAGAGAGTAAAGTATTTGTTTTTCCACAACTCGATGGACCGCAAAATATGGCTCTAATACTATCAGGGAGTAATTCTCCATGACGTTTCTGAATTCTTTTCTGTGGTATAAAATTATCAAAGTTTATTACTGGTAGCTTTACGCAATGCTCTTTGAACTTCATGGTGGCTCCTCGATATCTTAGATAAAACTGACGTTATATTGTATATATAGTACACTTATAAGGTGTATCAATTAGTTTGAATCTGTCTTTTGATATAATAACGTCATGATTGTGCATAAGCAGTATAAAAAGCGAAAGGGTCGTGGTTTGATTAACACACTCATAAATAAACTTCCTTTTGAGTTGCATTTACCAGGTTATCAATATTGTGGGCCAGGAACTAAACTTGCTAAACGACTTGCTCGAGGTGATCCTGGAATTAATCCTTTGGACAAAGCTTGTAAAGAACACGATATTAGTTATTCGCAGAATCGCGAAAATATTGCAGCCAGACACGCCGCTGACAAAATTTTAGCTGACAAGGCCTGGCAACGTGTCATTGCGAATGACGCTAATATTGGTGAAAAAGTATCTGCATATGCAATAACAAATGCTATGAAAATGAAATCCAAATTTGGAATGGGCTTGAAAAAAAAAAGAAAAACAAACAAAAAGGGCAAATGTCCTATTACGTTAGCTAGTGTGGTCACAGCTGCTAAAAAATCAACAGTTCCGAGCAACGATTCTCGCAAAGTCATTCGTAGTGCACTACGGGGAGCTCGAAAGGCTATAAAAAAAGCTGGTGGAAAAGCTAATATACGCGTTCCTCGTATCCTACCAGTTCCTACCAAAGTTGGAGGTTTCCTACCATTTTTAATTCCAATATTTGCAGGCTTAAGTGCAACTGGTGCATTAGCAGGTGGCGCTGCTGGTATAGCCAAAGCAGTAAATGATGCTCAAGCAGCTAAACGTCAACTTGAAGAAAATCAAAGGCATAATAAAACAATGGAAAAAATTGCTCTCGGAAAAGGTCTCTATTTAAAACCACATAAATCGGGTTACGGTATTTATTTGAAACCATATACTGGAAAAGGTCTACTCGAACAAAGTGGTAAAAAAGAGAAAAAAAAAACTTCAATTTAGTGCTGCCAAAACGAGCTCTAACTGATGCTGATTTATTAAAGTATGCGCGTATATTCAAAATTCCACATTTTCGAGGAGTATTTATGCGAAATGCATTACCAGTAGATGGTCCTCGTTTCTGCGAAAAAGCAATAGTCAATCTTGACGACGAAACGGGATCGGGTACACATTGGGTAGCTTATCGCAAAAGCGGTAAGAATGTCATGTATTTTGATAGCTTTGGTGATCTCCAACCCCCTCAGGAGCTTATGAAATATCTGGGAAACAGTATTGTAAAATATAATTATAAGAAATATCAAGATTACAACTCATATAACTGCGGACATCTATGCTTAAAATTTTTATGCAAGACTATATAAAATGTTGTAGTAATTATATAGTCGCAGTATTCACTATGCAATGATGAGTGAATCATTGATGCTAACTTTATCTGGAACGTCATCTGTACTAGAAGCTCAATACTTTCCACCAATTGAACTTCAATCAAATAAAAATTACGTTCTAGGATTAGTTGAACTTTTAACTTTTAATTCAATACCAAATATTGACATTGATAATAACAAGTTTTACGTTGGAGGGCAGATAATAAATTTACCAACAGGAAGTTGGGAAATTGAAGATATTGAACGGCATTTGCAAGAAATACTTGCACCTGAAGGAGTAACATTGCATCTCAAACCTAACAATAATACTCTTCGTTGCATTATCAAGTGTAATCAACAGATTGATTTTCAACCTACCGATTGTATTGGAAAATTACTGGGATTTACTCCACGAATTTTATCGGCCAATATATACCACGAATCTGATTTACCTGTTGCTATTCTTAAAATCAACGCTTTACGAGTTGAGTGCAATGTAACATCTGGAGCATACATAAACGAACAAAAAGTGCATACTATTCACGAATTTTTTCCAGCAGTACCTCCAGGTTATAAGATTATTGAAATTCCAACACAAGTAATTTACTTACCTATCGCAATAAAAATTATTGACAATTTACAGTTGCGAATCGTTGATCAGGACGGAAATTTAGCAAATTTTCGTGGAGAAGTAATAACAATTAGATTACACATTAAATCAGCCTCATAAACATGGGGATTGTATATAATACTAAAGTCGGTAAAAGCTATATCACAAATACATCATGTCCTCGAAAGATCAGTCATCAACAAGCAGTGAAAGTGCTAACAACGCAGAATATTCAATTCCTAAAAAGTCTAGGACTCAGAATAAAAAAAGACGTTGGGCGAAAATAGTTTGTGTACTTTTTTGTTGTTGTAATCGGGGGAAAAAATGGAAGATCTATTGAACGTGCAATCGCCTGTAGAATTCGACGAATCTGTCGCTCACTATGAAGTACATGCGCATCAACCTTATACCTCAACTGCTTTTAATAACAGTGATGAAATTCGTATTTCTATTCAATACCAAGATTTATGTCTTTTACCTTCACGTAGCTCGTTACATATTTGTGGTAGATTAATAAAAACAGATAATTCAGCTGCTGTTAAAACGACATTCATCAATAATGCTCCTTGTCATCTTTTTGAAGAAATTCGATATGAAATAAATGCTGTGGAAATTGATAGAAGCAAAAATGTTGGATTGACAAGTCTTATGAAGGGTTTGATTTCTTTTAACCCTAATAAAAAATTGCAAAACACAGGTTGGCTTGATGTTGGTGAGACTGAAAAGTTGGTGGATAATAATGGATATTTTGATATATCAATTCCATTAAGCATGATTCTTGGATTTGCTGAAGACTATCATAAAATCATTGTCAATACCAAGCATGAACTTATACTTACTAGATCAAAGAATGATATAAATGCTATTGTTCAAACGGAAGATGAAGAATTCAAAATTGATTTAATGAAAATTGAATGGTTAATGCCTTATGTGACTTTATCTGACAAGAACAAAATTCAACTGCTGAACCATCTACAAAAAGGTACATCCATCGCCATGAGTTTTCGCAGTTGGGAGCTCTATGAATATCCTCTGCTTCCAACTACCTCGAAGCATGTGTGGACGGTTAAAACGTCAAACCAGTTGGAGAAACCACGTTTTGTAATTGTGGGTTTCCAAACTAACCGTAAGGGGCAAAAAAATGCCAATGCCAGTCGATTTGATCATTGCAATCTAAGCAACATTAAATTATTTCTCAATTCTCAATATTATCCATATGCAAATCTGAATCTTAATATTAGTCAAAACCAGTTTGCTTTATTATACGATATGTATGCTAACTTTCAAAACGTTTATTACGGAAGAGAGGCTGAACCTTTGCTAAAAAAGTTTGATTTTATCGAACATGCACCACTATTTGTTATCGATTGTTCAAAACAAATTGAGTCGTTAAAGCAAGCTCCAGTTGATGTCCGTCTAGAATTTGAATCCAGAGAAAATTTTCCAGCAGGAACGTCAGCTTACTGCCTAATTTTACATGATCGCATTGTTGAGTACAATCCAATAAGCGGCGATGTAAAAAAACTGATTTAAATCAATAGTAGGTGGGGAATAAGCTATATAAATGATACGCATAAGTTTAATTGACAGTAATGATGGACTACGTTCTCGATATACAAGGCTTTCAAAAGCCTGTCAATGAGTTTGTAGTAAAGGAATTGGCTATTGTTCCACTTAATTCAACTCTAAAAACACAAGTCTTTCTGTTCAAACCACCTATGCCTTGGCATTATCTACCAGCCAAGTATAAGAGTACAAATTTATGGTTGGAGCGAAATTACCATGGAATGGCTTGGAGTTCTGGTGAAATAGCTTATGAAAAATTGAGGGATGTAATGGACGCAGTCTTAGATGATGCAAAAACCGTGTATGTTAAAGGTCCTGAAAAAGTAAAGTGGCTCGAGCAATTTAATTTTACTTTTAATATTTGTGATCTAAATGACTTACACTTTCCTTCAATTCAAAAGCTTAAATGTGATACTTTGGAACAACTATGTCCTCATCACATATTAGCCGCTAAAGCAAATTGTGCACACAGAAACGTCCTATTGTTGAAAAAATTTTATCATGACAATATTCCATCAATTGAAAGATCGTTAAAAATATTTTTTAAAACTGAACATCTGTCATTCATGGATTCGATCGATATTGCACAATTACCTACAAGTTTCCTGACAACTTTTGGAGCAAACAGTATCGAACAGGCATGGAATAAATTACCTGAAAAATTGAAAAGTGATCCAGAAATTTTAAAATGTTTAAGATGTCGTGAACATTGTAGTGTAAATGCGATACCACCGTTAAAGAAAGATTGTAACACATGTACTCAAACAATAAAATAAATGTGAAATAAATTTATTTTACTCTAGTTTATTAAGAATCCTTTTCACCTATACTTATGCATGTTATATAAAATATATGTAATCTACTTTAAATTTAATTGACATAATTAGTATTGAACAATAAGTAAATATTTATTTGTTTAGAAATTGGCTCGAAAAGTACAATATATATTTGCACATGCATTTCATTTCTTAAAACGAATGATTTAAACGATTTTATTAATTAAGCAATTTAATTCTTGGAAATTAATGTTTAGACTAAACGACAGTAAAAAGTATGACTTTCTCATCAATTGTGACATTAACTTGAACAGTTGTGTCTAATACTCGGAAATAATTTTCGGGGAAATTTTACTTGACCCATGCAAACTTGTTAATTTATTTGTAATTTAGTTTAAAGTTAATCGACATAATTATTATAAAATTGTCTCGAAAAGTACAACTATGTATTTGTGCATGCATTTTATATCTTAAAATAAATTAAACAATTTTATTAATTAAAAAGATCTAATTCTTGGAAAAGATTTTCGGAGAAATTTGACTCGCACACTTGTTAAGTAATAAGCTGATAATTTTACTGCACTTTCGAATGCAAAGGTGTGTAACTTGATCCTTAGTCGCATCGAACTATACTCGTCATCTATGCATGTCTCATTCACGTTGAGCACGATGCAATTGATAATCGTAATTCTTGGAAAAATGAAATTCTTAGAATTTTACCTGGCGTATGCACACCTGTTAATTAATTTGGAGGGGACCGTGTATTTATATGGGATTGTGGAGTGGTGGGGGGGTCCAGAAGCCCCCTTGCCTATCTACTAGCGAGGATCACTTAGCGGAAGCTTCAAAATTAATTCCAGAGAAGAACCTTTGCTTCCCTCGTCTCTCACTCACTCTTTCTCTTTCTCTCACGTTCTCACGGTCTCGCTCGCTGTCTCTTTATCTTGCATTGCCCCTTTTCCACCGGATGATCCAGAGTCTCGGCCCGTGCTCGTTCGATGGTACATTCGATATCTCTCTATCTCTCGATTATGCGGCTTCGAACACACTTATCCTACGCTATACGAATGCAACCACACGCTCACTCTACCAACATAAGGATTATTACCATGTGTTTGTGCACCAGAGACGGAGGGAGGCCGTGGGAGATGTGCCGAGTACTTAGTGTAATGCAAAGGTTTCAAATGGATACGCGCCTCTGCCACGAGATATCAGTCAGCTACGAACAATTCCAATCAATTTCACTATATACGTACCTATCGATCATTTCTGTAGATCTATCTATATACATACATATCGTACACGACGCCTACTCTCGGCACCGATACACGTGCACTACACCTCGAATATCAACGGTGCACCTGGACACGATTGCCCATCACGATCACCGAAAAGCTGCGTTCACGCTAATTAATAGTTTCTACCTCACTTACTCCTACAATTTACATTTCAAAATTTGCACTTTCCCTTACTTTTGAAAAAAAAGAGAGAATCCGAGTCGAAATTACCCAGGTATTCGCGAATTAGCCAGATATCAACCGAAGATTGCCTAGGGGATTCAGATAACTTTCTAGTTTAATTTTGTTTTATTATTTTGAATGATAAATGCGTATAACGTGATATACTCTATGTTGGATATCATTTAAACGTGTTTACAAATAACCGGTATTTTTCGAACCAACAATTTATTCAATTCATTCAATTTTACCTTCAGTATACATTTTGATTCGATTTACGCATGTACTTGTAGTCGATTTTGATGTTTGATCCCATAATAATGTGAATGTTGGGGTGTCCATCTTGCCCATTCCATCTTGTATTAATTAAATGATAAAACCGGAAACTAGGATATCCTTTCTTATCTTCGTAATATCGTAAGTCGATACCCGAAAATCAATATTTACAATTTGCACGGATGTTGTCGCTTCCGTTTCCAATGATGGACTGAAACTTCATTGCTATGGTAATGTAATAAGTTTACGTACAAAGTATCGCGAAGCTTACTATGCCGTATTCTATGCCGAGAAAACTACCTATATCCGTTTTGCCCGGGTCTCCATATATATAAAAAAACTCTCTGTTTCGAACCAGAGGTTAACTCCTGTATAACATTTTTGAGTATCTTGTTTTTATTCAAATCGGTTGAGAATAGTACGTGATTTCGTATATATGTATACATGGTGACTCGGTCGGTCGAAATGCTAGCTTCGATTACAAGTCGTTTAATCAAGTTTTTGCGATTTACGTCATGTAAATCAACATAATATATAGATTAAGTATCCTTAATTTTTAGAAATTTCGGCTCGAGTGATCGAGCAGTATTTAGGCTGATGATTGTAAGATAAATTTCATTTGAGTTTTAAATAAAAATTCGCTAGAGTTTTAAAGGAGCGTGGCGTGGAAACATTGATTATAGTTATAATTAATAAAAACCTTTATAGTCAAAAAATGGGTTGTACGATCAAAAATTGTTTGTCCGTTCTAAAATCATCGATGATTAATTACCTTCAAAATTATGTAAAGTTTGAGTGCGGCAGAGCATTTCAGACAAAGTTACGGTGTTTTTAGTCAAATTTACATTTTATATATATATATTTTACATATTTGCATATTTGCATTAAAACAATATTGGACATTGTTATTTCTCAATAGCACTAAAATATACTGTTTATTGTTAGTCACTGATACTTTTCAATCTTTAAGCTGCTTACAAACACAAAACAGTATAGGTATAACCAGTTATAATTGGATAAATACCTGAAAATCATTATATAAAACAAATATATTTTTGGCCTCCCAGGATGAATTATAAAGTACATGTAAACTTTTTGAAGACACTGGTGAGTTCATAAGTACTTATATAGTATATATTTTATATAAGTACTTATGGACTCACCATAATCTTCAAAAAGTTACATGTACTTTATTATGTACAGCTCTGGTACTAATTGAAATTCAGGTCTAAGAATACATTGAAACATTCTATTTTTTAACTTCTATTTTCTACTTTTCACTTCACGTGAAATCTCTCATATACATATGTATATAAACTCGGTTCGAGTGGGCGGCACGTCCGACTATATTTTGCGCAGTTTGCAAATACGTCATTCTAAGATACACGTGGTTTATTCCACACGAAACCAATAATATGTAATTACATTAATATCTCGTCGACTAGGACTTAAAAGTCGAAATATAACGTTTCAATAGAGTTTCTTTAGCAAACACGGTTAGCTTCGAAAACTAAAAGTGAGAAGAAGCCGAAAGCTTGGAAGGTGCGCGGAGGATAAAGGGAGGTCGATCGGCTCGCGGTCCATCGCGATATACCCGTGTATATATAGATAACCCGTTGGCAACCTCGTCGCCTTTTCAATTTCCCGCTTATCGTCTGTCGCCGCGTTCCTTTATCCACCTCCTCCCTCTCTCTTTCCTCTCTCTCTCTCTCACGGGTTTTAATCCGAATTCGTTACGGCCAAAGGAGGCGGAGCGTAGAATTTACAAATATACGAGCTAAGGATCTCTCGACTCCTCTCCTCTCTCTCTCTCTCTCTCGTTTCTCCTTCCTAAGGATGAGCGAGTAAGAGAGGATTAGAATCGAGATAGGCTGGGTTTAAATAATCAATCGCGACTACGGGCTTACTCTTCTTCCACGTCTTCTACGCCTTCCTCTACTTCTTTACGGTCTCGGTTCTCTTGACCTCACTTTTCCGTGTTTGATATGTATATATACACCTTTTTTCTTTTGACGCGATAATTCAGCCTATTCCACCGACAAGTTTAATTTATTCCTACCCTACCCTCCTCTTTCATTTAAATTATACTATTTACCTTTCGCGCGAGGTTATGACCGTTATTAACAATATATATGTATATATATACATCTATACGCGCAGACATTTTATTTTTTAGTTTAATTACTTTCCGGTGGAAGCTCCGTCCCTCAACTTTGATAAGGAATAAAGTGTACCTTATTTCATCTCAAGTTGTATAAGCATTTAACCGATTAGTTTCTTTTTTAAAGAATTTCGATTTGCTACTAGTTCCTCCTCGGTAATTATTCCATTTCTTAATTCTTTGAGGTAGGTGCTTTAAATAAAAATTGCGGTGAAATTTCAAGTAGAAATTTAATCATTTTTTTTAATGGTTTGAGGTTAAGAGTAGATATATTTCATACGTCATTGTTCTAACAATTGTCAAAGAATCATTAGTTTGTATACTCAAAGAAATCATTTCATTTATATTAGAGACATATTAACAGTCTTTTCCTGGTGATGATTTTTACTTGTGATTATTGGCCGTTTATTTAGAATGAAATCAGCTATTTTCCTTGATAAATATTAATTTACAAGATACTTGTAATAATTCGAAACTTTTATCGAGCTCCAAAAACGACACCACTTGTTGAAAGGAGATCAAAAATGTTTTTAGCAAATCTGATCGTGAAATAGGCATATGAAAAATGCCTTGGAAAGTTTGAAATTAAATGTATAATTCAAATTTTATCCTGTTTTGAGGCATTCTTTAGCTTGTAAAGATGGATCGAGTGCATATCAAGTAATGTATTATTGAAAATGGTAAAGTGAAAAATATGAGTGATTAAATAAAGGTACATTTAATATACATATATATGTATAAATACTTATATACGATTTTGTGATTTGTATGGGTGTGCGTATAAACATTGGTTTTTATTTGCTGGTGGAATTGTATTATATGAGAGACGACGACGTCCAAGTGTTGTTTTTCATTGACCTTTTTCTACTCACCTTTCTGTCTTTCATTGTTCTTGCCTCGTCGTCCTTTTCCTCTTTTCTTCTTTTCCTCTTTTCCTCTTTTCCTCTTTTCCTCTTTTCCGCTCCTCCCCCGCTCCGTATACAGTCACTCGAAAGCACTTGACGCTCTTATCGGGGACCGCTCGACGTTTTACTTCTACCTCGACGACTTCAACTATCGTTTGTTCTTCCTTTATTTAGAGTTGTACTTCTAAAAATCACACGCCTCGCTATATACCAAAAAGAGAGGAAAAAGAAAACACCGGGAGAACGAATGCTCGTTCCGATATTTATCAAAAATTTAACGTTTACTCTTTCACGTGTATATATATATATATGTACACATAGTTTTTCTCCTTGTGTAACAATCTGACGTTATAGTATTCTTTTTATTAAAACAGTGCGGTACACAACTGTGTATTTATGAACGTTAATTTCTGGATCTCTTTTGGTTGTGAAACATTAAATGCTTAAACTCCACACTTTGGTGCAGTGGTATAGGTGTACGTCTATACATATATCTATTCATATATATATATATATAATCTAGGATAATTTCTCTCAAGGTTGCGTTTGCGTTTTCCAGGCGCAAAAGTTTCCTCGAATATTAGATAAGATTATAATCGGAGGAACGGTTTACACGCGAGCATTATGCGTTCCGCGTATATACTTACGTTGAAAGTTAATACCTACGATCCACGTATACATACACAAATGGGATATATACGTAGTTTATAAGTATTGCGGTATTTCAAATTAAAATAATAATTAATTACTATTCAATTGAATTAATAGTTGCGATGTTCATTATAAACAGGTGTGAATTAGGAAGAACATTTTTTAAGAGAATGGTATAGTTTCGCTGTAGGTTACCATATGAAATTTAACGTTATTTTATTTTTGTCAAGTAAAACATTTGAGTCAAATGACGAGAACATTGACGTTTTTTGATGATTGTGTATTAAAGTGTCTAGAAATCATTAATTGTTTTATAAATTTATGTTCAGGAATAGTCCTTTACGTCACAGACTCAATCTTTAACTTTTCATTATTAACATATCGCTCCGTCAAGCCCTTCCCGTGCTCTTAATTGAAATAGTTTAGGTTATCCATCATCCTCTTAACATCGAAAAAATTATTCCCTTATAGCGAACGTCAGGAATTAAAAATTCGATTAAATAATTAAGAGATAAGAAGATATTAACCACTCGACAGGTGGATTATGAAATTTAATCGTTCCGTTTAAATCGTAAATCGCCGCGAGTTTTGAGTTTTAAGTTAAAATTTATGTAAATGTTAAACTTCTTTGAAGTAATAGTTAAGAAGGAGGAGAAAGGGAGAGAGAGAGAGAGAGAGAGAGAGAAGGAAAGACACGAGTAAGCGTTGATTTTACATTCGAAAAACAGATGGACGGCGGGACTTTGTGTGGATGGATGCGCAATTGTATATACAGGGTTTCACGGTTGCAGCTCGAGTTAATTTGGAAAACGTGCCCAGTGTTGGATTGTTGTTATGGTAATGAGAGGAAAAGCATCCCCGACGTTCGTGTTTTCTCGAGGTAATACTATTTTCTAACTGCAACTTAATCTCGCGCCCTCGCGGTCGAACTTGCCGCGGCTACCCAACAAATTAGATAAATGCTTCAGCTATTCACTTGCGTGCACATTTACATGGATGATGTGGTTGGATTAAACATTTGAAAAAGCTCAGAACATATTTTCCAGAGTACCGAACCGCATTCTTACACGAAGAAAAATATTCAGTTACAAATTACTATATATATTGTATAGTAAATGTAAATATATCTTTATAGTCATTTTTTTCAAGCCTATTATTCAATAACATATAGTAACATTTTTCCTCTCCGTGATGGTGGATGGGTCTTGTGGTAAAATTGTCCATCTGCAGGTTTCAATTGTTTATAAACTTCTGAACAAGAGTTCCACAACCTCGAATACTCGACCATTTTATGATCGACATTTGATTAATTTAAATATATTTGTTTTGTCCTATTATATCTATCTACCGAAATCATAAATTCGTCGTAGATATTTGCGACCTTAAATTCCTCACGGGTATCATTAATTACCGCAAATTTGAATAGTAAATAGATAGAAGATGAGGACAATTTTCGAGGTGGGAGTAAAATAACCAAGAAAATCATATTTATATAATGAAATAGCCGTGTAGAAGAAGCCCGAGCCAGAGGAAGAGAGAGACGAAGAAGAGACAGAAGAAGAGGAATAAGAATAAGAGTAAAGGAGCGACGTAACG
Source organism: Theocolax elegans (assembly GCA_026168455.1). NCBI lineage: Eukaryota > Metazoa > Arthropoda > Insecta > Hymenoptera > Cerocephalidae > Theocolax > Theocolax elegans. The sequence goes on along the minus strand of CM047428.1, from coordinate 86,753,526 downwards.
AATAAACCGAGTAAAACTGTAGAAGAATTGTGTATTTGAGATTTTGGCTCGAGGATATAAATCTCGCCATTTAGCGTAACAAATGGCCAGTGTCGGATGTTCTGCGTGTTTCGTGGACGATAAGACAGGAGAGAGAGAGAGCGAGAGCGAGGGTGGAAGGGGGGAAGGGGATGGGGGAGTCGAGGGCGCGTGGCACACCACTTGTGGGGCTGGTAGTGGTGCACGGTGGTGCTGGTCTTCCTCCCCCTTAGATACGCGCCTGGAGACGACGCATCCTTTTAAACGTGAAAAACGACGCTCGCCGCAAAGAGTTTGCGCTTCGTTTACCAACCACTGGCTAGGTACGTCTCTCTCTCTCTCTCTCTCTCTCTCTCTCTCTCTCTCTTTGTACGTGTGTGTACGTGTACGTGTATATAGGTATGCAGTGAAGAGAGAGAGAGAGAGAGAGAGGAGAGAGATCTCTGGCGTACGGATATACTCAACTCGCGAGGAATTTATTTCTCCGGCACCACCACCCCCTTCTCGCGCAGCCTCTTATTTTACTTCGCGAGGGAAAACAATCTCGTTGGAAATTGAATGGACGACCTTGCGAGAGAGGGAGAGTGGGGAAAAAAGGCGAAAACAACCGGCTTTTACGTTCCTCGATCGTGACTCTCTTTTCAGACGGGCTTCCTTCGCTCCACGTCTCTCTCTCCCTCTCGCCGCTTCTCTTTATTTTTTCGCGATCCGGGGAGCACATAAGTGCGCGACCCGCAAAACAAAAGGAAAGGAAAAAGAGGAAGATGGTATTGTCCTGAGCTTTTGAAAGGCTTTTCTTTATTTATTGAGCTCTGTAGAAGGTGAGCCTCTATGTGTGTGTGTGTGTGTGTGTGGAGCGCGCACAAGCAATACACCGCGAGAAAATTATTGAGAGTTTAGTCGTGTGGTTCTTCTTATTGCTAGAGTTATTGCACTCTGTTACCTTGTCGCCGAGTACAAGAAAAACATTATGGGGTACGATTGCACCGTGCGATCAGCGATCAAGACACTCGCTTTTATTCAATATCAACTGCTCAATATTATAATGTATATTATTTTGCGATCAAAGAGATATGGAACTCGTTGCGTTACCGTCCGAGTCATTTACCGACCGAGGAGATATTAGTATGATCCTTGTAGCGCTGGATTATCGATATGTGTGTTTCTCAGTCTCCCAGATGTTTCGTATCAGACTCGTCACTCTTAATCCTTCTGAGCATATCGTTTTGATTATCGTAAAAATCGGAATTTTCTGACTCACCGATCGCAAACTAGCATCGTCGATATTTTAAAAATTTTCATCCAAATTGCCAAAAAATATACACACGATGTATGATTGAGATGGATTTGCGCGTGAGTAGTTCAATTGAAAGGGTGACAACTATTACGTACATATAGGTACGTCAGAACGTCACCTTCAAAACCTTTAAACTACGAGTATTGATGATAGATCGATATCGAATGTAATGCGAATCGAAGTATATCAATCTTCCCTATAGTTTCGTAATGACCTCATCAACGTACACGCATCGTACAAACATTTGATCATTTGATATGTGTATACAAACACTCATATCATTTTGAGGTTAGGATTATTGTAAAGATATATTATTAGGATTATTATATATTGTTCGCGTTTCCAAAAAACCAACGACACAACGAACGTACCATTCATTTGAAATTTACGCGACTTCATCACGTAAATAATTATGAAAATCGGATAAAAATACGGGACTTCGTCATACGTATAACATATACACGTATTACGTATATTCAACTGTATATACCTATAATTTTATCCCGTGATTTTTTTCCGTCTATATCGATAAATAATTTACGTGTATATACCTTATTCAAAAAGTGAAAGAAAAGCGAATAAACAACCAGGTATACGTCGAGATTTGGTTTAATTTTAAAATTACCTATACACGGAGTATATATCTCCGTTACAGGGAGAAAAAAAAAGTAATAAAAAGTCGTTGATATTTTACAAAATGTAGTTTTAAAAATCCAGCGCATCAGGATCGCAATGGGCTAGAAATCGTCCGAGCGCTAACTGGATTATTCTGCGCAAGTAGGCAACACTGAATAATGTGGGTATAAAGAAACTACAAAAAGAAACTGACGAGAGTTACGGTATAATATACATCCCTCGCGTTAAAAATTCGTCTGAAGAGAGAGGGAAAGAGAGAGAAGGAAAAGCAAATCGCGACAAGAGAAACTTTCTGGCTGAGTTGCGATTAAGTACCTTTTTGCTTTGTTTATATACAAAGGAAAAATAAAACAACGTCGTTCGGAATAATTTGTAAATTCAAAAAAGTGAGTATCAAAATTTTCGTTGGTAAACTACACGACAAAATAAATGAGTAAAAAGTAAAAAGAAAAAAAATATCTCTCTCGTTTGTGTTGGTGTCTATATACATCGTTTCGTAAATCACGGCTGTCTCTCTTGATCTAGAGGATGCGGCTCGAGAGCAATATGAGAGAGGAAGAGAGAGGGAGAGAGAGGGAGAGAGGGAGAGAGAGAGAGAGAGAGAGTGAGAGAGGAAGGGAAGCCCTCGGAATTAAGAGGAAACGAAGAATGGACCGCGGGATCAGTAGATCAAGTCGGCGAAACGTGCCGCGATCTTCGTGTGAGCGAATGAAGAAGATAAAGAACGGAGGAAGGGAGAGAAAAGAGAGAGAGAGAGAGTGGAAAAGTGCTTTTTCGCGTTAGTCCGTGAGTTCTGACGGACCACGAAGAAAAGGCAATCCAACGGCGCCGGGTCTTCTTTCCTCCTTCTCTTCCTCTTCTCTCTCTCCTTCTCTCTCCTTCTCTCTCCGTCTCCCTCCGTCTCTCTCGCGTATAAGCCGAGTACAGTGGCTTCCCGATTCTCAAGGAGATGGGCCATTGAATTATGCATTCGAGCGCGAGAGAACCGAATCGTTTATCGCCCTCGATTTTGTATAAAACTTTCATTAGGCAGAGAAAGCGAGAGGGAGGGAAAGCGAGCCACCTCCTTCGGGGACACACCCCGGCTTCTAAGGATCGCCCACGGGAAGTGGAGCTTTAAAACATCAGAGATCGATAACGATCTCCTGCTCCTTCCCCCCTCTATACGATTCTATAAATCTCTTTAACCCCGAAGTCGCATTATTTTGTAACTAATTATTTGGCGATATAACTTCTTACCACCAAAGGATGGCTCTTCACTCATCGAAATACCGCGATTACCTCGTGTGCGGTGGTGAATAAAAAAGTCAAATTAACTGTGTAAGAAATCTTTGGTAGTTATTCGCGCAATTTTAGCCATTTTTCCGTTAGCAAGAAATTGACGAACGTAGCTTGATAGTTACCCAATAATAATGCACTACAGCTGATCAAAGTTTTCGGGCCCAGATTGAGTTTCGAATTCGAAAATAGGCACTTTCAAGATCAACGATAAAGAGTGATGTTCTCGAACGCTCTTTTTATATTATGTACATAAAACCTATCATAAATATACAAATTTTTATTAAAAATTAATTATTTATGGTTAGGTATACAGTTAAAACTTAAAATAGTACCGTTTTCCAAATACATCTTAAGTTATATATCTTAAAAATATCTAGGAATCGAAACTTGCGAAATTTGTCCAGTTTCTTTTATCCAAAATGTAGCCATTCGAGCTGAGAAAGAGGCCAAAAAGTATGCGTAATTAACGTCAAAGAAAATGATTTTGACAAACGTTGTAAAGTCTGAATTTCTACTGAGAATTTGAATAGGTTTATTTTCCAGCAGGTTAGGTAGGCGATATACATAAAAGTGCCTAAGCGAATCGACGTGAACGTATAAGAGTATATACTTATATAGCTGCGTATATATATATATATATATATATATATATACATATATACGTATGTATGAAGACTAAGCTTGAAATTGTATAAAGTTTCGACTAATGTCGACCAATTGAATGTCAGATCGAGAGGTAGAGAGAGAGAGAGAGAGAGGGAGAGGAGCGTCAGGAGCACCGATAGGAGAATTACACGATAGAGAGACAAAACAGCCGAATGGAGCGAGGGGGGTGGGGTTGGGGGTGGGTGGGTGTAGGTACACACAAGCGATTCAACTGAACGTAGTTTCGGGTGTTTCGTCGTATCTGTCCCGCAGCAGGAAGTGTACGTATACGTAGCCCCGGCAGGCGGAAACTTCCGGTAACGAGCTTGATTGGAATTACTTGGAAGAGACGCGACATGTACACATCCCCCTGGCTTGCTTTGCCCTTTCCGGCTTCACCTCCCAAAGGTTCGAGCGCGAGCTGGCGCTCCTCCTCTCCGCCCGTTTCCCACACCCTCGGTTCCCCTAATATCTTTTAGCGTTGCTGCCTCGGTCGCTGCCTCGGTCGCTGCGCCGCGCAACCTGATCAACCGACGCTCTCCAACTGTACGCGGATATACGTACATACATACCTTTTCTTAGATCCTTCCTACACACGCGTTCGATCTCTTTCCACCGCTCTCTCTCTCTCTCTCTCTCGCTAACCGGTAATCTCGTTTCTTATCCTACGACTCTCCTATGCTTTTTCTTTCCCTTCACGTTAAATTTTAGGACGCAGCTGTTTTATTTTTCCAAGCAGCTTGTTCCTCAACTCTCTGCGCTTATTCTTTCTTTTTATTCAACATCGCATCATAGAATTTATTATCCCGTTATTAGGAATATACTATCCCTTTACACTGAGATAACGACTCGTAAAAAATATTTATCAAATAAAAATTTTAGTCGATATCTTCAAAAAACAGTAATTTCCGGAATTGTGTATACTAATCTGGCGTCTCTTCTCGCGAAACCTTCTAATGCGTTCTACAATGGGAGATAACGAATCTTAATAGACATTTGAATGAAAAAACTGGGAACTCCTGCCTAATCGACAATGATATATTTATCATTGTTAGCGATAGTAATTTCGCAAATAGACATTTTCGTCCGTTTCCTTGCGCACAGTTTGCATTCAGCAGACAGGTCCTCGTACCTCGGAATCACCGACACTTCCTAATAACGCTAACAATCTCTCCATAATTATACGAAATAAAAAGCAAACATATAGGCAAAGAGAATGTTGAATCGAAAATGTATTTATAGGTATAGAGAATCGAAGAGTGTCTGCACGTGTGACTGCGTATACTGTGCAGTGGATGCATGTGTGTATGTATATATATATATATATGTATATATGCATTAAGGATCTCGCGCACCGGTAATCGCAAGGGGAAACCATTAAGAGCTGTTTGCAAAGCTTATCGGGATCGACTGGAAGCCGAGGGAGGGAGAAAGAAGAGTGCAGAAGGTATATCCACCTAGGGGTATATCCGACGTATCCTATCCAATTGCCGTGATAACGTCGGTATCCGGGCAGCTCGAAACCCAAACCAAGAGGAGAGCTGGTTCGAAGCGAAAGGGAAGAGAATGGAACGTTCCACGTAGAGATCGTAGCGGCGAAGGAAACGGCAGGGCAAGCTTCTCAAGACTGTTTCCTTAGCCGGAAGCCGAGCACCCGAGCACCCAAGCAGCCGAGCCGGCCACTTCCGGAGGAGGTTCTCGCGCCTTCGAGCTCTGCGTGCCACGCTTCCCGCCTATCCTCCATCTCCCCTCTCACCCTACCCCCGCGCGTATATACTGCCTCTCCCTATGCCCCTGCGCGAAAAGTGATTTAACGATTGCTCCCGGAATTGATGGATATTTAAATGTGAACGTGCTCCTGCATTATTAAATTTTCGTTTTATTATGATTGATTGTGTTCTACCCGATTGAGGCTGGGAGACGAGAGAGAGAGAGAGAGAGAGAGAGGGAGGCCGAGGGAAGATGCATTCGTTTGATTGATACCCCGAAACGAGCCAAATCGAAATTCCATCCATTTGTACATATTAATCTTTACAGTGTAGTCGTACCATTTTATCTCCGATCTATATACATATACATATATATATGAAAATACGCAATGAGCCTCTTTCTACACCCTAAGACATATACCATCAGCCTTATTTTCGATAATTCATATAAATTTTTATTTAACTTACACCGTCAAGGTATTTTAGATAAAAGTGAAAAATCTGCATCTTAAAAATCAGTCAATCGTCTGTAAATAATGTTAAGAACCAGTAATTTAAATAGTATTTTAAAATTTAAATTTTCAAACGTCTTAAAAATGAGAATAATATGGAGATGTTTTAAAGTTTACTCGCGACGTAATATTTTTTGTATCACTATATTTTATTTCCAAATGTGTCATTTTTAAGATTTCAAAAAGATTTAAACTAGTGCAATTTCTGTCAGGTGATACATCTATCGATGTATAATTTTTTTCACTGTTTGATAAGTTGACAGAATGACAAAAATAAAAAAAAGAAAAAGATCAACCTACAGGGGTACATATACAAAAAGAGAAGAAGATTCAAATGTTCAGGGTGAATAGCTGGCGTATAAGATATGTGTTGAATTTAACATAAAAAAATGTGAAAATCAGATTGACAATTTTCATTAGATTATTCTTTTTATAAATATTTTCTCTCCGTGTGTAGTAATGTTTATTCATACAAGTATCAATAAAGTATCAATAAGTCCGTTATATAGAAATCGAAAGCGCATTAATAGGTAATAATTTGATATTTGTTTAAAAAACCGATGAAAATTGGGTAGTTACAACCTAAAATGTAGGTATATCTCACATCTAATTATTTGACGATATTTTTACCAGAATTATGTCATATTGTCTAGTATTAAAATAGGTATATTAAAAAACTTAGTTGATGATGTGTTTACACAATAAAATGCCATTTGTTGGTCGTGTTAATGTTGTTCTTACGTTTATCGCGCGAATGCGCCTTCCTCGCAATGACAAAAGGAAAAAGAATAGCAAAAAAAGCTGTACTGCCAACGTCGGTACAGGTGATTTCCCGTGAAAGTACCTCAACCGAAAAGCCAGGTTGATTCGAGACCGAAGCCAAAGACGTATTTTGTCGCCTCTGCGAAGAAAAAGAAAGATGCGTCTGATTTGGATAAACACTGCACCTCGACGCAAAGGAAGAGACAAAGAGAAACAAAGTATCGAAATATTCTTCGGTAAATCGTGAAAATTTTTCGCTCGCGACGTTTATCAGATTTCCCGCGTATGGCTTCGTATTCGTATAATTCGAAATTCGACGTGTGGGGTGCACACAGACGAACGTCACTGAGACTCGACTCGAGTTTCGGGTGGTATATATACGTGGGGCGTCGCTTGCACACCCCTACGGCACTTCCGGGATATGACGTTTCTCCAGGAAATTCTCTGTCTCTAATCTCAACCTTTCCGCGAATTAACCTGTCCATCACGCGGAGAAGTGCACCACCCGAACTTTCCCTGTGTCTGCGCTGCTGTGAGAGTCGGAGTGAAATAAAGAGACAGAGAGATAGGTATATACCCAAGACGGAAGGGAAAAACCCAAGAGGAAATTCGGGGAGACCTTTATATATACTCCCATCTGTTATCTACCTATATTTGTATATATGTATGTACGTCGCATCGAAATAATTAGTTATATTATTTTACGATTAACTGGGTTTTAATAGACTGGGTAATTAGCGTTAAATCGTCGGGACTTGTGCTTGTGGATCTTTCTTTTTTAACCTTTTTCTGTTTAAAGATAAATGTTGAACGTATACTAACGAGGAAGGGTGTTACCCTTGCATGTACAATGTGCCTCATCGAATTTAGATCGTTTGTAATATACTGCGGACTTAACAATATTCAAAATACCAGACTCGTCGATTTAAGGAGTGGAATTTTACTCCCCTATAGCCATATTTTTACATTGAGAAAAAGGAATATTTAACTTAAAGTTCAGGTACATTTTTCATTAACTTATGTTAATGATATTGTTTTTTGTATTCACAAGATATCATGCATACTTACTTGATTTGTAGGTAAACTGAGAAAAATTAACTTGGCACAATGTTAGTGAACTTTATTAACTTTATCAACAAAACTGAACAAAAGATACAACAATTTATGTGTGACGAAAACTCTATTCCGGGGGGTCCTCACTGTTCGGACTCCGTCGTAGTAATGAAGAGAAGGAAAAAATGGGGGGGTAACGCGCCATTCCTTTGCCTCTTGGGGGCGCTGCTGATGTAGGGTGGGGGATTCGGCGAATGAATCCGTGTTTGTCCAATTATTTTTGTCCAACATGCCGCCCGCCTCGTTCCTGGAACGACACGGGTTACGAGCGGGTTGTTTCTGCGAATCCTCCGTCACTTGCCTTGCTGAAGCGCGATTGGCAGCCGAGACAACTTGACTATTGGTCGCTTGTAAATGCCGATGGAAGTTTTCACTGTCGCGACTCTGGTGTGCCCATCGGACCCTGGGTGAGTCTCCACCACTCTCCCGAGCGGCCATCTTCCATCAGGTTTAATCAACGAGGGATCGAGCAACACAACGATGTCTCCGACTTCTATGTTTGGCCTTGGGTTCGACCATTTTACTCGTTGCTGCAGAGTGTTCAAGTACTCCTTGCTCCATCGACCCCAAAAATGATCCCTAAGGCCCCGTACGAGGTCCCAATGCGCGCGATGGTCCAGGCTTGATCCTCCGTTCGATGGACGTGGAATGGTCGTGAGGGAGCCGCCAACGAGGAAATGGGCCGGCGTGAGGGCATCAATGTCATCGAGCTCTCCCGAAATCGGCGTTAGGGGGCGGTTATTGAGTATCATCTCGACCTCCGCAAGGAACGTACTGAGCTCTTCAAAGGTGAGTTTTCGTGGACCGATCACACGCTGTAAATGTACTTTCGCCGATTTGACGCCTGCTTCCCAGAGGCCGCCGAAATGAGGAGCTGTTGGAGGGATGAACTTCCAGACGATCTGTTCCTGAGCCATCTTGCTTTCAATAAGTCCCCAATCCATCTTGGCCTCGCGTAGAAGTTTCTTGAGTTCTCGATCAGCTCCAAGGAAGTTCCGTCCGTTATCGCTCCAAATCTCGGTCGGCTTTCCCCGGCGCCCAATGAAGCGAATAAGGGCTCCTAAGAAGCTTTCGGTGCTCAGATCTCCCGCAGCTTCCAAATGTATCGCCTTCGTACATAGGCAAACGAAGAGTGCTATGTACCCTTTCGCAGATGCTGTCCCTCGACCTTTCGACCTCAAAATTTGGAATGGGCCCGCATAGTCGACTCCACAGCGACTAAATGGTCTGCTTGGCGTTACTCTGGCCTCCGGTAGATTAGCCATAATCTGCTGCGACGGTCTTGGCATTGCTCTAGCACAGGTGACGCATCCCCGGGTGAAAGCCTTTATAGCAACCCTTCCGCCAACAATCCAGGCTCTCTGGAGTACTCGAGCGTAGGTAACTCGAAATCCACCATGCAAGCTCTTTTCGTGGGCCCATCTAATCACAAGTCTGGCAAGATCGCTCTTGCCGTGGAGGATAGGTGGATGTCGCTCATCGAAGCTCAGGTTTGAGTGTTCCAAACGCCCCCCCACTCGAATTAGTCCGTCATCGGCTAAGAATACGTTCAGCGGTCGTAGGGCTTTATTGCATTTGAGATGTCCTTCTTTCTGCAGAATCACAGCTTCGCGCAAGAAATGACTTTTTTGACTAAGTCGAACTGCTGTTAGGAATTCCCGATGCATGTCGTCTGCAGTGACGGGGGCGAGCGGTGGTGGCGCAGTAGCTGATCGGCGCGCAAGAAAGAGCCGTCGGCACCGCGTCATAACGCGCAGCAGCATGTCCAGGTTAGAAAATCCATACGTAGTGTGGCTGATCTCGGCTATTGTTTGCACCAAGCAGCGTGTCACTTCCGTCTCGGTCGGGCTGCCATATTCCAGAAGGGGGTCCCTAGATGGCCATTTCTCTTGCGCCCCTTTAAGCCAATCAGGACCATTCCACCAGAGGCTGTTTCTGGATAGGTTGTGCGTATCCGTCCCACGGGTAGCTACGTCTGCCGGATTTTCTGTCGTCGAAACGTGGTGCCAGGTGACCCCTGTGGCCACTTCCTGGATGTGACAGATGTAGTTCTCTATAAGGTGATTCGTTACGGGCCCTTCCGATCGTATCCAATGTAGCGCCACACGTGAATCTGTCCAAGCATGACAGTCATGGTACGGAACCTTGAGTTGAATCGCTGCAAATTCCAGCAATTTTGAGGCGAGCAGAGTCGCTCTTAGCTCGAGTCTCGGTATAGTCATCCGGGTCGCGCCTTTGACAGGAGGGCGCAGCCCCCTCGCGGAGGTAAGTTTGGTCTTAGCCAATAACAATCTGACGATGACCTTCCCCGATGCGTCGGTAATGCGGCTGTAGACGGTCGCCGCCATGGCCCTATGACTTGCATCCGCGAATGCATGAAGTTGGCGATGGCTCGTTTGGAGTTGTCCGATCCATCGCGGAATCTGTAGCGAACTCACGTCGCTCATGCTCTTTCGGAATCTCATCCATTTATCGAGCCATGGTTGTGGGATAGCGTCGTCCCATTCGTAGTGACCACGCCAAAGGTCCTGTATTATCATTTTGGCGACGACTGTGACGGGGGCCAACCAGCCAGCAGGATCGAAAATTCTGGCCAGTTCCGCTAATGCCCTTCTTTTCGTCAGCTCGACGTCGGCTGCAGCTCGGGGAGGCACGAAGACCAGGCTATCTTCTATCGGGTTCCACGACACACCCAGTTCGTTGACAGGGCTTTCGGAAAACTGAAGCCATTCTCGGCGCAGCCTGTCGTCTGGGTGTATCTCGTCGAGTAATTCTGAGCAGTTCGATACCCATTTCTTTAGGTTGAACCCGCCCGCCGAAAGGAGCCCAATTAGTTGATCTCGACGGTCTCGGGCAGCGGGAAGGTCATCTGCCCCGGTCAGGAAGTCGTCCATGTACAACGCGTTTTGTATAGCGTCGACTGCCTCTGGAAATCTCGCCCCATCGTCGATACACAGTTGTCTTAGGGTTCGCAGAGCGAGATAGGGTGCGCAAGTCTCACCATACGTGACTGTCTGTAGAATATAATGAGACACTGGCTCGTATTCGGAGGGGGCCCATACGATCCTCTGCAAGTGAGCGTGTCGTGGATCGATCCTTATCTGGCGAAACATCATCCTGATGTCAGCGCAGAATGCAACGCGGTGTCTTCTCCACCTGGTGAGAATGGCTGCCAGGTCACCTTGAAGTTTTGGCCCGGACAGCAGGACATCATTAAGGCTATGCCCAGTCGAGGTTGGTTGGGACGCGTTGAAAACTATTCGTAGTTTAGGCCCCTCATCACCTCGTTGCCATATCGCGTGATACGGAAGATAATTAGCCGTGATGTTGGATCCCTTGAGCTCCTCCGGGGCAAGAAGTCTCATGTGGTTCAGATTGATGTAGTCCTTCATGAAGTTTTTGCATTCCTCCGCGAGTCTTGGGTCCTTCCGCATCCGTTTGTGCATCGATGACAGCATCAGTTGCGCCTGGGACAGACTCTCTCCAAGTAGGGAGAGTTTGTCAGTATCAACAAGGAGGGGTACAACGTAGCGTCCGCTTTGATCCCGTTTGTGATGCGAGAATATTTCTTCGCTCGCGACATCTGATCGCGAGGGCCTTACGACCTTTGGGACATCCTCGACAGCCCAAAATCGTCGTACCAATTCTATAAGCTTTTCGTGGTCATCTCTTTCCAGGTACTCGGTCATTGTTGTGGACGCGGCGTTGAGAAATTTGTTTGCTGCAGGGAAGGCTCCTGTGACGGTCCAGCCAAAACAGGTTTGCTGAACGACGAAGGAGGGTCCTTGTATCATTCCTGCTCGTAGAATTTGGCTGTAGACATTCACTCCTAGGACGATATCAATTCGCTTCCGTGTTCGGAATTCCGGATCGGCATAGTGGATCTCGATGTCATGCAAGGCTGGGGTCACGATGTCCTGTGCAGGGGTGATGATGTCAATTCTTTGCAACGCATAGACCTCAATTCTCTGCGGTTGCGGCTGGGTGGGATCGTGTAAGTAGATAAAAGTGCGCAGTCTGGCTGAGCTGATTGGGGCCCCAGAGACGCCCGCCACGAGCATATTGATGCGTTCGAGCTTGCTGCCCAGCTTTCGCGCCAAAGGGGTGGAGACTAGTGTGGTGTCGGAACATGGATCCAATAGAGCTCGCACCTCCTGCCGCCGACACCTCCCGTCACCTACAACCACCCTGGCAGTTGGTAAAACTGATAGTCATAATTGCGATGACTCTCCTCTCGTTGATTCGGCTTCATCAAAGGCTGTAGAGCTGGTGAAGGTCCGCGCCTTCGCAGTACGCGGAGCGCCTTTCTTTGCCGGGATTTCAGTGTCAAAGGCGGGTCCCGAGCGCTTCAGAGATGCTTCGTGGATGAGAGAGTGATGCCTCCGAGCGCAGGTCCGACATGAGAACGAGGATGGGCAAGTGCTGACGGCGTGACCGTCACGCAGGCAGTTGAAGCAGAGTCGGAATTGAAGCGCCTTTTGCTTGCGTTCGGAGGGCTGAAGTTTTTCAAAGGCATCGCAATGCCATATAGAGTGTGCTTGAGAACACATCGGGCATCGAGGGTCCAAGTTCGTGGCAAAAGCTCCGAGCCTTCTAGATCGGACAGACGCCGACGGGGTCGAAGGGCGATTGGATTCGATCGATTTCAAAGACCGACTGCGGCGTTTCAGAAAATTTACCAGCTTTTCATATGTGGGCGGCGTGTCAATATCGTCCTCCGCCTGCTCCTCCTCCCAAGCTCGTCTGGTGACTGGGTCCATTGCTGATGATGCTAAACATGTGAACCAGTCGTCCCACATTTTGACAGGACGGCCCAAAGCGAGTAATTGGTTTCGATGGCTCTCAAAATGATCAGCCAAGCTTAGGAGCTCCTTTCGCGACTCCGATCTCATTGGGCGTCGATTGATGAGAGCATTCAAGTGTCCTTGTATAAGCATTCTGCGCTCGTCATATCGAGACAAAAGCGTTTCCCACGCAATTTTGTAATTCGTTTCGGTGACTTGGAGGTGATCGAGGGATCGCTTTGCTTCCCCGGTGACATGGGTTTTGAGATAAAACATTCTCTCCACGTTCGATAGCGTGGGATCGTCGTGCACTAAGGACGAGAACATATCACGGAAGGCCTCCCATTTGTCGCTTGACCCGTCGAAGAGCTCCAGCTGTACCCGCGGCAACTTCATTGCGCTGCGCTTCGACCCGGTTGGGTTTTCGGATTTGGAGCATTCGGAGGAAGGTCCGCAGTGCGGCTGCAAATCATAAAGATAGCCCCGTGCCTTGATATAGCTAGCCTCGGCCGTGCTATAGCTGTCGTCCTTGAAATACGCATCGTTCGTCAGTTCTGGATCTTGGAGCAATTGGAGGTGGTTACTCGTGAAGTCACTCCAGTACGATTCCAAAAGTTGAAGCATGCTCGTTGTCCTCCCCTCTGACCATCGCTCCGACGTGTTCTGAGCCAGCTCCGTCTCCTTTTGATTTAGGATCCTAGATAAGGCCTGTTGAGCCCGAAGGATCGATGATGCCATATCCTGGAAGATTACAGATCGTAAATTTCACTGGATCCCGACGCAGACTGCGTCCCGATCCATGTGTATACGAGGTATTTTATGCGCTTGCCTCCATCAGATCCCTACGCCTGATGCGTACCGATCCGAGGTCGTGCGCCATCGTTTCGCATGCAGCCGGATCCCGACGTATGTAACGTCCCGATCCAAACTTACTTAGTTTTAGTAAGAGTCAGATCCCGTTGTCAAGCTCGACCCGATCTGACTCTAGTCATACTGTTCGTCATTGCAAAATTGGACTCGGATCCCGACGCTTGAAGCGTCCCGATCTCGAACCCCTACTGTACGGCCCTGAGATTTCCAAGGCTTGAAGGGTCGACGTCAAACATGCGTTCTGGTACGCAATTTTAATTTGTGTATAATAATAAATAAAACTATCGGTTTGGAGTGTTCGGCCAACCTGGTCGCAGAAAGGGGGAGGGGGGTCCTCAGATCCATGAAAGGAGGGGCAAGCATCGCCCTTTAAGCGCGAGACCCCCTGTTGTTGCGACCGCTCAGCGAAAAGAGGGGGGCGAAATGCGCATTTTGGCGCGAAGCCGCCCGCCATTTTTAACGCACAGCAAAAGAGGGGGGACGGAATGCGCATTTTGGCGCGAAGCCGCCCGCCATTTTTAACGCACAGCAAAAGAGGGGGGGCGGAATGCGCATTTTGGCGCGAAGCCGCCCGCCATTTTTAACGCACAGCAAAAGAGGGGGGGCGGAATGCGCATTTTGGCGCGAAGCCGCCCGCCATTTTTAACGCACAGCAAAAGAGGGGAGCGAAATGCGCATTTTGGCGCGAAGCCGCCCGCCACGTGGTAATCCGGCTCGAAGGACCAAATGTTTTTTGTATTCACAAGATATCATGCATACTTACTTGATTTGTAGGTAAACTGAGAAAAATTAACTTGGCACAATGTTAGTGAACTTTATTAACTTTATCAACAAAACTGAACAAAAGATACAACAATTTATGTGTGACGAAAACTCTATTCCGGGGGGTCCTCACTGTTCGGACTCCGTCGTAGTAATGAAGAGAAGGAAAAAATGGGGGGGTAACGCGCCATTCCTTTGCCTCTTGGGGGCGCTGCTGATGTAGGGTGGGGGATTCGGCGAATGAATCCGTGTTTGTCCAATTATTTTTGTCCAACAGATATTTTTCTTCAATATTAACTTATAGTTATTATATAATTATGAAGAAATTAATAAATTTTGTATTTTTCATAGCAAATTGAATGAGATATACTTGCCTGGTATAGGGGAGGGTGTCGCATTCAATTGTTATTCTTTCTACTTCGTTGACGTAAAGTATAGTAATTCGCTGCACCTCGTCCATCGATAATCAACCAGTGTAACAGGCAGAAATATCCATTAGTTTTTATAATAAAATCTATATTTATTACATCTAGCTTATTAAATCTAACCTCAAGCGTGGTATCTTCTGGTAAGGATGGTTCTTCAAAAGTAATCGATCTGTTTCTATGTGTTTCGGAGGTTAGAATGTCAAAAGTTTTATTGACTATACTATTTGTATGCACATTATATGAAAAAAGTTTACCGTTTAAATAGCCGAAATAGTTATTTTTTAAAACTTTTTCATCGGTTTCTATGCTTTAGAGATTGGAGTACAGAAATTTTTATTCACTAATTTTGTCGATTTGGACGATACCATATCATGTATCGTAAGTATTTATTTCACTCGGTATAGCTTGTAACTTATGAGGAATACGATAAGAGTGAAAAAAGTGGCACGCGATTACTCTAACCATCGAGTATAAGAAGACGTCGACTAAACCAGTTTTTGGGGAATTTTGGCATCAGAGCGCCATTCTATACAGTACTACAAGTAATCTGTAAAACTTGGATGTAAATCCATTGAGCATTTACGAAGAATAGGGTCAAACAGTAATTTTTATGCAACGTAACCGAATTATTGCGAATTACTCAATGAATTCGCACCAAAATTTGACAGATTACTTGTAGTACTGTATGGAATGGCGCTCTGGTGCCAAAATTCCTCATTAACTCTTTTAGTTATTGATAAAAATAAAAAACGGTCACTCCTACATGTCGATAAAATCGTTAGCTTTGACGTCTTCTTAACGATGCTATGCGCCGGTTAAATTAGTCGACGCGTCTTATCGCTCACTTCATCCTTCTCAAATACTTCCTAAGTCACAAGACGATGTCCGTGACATGCTATAAATAATTAATTTTCAAGAGCTTACGGCTTTTTTCAATTCGCGTTACCTGACGTTTATGGTTTTCTAAAAGTTGGTAGAATTAACAAAACGTACGTATATCTAGCATTTAATAGTCTCGATATATGTGTAAAAATAAGAATAAGCCAGTGAGGACAAATAAAGAAAATCCTGCATAAAGCGTGATATTATATAAAAAGGAAATAAGTAAGGTTTACTTATATAGATATATATAAATAGATAAAGAAGGTATCAAAGAGATTACGCGACGAATTTCAGAGTTTGGCTAAACCTGAGACGCGTTTCACGTTTCACGTGCTTTTCCTTCCATCTTTTATCCTTTTCGAGGATTTAGTTACCTTATCACAAGAATCGCCAAGTTTCTCACTTCGTTCAACATTTTCCACGCGCTTGATTCTTGTACATCGTTTGGATTAAACAAATTTTCTAACGTTATCGTTAAATATATACTGGAATATTGCATTATTTACACTCTATCCCTCATAATCTGTTCTGATAAAAAAAATTGATAGTTTTTATTGTCTTCGCGAAAATAAAAAAAATCTTCCAGAAAGACACGTTCATTCGTAAGGTAAATTCAAAAAGTTTGATTATCACAATAAGTAAAACAATAAATATTAATAAATAATATAAATATAATAATAATAAATCTTCATCAACGTCATTGTTACTATTAATTAATGTTATCATCATTTTATTATTATTTATTACTCATATTTTAATAATATAAAATATAAATTTGTCAAACGAATCGCAGTTGAAGGTGCATCGCTTCTCGCAATATCCTGAATCGTGGAGTCAAAGGAGAGTAATATAAAGTTGAATGCGGAAGCTAATAACAATATAAAGCAGTGCAGTTACTGGAGGTATTATATTACGTAACGCATTATCAAAATGTTGTACGAGACTATTATAAGCCAATATAACCTTTCTGAAAGAACCGACGAAAGTTGCGTATATATGTATATATACATACCTATATTGTATATAGAAGGTGTGTGGGGGTGAGCTAGCGCGGGTAAAGGTAAACGCGTGTTATCGCGGTATAGGTGCACCTCACGAGGTAATTACACGGTTAGAGCCGGGAGCCTTTGGTACAGCTCGTTGACTCGCTCTGCAGAAGGAAAAGTGAGGGTGGTGGTTCGTGGGTATACGCGTAAAGAAAACCCGGATGCAACGTGCACTCCCTGCTCTACCACTACTACTAGGAGTGCGGCCGCTCGGCTAAGTTATTTACATTATTCGTATAAATTGGCTTTCTTCAACCGAGGAGATATAATCGAGGGATATTGCTTTTCGGTGAAAACATTTCGCGACGAGGACGATGTCCTTCTCCTCCTCGAACACTTTTGACTCCATCGCCTCCTTCGCGTGTAATGCTCTTACAAACTTCGTTTGATGCGCGAATATCAATGTTCTATGTGTATAACATGCGTTTCGAGGTTCCTCGAATTATCTGGTAATTATATTGATCACGGGGATTTACAGAGAATTGGTTATTTAAATTTGGGATGCGAATTTTTCAAAAACCTTTGTTCGAGATTATTCAACTTAAAAATAGTACCCGAAGAATCTAAGAAAGGTGTAGGTAACAAGAATTCAAACAGTTCATAGATTATGTTTGCTTATATTACTGAAAAATAAGATAAAAAATCGATCGACAGTTCGATTAAAAATCAACGGAAATTTATAAATATATTATTCAAATATATGTGTAATTTTTATTATTAAGATTTGATTTAATATTTTTCTTTTTTATGAGACTGTTTCAAACTTAATTAAAATTGCAGGTGTTACCTATTTAAGTACTACTATTTCTCTTTGACAATGACTAGATTTTAGGTTGCTCTGAAACTAATTAGAAACACGTTTACAGGTATAATCGAATTGTTATTGGTTCGCGGAACAAGTAAAAGGAATTTGATTCTCCGTTCACTTTTAAAATGAGCTTCAGAACAATGAAAAATCTACTTGCATTATTTATAATTTCCAATTTAACGTCACAGTTGATACTGTATAAATGGATTTTCCTCGCGTTGAAAATAGAATGAATTGAACATTCATTCGGCGCGATACCAGCATCAGATCGGTAAAGCAGATCGGCGGAATCTTTTCCCGGAATAATCTTTGAAGAAAAAGAAAAAAGAAAGTAAGTAAGTATAAAGAGCACCGTATTACCACAAGAATAAACGATCGTTCTCGACTATATACCTCGTTCCACTTTTAGCTCCAATACCCACAAAGCCGTCCGTCTCTGGGTAAAGCAGCAGCATCAACAAGGGTCGCGAAGGAAGGGGGTTAAATGCCGTACGCGCGAGTGTGTTAACGTAAATGCAACACGCTCCATAAGAGAGAGTGAGAGAGAGAGAGAGAGAGAGAGATGAGATCCAACGGCACGCTTTGATGTCGGGAATGCACCGCTGAATTACTACGCAGAGCGGGATGGTTGCTTAGAGAAAGAGAGAGGGAGAGAGACATGGATTGTACTGCGCAAACAGAGTGTAGCGTTTGCGCTGCGTGACTTTTGAGCTCCTCGAGGATGCTGTAACTCTTGGCTCTGATGTGCCAAGGGCTGACTACAATCAGAGATTCGATTAGCGTCGACGAGAGATAAACTTTTGCTTGGTTACGCTCCTCTGACCTATGGAGCTGGAGTCGACATTTTTTAAAAGTATCGACACAGTCTCCATCATCGTGGTTGAAGATTTTATAACCGTTCGATGATCCATGATGGATATACGTCTCGTCAAATTCGATAAAATCATTTATATTTATATAAGAAATAATTATAGATTTTTAATGATTTAGAATTAAAAATTACTATTTTATAACTCATCATCAGCTCTTATTTTATTGTTTTTTTTTAAACAATTGCTAATTTATAACGCGCAGAACTTTCTTTTAAGTACCTAGTTCTTTAGTATAATTTAAAAAGATTCATATATTTTTTACAGCTTATAAAATATCTGTTTTGTCTCTAAACTAGGAAAAATGGGCAAATTATTACTAGAAAATATTAAAAGAAATTAAATACATAAATCTTACGTGAAATTTTATTCCAATTGTTATTTTATTGATAAATTTCGAAGTAATTTATAGATTTGTATTAACTATAATCAAGCTATGCCTACTTCACAAATTATCGTTTATTGAAACATTGAATTAAAAGTATTTATATCTGTAGTATAATTGCAGTTACAGTGAATGTATTTGAAATTGTTGATTATTTTGAGACGTAACATATTCAACGGTACCTTGGAAGACGAATAACTACCCAAAGTCATAAAAAAATTGAGGAACAACACTTCTGGTCATTTCGTAGTCAGTAAAACCAGAGAAGCAGCCATTTTCAAATATTACCACCTCTCAACGGTCTCTACTAAAATAGCTACAAGTGCCCGTTACAAATGTTCAATCGAATAATTAAAAAAGTATATGAAAAATGAAGAATGTCAATAGACCGAACAACATAGAATCAGTACCATATATAAACGTGGTGCACGCAATATCCAAAACGCGGAGTGATAAAAAGAGAATGGAAACAAAAAAAGAAAACAAGAGAGCGCAGTGAAACAAGTTGTACATAAACGCGTGACAACTCGAGCTTGAAAAGCAGCGACTTGTCGAGAAAGTATGCTTTTCAAACAGTAATAAAAATCAAAAAAGGATAATAAAGAAAGAGATAGTGATAGAGGGAGAGAAAGAGAGAGAGAGAGAGAGAGAGAGAGAGAGAGAGAGAGAGAGAGAGAGAGAGCGTAGCAACAATTTTTCTCCGTGCCGAAAAGAATCTCGGAAAAGTCGATTCGTATAAAAGAAAGAGAGACGAAGTGGGAGAGTGAGAAGGAAACTTGCCGGCTCCAAAAAGTTTTCTACTCGCGAGCGGAAACTTTTGAATATTCAATACTCGGGGATTCGTGCATGTATATGCATACACGTAGAGAGACGAAGAAGAAGAAGAAGAAGAAGAAGAAGAAGAAGAGTAGGAGACGCGCGTGTATATAAAGGAGGAAGCTAAAGCTCAAGTGCGGTACGATTTTTATTTTTCCCCTTGATTTTTAGGAGGAGCACACAGATGCGCGTCCTGTTGGCCCATGACCTCTCTTTTCGTATCCACCTCTTGTATATATGTACACACATGTATGTGAATTATCTTTCTTTTCTTTTGGTCATATTCCTCTTTTTACCTCGAAGTACCACCTTTTTCTTCGATTCTCTCTCCCCTTACAAGGCATATATACCTGTAACTATACCAAAGTAATACATCAGCTCTTCAGTATTATAGGTGCATGTGTGTATATATATACACCCAAGATATTTCTAAGACTGGATGTAGAAAAAGCCTTTTTCATAAATATCGATTTACTTTAGAAATATATAAATAGATAAAGAAGGTATCAAAGAGATTACGCGACGAATTTCAGAGTTTGGCTAAACCTGAGACGCGTTTCACGTTTCACGTGCTTTTCCTTCCATCTTTTATCCTTTTCGAGGATTTAGTTACCTTATCACAAGAATCGCCAAGTTTCTCACTTCGTTCAACATTTTCCACGCGCTTGATTCTTGTACATCGTTTGGATTAAACAAATTTTCTAACGTTATCGTTAAATATATACTGGAATATTGCATTATTTACACTCTATCCCTCATAATCTGTTCTGATAAAAAAAATTGATAGTTTTTATTGTCTTCGCGAAAATAAAAAAAATCTTCCAGAAAGACACGTTCATTCGTAAGGTAAATTCAAAAAGTTTGATTATCACAATAAGTAAAACAATAATATTAATAAATAATAAATATAATAATAATAAATCTTCATCAACGTCATTGTTACTATTAATTAATGTTATCATCATTTTATTATTATTTATTACTCATATTTTAATAATATAAATATAAATTTGTCAAACGAATCGCAGTTGAAGGTGCATCGCTTCTCGCAATATCCTGAATCGTGGAGTCAAAGGAGAGTAATATAAAGTTGAATGCGGAAGCTAATAACAATATAAAGCAGTGCAGTTACTGGAGGTATTATATTACGTAACGCATTATCAAAATGTTGTACGAGACTATTATAAGCCAATATAACCTTTCTGAAAGAACCGACGAAAGTTGCGTATATATGTATATATACATACCTATATTGTATATAGAAGGTGTGTGGGGGTGAGCTAGCGCGGGTAAAGGTAAACGCGTGTTATCGCGGTATAGGTGCACCTCACGAGGTAATTACACGGTTAGAGCCGGGAGCCTTTGGTACAGCTCGTTGACTCGCTCTGCAGAAGGAAAAGTGAGGGTGGTGGTTCGTGGGTATACGCGTAAAGAAAACCCGGATGCAACGTGCACTCCCTGCTCTACCACTACTACTAGGAGTGCGGCCGCTCGGCTAAGTTATTTACATTATTCGTATAAATTGGCTTTCTTCAACCGAGGAGATATAATCGAGGGATATTGCTTTTCGGTGAAAACATTGCGCGACGAGGACGATGTCCTTCTCCTCCTCGAACACTTTTGACTCCATCGCCTCCTTCGCGTGTAATGCTCTTACAAACTTCGTTTGATGCGCGAATATCAATGTTCTATGTGTATAACATGCGTTTCGAGGTTCCTCGAATTATCTGGTAATTATATTGATCACGGGGATTTACAGAGAATTGGTTATTTAAATTTGGGATGCGAATTTTTCAAAAACCTTTGTTCGAGATTATTCAACTTAAAAATAGTACCCGAAGAATCTAAGAAAGGTGTAGGTAACAAGAATTCAAACAGTTCATAGATTATGTTTGCTTATATTACTGAAAAATAAGATAAAAAATCGATCGACAGTTCGATTAAAAATCAACGGAAATTTATAAATATATTATTCAAATATATGTGTAATTTTATTATTAAGATTTGATTTAATATTTTTCTTTTTTATGAGACTGTTTCAAACTTAATTAAAATTGCAGGTGTACCTATTTAAGTACTACTATTTCTCTTTGACAATGACTAGATTTTAGGTTGCTCTGAAACTAATTAGAAACACGTTTACAGGTATAATCGAATTGTTATTGGTTCGCGGAACAAGTAAAAGGAATTTGATTCTCCGTTCACTTTTAAATGAGCTTCAGAACAATGAAAAATCTACTTGCATTATTTATAATTTCCAATTTAACGTCACAGTTGATACTGTATAAATGGATTTTCCTCGCGTTGAAAATAGAATGAATTGAACATTCATTCGGCGCGATACCAGCATCAGATCGGTAAAGCAGATCGGCGGAATCTTTTCCCGGAATAATCTTTGAAGAAAAAGAAAAAAGAAAGTAAGTAAGTATAAAGAGCACCGTATTACCACAAGAATAAACGATCGTTCTCGACTATATACCTCGTTTCCACTTTTAGCTCCAATACCCACAAAGCCGTCCGTCTCTGGGTAAAGCAGCAGCATCAACAAGGGTCGCGAAGGAAGGGGGTTAAATGCCGTACGCGCGAGTGTGTTAACGTAAATGCAACACGCTCCATAAGAGAGAGTGAGAGAGAGAGAGAGAGAGAGAGATGAGATCCAACGGCACGCTTTGATGTCGGGAATGCACCGCTGAATTACTACGCAGAGCGGGATGGTTGCTTAGAGAAAGAGAGAGGGAGAGAGACATGGATTGTACTGCGCAAACAGAGTGTAGCGTTTGCGCTGCGTGACTTTTGAGCTCCTCGAGGATGCTGTAACTCTTGGCTCTGATGTGCCAAGGGCTGACTACAATCAGAGATTCGATTAGCGTCGACGAGAGATAAACTTTTGCTTGGTTACGCTCCTCTGACCTATGGAGCTGGAGTCGACATTTTTTAAAAGTATCGACACAGTCTCCATCATCGTGGTTGAAGATTTTATAACCGTTCGATGATCCATGATGGATATACGTCTCGTCAAATTCGATAAAATCATTTATATTTATATAAGAAATAATTATAGATTTTTAATGATTTAGAATTAAAAATTACTATTTTATAACTCATCATCAGCTCTTATTTTATTGTTTTTTTTTAAAACAATTGCTAATTTATAACGCGCAGAACTTTCTTTTAAGTACCTAGTTCTTTAGTATAATTTAAAAAGATTCATATATTTTTTACAGCTTATAAAATATCTGTTTTTGTCTCTAAACTAGGAAAAATGGGCAAATTATTACTAGAAAATATTAAAGAAATTAAATACATAAATCTTACGTGAAATTTTATTCCAATTGTTATTTTATTGATAAATTTCGAAGTAATTTATAGATTTGTATTAACTATAATCAAGCTATGCCTACTTCACAAATTATCGTTTATTGAAACATTGAATTAAAAGTATTTATATCTGTAGTATAATTGCAGTTACAGTGAATGTATTTGAAATTGTTGATTATTTTGAGACGTAACATATTCAACGGTACCTTGGAAGACGAATAACTACCCAAAGTCATAAAAAAATTGAGGAACAACACTTCTGGTCATTTCGTAGTCAGTAAAACCAGAGAAGCAGCCATTTTCAAATATTACCACCTCTCAACGGTCTCTACTAAAATAGCTACAAGTGCCCGTTACAAATGTTCAATCGAATAATTAAAAAAGTATATGAAAAATGAAGAATGTCAATAGACCGAACAACATAGAATCAGTACCATATATAAACGTGGTGCACGCAATATCCAAAACGCGGAGTGATAAAAAGAGAATGGAAACAAAAAAAGAAAACAAGAGAGCGCAGTGAAACAAGTTGTACATAAACGCGTGACAACTCGAGCTTGAAAAGCAGCGACTTGTCGAGAAAGTATGCTTTTCAAACAGTAATAAAAATCAAAAAAGGATAATAAAGAAAGAGATAGTGATAGAGGGAGAGAAGAGAGAGAGAGAGAGAGAGAGAGAGAGAGAGAGAGAGAGAGAGAGAGAGAGAGAGAGAGCGTAGCAACAATTTTTCTTCCGTGCCGAAAAGAATCTCGGAAAAGTCGATTCGTATAAAAGAAAGAGAGACGAAGTGGGAGAGTGAGAAGGAAACTTGCCGGCTCCAAAAAGTTTTCTACTCGCGAGCGGAAACTTTTGAATATTCAATACTCGGGGATTCGTGCATGTATATGCATACACGTAGAGAGACGAAGAAGAAGAAGAAGAAGAAGTAGAAGAAGAAGAAGAGTAGGAGACGCGCGTGTATATAAAGGAGGAAGCTAAAGCTCAAGTGCGGTACGATTTTTATTTTTCCCCTTGATTTTTTGGAGGAGCACACAGATGCGCGTCCTGTTGGCCCATGACCTCTCTTTTCGTATCCACCTCTTGTATATATGTACACACATGTATGTGAATTATCTTTCTTTTCTTTTTGGTCATATTCCTCTTTTTACCTCGGAAGTACCACCTTTTTCTTCGATTCTCTCTCCCCTTACAAGGCATATATACCTGTAACTATACCAAAGTAATACATCAGCTCTTCAGTATTATAGGTGCATGTGTGTATATATATACACCCAAGATATTTCTAAGACTGGATGTAGAAAAAGCCTTTTTCATAAATATCGATTTACTTTAGAAATATATTGCTAGTTTCGAGGATGTGCGAGTGTGGTGTATATATATGTGTATATACACACACCTCGAGCAGTACCGATTTGCTTGCGTGTATTCCCTGAATTTTATTCTAACTTTGAAGGAAGGTTCCTTTGTAGAAGTATATTAACAAAAATCTCTATGCGGTACTTCGTGAAGCCCCCGTTACTTTATAAAATGTATAGATGAGTCATTCAAATATAAAACTTACACTGAGAACGATTCGATATTAAATTAAGAATTTTTAATTGTACACTTAGCAATCATTATACAAATGATTCTTCAAATAAAAATCTAACATTTATAAGAAATAAAATAAATTTACCGTATACTTTATTAATTTTTTTATAAAAAGTATTTTTAATCGATAATTTTAAGAATACGAAAAATTAATGATTTATTCATGATTTTTACACTTGTTTCGTAAGAATATCGCGAATTCAAATTTTTCATCTATATAATAACTTGACTTTTCAAATCGAAAATTTGTATAAAGAATAACAAAAACTGTACCACACATTTTTTTAAACCAAGCTTTGCATTTTTACACTAATCTCAGCTGTATTCGTTTATTAATCAATCATTTGCAATATTAAGCGCAACGCCAATAAATTAATAATTGCCGCACTTGTCAATCGGGCGCTTGAACAAAACGATTCTCTAGTTAAATCAACGAATCAAATTGTAAAACCTGTGGATTTAGTTAATAGACGCGTGTGGCATAAATAAACGATTATACAAAAAATATTATCGATGAAACTCGATTGATTTAATCACTCGGTATTAATTTAATTTAATGCTTCGACTGTATATAGACACGGACATAAGCTTCTCGGGTGGGGGATTAAATATATTATTATTTTATTGTTTCGAACGCCGGATTTCACACAATGAAATATTCAATTTAGTAACGAATTTCACACTTTACTTTAATACAGATCTATCAGATTTATAAAATGAGTTATACAACTTGTCACGTAATATTCAGATCCATGACCTTCCGTATATCTTCAGCTCTCGAAGTTTTTTTTGATGATCGATGCGATAATTTAGTGCAGCGTATAGAAAAAGAGTTGAAGTGTTACGCAATGTGTATAAATAAAGAATTTTAAATTTTTGTATAATTTATGGTAGATTAAACGGTAACGATGTTATATTAGAATTTAGACGCTGAACGTTTAATTATTATAGAACGATAAATAGTTCGGATTCGAATAAAGGTAATTTTTTTGACGAAATATTTGTATAAAGTCGAGTAAAATAGACTGAACATTTAAGTAAAATTACACGGAAAGTAGAGGTATAATTTAGTCAAATGCCAGTGCTCAGTCTATAGAGTACTCAAGACTAGTGAAATTTACCAAACTACTTCTACACTAAATTATAATAGTGTTTTTAAAAATTTATTGGCTCTCCGGTATTTTCTATATCGCATTACGCCCATGTCTATTTTTTCGTTGGTACAATTTTTTAATCTGCCCTAATTTTCAATATATCATTTTTCGTAAAAATATTATTTTTTAGTCGCTAAACTACTCGAATGGTAACGAGTAATAACGTAACGAGTTTAACACATTTTATTTTTTGTCTTAAAATAATTGTTTTCGATCAAGAATCACTAACTTAATGCCAAACACGTTTGAGAAAAAAAACACACGATAGGTAACTGCATACATCAATCCGTATGAAAAGGTTCTCGGAGTAAAATACGAGTGAAAAATCGTATGTTAACCGCGAGCGTATAAAACCACAATGTCTTGGCTTTGTTCACGACGTATACGAAGCTTGCTTGGACATTTTCTCTCGCTCGCGCGGTGAGAGAGAAAGACGCGCACTCGAACAAAACGTCCTGGCGTTTTCGAATCTCCATTTTCCGTTGGACTCGCTCCCAAGATAAAACCTTATACATTCTGCTGAACAGGAGGGCGCGTCTGGTACCTCTGTACGCGTATTTTTCGGTAAAAGACATGCCTCAGCTCGATTTCTACCTTCCTTGGATTTTTCATGAATAACGTAATAAGCCTGGGGGTGCCGAGTTTCTTCCTTTACTTATTTTTTATTTCCTTTTTTTTGGTTATACGTCTACCTTTTACGCGACGTATTTTAATACTCTACACCTAATTTTTTACGTAATAATAATATTATTTATTTTTTGTTCTCGATTACATGCAAGTTTAATTAGTGAGAAACGGAAACAAATATCATCGACTCATTGTAATCTATTATAATTATTTGTAAAATTATTAAATGTTGAAAATATCATATATTTATTATCCAACTAATATAGACGTAAAATAATATGTATTTATAACATCAATGTACTTGTAATGTAGTCGCTAATAACCTCGTGTCGATGCGACTGTAAATAAATAAATGAAAAAAAAATTAGCGAGAAAATGTTGTAATTAAAATTACCGTGGCACGTACTGCGGTTAAATCGAGGCGTATCGGAGGTTTGAGATAAGTGAACCTAAAGACGTCATAATGTTTATAATTAAAATCGACAGAAATTTTATCGAACTGTCATGATAAATTTTGTTTAAAATTGTTTCGCGTGTACAATCACTTTAACCTTTAAAATATAAAAATTTAAACAAAATCAATCAAGTATAAAGTATGAACTTCAACGTTTATCGTTTGCAAACGTATAATATTTTGTACTGCCATTTTATATTTTGAATTTTTATAGTATGTAAAGTAGATACATTGAATTTTTTTCACATTTTCAAAGAAAGTATTGATATTTCATTTTTTGACATATTTAACGACGTTGACAAATTTAAACTTTTGTAAAAATCTAAAAAAAGAAAATATAAATTTTTATCATTATTATTTATTGTTGGAAATTGATATACATATACATATATAAGGTTAGAGTGAAAGTACTCAATCTTTGTATCTCTAAAAAAATGAGAAAACCAAGAGAGGAGGAAAAATCGTATAAACCGCAATGAAAATAAAACTCTCTTAACAGGGTAATTTAGCATTTACAGATCTAACTAAAACAAAAAAACCGGAAAGTTCATTCGTCGTAGTTAAATAGTGGGTCTTTTAAATTGATTGAAATAAAATGAAGTGCATCGAACACGCAACAGACAGTTAATGCAAAATTCAATTTCACTGAAAGCCAACGACGTATACTATATAATGAAGTTATAAACATTTCTCTCCTTTCGAACGTACACAGGACATCGAGAACTCTCAAGAGTTTTTCGCGAAAAGAAAAAACACCACTACGACGTGGACCAATCGTTTACATTCCGATCGTAACGAAACGAAATTTAAAGAAATATATATATACATATATATATGTATAATATTTTAGCTTGGACGGTTTTAGATCTATATTAATCAATTTTTGCCACTCGACTCCAACGAGATTTCTTATTCCTCTTAACCCCCTAGCCTTTTAATTCGAAGAATGCGGCGAATAAAAAAAGATGAGGATGTATTTTTGCGCTGATGAAATTGGTTGTACTTTGATGTCGATGAAGAACGTAATTTTTAACGGTGAATATGCGGTATTAATTAATCAACGGTGAGGGAGCAATGTCATTTGCGAGATTCGAACTGAGCGACCATGTGGCTTTTCATTGATTCCGTATACGTGGTTTCGTGATGGATGTACTGACGTGACCTTTGATTGTTTTTTTTTAGTTTTTGAGAGATTATTCATTGATTTTACACTGTGCATTTTTATTTTTAGTACTGTGTATTTTGAAGGTACATTGTTAAAGGATAAAAATGATTTTGAAGTTAAATTTTGTTTATATAGGCATATAGTAGTATTAAAATTAATAGATTTTGGGATTTTCACTTCAGCACTTTATAATTTTAAAACATAAAATATGTAATTGTATTTTGTTCTGTATTTAGAGTAGACAACATTCAAAGTAATTTATTGATATTTCAAACTTCTTAATCGCAATATTGGCGTCTCGATTACAGGGTAAACATTCCTTTTCTCGTTGCTGTCTAGTAAAATTTAATTCCTGACCGAAAACTCTCACCGACGCGACGCGTCGTTTATTTACCATAGATTGCAGGCTAAAATCTAATAGTCAATTTTCTTGGTATTCTTATTAGAATAAGAGAAAAATTAAATTGATATGTTAAAATGTACATTGTTACGAGAGATACGGGACGTAAGTATCATATAGTTCGTAATTCACGACGCAAACATCTAATATGGCCTTTTGATACTTTCTTTATGAATACTGTTCATTTAGTACTAAAAGATAATAATTAAAATTTGAATTTTCGACGATCTATTTACTACATTTATATATCAAATTGAAAATACTCGTATAGAAATGTGCTGTTGGAAAATCGGTAAAATTATTATATAGTATTAAAAGAAATTTGATGAAAAAGAAAGGTAATAATGATATATTTATAATGTTTAAGCGATCGATACGCGGTTTATATACTAAAGAAACATCTATTAATTTAATAGAATAAATATTCTGTTGTCATATCGTTAAAGAATGAACGTTGCAGAAACTATCGTTAAAACAGTGCCAATCGAGGTGCCCGAATTGTTATATACTTATCCCCGAAAAAGTTCTTGGACACGATCTCACTCTAAGCCAATAATACTCGATTGCAACGCGTGAAAGTATTCATTAAGTGCACATTCGAACTAGTAGAAGAATAAAAAGAAAAAGAAGAAGCTCTCAATCGCGAGTAAAATAAATAATAACCCTGGATAGGTACATATATATCTATGTATATATAGATCAATGCAAGAGAGAAAAAAAGTGTTGGCTGGAGGTTCGTGGGTTGATACGATGGAAACCAGCCAAAATACGCGACGAAAATCGCGAATTGGCTCGACTCGCTCTATCATTCTCCGTCCAAGGAGTTTTCCAAGGGATGCGCAAGCTCCACGGAAAGTGGAAAATGGTCGGATTCGCGCGCGAGCCCCACGTGTTGAGTCGTATCAACCGAGCGTACACGTCGAGCTGCATCCGAAAACTGCGACGAGAAAGTAAAAAAACTGTATCAGAGGTTTTGGTGATTAAAATATATCCGTTGATACGTACCTCCAACACTATGGTAATTCAATTAAACATTTTACATACTCTTTAATAATGCAATCGCACACTGGCACTATTAAAAAACTATAGTTTTCTAAAATTATTTGTCCGCAATAAATAAATAGTTTCGGCTAATTTCAAAATATTCAATTTCTATGCAATATACATTTTTTAATAATAAATATTGAACGTGAAATTAATCACAAAGTTTTACAAATATTTTCACAATATTTCTCTTTTAATTGCGACGTACAAATAATGTTAACCGTTACACAGAGGAAGAATTTTCTAATAAAAATTTATGGTACCAACACGATAAACCTAGGGCACCCAATTGGTAATCAAAAAATTACCGTGACAGCTCGATCAAAATTTTTTCCATTTTACTGATATAAGATAATTAGGTTTCAAGGTTTGATTTTTCTCGAACATAGATTTATCGAGGTATTCTTACAAAGTAATTAAATCATTAGCAGTTGATTTACCTTATGGAAATCAATACTTAATTTGATGATTGGACGCGTCACCATTAAATTGCATCGAACACCCGTTTGTGTATTGTATATAAAAGAAAAGTGTAAAGAAAAAGAAAATTTGGACGAATTAATATCATTAATATCGGTAGAATTTGCGAAAATACAAAACTAGTCATTCTGTCGAAATAAATTCAACTAAGATAGGTCATTATCAATTTGTATAGATATACACATATATATATATATATGATTTACTGTATTCTCAACCATCACTGTATCCGCATAGTCAGAGACACACACGTAGATAGACACGTAGATAGACACGTAGACGCACATTGAGTAACGCGATCGTTAGAATCAGAAGCACTGTACGTGTATATCTTTCAAGATTAACAAGCGTCGAGAGGTTGAAAAAGTATTCGGTAAATTAATGGCCCGAAGGCTAAACGGGGATTTCATTGCAGGTTACGTTAAAATAAAAAAAAAGATAAAAAAGGAAAAAAGAAAATAACATAAATAAAGAGCCACCGCTAGGATGCCACAGAAAGGAGGGATGCCCGCGTGCACATTTCGTTTAATTAATTACTTTGCGTACATATACGCGCGGGAACCTTTTCCCTACTCTATCCATATTTTTTTGTTCTCGTTGTTATCACGTATACGCTATCAAGTCTACGTCTACGTGTACGTGTACGAGTGCATCAGCTATCGTATAACCTATCCTCGTCAATGTCTCTTTCAATCCTGTTTATCTCGCGTCTCTTCGGTTCGTTTTTACCTTATTTTTCCTGTTTCGTCAATCACCTTACATATACCTACCAACGTTCCTCATATATCCATAACCTTTCGTTTTACTCTTCGTTTTACTCGCGAAATGTATCATTGAACTGTGAGTAATGGTATATGGGAAGTAGACGAATCTGCAAATGGAGTACACTCCGAACGAAATAAATAGTAATTACCAAATTTATTCGAATAAAACACGCGTATACTCGAAGAAAAAGCGAGAACCTACATTTTGGTAATTTTGATCGCGGCTACAACGTAATTTTCATTGCGTCTCGAATGTTTCGGTAAAAATAAGTAGAACTTAAAAAATGATCAATTTTCAGTCTGGTATATGGTAAGCAGTAAAATATACAAATGGAAAGTATCTGTATAACTTAGGAATTAAAAATGTTTATGACAAATGCGAGACAAGATATTTTTTACCTCTCCGATTGATCAATAAAATTCGTATAAATTGACTTAAATTAAAGAAATTAAGTGATCAATCAAATGAAAATCAAGGGACGCGTATCGCGCATCCGAGGCAAGTATGGGTACGCGGCGCTAGCCTTATATAACAGCTAAAACGAACTTCCGATTTTAACTTTTATTAATTTTCAATTGAAATTTTCTTTATACGTTTTAATTTCAGTCACCTAATAATCTTTAATCATTTTTTTATATTTTCTACAAAAT
The DNA here is from genome assembly GCA_026168455.1 of Theocolax elegans. Classification (NCBI taxonomy): domain Eukaryota; kingdom Metazoa; phylum Arthropoda; class Insecta; order Hymenoptera; family Cerocephalidae; genus Theocolax; species Theocolax elegans. Next base: position 86,722,256 of record CM047428.1, on the reverse strand, counting down.
GTGGTATTGAGTAATATACGTATATAATTCGAAATTGTCGAAAAATATGAGAAAACCCGTTTGGCAGTTTATACTTTTTCTAATTTTCATACCTAACTCAAGCGCAGAAACTCTGATCACCGTAACACATGTTTTTACAACAAATTTTCTGCGCTCGAGTATTTACCAAAAGAAAATAGTGAGAAAAAATGTGGCGGAGAGCAACGAAGAGCATCGGAATGCGTAGGTAAATATAATTGTATATCGTCCAACGTTCGCACTACGATATGTGCTAATAAAGAAAAGTTTCGTCGAGCCGGATATCCGGTGGTTTTCCCGTCGTAGACGGCTTTTCCGCAATCTGCATCTTCATTCTGATTATACGTGTACGTGTGCGTATATAAAGGTTATAGAAGAACGTCTCGATGTCTAAGCGTAGTCGAGCTTATTCCTCCTTTGCTCGGAGGTTCTCAGCCACTTTCCTATCCTTTACCCCTAATGAGATTAACGGATCATCCGGTAAGCTCTTTGGACATCCTCCACTTCGTCGGAATATTTCACCTCCGTTTTCTCCTCGCTCCCCTTATATTCTATATATACCTATATATACCTATATATTATAACTGTATATACACGTCTACAACCGTATTTACGCTAGACTTCTATGCTACGATTCTCCCTCGTATATAAATATAAATACAAATATAAATATATAAATAAAATACGAGTATAATTTTCGAGGCTAATTTTCCGATTTCAACTGCACCGTGCACGACGCTCAGATATTTTTTAGGTTTAGTTTCACCATCAACCACGGTTACGATATTCTTTTTGCGACGGAAATTCGCAACGAGCTCGTACAGGACGCGAATAGTAGTAATCGTCGTTCTCTTCTTTTCTTATTTATTTCACGGAATACAACTGTTTCAACGTCGATTAGAGAACTCGATAAACCCATCGGATATTCATCGTTCGCCTATACCTAAAAGAAAAAAAATGGCCAATGTAAATATTATACGTGATTCTCGTATTTCATACCGTTTTATCGACGATAGATTACAAAGATTTCACTTTAATATTCGGAATATTCTTCCGAGGTATACGGGTATAACAACAACGATCGCGTTCCTACTTTTCGGTGGATTTAAATCCCAAATCCCAGAGTACTCGGAGTCACACATACATTTTCTACGAATATATCATACAGACGTATATATCGGTATATCTACGTATAATTATCGAAAAAGTTTAGCGAATCGTAATAATAGATGGTATCGCAATAAAGACCCATCAACGATCGTATATGTATAACATTTTGATCGAACCAATTTTCACGGAGAACAAAGGAACGACAAAAAAGAAAAGACGAGTAGGGGGGATGGGATAAAATAATAATCGACGAGTTATAATAAAATTAATAAATCCATTTCTATGGGACGTCGGAATAACATTAATTCAACGAAGAATATGTCGGAATTTTCGCATAAAAAGATTTCACGGGCTCTCGGTTATTTATATATATACATATATATTTCTGGGAGGGGAGTCGGATGATCGTACAAAAGCGTATATCGAACAAATGATGTATCGTGGCGAACGCAGTTAGCCTGGTGATGGCACACCTCGATGATTGTGATGTATCGTCCCTTTTGAATAACCGAGCGTCGAGCGTCGAGCGCCGAGCGTCGAGCGTCGTCTAAAACCACCATTCATGTCCGTTCGACGAATATGACGTGGGCCTCGTTGAAATAATACCTGAAATAAAAAAAAATAAAAGAATGCGGTAGTCGAGGAGGGGGATGATCGGCTCCGAGGAAAAACTCGGTGGTGTGAAACAACCCTTCCTTTTTATTTTCGTTATTTTCAGTTCGACTCCCTTTTATTTCTCCCTATTTTCTCTTTTTCTTTTTCATTTTATTTATATTTCATCACTAACAATTTAACGCTCAATCTCTGTAGTTTTATTCAATTATTTCGAGAGGTTCGCGGCATCGTAATTGGAGAGTGTTTAGATTATTTCCGAGTGCGTGGAGGTAGTCGCGAGACCCATGAATTTAATTAAAATAGTCGATATTGTAAATTTTGGTAAAAGAGTACTTCGTTCCATTAAAATTTTTAATTTTTAATCCCTCTATGTGTAGATTGTAGATGCATCGCGTGTGTTTTTTTGGGATACATGACCACTCGATATTTTATGGAGAAATGTGATATTTAAAAAAAAGAAAATGAATTCCAAAAAAAAGGTTTGGTAAAAAAAAAAAAAAATAACCTCGATTCCATTTGTAAATTATAAATAAGATATAAAAGCCCCTATTAACAAACGTTTTTTAGCGGTTTATTTTATTTCGCGTGTCCTGACGATGTGTAGAAATAAAATTGACCAAAATATAACGCATCTTTTCTCAGTAATTACTCGTATTATATTGGTTTACCATTTTAATTCACGTGACGAAATTGCATTTTGTCAATAAAAACTCGTTGTTTCGTGTCGCGTATCACGAATTGAATTACGTGTATATACACAAATATACGCATATGTATATACCTATATTATTTCATTTTCATATATTCTACGAGGATAAATCTCTAAATAAGATCTGTTTCCAGTAATGGAACACAAAAGTGCAGTTTGTAGAGTAAATATCAACAACAACAAATGTATACATTCGTTTGATAAACCACAAATACAGGAAGTATATTGATATTAAACATTGTTTTTATTGTGTTTTATATATGTAGTATCAGAATAATATTTTCAAAGTCGTACATATTCGATAGGGACGATATATGTCCACGTCTAATGGAGCACTTAATAATTTAACGAATAACATTCTAGTAAAATGACAAAATCTCTGAATCATTGAAATCTACGAGTCAAAAATTAATGTACGCATCAAAAATAATATTAAACATTCTTCTCTTTAATCAAAATACAAATTATGCGACATTTCATGCAGATGAGGCAGCCTTTTTCAGTGAAATGTCTATCAAATTGTTTAGAATTACACAAATGTCAAAATTAAATATATATTTGTAATAGTTTGATTCTTTTATTAGTATATTTGTTTTGATTTTTGTACATTTAGAAACATATAGTACAATAACGTAGATAACGATTTCATAGCAAGTAACGGGCTAAAATTTTAAATAATAATAATAAAAAAACATGATTCTAACTCACGTAAATCGAATAGCATTAGAAAAACGTACTATAATACTTAATTAATATTTCAATTGAGATATTTTTGTTGTTTCTGTAATACTTAAGTCAAGTAGAATCATCTATTACAGTTACATCCGAAATTTAAGCCTGTTCGATGAAGTTGTTCCCAAGACATTCTGAGATGAGTGCAATATATACCCAAAAGTCTTGGTAGAGGGGTTGTTGGATTTAAAAATACAAATTAATAATAATACAATTTATTAAAAATTTCGAAATATACTTCAAGTGATTGTATAATAAATTGTTGTATAATAAATTTATAATAAATTACTTTCTCTAAATTTGAATCCAGACTTGACCCCTTAATAGCGACATTGTAACATATATAGCAACCTGTCAATGCGCTGAATATATGAATCAATATCATTACCGAGCTGCGCGACAGCGTTTGCATGATAAGTTTTGTAAGTCCTTTTAAAAAAGTTTTTAAAACATTTTCATTTCCATTGATTAGTATTATTTTGGTGAATTATCGTAAATAATGAGTAATAAAATATAAATAATACTGTTATTTTAACTGGAAGTTACTTAAACGAAATAACTAAATTTTAAACGTAATTATCCAAGATATGTAAAGTACGATAAATATTGTTGTTGGATATAAAAATGATTAAAATTAATGGGAAAATAAAATACGTACCTTTGAAATAAATGGTACATTTTTAAATGTGCAGAAATAGGTATAAAATTCCAAGCGGTATCAAACATGACGTATAAATATATATCCTAACACTTTAAAGATCTTTTCCTCGTGTTTATGCATAACGGGTTAATTGAGGAAACACGGCGTTGAAATATTCATAAAAATAATATTGAACTTTAATTGTTTTGTTTTTAAAGTAGTATATCTTTACTTCGAGTGATTTATTATACGTCAATTTTCAGAATTTATTATTGTAACTTATATAGTTTACACTAAGGATTAATAAAATCGAGATTCAGTAAAAATATCAAGTTTCTTCGAACCACTTTGGAACAACTAGGCAATGTCAAGGACGTTCATGATTTCCATTCAGGCCTGGCGATTAACTGTACGTTTGCTCGCAATTTTCTAATTTATATTTATTGTGCAACAACGAGATATCTCGTATTATATGTTTCATTATTGTTCAACGATTCATATAATATGCCGAATGGACGATTTTAATGATGTACGGAAACTCGAAAATAACAAAGAGAATTTTCCAGTTTCAATGTCTAATGATCGAAGGGATTTTTCATCTTTTTTGTAGAATAAAAATTAATGATTTTTTATCATAGTGAAAAGATCAGCTTGAATATTGTAAATTGATTGTCAAAATAGTAAAAAATTAAATAATAATGGTCCACGATGAAATGGGTAACACGCCGGATTTGGAAAGGCCGAGGTTAGGTAGTATATTTCATCGACATTGTTTTTAAAATAATTCATTAATGACTTTTGAATAGCAAACGTTCTGTATCTGATATGATAAAATGTTTGTATTTGTTTGTATTATGTTGAACTTGTAAAATCTTAATAAAACACTAAATATTTGTATATGTATGCAGCTCTTTATTACAATTTTTCATATAATTAGGAGTAATATTATCAGTCATCTAACCCGTATACAATTGCCAATTTATAATTTTAAAATAATTCTATATCGACAAAAGTCTCGCGGAATTGTCTGCATAATAATGAAATAAGTGCTTTATTGATATATTATTTTCAATCAATACAATTTTTGGGCGTACCTTTTTAAATAATTCATTATACAATTATATAAAGTGTTATTTTGGATTTGAACATTTGGGTTTTGGTGCGAAATCGCAGAGAAACTTTGATTTCTTACGGAAAGCTGGAGGTGTCGCTAAAGACGACGTGTAGTGAAATTTAAAAAAATTATAATTAAAAGTAGTGTTTGACATAAACGGGTATATTTTTTTGCATAATTGTATCGATGACTGCTTATTGCTAATTATGCGTTGCCATTAATGTATTTGTATGCTCAAGCAATTTGAGTGGAAAATGGTTATAAAGAAGATGTTCGTATATAGATTGAGTAATCCTTCGAAAAGTGGTGTAGATTACTAATCGAAAGGTGAGTCGTGCATGGAGGACCGTTTGACGAAGGAAGCAAACTCCAGGGTCCAGGATAACTGGTGCAAGGTTTAGTTCGCGGGCGTGTGCTCGAAATGTGCGTGGATGCGTGTATACATGTATACCTGAAGAGAGGATAGATATAGAGAAATCGAAGAATGCAAGAGGGAAAAAGAAAGAAAGAGAGAAAGAAGGAAGGAAGGTGGCGGCCGGCGGCTCGGGACTCGAGACTCGAGACTGGAGACCGGAGAGTGAACGGTTATTCCGGTCACGTAGGACGTATAACCGGGAGGAGTGCGTACGCGATACTGCGCGGCAATGCGATCATCATCCCGCGTCCCGCGACGACGTTGCAATGGAATTCCCTCCTCTCTCGCTCTCTCTCTCTCTTGCTCTTTCGTTATGCCCGGTACGTGTATATATACCCTACGATTGGCATCACCGACACGTACGAATATTCAAAGTATTTCGAAACATTCAAACTCTTCCCTACTACTATACCTATATACCACTACTCCTCGTCGTACCCGATCGATTCCTTGCGCGCAGCTCGCGCTCTGCATTATACGCTTGAGCACGGCGGCTCTTTTCAAGGACGACCGGCTTTCGTTTCAAGGATCTTATTTTTAAGCCCGCTCTTTCTATATATATATTTTACATCTCTCCTCCTCCGCCCCTCACCACCCCCCCCCCACTCACTCTCTCTCTCTCTCTCTCTCTGTGCGTGCGTCGACTTTTGTTTGCCTTTTATTTTACAAGTATCTGACGCATTAACGCTCTTCAATGAATGTGGACAATCTCGTTAAAGAAAATGTTGATAGACGCATCCGTCGAAAATGATTACGTGCTTTTGTAGCAACGTCAAAATTTTACTATATAATGTCAATTATTTGGTTACGTTTTGCAGTAAAGATTAACGTGCAAGTATATTGTGTACTAAAAAATGGCATACCAGACAAAGATTACACGGAGAAAAAGGTTGTAGTAACGAATGTTACTCTTCATATAATTTTCATGTATTTTCATTGAATAATAATGATCAAAATTGTAAATAAAAAGTAAGGATTGCAAACAAGTATATTTTCGATCAATCTGGTATTACATTACAGGAATTGAAGTTAGGCTATGCATAACTTCGTCGTAGAAAAATTAAAAATTCAATTCGACATTTTGTGTTTATTGTTTATGCTTCCATACCGCATAATAATCAACTATATTTTAATAAATAATTACAAGTTTGTACAATGTTTAATTATGTACACCTGCGATTAATTAATTTGTTACTAACAACTGTGTTTTGTTTATCCATACCGACAACTTGTGAGCAATAAAATCTGTAACAAATTATTACAGATTTGGTTCGTTAACAATTATACACAGTTCGTTACTTTAATTAAATAAATCTATCAACTGTTCAGTGCAGTAAGAGGTTCAGATAAAATTTCAATAGCATCTAACCTCAAAATCTTAAGGATATAAATGATTAATTTTTAATAAACACTTGTTCATCAATAAAATTTGAAGGGTTACTTAATAAACTGTTTCTTCCCACAACTAATTATCAACAATCTATAATTATGACAAATTTATTATTTTAAAATTTGTCAAAAAGTATTTATTTACCGATCAAATTATTTCATATTCTTATATATTATTTTATATTATACGTTATTTTCTAATATAAGTATCCTTACTACGTCGATTGATAAACAATATTTTTTTTATACAAAGGCAATTAATCCATTTTTAATTTCTTTTTGTCAGTCCCTTCTATTTTATTTCACACAAATACCTAAATTTTTAAGATTTTTAAATTACTAACTCTCGTATTATTTTCCATCGACGCTTCATGCCCATACGGATGCTTCAGCTGTATACGGACCGCCGTAGCTGACTGGATTACTTTTATACGCCAAAAGTATTTTTTCATTTTTTTGACTTTAGGAAAAATATTTTATTCATATTTGCCACGAACGAGGATTATATGTATAATAATGTTAAACGAAAAACTGCCGTTCACTCATGAGAATTTTGGTTTTAATAATATATGTATGGGCCAATCCACAATAGTGTTAAAATTTTATGTAAGTAAAACATGTTATTTTTTAATGTCTGTAACACAATCCATATAGGGCTTAAATTCTTTAAGCCAAGAATCATATCCTATTATTATTATACGATCATGTTGAACGGCGCAATTAAAAAATAAATAGAATTATTAGTTAGCTGAAAAACGTAGTTGTTTTTATACTTTTAAGGAAATATTAACTGTGTCGTTTTAGTCATTTCCCCAACATTGACAACTTTTTTATTGATCGTACAACAAACAAATGAAGCCCAAATACAATGATGCGCCCCCTCAGGAAACCAAGTTACAGACTTTAAAAAATAATGTTTCACTTGCATAAAGTGTTAAAACTATTGTAGGTTTGCCCATATACCTATACCGCTGAATTTTTACGCAGTAAAATTTAATATAATGATAAAGGATAGTTAGAAAACTTTAATTTAACCGGAACTTTTCAAATCGTCGAAGTACTGAAAAAACTGCAATTAGAAATAAAATTGAATTCGCGAAATTATAAATACTTTGGTACGGAATCGTGATTGTGATCATAAGAAACGTTTATATTACAATACTAATTAATTAAAAATAATTCAAAGTATATTTTTTTATTTTTCAAAATCGTTTAAATATTATATTCAAATTGTTTAAAATTTACGAAAAAAATATTTGAAATCATTGGTAATTTTTAATGCAATATAATTCTGTGTGTAACTAGTTTTTCACAATACAATTCATATTTTATAGGGAATTTAGATATTTTTGGTTAACCTAATAATTCTCAATTGTCTACTAAGTATCGTTGGTTGGTTTTCAGAATTCATTTAAATTTGCTCTACCAAAATTATGAAAAGAATGAAATATTCTCAAACAAAACTCTTTTATTATACGTTCTCGTTGACAAATTTACTGCTACAACAATACAATGCGTGTAAAAGCAAAACACCTTGTCCCACGTTGAACCATAATATTAGCATAATTGATATACTGCAGTATGACTATATGAGGAAACCATTTAACCGTCTGAAAAAATGTATATATAATATACCCGACAGGAGATATAAACAAAGAATCAAATTAATATCTATAATATAAACCGAAACATATACGTCTACAATTTAATTTCCAATGCTACATTTACATCACGTAGACGACATTATAAAGAAAAGAAAAATACGATCGTTTCCTACTTTGAACCATCACGTATACATCCTATAGGAAGTTCAAAGCACCAAGCGAAGGACGACTCGGCCTTTAGCTTTAGTTTTTTTTGTTTCTTTTTCACGTTGTTGCAAATTTTTACGTACCTACACGCACACACACACACACACACATACACACACACGCATATAAATTTTATTTCATTTTCCTTTCCTTTTTTTTGTTTCCATCTCCCTTTTGCATTTGCATGTGACCGATCACGCGATATCTCTGCGGTTGAATTTATAATAACGCCTCGGTATTATATGGATGACATGACAAAGTAAATATAAAGAGAGAGGGAAAGAGAGAGGGAGCGAGCGAGCGAGAGAGACGGGGATAATTATATTTCCTCGTTGGATTTGCATATGCTGATAAAAAAATTAAAGCAATTATATATGTAATAAAAAGTTGACGTGAATTCGGTAATTTCGTTTAATGTTATCGGATTATTGGATGACACCGTATATGTATACTTTCCTCTCTCTCTCTCTCTCTTTCTTTTTTACATTTAATTATGCAAATTATGTATGTGTGCGTGCACATTTTTTCCGCGTAGTACTTTTGCGACTTGTCGATCGTATAATACGCGGAAGGGTGGCAGCTCGTATCATGTACGTATCATATCATTTCCGCGTGTAATTCGCTAATTATTCCTTTGGTATAAACGGAGGGGCCGGAGGTTAAATTTAATTATTGCATCAATGAATTTTTAATATCGAATTTCTATATATATATACACGAGCTGCAGGCGAAAATCAATCGCGAGGTGGAAAAATCGCGAGAAGGGTATGAGAGGTGGGTTGTATAATGTTGATTTGTTTCAAACGTTTCAAAATCAATTAATTTTACTGTACAAACGCGCGTTTCGGAGCAATTTAGTTGCATATTTGTTTACTGGTTATAATTCAATAAGTTAATTTAGATTTATTCGTCTCCTCTTTTCTTCTTATTCTTCTTTTTCTTATTTTTCTCTTACACTCGATTTTCAATTTCGGCTCGCACCGTGCCCCGCAGAGTAAAAGTTAATTACAATGTAACGTATGGATGCGTATGTTAATATTTAATTTGTACATTGTAATACAATAATTCAATTAATTACATGAGCTAATTAATCTGTTAATTCGTAATTCACGGTTTACAATCGGGTCAATTATTAATATCGAAATGTGTTATTGTTGTGTGGCGCTGTTCTTTCCGTATTCGCTCGAGGTGATCGTTACTATAATTTTACATCGGGGAACTTGGTTATCTTTTCTTTTATTTTGCTTTAGTTGTAATTTTTGTTGAGATGTCCTGGGCGTCGAACATTATTAGTGTATATGAAGAAAACTTTTAATATTCCACGCGAGGAGCGTAATATTAGGATAGATCTCGAGTTTTTTCGGGGAAGAAAAAAAGATTGTATTAAAACACAATATTTTTGTTTAGTGAAAAGGTGAATGATTAATAGGCGGAAACTTTTAAAAAAATACTCACAAGGTATACCTGCTAGAAAATTAACAAAGCTTCGATCTTTCTTGTTTTAACTTTCTCCTCCGTCCACTCCTAAAAAAAATATTAACTTTTTTCGGTCATTTGTTCAAAATTTTTCCTGAATCGATAAAAACAGTATAAAATGAATTTGTCGCTAATATATTTTAGTGGAAAAATACGTTTTTAGTCGCTTTTTATAATATATACTGTTGATGTTTCAGACGTATTGTTAACATTGCTTTTTAAAAGTTTAGGATAAAATAAAATATAATAAGTATAATAATACCCTATTTGAAGAAAGACATTTGTGAGGAGAACAAAACTCGAAAAACAAAATGTGACACAATAGTAATAATCGGTAAAAATTTTTTCGAAATATTCTGCAGAAACTTAACATAAAATCGAATACTCGATATAAGTAAAGGTATTACAAGTTATTCGTTATTCGTTAAAATTTTATCAATAACGTTTAAAATAAAAATTAGGCGATTAAATATATGAGGATTTCTCGAATGGTTTACACACAAGGTATTTTAATAAGATGTTATAAAACATTGATAATATAATAAATATTTACTTACTGCAGTCTCATGAGAGCCGAAAATTTAAATTATAATTATGTTTCCGCGATAAAATGATAGAAAAATGTTAATATCGCGAGTTCTCTATCATGATATTTCAATTATACAAAAAGTTCGAGTCCTCCGGTCCCTCGAGCGTTCGAGAAGGTCCGCACACGTGTGCATCTCGAGCGGTAGATGTAAAACGAGACGAGAATAGGTGAGAGGATCGAGTTACGAATTAGAGTCAGGAAAGAGAGAGAGAGAGAGAGAGAGGGAGAGAGGGGGAGAGAAAGCTCATCGCGGACATGCTCCGTGGACCCTATTAGTTATCTCTTAGTCTGGTGATGGGTACAAAAGCCTGGCTCTTGTATAGCCTAGTAATTTCCCCGGTGACGAATTCGCTGATGCCTCTCGTTGAAAAATGAGACAACGAGTGCGCTACGCTACCTAGGCTACTCTGGATATTTCGTATTATACTAATTCCCAGGCTACCTATCACCGTCTTTTTATATTTTTCCTTTTCGCTATGTGGGTGCGAATCCTGTTTTCCTGGGACATCTGGTGCGGTCACCCTATTGCAATCAGTATTATCATTTTGCTATGATGTGCAAGGTATTTTCTTTTGGTATTTTGTATTTGTGAACTTAAATACATTTATTATTATTTTACCATCAGTGGTCGTTTATTGTCTACTACCAGGGATTATATATATACAGGGTAAAATTACCTTGATTAAAATGCTGCGATATGAGTCAAGTACAAGATTTTCCTAAATCATTTGCATATTCTCTAAAAGATGATTAATTATTTGTTATTGGATTATCGCATGTACATCTGAAGCGGATAACACACGAGTAAATAATTGTGACGAACCTATCCGTATCACAAGATATAAAGCTACATAGATAATACCTACGCAAGGTGTAATAAAGGTAAAGGACGGGTAAACAAAGTTTAGCCAGATAACAAGAGGGAAAGAGAGAACGCGAGGATGCGAGTTTGTACCAATGAGGGGGGCACGGTGGACTCGAGGTGACAACTAACCAACACTGATATACATTCGATGTCACTCGAATGAGTCTACTAATTAAGTTTCAAAATTACTTCATCGGGATGAGGACGACTCGGTCTCCTTCCGTTTCGTTTCTGTCACTCGACCGACGACTCTGCAGGTTGATCGGCTTTTGTTATAGTTTGATCACCTTCATCTCCATCCCCCATTCACTCCCCCCACCTCCCACCTCCCTCTCTCTCACTGCTTCTTTCGTTTCGATGATTCCAAAACTTTTTGGATTACGTTTAATTGCCTTGTCCCGCACCGTCGGTCCCGATGGATTTAATTACACCGCGGAGAGAAAAAAATGAATAGAAATAACCCCAAAGACGCAGGGTTAAGTTCTGTCTACAATATTTATACAATAATTGAGTATTATAAAATTTAGTAATATCTATATATTTCATTGAATATGTCGAAACAGCTACTTGTTTCAAGCTGAGAAATATTTATTAAGGAAGAAACAAAATTATGAAATTATAGAAAATGTTTCCTACTTACTACAATATCTTTTAAATTTTATTGGAAACACTATATATTTTTCAATGCAAAATATCAATTTTCTTGACACTGCAATTTTTATCCAGAAAATTTACAAATATTTTTAGATATATTTTGAACGCACGATTATCTTCTTTACTTTTCAATCGGGGTTGACAAATAAAAAACCAACGATTTTCGAGTTTTAAAAAGATTTTATAATTGTATAAATAATGAAAATATACATTTATCTATGCGTAACAACGTTAACGATATTTACGATGCTAAATTACAAATTTTTGACTTGTTCTTTAATACCTACACAATAATTTTACAGGACATATATAAACATGTACAAGTTTTTATATGTGAATCTTAATATAAACTTAATATTAGAATGTATTATCGTATAAAAATCACAGACGCAGAGCGAAAGAGGCGGAAAATAAATTTTATATATTCTAGTTTTTCCATAAGCTCTTCTCGGTGACGAACCGTACCATCAGCGATAAAACCATGAGGAAAATAATGACCGTCGCAGCTATTAGTATCACACCGTACTCTGAAATAAAGAAACGAGACACAACTATATATTCATCACATTTTAGGTTTTCAGAAATTTTTTTTCTAGTGCTCAATTTCAATTTAAATCAATGTAATTTCTAGGATTCTGAATCGCAGTTTATTTCATACAAATATTTTGATTATTAGAAAAATAACTAATATGTATCATTTTAAAATTTATTACTATGGTAAACTCAGGTATAGATTTACAGAAAATTAAGATAATTAACGACTATTATATATCTGAATTGAAAATTGGAATTTTTTTACATTACAGACGTTTTCCTCCTAAGGCGTATATGACGAAAATAAAAAAAAAATTTCACGAACATCTCTGAAAACACGAATTTATTAATTTTTTTTGTCGTAAGAGATAAAAAAACGAGGTGTTTAATTTATATTTTTTACCAGGAAATATTTTTTCCCACATTTACGCAAAAAATATGGAAATTAAGCGTGATTATGTGTACAAATAATTTTGTAAGATTTTCTTTTACAAAGGGAGTACACCAATGTAATAAATTTAGGTTTTTTAATACCTAATTATCTTTCGCAGTAATCTTTTTAAAAATGATATATGTAATTGATACAAACGGAATATGCTCAACGTTTTCAATACTTATATATAGAAAGATAATTAGAGGTACGGATTTAATGGTTTTTTTGCTTCTTCAATCGACTGCATTTAGTTATTAATTTTGGTGATCTAAAAAGCAATTTATACCGTTTATCGTCTTGGATACTTCCACGTACCCTTAATAAACAATGGTTTAATGAACGTGACGATCCAAAGGGGAAAGAAGGAAAGAAAGAGAAAGACTCACTTCGAGCAGTACTGGTAGACTGTTTGATGGCTGGTCCAGGCTCGGACATCATTCGTGGATAGGGTCTCGGTAGCGAGTTAATCGCGACGGCGTACCTTGGCGGCTCGATCTTAAAAATCCCGTAGCTCGTGAGTGGGATGGAGACGAGGGGTCGCGCGATCGTCCGAGGGTCGTTGCTCGGTCCGCCGCTGTCCTCGTAAGGTAAACCCGGGAACATGTACGACCAGGCGACTCGATGCTGGGAGTCGGTCCCGACGAGCGACGTGTACGGGGGTGGATCATCTTCGCACAACCACTCGTATCGCTGGCTCGTACATCCAAATCGATCTACGCACGGATCGCTGGACTCGGTCGGTCCTTCTACTGGCGAGGCCAACCGGTCTCCTGGGTTTCCTTCGAATATAAACTTTTGTTCGTTTATTTTTCTCCTTTAATCCATTCACTCCGTAATCAGTAATATATTTATATTTTTTCTGCTTTTAAAGGGACAACTTCCAATTAAAATGTAAGACATATTAAGATAATTTATCATATGGAACTAATAATTTATTATGCAGTCACTTTGAATATTTCTCTGATTGTTCAAACAAATGGTTTAAATAACAAATATTTTATGAAATTTTTATATTAAAAATAATTAAAAAATTAATCATTATTATAAACTTTATTTTAATTATTATTTATTAATAATTATTATAACTAATTATTTATTATAAATTCCTTTTTCTCAATGTTAACTCAAACTTGTCCCCTTAATGGTTGTCGGGCAATTTATTATTTCGATACGCTTACATCCGTATCCACTGATATAAAAAATATAATTACGGAGAATTCATTATCGTTAACCGGTAATGAATGTGCATTGGATTCTGATCAAGTCGAATATTCTTTAAACTTTCATTATTATAAATAAAAAACTAGTCCTTATCCTTCAGAAATGTGTATTAACCACAAATCATCATTTTTCTCAGTGTACACAAAATAAAAGAAGATATTAAGGCAGAATTAGTATTCTCAATTTATGCTTTTGCGTGGAGAACGATGTTTAATTAAAAAGTGAAACAATTTTTGCTTTATTTACTATGCAGCGTACTGCTTTTTATTTTAACTGTCACTATCTTCATTATTAAACGATATACTAATTTTAAATTACTATTTTTACTATTTTAACACTAATTTTCCTCATTGCATCAGCACTTAATCGATAATTTTATAAAACGTTTATTTTATTTATAATTATACAACATTTTTGTTATGTCCTTACACACGACAATTCTTGTCAGTCGAATTAAAAAATTGTACGTAAAAGAATTTTTTGTATAGTAATTTACCATTTGAGCATTTTTAAGCATTAATTTAAAATGCATCACAATTGAATACTATTAATGCAAACGAGCTACTAGCACGTTAATGTACAGAGAATGAGTAACATTGCATTAAAGGACAAAGTGACAGTAAAAATTATTTGCTTTAAATTTTAATCAATATACCCTGTATACAGGATGCGATGGAGAAGAGAAAAGTAATAATTTTGATGGTTAAACATCGTAAAATAGTTATTCCAAATTTCTATATACAATTATTGCATTTATTTTTTATCGTCCGAAAAACTCGTGGCAATCTTTGTAAATATCGGATATTCAAATATACGCGAATATTTATGGTATAACATATATAGCTGGACGCTTTGGATATTCTAGTGATTGAAGTAACTTAATTATTCGAATCCGCGCCCTCGTATTTAAATTAGTCCGCGAATATTCAAAGGATTCAAATAACGCAACTGTCTTGTTTACTCGTCATTACTTATTTCTTTAATATTTTTAATGCACGCGTACAAAACACGATATTTCTCCAAAAAATATAAATGTTAAAACGTCAAAGCGATCAATCTAACGCTATGTTTCCTTTTTCAAACTTCAAATTGGATTTTTTTATTTTTTCCTCGAGGATGGAACAAAAAATTAATTATTGTAATTGATGTATGTATTACAACGGAAAAAGTGGTTGAGCGAGTTAGGCTGGATCTTTTTGTTACGGACAGGTGCTTTAATTAAAATCACGTTTCCCGACGTTATAAAGTACCCAATACATTTTCTGTACTTTTCTTTCTCAGATACCGAGGATTATTCGAATTATAATCATAATGATAAATAATTAGATGATAATTAATAAACGCATATCTTTTTTCTTTTGTATTGTATACGCACGCGAGCATTTCACGGCTGTTTGTCCTTTATTTTCTTCATTTCGTTTTGTCTTGCGATACCTACGCACCTTTCACGTTATGCTATGGTCAGAAAATTACGTAACGCAGACGTAATCCGTACACATCAACCTCTTTTTCGATCGTAAACTTGTGTTTCTTTCATTCTTCTTATTTTCAATGGATTTTTAATACAACACTTTTGCGCGTATTTTTAGCATGATAACTCGTATAGAACTTTCACCGAGCAACGTAACTATGTGTACATGGGTCATTTCGCGTCAACTGATTCGATCAAAAATTTTAAATGTGCGATATTTTAGGTAGACGGTGGACATATTTTCCAGAGTACGAACAAAAATGGGTTAGGTGCTGAACATAATTTGTTTCAACGGTAACCCAATGCCAAAACAATGAGATGTAACTTTATAATTAAATTTTAAAAAGACACAATAAAATAAACACATAATTTACCAATATCAACTAAAGCACAGTGTACGTAACATTGATTGCAATTTTCATCTAAAATCTATATTTATCTAATTAAAAAATGTTACTTTGTCCTATTTCCGTTTTCTTTAATTTTTATGATTCTTTAAACTTTAATAATTGTTACAAACATCCAGGCCAATTATAATTTTGCAACCATTGAAAAGCTCTTGGTGTAAGAATTTTTCGACTTTCAGATGACAAATCAATTCTGGCGAAGTCGATTTATTTTAAATATCTACATTATTATGTATTCTACAAATGCTATACTTAAGATTAAGATTACGAACTGATAGATGGATAGATTTTAGACAAAATTTACATTCAAATTTACATTAATATTTGTCTGATCAGTGATGTGAAAAAACTCATTACTTATAAATATATATAATCTCTGTTATCGGCTTTCGATAAAAAATAAAATTGTTATTGTGTTTGTTCCTATCTATTATTAATCAAACAATATCTTTTATAAGCATTGTATATATTGAGAAAAAAATAGCATATTAAAAATTACTAAATGTTTATGTATGCTCTAATGTTTCGATTATCACGATTTTGTAGCAAATATATATATGTATAATTTATAACTAATATTACTTATACATATTGATATTTGCAACACAAAGAAAATTCAAGAAATTTCCTTGATTTTAGAATATTGACTTTTCTGAGTATTATATAGATTTTCTGATTGATTATAGATAAACCTGCCTAATTATAAAAAATAATCACATTAGAGCAAGCAACTACTGCTTTTTAGGGCATATTTATGAAGAATTTCGCTTAAAATAAAAATTTGCTTTATTTAATAAATTATCTAAATATATATGTTACCATATTCCTCATCTATACCCCAATATCTCTTCGGGTCCTTACGTTACAACAAAATATTTTAACCATTATTTAATCTACCACGATTTTGAGTGTGCGTTATAAAACGATGCACCAAGTAAATTTTATCAAATGTTACATTAACTGTACAAGATTATACGTTGAATAACAGCGCATCGTAAACACATAGATAACGTTGCTAATTTTTCTTGGACTTATTCTTCGATTTGTAGATGCAGTCTACGACAGCTCGTTTATGTATATCTTTGATAAATGCGACTACAATTAGTAACGCTATATCTCAGTAGATGCTCGATTTATTATTTTCTACACGACGATTAAAAAATATCAACATTGCATCTATACTTGTTGTGTCTAGCCGAGGGAAACACATCAGACTGAAACATCTCGGAACAGTAAAAATGAATTAAACTACTATTCGATTTTAAGCATATTTATACGTGTGTACATGCGCACGCGCACGTTTATTTCGATAAAAAGATGCTTAACTCGTTAAACCACTTTTTCCATAACACGCGCATACATTAAAATAATTAATTTTCACTGAACTATACCAACTGTTATTAAATATAAATTAATATGTTAATTAGATATATATTTCCTTTTTTTGTATATTCTCTTGAATTATACACTCGGTTATTAAATGGATTTTATATAAATATATTTTTATGTAGTCCGGAAAATTTTAAGGGTTTATGTATAGCCCGAATTCTAAATCGTGGCGATACTCGCGGGGATACCGCAATATACCTATAATTTCTGATCAGACCTGTTGATACAAAAAAATTAATTATAAACATAATATTTCAAAATAATACAATATGAATTTTTCGCTTGATCTGTTTTTCTTTATAAGAAGCTCCTTCTAATGATTTTTATCTCCCTAATTATTAATTATATTTTAATTATTATTATTATTTACATTGTCAAAATTATCAAAACTTGAATACTGATGTATTTGGTATATGTTGCGGTATATATCAACATGGCTATATGTGAACGAAATTTGATAAAAGAAAAATTAATTAGTTAAATTATTGAATAAAACATGAATAAAGTATACCCGTCGAATATTATCGAATTAATGAAAATTGATTAAACGTTTAAATTGGTTCTCTGTGTTCTATTAAATATTTGATCGTATATAGTTTTAAAAATCGGCAAGTTTTATATCGATGACAGGGTAATACTTTTGATCGCACGACATTTGGAACAAAAAATAAATAATCGCTCATTCGACGTTACCTCCTTTCGGGATCAAATATTTGCGTCGGCGCAGCAAGAAAGAACAAAGTGTCCGCGAAAACTAAACTTACCTATATGTATATGTACGTTAACGAAACGTATTTCGCAACCCAAAACGCAAAACGAAATACGAGTCGAACAAAAATCGTGCAATTTTTATTAATTATTTTAATTCACTGTGAACACTTCGGTCAAACCTATGTATGTATATCGTCGACGATCTTGCACACTCACCAGCACAACGTATGATAAACAAAATAGAGATATAAAACGAGCGTCACTGGTAAAAAAGAAAAAAAAATTGAAAATAAAATGAAGTAACAAACGAAAGCCGAAAATGAGTATAGGTGTGTATACCTCCTTGACCGCCGTCCGACATGTGTCGATTCCACGCACGACTGGCGACTGGAGTCGCGTATACGCGATCGGTAACTCTGCGGTAAGCTAACTCGGACACCTCTCTTTTCGATCGTTGCGAGGAACAGAGAGGCAGAGACACCGAGTTAAGGAGTGTGGGGGGCAGGGACGGGGGCGGGGGCGAGGAGGGAGAGTAAGCGTTGTTCTTCGCATAGACGGTAAAGTAAACACATACGTATATACGTTGTGTATTTTGCGGAGTGGGAGGCGGAGGAGTAGGAAGCGCCCACGACTTTGTAACCTGTTACAGGTTTCCAATCGTTATGTACACCGTCCTATTAGCTCATCCTCTTTTCTTTCATTTTATCCCTCTTTACTTTTTTCGTATTTCACTAGATTTATACGCTAATTTTATTTTTCTTTAGCGTTAAAAGAGTTTAAATATTTTTAAAATGTAAATTATAGAGATGTGCCTTAAAAATCTCAATTTTCTAGTCAAAATATCATAACACACTTTCTATTAAAAATCGTTTGAAATTCCGTTAAAATATTTGGATGCATTTAAGTATAGTATGTTATACTTTTTACACAACTATATTTAATACCGATTAATAACCGACTTAACCTTTTTATAGTAAATTTAAACTTTTTACAGATCTAATCAGATAATATACCATACGTCAAAATTATTAAATGGTACATTTATTAATGTTTAAAGTATAATTTAAAAATGTATTTGCTCAAATTTACTAAAGTACGATATATGTAAATCGGTAATTAAATGTAAAATTTTGCTAAATTTTAAAAAATAACTAAAACAGCTCAGTGTAAATATTACTGATAAAGTTCAACTCAATTATCTAAAAATTGGTAGGAAATGACTAAATATATTTTATAAAGTCAAAATTGTTAACCTCAAATCATAAAAGATGGATAAGTTTCCACTACGCATATTTCATTCAAAAATATTGCTGCATAGAAAGATAGATTTAATCGATGAATGTAGGGCTGTAAGCAAATTTTAATTCCTTTGAACAATATTTTTAAAAGTATATATCAATAATTTACCATTATATTTAAACTATAGAATAGTTTTTTAATCGGTTAACCTCTCGACTTAATTAGTGCAACATCATCTTAAAAATAAAAAGTGCTATATATTTAACTCATGCTTAATATCTTCAAAATATCTAAATTTTCTTTTACGTGGGATATTAATCATCCGAAAAGAATATTGATGGCACATTTGGAGTTTATCATAGAGGTGATATCGAAATCGTAAACGAAGGATACGCGTTTCGATTAATGTTGGAAAAAAACGAGCAAAACTAAGAAAGAGGATGAATTAACGATCCGTGTGTTACAATACAAATAACGGAAAAAATTATTAATTTTTCCAAGAATTATGCTCTTGATATTATACAATTTAATTATCGACGAGCGGTATATTGTACATTGCGTAAAAATGTTACGTGAAGGCTACTCGTGTCAGCCTCTCATATGCGTGTGTGTGTGTGTGTGTCTGTGCGTGTGCGTTTTTGTGTAAGTGTACACTAATAAACGTATTTTCGAGTTAAAAAAGACAGAGGCATGACTGATTGCGTTTAAAATTATCAGTGTTCGTCGCAATGCTCAAAACAAACTGAGTGATTGTAACTTTCTTGTAACGTCCTTTTAACGCGATGGTAATTCGGTGGTTATTATATCTCAGGAGAACGAGAGTTTCACTGAAAATTAATGTATAATAATTAGTTTGATAATTGTCAATGGTATTGTGTAAGTTGGGCGATCGTGAATTCGTGTCATTTTCTTGTTTTATTTAAACGAAATTGATGTTACGTTTGTTTAACTCTCCTGACAATATTATATATGTATATACTTAACACCAGTTAGTTTTACATAAAATGTCATTTTAATCGAAATGAATGAATGAGAGATAGATAAACTTTTTTAATCGAGGTTTATAAAAAGTTCAGCATTTTTTGATAAATTTTCTGTAAGTAACTCTCCTACGACTGTTAGAAAACGTGACGATTTTTAGGTGATTATCAACTAATTGCAACGAAATTAAATAATTTTAAGAAAACGAATCAGCTGATATTTGGCTATAAAAAGGTTATTTCTTTTTAACTAACGTATCAACTAATTATTCGTACAAAAATCATTATTTTCATTTATTTTATTCAATTTTAAAATTGATATATCAAAATGTCATAATTCATAAATAATTTTTCGAGCATGGCAATTTATCATTTTTATTACCAATACAAATAGCTTTAAATTAGTATCAAGTATTAGTTTTTTACACAATTATAACAAACATTTTTATACAGACGTCTTTTTAAGTCTCATTACTTGGTGTCTCGTGGATATGTTAAGAATGTTATGCATTAAACCGTACCATTTGAGAAGCTGCACTGTAAATTAAATACAAGGATTTTTGGTAGGTTTGTAAATATGTATAAGTATACGTATACAATTGATTTAAAATGCGCAAAGGCTAATTTCACTGGGGTAATTTGCGGTAACGGTAATCGAAGGTCCACCGTTACCCTTGTCTTTTCAAGAACTCGTGCGAAACTGAATTTACAGCCGATAAACTTCCAATTCGAAAAGAGGATGGATGTGCACGATACACACACTACCAAGTATAAATTAAATAAAAAAATGTTAGTAAATTCAGATATTTTATTGTATAGTCCTAAAAAGTCATTGTTTGCAACTCTTGAGGAGAGTATCCCAACTTCGGGAAACGGATCCTTACCAAATTCTAAGATATGTTTTCTAGTATAAAAATATGAAGAAAGCCAAAGTTTTAGACTCAACGCTCTTTTTTACGATACCATTTGAAAGGTATTGCTCCAAGCTTTCTTTTGGACTTTTGGATAAAAAAATCAATTGTGGCAAAGTTAGATTTTTTTCAAGTTGAATATTGACATGTAGTTTATCTAACATTTACCTTGAAATTAGAAATTCTAACCCAGAAGGATAAATTCTAGACATAATTAGCAACGAATTTTACATATAATGTACTATAGTAAAAGTTGATAGATTTGAGTTAAATAGCGATGAACCCAGCTGGTGTTGAAAAAAACTGGAAAAAGTTCACTTTTTGAGGTTAGAATAACTTTTGAACTAATAAATTCCAGTACCTAAAAATTTTTTTTTGTATTCTGAAAAACATTTGCAATGTGTACCCAAAATTTGGGGCATTTTAAAATTTTGATCGGACCACTTCACGTGGAATACCCCATATATATATATATATATATATAAGTAAATAACGAAACATTTCATCAAAAAAACTCTTGACTTTGATGGTTTGTAGCTAAAAAACAAGTAAATATAATTCAAACCGAAATTCAAAAGAAAGCTGAGATCGAGTAGATTGGATTTAAAACAAACAAATTTTTATATATCTTGATTTAGCCTGAAAAATCAGTAAATTTTTTAATTCAAAATTGTCAATTGTGATTTGTGTCATATTTAGAGTATTTATAAAGGTATACAAAACCGATTTTATTGTATTTTGCACTTAACTATTTTTAATAGCTCACTGAAAAATATGTTTGATGAATGGTGGATTCAGATAAATATTTCGTAAAGAATTATTTGTTGGAAATAAGAAATATCTGTAGCTGTCAAATACGGTATCTTTATTTTAAGTAATATTTTGTCATTTTTCATTAAATACTTCTTAGTTACAGACTAATATTTCCGTACGACTATTCAATAAAGTAATTATTTAAATTTACTTAATTTTTTTAGTACACTTTTTAGGTCGTAATTAGATTCAAATTTCATCTTATCAATTTTACAAGCTGAGAACCAGTTTGAAATATGAAAATTTAATTTTAACGCCAATTAATAATTGTTTTGAAATATTTGTTTCTCATTCATCTGTCATTCTATGAAAAAATCTGCTTACTACTCATTAAATGGAATTACGATTTCTACTATGGACAGTTTTTTTTACCCATAGTTTTTTTAGGACAATTCGATAAAACATTTAATTAATTTGACCAAATATTTTTCGAGCGCGTGTATTAACTGAAAAACGAACGACAAGTTCATCTCTCCGGTTCGTAAAAATAAAGAAAAGAGTAGTTCTCGATGATCGTAAGAAACGATGCCGATTAGTTGTCTATATACAAGTGAAAATAGGGAAGTCGGACGTTAAATTAGTGACGTAAGTGAATTCACCTGGAGGTAATATTACATCGGTATGTGTATACCTCGCTAGTCGCGCTCGCACACCGATGACTCCTCGTCCACCCATACGTGAACATTTCCACACGTTAATATTCAAACTATCTCTCTGTGTCGGTGTGTACAGTTGTACCGTACAAAAGTGTTTCGCGCGAAAGTGATCGCGTAATCAATTTTCCGATCGGTAACTTCGATATCGCGGTTCAGGAAGTGAGCGACCACGACTTATTACGTAGAGATTTCTCACCGGTGGAAACCGACTAATTGACTTATGCCTACTCGATATATAAACAGATTGTACTTTTTATTTTATGATAGATACGGTTCTAACGGATTATTGCGATTATCTAAGATTCGCTTTAACATTGCATTCTTATAATTTGCACGTTAAAAAGTTATTAGACGAGTATTTTATTGATTGTCGTTAAAGTTATTTATTTACCCAAAACGAATGGACTAAACTGATCATAGTGAAATATGTCAAATGTTAATTTATCGTGGATTAAGAGTAGGTAAATTGTAAATCAAGAACCTTTTGGTAAGTCGGGATAAAAAATATAAATTTTAGATAGTTTAAAGTGTGCTCTTTACTTATTTAAAGATGTTTAAACTAGTTTTCGTGTTTGACGAGAATGAATATGAATTTTAAGACTCAAATTAAGCTATATCTTATCAGCACCATTAATGAAAATGTCATAGCTGTCAAGTGTTATTGACCAAGTGAATTGATAGATTAAACGATGGACAAAAAGAACTATGCTATCCATAGCAATAATAGTTTGTGTTACTTTTTTACAAAATGTTATTATTTTTTAATATCGTTACCGTGACATAATATTGTTCGGTTAACTTATTTTTCGAACAGGCTGACGAACGTGTATACCCAAAAATCACATCGATATATCATACTAAGCGTAAGGATTCCAATTTTTTAACGATTTGTACGCATTCCAGGTAGGACGACGTCTTAGTTTTTTCGCTTGGTGCTCGCAATCATTTTGAAACGATAATCGATTTCATATTACACAATTTCACCGCGTAATGTCTTTTGTCAACCGAGGGTTCGCCGCACGCGTATAGTTAAACAGTTACGTAAAATCAAAGAGAGGACGAAAGAAAAGTTACAGTTTTGTTGAATAATGGGTACAATAATAAATTTCGAATTGCTGTACAATATAAAACTCAAGAATAATTTCATCTGGGGTAAATACACACACGCACACAGTTATACACATACACGCACACATATATAGAAAATAGTCAAGCTGCAGAGTTAAAACGGTCAAGTAAAATAATTGGAAAAGTTTTCACGTGACCGAGTAATAACAATATATATAGCGAAAACTTTGGAAATTCGTCCGCCTGTTTCGAAAATTGTGGTTCGCAAAACGTTAACTTCTCTTTCTCTCAGTACCTTGAAAAAAAAGCAAGAAAGAAGCGTCATGACGAAGTTAATGGAAAGTGCACGCATAAAACGATGATTTCGTCAAGAGAGAGAGAGAGAGAGAGAGAGAGAGAGAGGAGTAAATCTCGTTTACAACGAGAAGAGAAAGGCATCGCAAAATTGCAAAGGCCTCGGAAGAGAGAAAGAGAGAGAGAGAGAGAGAGAGAGAGAGAGAGACTTTCTCGTTTGGGTAGTATCAGCCTCGGTCCCTTTTATTCCCAGCAGAAATTAACGACAGCCATAGAGTAATTGTCAAGCATTAAGGCTAGCGCGTGAAACGTAATTACAGCAGGACAAAGAGTCCCTTGAATGCGTCCGTCCGTCCACCTTTTCCTCTCTCTTTCTCTCCCTCTTTTTTACTCCCTATCTCTCTTTTCCTAACTGCATACATACAGTCTGTCCTTCCGAGTCACCAAGTAGGGTATATGACTGCGTCAGATAAATGGGTACCTTCATGCACCTATAGCAATCCACCCCGAAAGTTTATGAAATTAAATATATTTATTATTCCTAATACACACACACACACACACACACACACACACAAGTATATATTCATAGTACAATTTATTTTGTTGCGGATTTACAGTTATTTTATTTATTACGCGCACCGCCACGGTATTTGTCGGGTAAATCGAGTAATTTTATTTATATACATGTGTGTGTGTGCGTGTGTGTACATGTACATAGACACATCTTGAAATCCATTTAGCCTTTTGATGGTTATAACTGCAGACCGAGTTCGTAGTTACTTTAATCTCGTTATTTCATTTTAGATGCCCGGATAAAAATCGGATTTAGCATATATGGAATGTATTTACCTGTGCATAGACGTAAATTTACGTAAAAGGTCAAATTATCGGTAAGGACGCATCGTCATATGGTAGATCGTATTTTGTGTATACATATTATTATTGCCTTAAGTCGATAATTTATTTGTGATATCACATAAGTAAAATAACGGTTAGTCTGTCACGGCGTATTATCGTTAACATACGACTTAGCGTTAACTATAGAAAGTTTAGTCGAAGTTGC
This sequence comes from Theocolax elegans, assembly GCA_026168455.1. NCBI lineage: Eukaryota > Metazoa > Arthropoda > Insecta > Hymenoptera > Cerocephalidae > Theocolax > Theocolax elegans. Next base: position 86,696,926 of record CM047428.1, on the reverse strand, counting down.
ACCTTATATATAAATTATAAAATAATTATATAAAATGTATTTACTTTCTGTAATCGTTAAATTTCCATGTACACGTGAAAGTGATGTGTAACTATTGAGAGAGTAATAAAAATTAGTGAGATTGATCGAATTTAATCTAGTGTATGGGATACACCATTCCCCCTCGTCACCTGATATTCAAAACTTGGCTCTCCTTAATTCATCTAGGTCGGTTTTAGGTCGCGTTACACCCGCTCAAGAGTTTCGTCTAGCCGTCTCCGTGTTATCGGTCTAACACTGCCAGTCATTTACAAGCCAAGTACTATATACATAGATACCGTGGCCCTCTAGAAAATCCACTCCTACTCTGGTCGACCAATTTAAAAGTCCATTTGTTTTCGGGATAACGTCCTGCGAGAATGAAAAGGAGTAGCGCCTGGAGTTACCGTAACCCGTCTTATACCGCAGTCTAGAGACCGATACCCTATCCGCGGCTTTATGAATCCATATGATAAATGCTGATGAACGCTCCTTTCATTTTTAACGAGTCGTCAACCGCACTTATTATTTTTATTCTTTTTCTTGTTCTTATTCTTACTATTCTTATTACTTCTTATTATTCTTATTTCTTATTTCTTATTTCTTATTTCTTATTTCTTATTTCTTATTTCTTATCCGTATAGTATTTTAGTGACTTTTAACATTTTTAACATTTTTAATTAGAGCTGTACATTTTACTAATATATTCGTAGTAGAATCTTAGTGGATATCATCGCAGTCTATAATACGAATGCCTAATACATTTTTGGTTAAATTATTATTTTTTTGTCCAAAAATGTCTTAAATATAAACTCTTAGCTTTCTTCTGGGAATTAATGTAATAATGTAAATTATATATTATGTTATACATATACAAGTCTCTAATATATATACCTATATTAAAAGATGCGAATGGAAATATATAAAAAAAACTAATATATTTTTTCATTTTCAGTATTTTCCTTTTATATATTTATACAATTATTTTCAGGTCAAGAACAGTTTGAACTTGCTGTCTTGAAAAGTTATACACTATTATATAAAAGATAATTATAATAAATATATAACTAGGTTCGTCGCCCTTATCGACTAGAGCCAAGAAATTATTCGAATGTCTCGATTTTACCGTCGCGATTGATTGATCATTTCTCGACGATGGCACTGAAAAAGTTTGCGCAACATCGAAGGAACGTTGACCAATGCTAAAATGTAAATGTATTTACATTGCGTTTTTCTCAGTGCTGTGTTTTGTGACCCCGAATTCCTATATATAGCAGCGCGTATGCTGCACATCGCTCGAGTCAGGAATTTTATCGAAAGCTTTTTAATCAATGACGAAGAACGTATGACAATTTGGCTAATCAGTTTATTGAATCTTGAATAATAAGTCCACTATATCGAGTTATATATATTCCCGGATATATTGGAATCTTAGAATTGGGCAGTAAAATTTGCTGGTTAGTGCCCTGCGATTAAATGGTTTTTAGTGGATCCTTCAATGGAATAGGAACGTAACGTCAACGTATTCCATTTATTTTTGCACTTTGTCGTGAAGAGTAAAATTAAAAATTTAGTTAGAAATTAAAAAACCGAACATCATTTTAAAATGTCTTTAGAACAAATCCATGATGCAGGTTATTCGTCAGTAACAAATTACATATATAAATGCAAAGTTTCCAGAAATTTGTGAATATTATTAACTTTGTAACAGCATAAAAACATTATCTATAGTTCGATAGTAACAAACCTGTTGTGGGATCGTACATCTTACAATCGATACATTAATCAAGGTACATATGTATTTAAAAAAATGTTTCATTTTCTGCTGATTTTAATTATTTCTCATAGATGAAATACTTGTTAGAAAATTATGACATAAGTTAGAAAAAGTATTCCCGTGATAAATATTATTCTTTGGGAAATGCGACTGAGACGTTACCTATGTAAAACCGTCCGGCATATAAAACTAAAAGAAAAATAATTGTGCATTACGTCCATTGGATTTCACTTTTTTTGTTCGCCCTGTATGGAAGTATTCATATTAAAATGGCGAGTGTTTTTACAATTTCATAGCGCTATTAGGAACTTTTCCAAAACAGATTCAATCAAGTTCATCCACGTTAATGCGGTAAAAGGACCGTTCGAAAGCAAACGAAAATACACACGCACACACACACACACGCTGCACCCATTGGACACATTGGACACGAGTCGTATACATGTGTAGATGGTGAAATGTACATATTCAACTTGATACGAAAAATTTGAGTAATAATTTAGCTGAAGAGGATTTGAATTTACGTTCGCAGGAGGAAAAGATCCGCAATTAACCGAATAAAAAATCCATAACGTAAATTCGAGGGTGCAGAGAGAAGTGTGCGTATATGCAGTGGGTATTTCATAAACAATCCAATAATTAAAAATGAATTTTCGGGTGAGTTCTCGTTTGAAAATGTGCGGAACACCGTACGTATCATCGTACCCACGGTCAGGCGTGTTATGCCCCGTTTCATTAAACTAGGAGCCTTTCCAAAACCGATTAAATCGAGTTAATCCCTCTAAAAGGAAACCGAGCGAGAACACAATCCTGGCTATAAAACAAGGAGGAATTGAAACAAAAAAAAAGGAAAGAAAATCGCAAGTGAGGAGCACGCGGGGCGCGCGCGCGCGTGCCTGTTACCAAAATTGAAAATTCGCGAAAACACTTTGTCGCTGCGGGGCGTACACGTACACGTACAGACCGAGAGAGAAGGAGAGAGAGAGAGAGAGAGAGAGGGGGGGAGGAGGTCCATCCTCTCGTACAGGGAGGTTTGAGCGTGTGTTTCCTCCTTTCTTTATTGTTATTTCAAATGCACCGGTCGCCCAGTTGGCGCCGGGGTCCATCGATTGCCAGTTGGCGCCAGCTCATTTTTCTCCTCTTTTCCGCGAGATTGTTGGCATCGAGCCCTCTCCTCGCGACACACACCCACAAGTGCGCGCGTACCGTGGCTCCGCTCGTCGTTCCGGTTTCCTTCTCTGTGCGCCCTAGGTGCGTCCCGTCCTGTACGATCGTCCTTTAAATTCCGCTACCCGTCCTCCGCCACCTCCTCTCTTCGTTGTCATCCACCCGAGTACAAAGATCGCGAGAGGTTTATCGGTCACCCAGGCATATCGATATTTCGTATATTTCGATAACTAGCCAACTAGATCACAGAGACTACGATTAATCGTCATTTTCGTTGATAATAAAACCTTTCTATTTTTTGTATATAAAGGAAAAATCATTATTTCATAGAAATATTAATCTATTTGTCGTTACGGTGAACCAAACTTCTTCAAAAACCCATCACATTCTCAACTTTTTGGATGTATGTAACGTCCGTTTTCAAGGAATCAGAATACTCTATCGTTACAACTCGGTTGTGCAAAAATGGTATCGAATATATATATATACCAGCTGAGAGGCAGAAACTACTGACGGATCTTCGTCAAATATTTATATTTCTTATAAAAATCCCAACTTCGTTTTACTATGTCAAGCAGAATCTTACAAATCTCGAATATTTTGTCCAAAAATCGTTCAGAAATTATGACATTTTTCGTAACGGCCAACTTTATTTTTTCTTTAAATTACATTACCACACAATTCTTGCATGGAAGAAGAAAAGTCTAAAGGGAAAAAATGTCTTGAAATTTCGAGAGTACGCGCGATGTGTCTTTAATTTTGAATATTTCTTTCGGCTGTGTAAGGGAAATAATTAAATTATTCGAGCACGTTCGGAATTTCGATGGTATATGTAAATACTTGTACCCGATGACGCGGAGTGCTTGAAATATATAGGTCATCTTCCCGGTGCTCTCGCGAGTATAATCGACGAAAACAAGAATTTCGTGAAAGTGCATTTAGGAAAAGGAATATTCATCGAATAGTTTCGTTCGAATTGTTTACAAATTCAATGCATCAAACAATTAGATATTTTCGATGTGAAAAAATACGTAATATGTTTTTAATAAACAACATAAACGTTTCAACTTGTTTACGATTCTTGTACAACGAAAGATGCTTATCCAAATTTACAATAATTTTCGCAATGTTTGAGGTTACATTCACTATAAGAATTAAAATTTTTGGTACGGTGTGTTTAAATAAACTCTTAAAATTGGATGTTCGTGTGATATGTTGTAAGTAGAGATGTATTGTGACGATTTTAGTAGTAATTGTTTGAAAACTATGTTCATAAAGTTATTTATAAAAAATTCTTGTGAATTACTCGCTATATATCGCCCTTACAAGATCGTACTAAGACGTTTCGCACGATCACTCCTGAAAAATCTCGTAAACAATGGACATCGCGTAATATTGAACGCAAGGGCGAGAGGGTGGCGGTGGGGGGGGGGGTTGCATAGGTACAGCTCGAGTACGGTTCGAATGGTCGAGCCGGCGAACGCAGTTCCAAGTGCAATCGCAACGAGATAATTCGGTCGGGGGAGAGAGGAAGAGAGTGGCGGGCGTAACGAGTGAGGTAAGTACAGGCTGTATAATCCGGGAAGGGATAGGTAGAACAACCAGCCTACAACGCGGATTACAAGCCATCAGCGGCGGCACCACTACGAGCTTCTCTCGAGGCGACATAACGCCCATAATAATAGTTCTCGACTTGCCTCGCGGAGAGGGGTTGGGGGTTGGGGGTAGATAAAGCTCATAAACACGAGGCTGCACCTCTCACCGGCTCTCGCACCGTCACCACTACCACCGTTCGATTGATTGGTTTATTTAATTAATTAGGAGAGCAAGTATAGCGAACGATTGACTTAGATGTCACCCACCTTTGACGTACGCTGCGTCTCGCTACGTGTGTACGCGTCTCTATCCGTGTATTATAATACGCGATCGTCGTCACCGTCGCGTCTATACGCGGTGCCGCCGAACGTACGTGGTGTTCTAAGTGCCTTCCGAGCCCCGGTGCTCTCGCATCTGCATATTGCATGCGTACTCCCCGGTGAGAGAGAAAGAGAGATAACCAGGTGGTACTTCGCCGTGAAAGGGTAATTTTTCATCGAGAACTTACGTTTTAACCCGACACTTACCCTTTCTTTTTTATTCATTAAGGATATAGATCGACGACCGATTATACCCTCGCCGCTCGCGATACGATATGTACACGTACTTTATTTAACATTAGATGAATGTTTACGTGTGCACTAATAATTTACATTATGTTTAACTACAAAACATGGCAATGTTTATTAAATATAATTATTGCGTTTCACCTTATCGCGTATACGAGCGAGCCTTTCCAATTATGCGTATAGAGATAAACGAGCGTATATATACATATAGTTATGCGCACCCAGAATATTGCGACTAAAAAAAAATTTTTAGTGAACATATAATGTATCGACAAAAAAACAAAAACGAAATTCGTATATATAATTCAACTACCAAATAAAAATAACGAAATAACGTTCGATATTAAAAGCTAATAAACATAGAAGAGCATGGATCGTACGAACTTCTTTTGGAATCCGTCACACGGAGAGATTCTCCTCATCAGCATTCCCGATATTATAATAGAAGTAGAATACCTTTTGAAGACTATCTATATAATATATAAATTTCCCTCCCCAGGAATACTATCACGTCCGACCTCTTGATTTTAATACAAAAATTATCATAATAAAAAAATATATTTCAATATATGGAAATATATATACGTGGGGTATTCCACGTGAAGTGGTCCGATCAAAATTTTAAAATGCGCCAAATTTTGGGTACACATTGCAAATGTTTTTCAGAATACAGAAAAAAATTTTTAGGTACTGGAATTTATTAGTTCAAAAGTTATTCTAACCTCAAAAAGTGAACTTTTTCCAGTTTTTTTCAACACCAGCTGGGTTCATCGCTATTTAACTCAAAATCTATCAACTTTTACTATAGAACATTATATGTAACATTCGTTGCTAATTATGTCTAGAATTTATCCTTCTGGGTTAGAATTTCTAATTTCAAGGTAAATGTTAAATAAACTACATGTCAATATTCAACTTGAAAAAAATCTAACTTCGCCACAATTGATTTTTTTATCCAAAAGTCCAAAAGAAAGCTTGGAGCAATACCTTTCAAATGATCTGTAGCATTTTTATGGCCTTCAATTCTGTAAAAAGTTATGATGATTTAAAGAACAACGAAATTTTTTAAAAATTTAAATGGGAAATACCATGTTAATTTTTGTGAATTTTTTGTCTTTCTTTAAATTATCATAACTTTTTGCAGAATTGAAGGCCATAAAAATGCTACAGACCATTTGAAAGGTATTGCTCCAAGCTTTCTTTTGGACTTTTGGATAAAAAAATCAATTGTGGCGAAGTTAGTTTTTTTTCAAGTTGAATATTGACATGTAGTTTATCTAACATTTACCTTGAAATTAGAAATTCTAACCCAGAAGGATAAATTCTAGACATAATTAGCAACGAATGTTACATATAATGTTCTATAGTAAAAGTTGATAGATTTTGAGTTAAATAGCGATGAACCCAGCTGGTGTTGAAAAAAACTGGAAAAAGTTCACTTTTTGAGGTTAGAATAACTTTTGAACTAATAAATTCCAGTACCTAAAAATTTTTTTCTGTATTCTGAAAAACATTTGCAATGTGTACCCAAAATTTGGCGCATTTTAAAATTTTGATCGGACCACTTCACGTGGAATACCCCACGTATATATAACTCACTGGTGCAATATTGATTTATTTACAAAATAATAGTGAATCTACAAAGAATCATACAATTCATAAATGAATAAATATTTTGTTTTTTTCCGTTCGTTTGATATAAAGCACCGTTTAAAACGAAATCCTTAAATCTTAGCAATCCGTTGGAGACAAATACCGTCACTTGGTTGAAAAGGAAAAGAAAAAAATAGAGCGATGTACGAGGACGAGTATGATTGGAAGTAAATTTTATCAAAGTCTTTGGGTACACCTTTGACAAGAACGAGAGAAAGTGGATAGTCGTACGAAATAGTCCAAAAAAATATACAGAGAGGGAATATAAGAGTAGAACGCGTTGTGTATTTCTATCGGACACGCGATAAAGAGGTCCTTCGATCTTTTGCAAATCGTTTGCTCCTCCTAGCTCGTATTTTCATGAAATCTATACATTCGCACAATTTATCCAAACGAGAGGGATTCTCTTATTTTCTTAGTGTTCTTTAGTATATTTTTACTTTAAATTGTCAATAACAAATCTTTACCTTTTTTATATAAGATTTGAGATCATTAGATTGAATACGTATCAAAATATACGAAAGATTTTACAATATAGAGATTATATATATATATGTTACATAAACTACATGTCAATATTCAACTTGAAAAAAGTGCAAGTGCGCCACCTTTGATTTTTTCATCCAAAAGTCTAAAAGAAAGCTTGGAGCAATACCTTTCAAATGGTCTGTAGCATTTTTATGGCCTCTAATTCTGTAAAAAGTTATGACAATTTAAAGAAACACGAAATTTTTTTAAAAATTTAAATGGGAATTACCATGTTAATTTTTGTGATTTTTTGCCTTTCATTAAATTGTCATAAACTTTTTTACAGAATTGGAGGCCATAAAATGCTACAGACCATTTGAAAGGTATTGCTCCAAGCTTTCTTTTAGACTTTGGATGAAAAAATCAAAGGTGGCGCACTTGCACTTTTTTCAAGTTGAATATTGACATGTAGTTTATGTAACATTGACCTTGAGATTAGAAATTCTAACCCAGAAGAATAAATTCTAGATATAATTAGCAACGAATGTTACATATAATGTTCTATAGTAAAAGTTGATAGATTTTGAGTCTACTGTATATTAAACAGAGAAAAATTTCTTACACAAGAATTATAGAGACAGAAACATATGAATTTTTAGTTTACTATTTTAGTGTGGAATATCTAAGTCGCAGTAGATGGTATTTTTTAAAAAAAAAACTCTCTTTGTATATAAAGTTATGTCATATCAATAATAATAATTAAAATTGCATAAGAATAAATTTGCAAAAGTTTGCGTGCATCCTTAAAAGGATGAGATTCGAATAACAAGGAGAAACGATCATGTACGAACAGTTGGAGTTGAAATAATTGATAAGACGACAAGAAGACAAGAAAATCTGACAAGTTTGATTATCAGGACTACATAGGTGGACGGATATATATATTCGAGAAGTCGAAAATCTCATCAGAGTCCGAGTGACGAAACGAAAAGAAAAAGTTGAAGCATACGGGCTTCTCGTCTTCTTCATTTCCACAGAGAAATGACGTGCACGTGGATGTGTGTGCGTGCAGCGTGTGTGTCATCTACGTCGAGAGGGAGAGCGAGAGCGAGAGAGACACGTCCGAACAGTTAAATAAAGTTCTGCTTTACCATGCACCGTGCGAGTCTTGATCGGGAGTTTACTTTCAGGAGGGAGAAGTAGAAACAAGTAAGGGTATCTAGGGAGTGGGTGTGTGTACTCATCCGCCCGATTCTCGTGTCTCTATCTCGAGCTCGTTCGCACGAGATTGACCGAATCGCGTGTCCTCTCTCAAATTGAGTACTCGTTCGAGCACGTGGTGGTACCGGAATAACTCTTTTTGCGATCAACGAATCTTTTTTCATGGGAAGGGAACGCGGTGTTATATATAGCTCTCGAACACTTGGCTCAACGATTCACTGCGACATTTTTACGGATTAAGGAAGAACAGTGTTACGTGAGGTGGTATATATGTCCGCATTTGTTTATACATAGATGTACAGACACGTACTATCACGCTTTTACTGATACTTTCGATGTGACACCATAAACAACTTATCTCTTTATTTCCTGAGCTATCTTGATTTACTTCGAGACTATCTCCGAGTTTACGTCTGTGTGCATTAGGTTACTGAGTTTTAAATTCATTTTTATGAAAGAAAATAAAATAATATAAAAGTTTGAGAGACGATTAATTTTTTGACTACTATAAGTAAGAACAACCGATTATGTATACTCGTTCTTATAATTTATTGCACTGAGAAAAGTAGTATATTACAAAATACTATATTATATACACGGAGAGAACATTTTTAGTAAAAATTAATACATTTTCAGTAAAAATCGATACAAAGTTGAGGAATAAATTGACAAAAAGTTTAGTAATTTGTTGGATTTCGGCAGTCTGTTCTGCGTAAATGAAAGTATAGTCAAATTTACTAAAACTTTTCTCTCCGTGTAGTAACGTGGGAATATACTTTGATTATCATAATTTTCAGTATATTTTGTAGGCGAATATTAGCACGTATATCGTATTTTTTGTTTTATTAAAATTGATCACAAATATCACTATATAATATAGTAAATATCCTGATAATCCAACTATATTCTTCCTGTAACATATAGTAATTTTTACTATACCATTTTTCTCAGTACAGTCGTTTTAGTTGTTAAATTTTGTATACATCTGAAAATTGATAAGTAGGTAATAGATTAGTTTGATAGAATAGATGAAAAATGGGTGGTAAAATGTGACTTGTTATATTATATATTATGATCTAAATATTTATATAACACTTGCAGTAACAACATGATAAAATAAACTTGGTGTATTTTTTCAGGGTTCTGCAGGAAAAAAGCACGAAAGAGAAAGAGAGAGATGGACGATTGAGGAGGAGGTAAAATTTCACTGAAGTAGAACGAGAGAGAAAGAGGGAGAGAGAGAGAGGGAGAGAGAGAATTAACGATTCCGTAAATTTCAAGGGAAGAGGTAGGATGCGGGTGCTGGGTGTATGGAGTGAAACGAAGCTACGAAGCGAGAGATAAAAATGGAAACAGAAGAAGTCGAAGTCAAAAGATTTAGTGGAAGGATGAGGGTAAATCGGTATGCGGTTGTAACCAAAAATCGAAATTCTAAAAGGTACTCTACGAGTTTGACACAATAGAATTCTACGATTTACATGTGTTCTGCCTCCCTCGCTTAAAGGTAACAAGGTATTGCTAGAAATTGATCGGTAGGTTGTCAAGAGACATTTCTAATCACTTTTGTTCATCAATATATTTCACCAAAGAATACATAGGTGTGTGTATGTATCTATACACATCTAAAGACTTGAGATTGTCTCGGAGCTAGATATGGTGTAAGGATGTAAGTTCGACATCGGTTCAATCAACCGTACGTTTGTCTCTCCACACCGTAAGAGAAAGGTGGTAGGAGGAGGAGGAGGGGGAGGAGGAGAACCAGGCTCGCCGTTAATTGGATCCAAGCGAGTTGCTCGCACTTTACGAGGCAATCGACGCGAATTATCCACCGGGGGCAACAAGCTCGCACATCGCGAACCGAGAATCTTCTTCTTCTCCGAGGCTGGTTGCGACATTACGGCCAACCGGAGTCTTGGAAATTTAAGTGCCATCCCCAATCTTCGTTTCCTTCTCTTTTTTTTACTCTTTTTTACCTCTTACGTCGTCTTATTTCGAAAGAAAGCCACGGATTTACCGCGGGCGAGCCAACGACGAACCAACCTGATCTAAACACTGACGTACGTTTACTTCGTTTTAAAGAATCTTGTTCACCAGTAGAAATTTACTCCCACCGCTTTAAAATAATCGAATTGTTTTATTATCGAGTATACAAACCATTTTGTACTTACTTTCTCGTTTGTTCTTGTTGTCTTTATAGAAATTAAGGACATTCAGGTCCAAAATGTGGTTCTACAAGCTATAACTTTCGATCTGGGATGATCAAAAAAATTTCAAGTATCAATAATAATAAGCGAAAAATGCGTATAATCGAGGGTACGAAAGTTCCTCGAGTTGTTAAATAAAATCCTTTAACGCTCTCTTTCTCTCTGCCTCTTCTTCTTTCTTCGTTAGTCGAGACACCGCGGAAAGAGGAAGAAGGAACTGCATCGGAAAAGGAGGGAGCGAGCACTCATCATCGAAGAAAAGGTTTCGACGAGCAATGAGGATTCTTGGGTTTATAGGATATCGGCGGAACCAAGTCCCTTTTGCCTTTAACCGAGAGAAGAAAAGGCTTAACGCACGTCGATGATGGGCGCCTCTATCGCTGGCCTGGCTCGTATAACCAAAGGTTACGGCTTCTTCTCGAGCCGACCTGGCCCCCACGTTTATACGACTCTCGCCAAGAGAAATCAAACGCGAACTCGTCTCTTTGAATAATCCTGATCCCTGATGCGTAACATCTTTCTCGTTCTTTTTTTTTCATTTAAACGGGTCACTGGCAGATTGCATATTAGTGGTCAAGATTTTGAATTACAGCTTTTAAGAGAATATCCATGGTGAACAATTAGTTTAAATTAATCTTTTTTACAATTAATTAGTAATTTATAATAAAAGTTAGAAAAATCATGAAATTATTGCCGTTTACTATACGATTGAATTTTAGCCGGTAACAATGTAAACACAATTAATCTTATAATTTACTGTGTCAGTGATCTTGAAACTTGGATATGTGAGGCAATATAAGGTTTCCTTAAAATTTAATATTAAACATAATTCTTCAATCGGTAAATTATTCGGATTATTCGGATGGTAGCATATAGAGTTTGACATAATTCCCATAATAACCCTAAATTTATATCTTTTTAACACATATTCCCCTTCCTAGTTAATGCAAATCTTAAAGAAAATTCAATTTAATGGGGTTTGAATCCGTTACGTAAATGAAAAGCATTAGACGCGTGAGCTAAGGCTGGAACTTTACTTCTAAGTCTGGACCAGATGATCAAGTCCGAGTAGCTATATTGGATTTTTACTCGGGAGAACTGCTATAAGAAATTCATCCTCGTTTGAAGATTCGAAATATCAATACGAATTATTGGTGGAGGCTTAGAGTGAACGGCAAGAGAGAAAGGGGATAATTACGCATGATCGTCGAAGCTATGTACAGTTCAGGGTGAATACGTGTATCTTGGGCGCAATGGTATGCCAAGTCCGAGAGGTGGAGGGAGGGGTAGAGAGATGGAAGCAAGAGGTTAATTCTCGAGTGTTTGACGCGAACTGGCCCCAAGGAGCATTAGGCGACTTTAATCGTAATGTATGTAATGGTTCTAGTCGGCAATTGGATAAGCTCCTTAGGGTAATACGCTTAACCACACGTGGATTCCGTTGCCATAGAGGTGGCCTTTCTGCGGGAGGCGAAACCGCGCCACATCTCACCTAATGATATTACGCGGGAGAGTTTGTCGAACAGGTGGCTCACTGTCCAACCTCTCGTGACCCTAACCTAACTTACCCTTCCCTTCCCTTCCCTTATATTCTATCGCCCTTTATGCACCTTCCGATATCGCTTTACCTTGCACCCCAGCCCTACTCACCCTCACCTCTATTATACCTACCATTCCTTCACCATCATCCGTTTTCTCGATTCATTAGTTTCGATAACCTTATTTTGATGTCGGCGAGAAAGTGTCATACAATTAGACCTAATCAAAACATTGTTTTTATTTGTACAATCTGAAGAATTCGCTGATCCTATATCGTGTAACCTCCGTCGTTGATTAGCACCAACTGTGAATCTGAACGGGAGTACAAAAATGCTTTTATTTTGTGTGAGTGTTTTTCCACTTAGACGCAACAGTAGTAGATTTCGAGTCTCGGTAATCGAGAATGTTTCAGGAAGTTTCGTCTTGGGAAACGCGTAGCCTTTCGCTCGAAACTACAGCTCGACCATAAACCCATTTCTCGAAAATCTGACAATTTAAAAAAGTTATTCAACTTTCACGTTATCGGATTGTCTCTCTGTGGATCCGATAAAGTAATTGAGTCGCGATCTAAAATTTACTTTAACGAATAAACTATACATTATATATGTAGGATACCCAGAACAAATAAATTAACTTTAATATTTTGGTGATGTTCCGAGAGTGGTTTCAGTATTTGACGAAGATATTTTTTGACTATAAATAAAGTAACACCTTTTAATTTATCATTTACTTGTTATCTCGTTTAATCTATTTGACTATCATTAATTGATTTATATTAAAATTTCTTAACAAATAGTAAACGCCTGTTCACTGTAAAATAGCGAGATTTGTACTATAAAGACCATATAAATTATTGCGCATGATATAAAATTCAAATTTAAAATAAAATATAAGTGAAAAATAATTGTTATATTGCAGACTCGATGTTCACATTAATAAGTATGAGAAAATGTTGTCCCTGCAGGAGATGGAAATATAAAGAGACATAAAATGTAAAGTGCAAAGTATAAAGTGTAGTATTGTAACACGATGATTATAAATTGTATACGTCATCGTGTTCAACGTAATACATAATATATGAAATTTTCGTACACGTACGATAGAACGCGATTCGTCAGAGATACGTATAAATATACGGATGAACGTGTCGAAACACATCGGAACGTTTAAAAATATACTAGAATTTATCGGTACGCATAAATATGTCCGACGTGGGTATATACGTTTCGGTGTCGTCGATATCTTCGATCGTTCGCGGATACATTTTGTGTCAATCGAGGAGAACAGTTGAAGGCAACGTTTCAAAGATAATTAGTGTAAGGTTACTTTTTTTAAAGTCTATTCGAAACGTATAATGATAATCTTGCGGAATCAAGTATCAAATTTATCTAGCGATATTTAAAGGTTAGGGTCACAAATTATTGTCCGCTTAACAGTAGTTTTTTTTTTGTTTTAAATATTATATAAGTTAATAATTCAGATTTATTTCGATGACCGGTGAACAGTAATTATTTTGAAAATTTTGCTCCGTATAAGCTCTTTCAATGTTTACAGGTTTTTAGTTTTGTAATGTACTAATAATTGTCGGTCTGTCGAAGGTAAACAGATTATTTGAGAGTGATTCTTATTTCTCACATCTCTAGTGCAGTAAATTATTTTTTCTAAATTTTAATTTATTAATCAGTGTTAGGTCAAACGATGAATTACACTAACAAGGAGAGAACTAACCCTGCGGGGATGTTTATCAAATTCTAGGATATTTTCTCTACTACAAAAATATGAAGAAAGGAGCTTTACATTCTAATGCTCTTATTTAGGATAGATATAAGCAAATAACAAAAAATTTCACCAAAAAAACCCTTGAGTTTGATCGCTTATAACTCGAAAACAAATAAAGATATGCTTTCAAATACAAATCCAAAAGAAAACTGAGATCGAGTAGATTTGATTTAAAAGAGGGATGCTCTAATATCTTGAGTTGGTTAAAAGTTGTGTAAGAAATAAGAATTTAGCAATATTTTGATAAATATTTTGAATTAAAAATTGTATGATATTTTAGACCACAATATCGCTAAATTCTTATTTCTTTTTTTTTCGTTATTTGCTTATATCTATCGTAAAATAGATCCTCAGGGTTTGTAGCTCCGGGTTTCTTCATATTTTTATAGTTGAAAAAAATATTCTAGAGTTTGATAAAGCGATTCGTTTCCCGCAGGGTTGATCCTCTCCTTGTAAGTTGTATCACGCATTATCATGTAAATGGTGTAAAGACTTCGATTTACTTAACATTCGATATCGCGGCGGAGACCCGTCTGTTCTTGGTCACAAAGCAAATCTATTTTTAATGAAAAAAAAAACTGTTTGCCACAGAAAGCCCAGTTACACTGCGTAGAGGACTGTCAACTGTCTCCAAGCACGAGAAATTGCGTAACAATTAATTTGGATAATAAAAAAAGAAAAATAAAATTTGATAATAATAATTAGAGAAAGCATAATAATTAATCGATGAGGGTATAGTAGAATATCGGCGATATGAGAACGTTTACTCAAGTCCTGGAGTAATAATCCGTTCGATCTGACACTCTGACTCTCTCATGGGGTGACGCGCGCGATCACGAGGCATTAGCCAGAGACGCGTAGCACAAGCCGTGCACTTAAACGTAGACTAACGGGCGAGAGGTATCTGGGCTGGAGGAGAGAGGACAGAGGACAGAGGGCTTCGACGACAGAAATCTCGTTACGGTTGACGGCGCGTCCACCTTTATATCAATTTGACTGAGTGGTTGGACTCTGAACCGTGAACCTGGCAATGCGAATCGCTCCGCTCCTGGCTTCTGATTCTCCACGCGCATCGACACGCCAACTTCGGATTCACCCGTATATACATCTATATGTCTAGGTCTGTACGTGTATAGCGATCCTCGATACTTGTCACTGTCATTGCGCGCGCTCTCGTCTTCGTACATTTACAGAAACTTTACGTTATTTTCTTTTATCTTACATGGCTATCTAGAATATTCTACACTGAGGTCAATCATGTATTCATTATTTTTCTAATTTAGTCATTTTTGTATTTAGA
This sequence comes from Theocolax elegans, assembly GCA_026168455.1. Classification (NCBI taxonomy): domain Eukaryota; kingdom Metazoa; phylum Arthropoda; class Insecta; order Hymenoptera; family Cerocephalidae; genus Theocolax; species Theocolax elegans. The sequence goes on along the minus strand of CM047428.1, from coordinate 86,681,635 downwards.
ATTATCTACGTACATATTAATATTTCCTAAATAACGTAACACGAAAAATCGCATACTTAATAAATCTATTACGTTATAATTTATTGTTATATGTATTCTTGTTATCACAGTAAATTGTTTTTTTTTTCAAAAGCCTCTTTTAACGTAGCGAGTATCTCTATTGAGATGTGCTGGAAAAATACTCCTACGCTACATAGATTACATATCTAAAAATTAAAACTTTATTGGACAATAATTACATAGTGTTAGTCAAATTAATAAACTAATAATATCGATAATAAATTTTTCACACGCACGTATATTTTTAGTTGTGCATATATTTTGATTTCTAAAAATTTTTACCTGAATTCTTAAAGTTACAATTTTTACTCCTTCTAAAATATATATCTATACAAAATTGTTTACTCATAATTTCCTTATTTAACAATAAAATTATAAACATTTTGACTGATACGTACTCTCGATCGATACTACTGTTGTTACACATTACAAATCAGACTGCATAGAGAGAGAGAGAGAGAGAGAGAGAGAGAGAGAGAGAGAGGAAGAAAAAAAATCAGTTGGAAATCCTTGTGGTGTATATATGCGTATGCAGGGGAAACGAAACGAGTAACGGACCGTTTGGTTTTGTGGCCTCGCACTCGTCGATTTCGGTGTCTCGTGGACAGGCGACACGTTCTGTCAAACGCAGCAAATGTTTTACGAGTTTGTTTCCTACCTATATGCACATACACACGCACATCCACATCCACACCCATATATTGTTTGTATTAATTTTGGTTAACCGACCGGGAAAATGGACGTAAACTGGTTAAATGAATAATTTCGTTAAAAAGTAAACAGATTTAACGAGGAAATAAAATAAAATAAAATAAAATAAAATAAATATGTAGAGCTTGGAATTTAGACGATTATGTGGACGGTTAAGCTAGCAGAGTTTAAAGTCATCTCTAAATACTAGGAATTGATATTTAATGAAAATAGATGTTTCTTATAAAAAAACTTTTATCATCAAGACATAAATTAGTCACAGGTGACTCGTGATAATTATAACAAGTTATTTGGATTAAGTTTAGGTAGATTCATTGATAAAACAGTGACAATCTAAGCAAAATTTGCAACCTTTCAGAAAATATAAGGTTGACGATTATCACAATTTTCCGGATATTCCAATCGGAGATATTTGCATTAATGGGTTTGATATTTTAATTAAATTGCATTACGTATATCGCATATTGAAATGCCTCGGAACTTAAAAATTATTACAATTTCAATAACCAAGTGCATATGTGAGATTACACTGAGATAATTATAGTTAAATTACATTAAGTACTTATAATAATGTAAAGTAAATTTAAAATAAAACTAGTCGCAAGATTTTAATTATAAACTTTCTTATATAATGAAAAAATATGAAAAAGTAATATCATTTTATTAATTGAGTTAGTGACAAATTATGTGTCGATAAATAAGAATATATGTCCAATAAATATTTTATAAATAAATAAATAAATACTTTGATAAATACATTTAGCCATTAGTTAAACAGTGAGATTTAATAGTGTTTTTACAATATGATAGTACGTTACTAGAAATTAGTCTATGAGAAATGGGGGTGTGTTACTAGAAGCTAAGTTCATTCAATTCTTCAATTTATTAACCTTTATACAGTCATGTGACAGAGAATTTGCAATGCTTGTAGTTTTGTCGGTGACATAAGTGCATTTTGAGGTGACTTTGACACGTTAACTCATTAAAAATAGTAAAAAGTCATTCGCAAGAAAATATATTGTTATTCGTAAAATCTCAATATCTTAAATATCATCCCAACCTTTCTCAACCAGCGTGGCTCAAATATGAACCACCCATGCTCTTCGAAACTTCTCCTAACATATTGGATGATTATATATGTACATATTATCTTTTAAAAATGGTATTGTTTAATTAATTTTCAAATCTATTAAATACGTCATTTAACAACTAGGTGGGAATTCTTGAGTATATTTATTCAAACTCGAACAATTTGCAATCGCTCGAATCTCGTATATCGATGTGACATCAGCGTACATCAACTGTTACGAATCTACAACAAATGCCCAAAACAAATTAAATAGAAACATATAAGAAAAATAGGTATTGAATATCATAAACAAAGTGAATAACCTATTTAATACTTAATCTATGTTTACATGGTTATGACAACTATCTCGAATTAAATTGAGATTACGTAGAGTTGACTATAAATTTGATTCTAAAGTACTGCAAAAAAATATTAACTGTAACGGAGTCAAGATAAAAGTAACAGCAATTAGAGATTTTAACTCGTGGTCCAGAGTGAATTTAAACTAAAATTAAATTAAATTAAATTCGACCCGTTAGACCGTGCGCACCACCCATTTTTTTCCTCTATAAACGTCGAGTTCTAACAAAATAATTAAAGAAATTTTCGGGTAAGAAAAAATCACGAGCGCGAGCTCTCTTTCTTCTTATTCAAGTCCCTCGTGGACATTGATTAATCGTAAAAATAAAGATGATCCCCGTCTACGGGGTAAGGGAAAAAATGTCGTTAATCACAGTCTTTTTTAACCTCTCGGTCTCTCTCTCTCTCTCTCCCTCTCCATTTCTATATATATATACATATATACGTTCGCGTCTTACGTTCCACCTCTTAGTATCACGTCAAAGAAACTCGGAGAAAAAGGAAATGTTAAATTTTTACCTTCCCCTTTAATTTAACAAATATATTACAAGAGCACGAGTGTTTTATATATAAAAAATAAAATTGTACATCGTTTGCGGAAGTGTGCTGTTAAAAAAAAAGTAATATCCTCGAAAACACGAGGGACGATATCGGTATGCTATTCGAAAGAGTATCCGGAGCAGTCGTTAATACTGCAAGTGGGTGCAGGGTATTAACGCCTTCGAAAACGGCCATCGATGGACACAACTCTTTGAATGCAAACGAGAGAGGGAGAGACTCGAAAAATGTTTCTGCAACGATGTTTTGTCCATTAGGCATTTCGCGTATAAAGCTAGTCGACGGATCAACGGATTAAAACCGTTTACACGAACGCGCGACATCGATTTTCAATTACAGCTGATCCGAATTCCGAACGATAGGTCTGTATACATGAGTGCATATGGAAAAAACAAAAAATTAAAGAAATTTCGGCAGGAAATTCGAAATTTATAGTCAAGGGGATGAGCGCATACGAACACGTGCAGTGATAGGATCGTGCGTTACTTATCTCGAATGTTGATAATGAGTTTTACATTTTATTGCAAGAGATGTTGATATATCGACGTTGAAGAACTAATGCTATACATTTTTAATTGACGACATTTCGATGGGACTCCTCTACCCTTACACTTATGTCTACTATTATTACGTATAATTCCCGTCAAAAATGCATGTATATTTTACGAAAATTGTAAAAAATATACGAATTTTTGAAAATATATCGAATATATTTGACTTATAATTTTCAATTTACCTAAACAATTGTGAAAAATCGACAAATATTTTCTGTTTGAAATTAATTTTTCCATTTATTGGTCATTGATTACGGACACTTATTGTCCAGCTTTTAGTTAAATATTAACCTTTAAGCCAAAATTGGATGTGATATATAAATTCAACAAGAATTATAAGAATAGATTTAAGAACCTCTATAAAGGTTCATTTTAATCTACTGAAATTATAAAATACCTTATAGCTATAATAATGAAAGTAATAATTGCCACGACGAAGAAAGGTAATACGCGTCACTATAAACGTAATTTCAAAACGAAAAAATGCGATACTTTTTATTGAAGAGCGACAAATGATTTTTAGTGACAATCGGGAGAGAAGGAGAGAGAGAGAGAGAGAGAGAAAGAGTGTCCAGGTCCAGAGTTCGGATTTATCGGATTTATCGAGTGTAGAAACGTTTCTCGGTGTAACTACATAAAATAACCGTAAAACCGGGAGGGCATTTTTAACGGGTATATTTTTCCTGATTACGTCCTCTCGCCCACCCCGAAAACCATAATTTTTTTCCTTCACACCAGGCAGGCTTATACGCACGACGTTGCTTTACGAGTCTTGGGAGACGCGCGAATGTACCGCCAGGTATTCTCTACGGCGTTTAACCCTCGTTTCACTTTTATTTTCCAAGATTACGTAATAATATATAGGGTATTATGCATTTATCTTTCGAAGAATTTATTTAATCGAGATAATAATAATAATAATAATAATAATAATAATAAATTCAATTATTTTCAAATGTGCAGATAATGTCAGTGAATCATTAAGTATATTGGGCTAATTTTTAGTAATTTGTGATAAATTGATATTTTTCTGTTTTTGTTGATGAAAATAATTTTTTTTAATATCTTCAAGTGTGTGCTTGTATTTTTAATATCAGCGTGTGTACACATTGAGATAACTAATACTTAAAAATTACTATAATTTGTGGCAACGTTATGGTATACTTAAATTTTCATAATTTTTCTTAGGTTATTGTAAAAAAATTTTTGTTACTATTGCTTTAAAAATTTTATTTCAATAATTATGATAAAGCACATAACAAAAATTATAATAATCTAAATATTTTTTTTATTTTGTATCGTCGCTCGCTCTATGCTCCCAATGTGGTGCTAGTCAGCAACGGAGGTCATAGGATATTTTTGTTAAGAAAAAACATGTTGAAAATACATTCCTCAGCGGTGTTTGTATTAATTGGCAGAGCCGGATACGAGTCCACCATTGCTGCCGACCGAGCCATTGCAGGCCTCATAATCTAAATATTGTATATCCTTTGGTAACCACAAAATTATTATAATATCTACCATTTTTTCAGAAGTATACGCGTAAATAAATATGAGTTAATATTCATTTTTTGTGTATGTAGTTAAGTAACTGTAATTTCCTTTCATTATATAATCATTAAATTTCATTACTAATAATGGTGCTTTAAAATGTAAGAAAAAGACTATTTAACTACGTGAACATCTTGAGCTATACAAAATTGAAGAAATAGAATGAAGATGGAATAGATTTTTAAAAAATCAGAGCAAATGACACATATATTATAAGTAAAAAATAATTAAATTCAAGTAAAATATGACGATATCAAAGTTTTATTACTGCGTTAGAAGTTTAATCCCAAAAAAAATGTAATTGAAAATACGCCAAACTCGCATACCTTTCTTTTAAATTTATGGGAAACTTTAAAAATCTACGTCCAATGAGATATTGTTCAGGTAGATTGAATATTTTCAGTTGTAAAAGTATTTCACTAAATTTTATCTCATTTTGAAGTAATACTATCACTTATCGCTCAGTGCACCGTTTTGTAGCAAAATTGCCACCGGTAAAAATGTAGTAAAGTGTACCAAAACAAAATGCAGTAGTAAATGTTATAACAAACACCCAGCAAACAATATATTCTAGTATATAAAGTAACTTGTACAAAATTATTTTCACAGTGCAAAACTGGGCAAGTATTTACTAGGGCTCTTTTAAAAAAATTGATAAGACATTTGTGTCGATAAGTCTTATGTAAGGTTTTGATAGCGAATACTTTTAGATTGCTCGATACCTATTGCACTTATAGGGTTATCATTGCATGTATAGTAATATATAGAAACGCGAATAAATTGAAACGAAAATAATGTTTTAATAGTTAAATAATAATGGAGGATCGATTAGTTGACATTTGAGAATAATAAATGAAGTTAAGGTTAAATATAATTCAAAGATAGGTTCACAGAGAAAAGAGAAGAATCCATTATTGAATAATGAAACCGAGGCTATTAAAAGGAGGCCGCGTTATAAAGGTAAGGTAAACCATCTCGAAAAGCCTATCCCTCGTTGGAGATGTAGCCTTAAATCCTCGCGCGGTGGTTTCTTCGCATCCCCTTAAAGGAGGCAAGGGCCTCTCTACCTCCCTCCCTCCTTCTCTCTCTCTCTCTCTCTCTCTCTCTCGGCTGTATAGGTGCGGCAGGGCAGTTAAAGCTCGGTGAGCTTTCGCCCCCAGGAGCGTTGGTTTAAGGCGACGTAACTGCGCACGCGTGCGCCTCTTTGCCGTTTACGCGATGCGTTATACGGCCCCAGGTCATGAGAAAATCCGCCGGGAGCTTTATTCCACCAGTAAAGGAAGCGCAAACGACGCCCTCGCGCTTTTCCTTTACACTATAACCTGGTGAACCTCCAACACCCGGTATTCCAAAGTGACTTTTCCTTTTCAACCTCTCCTCCTCCTCCTCCTCCTCCTCCTCTTCTCTTCTTCTTCTTCCTCTTCGTTCGTACGATGGAACTTCTTTTTACCTTCTCGAATGTCTGTGTGTCTGCGTGTGTCTGTGTGTGTACAAGCTCGTTTCGTTGTTTGCGATCTCTTCTCTTCCTTTTTTACGGGTATCGATGCTATTTTGACGTTTCAAAGATAAAACTCTCCTCGATTTGTGTCTTATGGACCACTCAGTTCCGAGATTTTTACCTCTTTTTTTCCTTCCTTGGATGTGTTCGTTAAGGCTTGATTGCTTCGTTTACACTATGGTTCATCGATTTCTTTTATTTCTAGCTTTCTATTTCGATCTCTTAGCAAAGATGAAGACTACGTCCGATTTTAATAATATTATTATAATTCTACAGTTTTAGCTGCACATGCAAAAAATTAATTATTGACATTCTATCCTTTATTTTGTATGAAAATTATCATGTTAAATAAAAATATAATAATCATTTTCCTTCTCGTAATTAACCAAATAAAAATATGCCAATAGTAGTTTGAGCGCGTTTGTTAACTGTAATGTAACCAAAAATTGTTCACGGGGTATTTGTTAGATTGCTGATTTCATTCCTAATTTTGGGTTTTAGGTTGCCCTCTGAAGCATTGAAAAATAAAGATGAAAATATCATTTTTTCCAAAGCTAATTTGTTTTCGTAGTATTTTCGGATTAGTGATATTATTTCTAAACCTAGTCTTCACTTTGCAGCACTCAAGAAGGTGAAGCGTGGGGGTTAAAGATGGAAATTTCATTTTTTTTCAAAACCAAGTCATAATTCAAAACAGAAAATTAAAAAATTGAAAAAAACTAGGAATGTGAAATTTTTTCGTAACCTCCTGGATGGTATTTTTTTGGACATTGCACGTAAAATTTTCACAAGCATATATGGGAGCAGAATCCACTTTAGGGGCATACTACTTTTTTCATTTTTTAAACCTGAGCTTCTACATTTCAAACTTTGTATCGTACAAATAAACAGTTACTTTTTGTATCCTAGATCCATCGTATTAGATACAGCATCTACAATTTTGGCAGTTTGAAACGAAGTTCCTAATAGTTCCGAAAAAATCCGATAGTCATTATAAGTTTTATTACTAGTCCTCAAGACGCAATATATCCATCGAGTGGTTAGTCTAAATTTTACATTTTTTTTATAATTTATTATATACACTAAGTATCTAAAATATAATTGAATATCAATTTTGATTAAAATAGATTGAAATTCGTGAAAGTCATAGAATCATGTACATACACTAAATTAATTGAATAAAAAAGGTATAAAAAATAACGATCACACATTGAAAAAGTGTAGCGATAAGTTGTTTTGCATATACCTATATGTGTATATATATATATGCCTATTAGGAAGCAAACTCAGTAGGATGTAGGTGTAAATAACTTAATATTACACAATGAAATGTCATTGATACGGCGTTCAATTATGAAGCGCTTTCCAACTATATCGGAAAAATAAATTGACTTTTTGAATTGTTATATCATTTTTGCTCTTGTCGTTTCAATCACGCGTTTCATCGTATTTTTCCTCACACTTGTGCCTTTTTTCCCTATCCCGCGCAAAAAGAAAATTAATTTTAACATCGTTTATTTTCATCGTAACGAGTATACGTGTATATACAATATATATATAGAAAAGTCAACATCGAGAGAGGTGTGCGCATCGTGATCAAAATTACTTTTAAACGATGGATATTTCATTTAGGTTTTAATCCGAAAATGGATAATTTTTAATTCTCTCTTATTTTTATACAACTTTTTTTTAACGTGATTACGTTGTAAAAGAGAAGCATTAAGTTAGAAAAAGAATGTTATTCAATCATTTTGATACATCAGATTTCCCTTAAGAAAGATAAACCTAAGAAATGCAATTAAGCTTCCTCTTAAAATTAGTTATTAGCCGTAAAAGAAATTTTATCACGTCATATTACTATCCAAGTTATCTTTATTTTTTTTTTATTACGACCATAGTAATTTACTCGATGTTGTAAAAGTGTGACGGTATAGAGGGAAAATTAATTTTACCCTGTTCCTTTTTATTTATGCAAAAAAAGAAAAATTTATTGGTGAGTTCGATTGAGAGTATGTGATAAGTGTACGTAAGCTGTAGTCTGCAAGGCCGATGCAAATGTTTTGTAATCTTTAGGCTAGTGCATCGATCGGTAAGTGTATCGATTGTCTATATGTAATTTTAAAAAACGCAAAGTTTTGTACAAATTGAAACTATTTTTTCGAAATAAGAAAGGCTTTGTTTAAAATTTGGTAGAAAATCGGTAGTTATCACATGATATAGATATTTCTAAGCTGAAACATTAACAATTAGTTTTTCCTTACTCGTTTATTTCTGTAACTGCGTGGGCATGAGATCAAGTTCATGAAATTGTTGGATACTTACGTAGGTATTATAATTCTTTTAACATTTTTATTATTAAAGTTAATGATAAGCTATAAACATATTATTATTTTAAGAAATATCGGTTTGCAAGACGTTTATCGTACGTATAGGTTTTGGGATATACAAATACGAAATTACCATGGGTATTGCAAAATTCAATATAGCGGATAAAATTTTCAGTAATTTTTGAGTTAGAGCTCAATTTTATTACCAGGATTTTTTTGGATCGCTAATCACTAAACTGCGTATAAAAATAAAAAATTTATGTCAACGTATTTAACAGGGTGAATTACATATATAACTAAAATTTTAAAATTCTGATGTTGAAACCTTGTCATAGTCAATTTTATATCTTGGATATAATGATGCAAAAAATGTGGGTAACGTGTGCATATAGAGTAACATAAACGATTAATTCACAAAGTGAAACCAACATTGTACAGGGATCTAACTTTCAGCCAAAAATCGTGTTGAAGATATTAAATTTAAAATCTGTTGAACATTTCCAAAATGAGTTTAGAAGATGGGGAAAAACAAAAGAGAATTTAATTTGGAGAAAAAAGTATTTGTATATGAAAAGAATAACAAGAGAATATTGACGGATGGAAATCAGTGATTTGAAAATAAAAAGATTAAAAGGAAAATAAAATGACGTGTATTATATTATAGGAGGTGGAGTAAACGATTATGTTTTGAATAATAAATCATTACCTTTAATTGCAAGCAATAAAATGTATCGGGTATTATAAATTTAAGTGAAAAGTGTGGAGTTTAGCTGTAAAGTAAGTATTAATATTAATCCAGTTGGTTTTCCCAGCACGAGTAAAAGGTAATAACGCATAATAACATAATTTTCGGTAGGTAAAAGCGGGGAGTGGTGGGTAAGAGGTGGCGGAGGCGGAGGTGGAGGCGGAGGAGGAGTAAATTTCCATAAATTTGAGGGACTCGTGTCGTCGAGAGTTGAAGCAGCCACCGCGACACTCGTGTCCTTTGACGCACGCTCTCGCGTACAGGAGAACGAGGGTGCAAGCCGCGAGGTGTGACACGTGCTCCCGACACTCGGAAAAATGTCAAGTTCAAAGGGCGCGATTGAATTTTCCTCGGCGTCGACCTTAGGTACATAAGCCCGAGTCCCCCGCGTCTCGAGCAGGTTCACCGAGCGTGAAAGGGCTCGCGTTCCCAGAGCACAGGCGACCCCCCACGACACATCAGCGCCAGGAGTAGCGAAAGAGATGAGTGAGGCGGCGTGAGCGGGAGGGTGGTGGTGGTGGGGGGGGGGGTGTGGGAGGCAGTGCCCGACGATCCCACGGTGTAATTTGCTGTATGCATGCACCCAGAGATGGATAGACACCGGGCTAGCTTGCCACCGGCTAGCCTCTCCGAAGATCTATGGATTTATGCAAATGCAGGCAGTTAGAGTCCTGAACAGCCCCCGGACCACCGCCGCCACCGCCGCCACCACCACACCACCACACCACTACCATCACCTCTTGAGTCTCGAGCCACCGCCACCGCCGCTCTTCTCCCCCGTTGAATAATGCCTTGATAAGATAGGAGAGCCCAGTTCGTGTGCCCAGCTATCCCTTCTAGTCTACCTATTCCACCCCTCTACCTGGCTATACATCTATACCCCGGCATTGATTTGTCACCTTCTCTCTCTCTCTCTCTCTCTTTTCATCCGATCCCCAACTCTCTCGACTTCATCTTCTACGAGGAGTTACCTGACCTATACCCAGAGAGAGAGAGAGAGAGAGAGGGAGAGAGAGGGAGAAAGACAGAGTCTTGCACATTAGAACCGATAACAACGTTGTCGAGAAATTTCTTGATTTCGTGATTAATAGTACTTTTTAATATTAATTTAACTATCTACGACAGCTATATAATCAATTAGTAATCCTGATTTTACGGACGTGTATGCCTCAAAAACTTTAATACAATTTTATATTCAGGCTATTTTCACTCGAGTTCACCAATAACATTCATTTGTGAGTCAATCACTTGGCAAAAACAACCAAAAGTTTTGTCATATTGATAAATATGTCATTTTTAAAACACATTGATTATATATACATATTTTATTTATGTAATTGTAGGATAATCATTTTTAACGACAAAATAGTACGGTTTTGATTTATACGCGAATCAACGACAGTTATCTATACCTCGCATAACATTTTTAACTCTTAACGTATCAGTAAGAACCTAACTCTTCATTTCAAGCTAGCATATCGAATTATTCAATTTTTGGGTTATTTGGGACATTGATTTTATTCGGTCCCTTTGTAACATTAGATCTTCTCATGAGTGACTATTTTTTTGTAATTCTGAATTACAACATTAGAAATTACAAATAATTAGAAAAAATTGAATAAGATATAATTTTTTTTCATTATTGCTGCTTTTTTTGGCTTTGGCAAAAAGGAATTGCATTTCGTGTATGTGTGTGTGTGCGTATAAGTGCAGTATATTATTATAGTTATTCAGTGTACAAATATCATTTATAAAAAAAAATTTGTTTTTGACAGAAACACTTTTCTTTTTTTAGTTGCACAACACGTTTACTTATTTCCAAACTCTTCTTTAAATTGAATTTATGATAATCGAGATGATAATAGTAAGAAAAGGAAAAATAATTATGTGCCTGTGTATAATGGTATAATAAATGTGAATTTCCTTATAATGAATTGCATTGATTCAGGCAGACGGTACTTTCATTACTAAACAATAGAATAAGTTTAAATACCGTTTTTTCAGTGTTATAGGTACTACTAGTATACACCTAATATTGAAAACGTGTTATATTTGTAGAACGTACATAAATTTTGTCAAAGTTCAGGTGTCACACTTACTTGTTACTTATTATCGTATGACATTACTTGGATGACCTTAGTAAATCTTACTCGGGTTATTGGATACTTTGTACTTAACTACTATACTACCTATAAAATAAAAAATCTTGGAGTATATAAAGACTGTTTGAGTCTGTTTAGTAAATTATACTGATTTTCTCTCGGTGATTGCAGAAAATCTGTATCTTTTTGAGTTTTTTTAAAATAAATGATTGTAATTATAAGTGACTGCACACTATATATTTGAACAAGTTAACAATAATTTATAAAAATATGAAAATAAAAAAAGAAAGTAAACGTAAAATTGACATGAAATTCCCTGTTTAACTTAATTGCGCGAGCGAAGGAAAATAACTAATGACAAGCATAAACATGTAACAGCACGTAAAATTGGGGAAAGATAATCAGCTTACCGTTTAACGAAATTCCACGACGAGCACTTTGATAACTCTGCACCAACAGATTTCGTAAATTCGAAAACTGTCGAAATCGTTAGGTAATATATAAGTTAAAAAAAAAAGGAAAAATAAATGTAAAGGTAGGACCGTATCAGAGGTTGAAATCAAAGTGGCATCGCTAAAAATGAAAAAAGGTGAACTGAGTACAACCTCTGGTGAGTGGTAACGAAATTCCCGGGGAAGCCCAGGGTATAATCGCGAAAAAGCACTTTCGCATCCCCCTAATTATACACGCAGACACATGGGAAAATTGTCCGTGATATCGGGAGGAAAGTAGGAGAGAAATATTGGTGGAGAGGGCCCATCGGGTATGTACACGTAGTTTACAGCAGCTCGGATTCGCTGCTCCCGAAAACTTTGTGGGATGGGGGGCAAGAGGAGGGGAGGTCTCCATCGCTCCTTCTCTCTCGGTGACTCCTCTATTTCGCGGCTCATCAAAATGCAACGGGAAGGACGAGGCGTCGCGAAATTTACTTTTGCGCTCGCGCAGCTGACGGTGGAGACGCGTGGCGGCAGCGTCCTATCCGTATCTGTATATACGTACTTGTGATCTAGGAGATAAAGACCCGGTACCTAGGTTCCTAGCTGTGGAACGAATTTAAAGGCCCCCGCCTCTCGTCCCTCCCTCTGTTTCGCTACAAAATGTGTGTAGAGAGAGGGTGAGAGGAGAAGAAGAAGCTCGGGGCTCGGGAGTCCTAATTGCTAAGAGAAACAGAAGGATCTTCGAGATTGCCGATGCTTGGCAGACGAGGGGTTCGTTAGCGAGAGAACACGGGTTCTATGTACGAGAGGACGTAGTAAGGTGTAAATACTGGCGAGCTACGTGTTTCCGGTATATTCGCGAGATAACTTTTCGGATTCGGTCAATTGTACTTTCTATATGGAACCTGGAACGTGGAACGTGGAAGGTGGAAGGTGGAAGGTGTTACCTTTTCTCACTTCGAGCTTCATCCTAACCAACCTCTACATTGTGTCGACTCTTTTCGAGACTCCGCACGTATATACTTTATTTAATTTACCAATCATTTTTCTTTTCTTTTTCTTTCGCTTCTTCTTACTAATTCTTCTTGATTGTTCATTTGTGTCGCTTATTCGGCACTGCGATGCACTTTACACTGTTTATACCAAGCCAATTTATTTCCCAAGTTTATACCTTTCCCATTTAACAAATTTTCTATATTTATTTTTTACATTTAATTATTTATTTACATTTAACTACAAATATATCTATAATTATAAAATCAAATCCTAAACACGTCTGCATGGGTTTGTGATTCACTTAAAAATATCCCGTTTTTATTTCTAGTTTTTAATTTTATTCGCATATTTTTAAATTTACTATGTATTAAAGGAGCAATTGCCTAAAGATTAATTCACTAATATATTTACTGTATGTACTATCTGTTTAATTTTCCTAAAATTTGTACTAAATTTTTTTATTACATCATAGTTATTTTTCCTCTGTCTTTACTCCGAAGAAAGTAAATGAAGTGCAGCTTGATTTAGTCTACACTTGTAACGTACTTTGGACAATTTACAGAAACGGTATGCCTAGTTTGACGTGTGTACCCAAATTGCACAAACAGTTTGGCAAAGTCTCATTAGACAAATTACGCGCCAAAGCAGCTTTAGTCTAATATGACGGAAACCTGATTTCTACCTGTAATCGAGTGCAGGCCGCATACCCGCCTCAGTTCCTATAAAAAAGGTATAATCGATGCACGATTTATTTATCTTCAATGCCAAATAGATAGTTAGCGCATTAACGTGAAAAAGAAACGAAAATACATTACGGAGCACCGTAGAGTTTAGATTGCATTATACATTTAAAAATAATCGCTCCTCGAAAAGTATACCGGGAGGAATGTTTTCGAGCCCATAAAATCGAAATTTTTCTCGACAAATCCTCTCGGCAAAGGTGTAATATACAATCGGTGCGCTAACTCTCGTTAAATGCCTTTCCGATGAAAATAAATCGGGCGACTCGGCGAAACTACTTTTCAATCGAATGATTTTCCATCGTTTCTTACTCTTCTCTCTCTTTCTCTGTCGACCAATATCCAATTTATATCGATATTCTCAACCAGACAAATGCACCCTATGAAATATATATATACATAGACAGAGAGGGGCGTAAAATGAATTCAGAGCTTTCTCGCGTCTTATCTATCGGAGACGTGCTCCTCGTGGTTGAATCGTCGTTTGCGATATATTAGCGGGTGCATTATCGTTCGGCTATTGTCAGGTTTTTCGTATATATAGCTATATATATATACATACTTTGTCCCCTTTGCGATTGAAAATCGATATTAACTCGGTACACCTTACTGTATTTACTTGTATATATATTCCATGCTGGATTAAAGATGTATTGGTATTAACATTTCCAATTGAATGATATGCCGTCTTATGTAGGGTCCATATACGTATTACGCCTTAACGTAACTTTCTGATTTAATTGCAGGTAGATATGTACACCACTGTAATCCGAATAATTTAGTTTTCAAACAGGATGCGTTCTATACAAGATTGTCAGTTATTTTAGTAAAAATATGGATAAAGTATGTTTTGTCGTTAAGAGAACATGATTTTCCTAAAATTGTCTTAATTGTTCCATTCTCTTTATAATTATTGTTTTTTTTTCCGAAAGATATACATGAATATACTAAGATGAGTTTTTTACTCTTAAACTTTATATTTTCTGATCTAAATTATGTATTCAATAAAATAGTAAAAAATTTATTCAAAAAATGACTATGTTAATTATCTTTAAGAAATTTTTGTTTCAGAAAAGTGTACCATTTAAGTGAATAAGATCTCTTGGAACGAAATATTGACGATATCGAAGTATACACGTGTTTATGTTATTTTAGAAATTGTGAATCAAGCGGACGAAACGTTATACACAACCAACATAATTAAACAAACGACATCGACATGTTAATATATAAAAAAATAATTTAAAATAATATAAATTTTTAGGCAGAGAAAATAGAATTGTATCAACCTTAACATTCCCATAATAAGAAATGTCCCATAACAATCATTGACACTGTATAACTCAACCTCGTGAAGATAATAATTCGTAGAGGTTAACGACATCCTCGTCTTTCACGGAATCACGTATAATTGAGAATAAAAAGAAAATCTTTAATACCGGTGTATATGTTTTTATATTCTGTTTAAAATTTACTTTAAAAGCCATTCAGTACTTTAAACGGCTTGCTTGCAAGGACTATTAAGCGTAACGAGTTTAGTATTTACGTCAAGCAAGAACATTTCATTTTCAGGGGTTGCGAGTTGTGTTTTATATAGACTTTTTTTACGGTTTTAGGTGCTCACATATATACTTACACTTAAGTTTTCGTAAATTCGTTATCGCGCTACGCGGCCTGTAATTAATAATTAAATGGGGTATGAAATGTTAAGTGTATATGCGGTTAATTCGCAACTAAATAATTTTAAATTCTTAATGTTCAATGATTTCATAATTTGAAATTGTACATTGTGTATTTTAATCGGTTGTGTAACTAAATGTTTTAACTGTAATTATTAATACATTTATTAATAGTATTTCGAATTGATGTGTATCAACGTAGTAGCAGAAAAATGCAAATAAAATAATTAAATTATATTAAGTATATATAAATCACAGTAACTACAATCGAAAGAATTCTGAATCTAATTGTGACTACATGTATATGCTTTACAGACCTAAAAGATTATGATAAATTTGACAAACTATTTTTTCTATGATCTATGTGATAACTTTATGGAAAAACAGTTATTATACGTATATTAAACGTTTATTAAAAATTTTAATTAATTTTGAATGCGTTAAATATTTTGCGAAAATTTTCATAAAATTTGGTACGAGGATCTTTTAAAATGTAATGTTTATATTTACCCTCTCTACTCTCCTAGTTTAAATTTGCACATTTTTTATTGTTTGAAGTTGGGAACAGCTATTCTATAGGTTACAGAAAACCATTTTATACAGACTTTTTAAACACACGGCTAGTTTTTTGTCTCCAGTGACTCCGTTGGTAAAATTTGAATATTCTACCCCGTTATGTCCTTTTTTAATCGTATGCAATTCTGAGCCATATTTTGGTCGGCAAAGTCGAGAGATAGAGAGAGAGAGAGAGAGAGGATAAAAATTTGGGTTCAGAACCACTTTAAAATTGAGGATGCAGACAGATTATTAATAAACAAAGTACATTAAACTCTTATTTCACGCCCTTTTTAGATTATGTCTGATGTTATGGGATATTTCAAATTGCTAATCCTATAGTAGAAATTCGGCCATTTGTTAACGATTTCAAATTCAAACGTAACTAGTTGAAACGTTCCAACTAGGAAAAAAATTGCTTGAATGTCTACCAGATAATAGGAGAAAGGATAAATATCCTTAACTCCCCTGTTGACTCATTAAATTTTGTAAAAAATAAATGCGTAATTAAAACTATTCTCCGAAGGAAATATGGCTGAGTAATATTTTAGAAAGATAATTAGCGAAAGTATATAACAAATAAGACAGAGAGTAAAAAGAAAAAAAAGACGAAGAAGAAGAAGAAGAGTGAAGGAGGAGGAGAAGATGGAAGAGGAAGAGTAGAAAGAGGGATCCGAGTAAATCCAACAAGTAATTTCTTTTCACGTACGCGAGCGGAGCATTAATAAGAACGATATTTTTTCCTTTGGTAGAGAGGAGGTAGGAGGTAGCTGGTGCCATAAAGCAACCCATATCAAATAGACACCGGAAACCGTTGGGTACTCAACCTCTACCTCATCCTCCTCCCGGTACTACTGTACAGACTCCTCTTTCACCCTCTCTCTCTCTCTCTCTCTCTCTCTCTCTCGACGTGTTTCACATTTTAGCTCCCGCGACTTTTCCCTCGAGGGCGGCGAAAATTCGGGTGTGCGCGCGTTTCCCCGGTTGCCAGGTTGGAGGGTTAATACGCGCCGAGGACGGCGTTAATTGATCAAATTACAGAGCCCGGTATATCGGACGACTACTCTCTCTCTGTCTTCTCTCCCTCCCTTTCTCTCGCTCGCTCGCTCGCGCGCGCGAAAGCTGAATCAAAATTGCTAGGGTCGGTATAGACGCGAAATTTTGCCGTTCTTCGCACAGTGTACTGTATAATAGAGGTGTGAAAACCGGAGAAATGAGAGAACGTGTATATATTTATACCGAGGTTATAATACATCTATTCCATATTGCAATGTATATTCTCCCAATTTTCAAACTTTTCGACGTCTAAAGGGAGAAAGGTGTTGTCGAGTTTCGAATACCGCAATCTATCGTAGATCCGTCATTCTATAACAAGATTTAGTCATTTTCATTCTCCACGGAATAGTCATTTTTTTCAGAATTATGAAATCTTCAATTTGTATATTTGGTGCGTCATACGTCAACGTTTGTAATACACGAGTAATTTAAATAATTTGATCATGAGTCTCCAATACGACAAAATTACGCAAAAAAAAGTATAATTGGTTAATATTTTAATTCAAATTTAATATCTAATACATTCTTTAAATCAATATCATATTCTGCAACGATGAGAGAATTTTATAAATTTTGTTAGTTTGTAGATTAGTAGTCTACAATTGATTCCAACACTTTTTAAAAAGTAAGTATAGTCTACTTACAATCCCCTCGACGTTCACTATACCTTTCCAAACATAGATGGGATTTTTACTTATAAATCAAATGCTAAACGTTAATGTTCGGTTAAATCGATGGAACAGCGCCGCAGTTCGTATTTTGGCAAAACCTTCATTGCTCTTACAAAAATAATTAGGTCCGAATATCCGATGCACACGTGCGAAATGAAATATTTAATTACAGAGAACGTACTTTTCCGCTGTTGCGAATCAAATATTCGCTAAAGGTTGTTGTATACGGTGACTTCAGTCTTTTTGCAACAAATTGTTACTTATTTTATCAAGTGTTAATAGGACTGCATTTTGTACTATTGATATCTTTAACTAATATTTGGGGTAACCTAACAAAATATTTGTTAGTACCGATTTGCGAAGAATCTTTTACGAAAAATATGAGTAGGTAAATTAAGAGTTAATTTAATTTAATTTATACTACTGAATGTAACATGAAATCTAGACTTTTCTCTTCAATTCTTTTCAATTGATTTAACTTTACTCACCTAACTTATTTTTTTGTGTAAATTAAGATCATACATTTATAATGTTTTCGGAAGATATTCCAAAAAAAGGAAATCCGTGATCGTCCTTCTTTTTTTCAGTTTACGTCAATTGAACTTTATATCCTGGACAACCAAATGTTACAAGATCCATCCTAAGTAATGATTATAAAAGATATCCATGAAAAGATTGTACGTTCGAACTAAGCCTATTTATTAGGATAAATATTTCGGATGACGATACACAGGGATGCGCGATCAGGGTATATACCATTATCATAGGCATACTCGATCCCGATTAATAAAATGAGCTCGAAAGAGGGATCGAATTGGTAAAGGGTAATATTGAAAATACCATGTAGGAAATAGGGATGTACCTACCTGCCTATCCACCTGTGTGTGGATTAACCATCCACGTAAAGCCGGAAAATGTCGGAGGTATAACCTGACTATGGACGGGTGTGTGTATGTATGCGCGCACGGCAGGGGAGGATAGGAGCGCAACACGGATGAAAATACGCGTTTGGAAATTCTACGCTCGGTACTTCACAGCGAGATGATGGCAAGAGCAAGCGAACCGGTCAAGTGTTCATTGCCGGTTCATTCGCGCGAATTCCGCTTTTAATTAATGACTATGCCAGTGATTGATCGACAGTATCTCTGATTGCCAGTCAAGCTCGCAGTATCCCTCTCTCCCTCCCCCTTCCCTCCTTCCCTCCCTGTACTTTTAACCGGTCCCTTCCCCACTCCGTCGATTCGCCGCCGAACATATATATCTCGTATTCCGTCGACGCGCGCGGCTTACACACCGTCAAATGCCGAATATTTGCGTGCGTGCGAGTCGGAATATTTTGACTCGTACACCACCGAGACGAGAGGGGAAAATAACAAAATTTTTTTAGTTTTTTCCCCTTCGGTGGTGGATTGGGACGTCGCGACAAGAACTCTAGTGGTGACCAGAGAAATCGTATGGATAGAGGAAAAACTGATGCTTCGATCGTTTACACGATCATCGCCCTTTTTTCACCACGGTCAATCGCGTTTCCATCTGTTTTCAACGATGATTCGCCAACAGTTAGATGGCATTGTTGTTGGTTTTTTTAACCCAAACTTTTTTCTTATTAGCTAAATATTAAATACTACAAGTACGTCTTTAGTAACCGAAAAGTCAACCAACTGTTGTGTTCGTCGTTCCACGGTATTCACCAGTAGCCTTATATTCACTCTATTAAGTTAATCATCGCAGCGTACCCAAACTTTTTACATAAATTTTCATGTCGTGTTCGGTCGAAAAATTGACGCATACATTTCGTACGCGAAAACAAAACAAACGCAACTTTAAAAAATTGGGTCGTGTTGTCGGAGACGCGAATGAAAAAAGGAAAAAAGGAAAAAAAAGAAAGAAGAGTAACACACCGTGATTGTCCTATTATTCTCATTGACCTCTTATCCGAAGGACAACGAAAGTATTTTAAAATTTGGACGCAACGGAAGTCCCATCGGGTAATTATTCATCGAGTTAAAGACCCGTTCTTCGAACGAACGCACAATAACGCGTTTATTCAATCGACAACGGTGGAGGTTGGTGAGGCGCGCGCCCGTGACGTTTTATTTTAATAAAATTCGAAATATACAACGCGATAGGTAAGCGCGTCCGCGACTCCGCGTAGCCCAATTATTGTGATTGTAACGCCTTTTTATCACGGATACTATATATATACTCCGATGGATTTTGTGATTTATTTCAATTTCGGTTGAGGTTCTCCCGTTCGTGCCGGCGTTACAAATCGTTACGCGCATTACCTTTATAAGCATAAATTTCACGGGTAAAGTCGAGTGCGATTTGCATCCGACCCCGGAATAATAACATTTGTGAAGAACGTACACGTGTATATATATGCAGTATATGTAGGATATATTCTTGTGTGCGCGGCTCGCGGTGTGTGTTCCGTCAAACAAAATTTTATACGCGAGTATTCGTTATTTCGTGCATATAATGTTTGTACTGAATAAATTAATTATCTGGTTTTTCGATGTTAAATATTTTATTTGCGAGGATGACACTCGCGAGTTTCACTTGAATCGCTCATTTTTTTATACAGAAAATTACTTAACATTTTTTTATAATACGTGATTATTTGTAAAAATATAAGTTTGATTCTGTAACTCTCAGGAGAGGACTTGACTTTCGAGAAATTAGATTTTTTGAAAATATGTTTCTTTTAAAACAAATATTAGGGAAAAGCACTATGTGCTTAAATTTTATTATATCTACAACCATTAGCTAAATCATTTGAGGTCGCGTGATTTACGATACATACGATACGAACTACATTTTTGCTTACAAGGAGGGATTCCAATCTCCGACGAGTCACGGATTTTGTTGCAACTTTGGGAACTGTTTTGTTTCTTGATACACAAAGATGCAAGAATTTATGTGAAAATAATTTACCAACTGTTCAACATAAAGTAATATATTTTACATACAAAAATTTAAGCTGAACCACGACTAAAGTACCCTTTTTTAGGTTTTAATTCGTGCAACAGTTTAGAAGTTTAATCAGTTTAAAAATTTAAAATTTCAGCACATGGAAATAAAAAATTTTTTAAACAAACCCCAGCAGAAATTTTGGTGTGATACATGAGGTATATCAGTGTTACGTGTTTTAGACGATAAAATTGCGAGTTGACGTATAAAATACTAACAAAATAATGAAAATATTTTTTCGGATAACCATAAAATTATTCTACTAGAGAATCAATCTCATCGATTACTGTACCGATCACGTTGAAATATTCACAGTTATAAATTATATTGTAACAAACAGTAACGTTCTCAGTTAGCAAATGACTCGATTGACATCGTATATGTAATTAAATTACTAATTAAACATGAGATAATTAAATTTCTATACTTTATGTCGTCTCTAATGTACATTGTTTATTCTTACCTTATAGTATTACACCACATATTTTTCTAGGAGTTTGATTCTAAAGTTAGGTTCCCTCGGACACTTATTACGTTCGGTCTCGACCATTTCTTCACAAGTCCATCGCGAAACGATTTAGTCTTTTAAAGTTACAACTTTATTTTCTCCCAGTTTACATTCGGTAGAAAGAACGTTACTTCCATGTCAATATCGTGTTTGCAATGACGAGTGACGTGAACGTAAGGTGTTAAGTATCGACGTAACGAACAAAAGTATTTGGTATTCTTCCGAGAGACTCGTCTCGTTTCGTTGTGCGGTCAAAGGGGAAGTTCAACAAACGTCGGACGTTTCCTCGAACCTCTCCGTCTCTCTCTCCCTCTCTCTCCCTCTCTCGAGTAAGAAACTCTGTGACTTCTTGGCCATCGAAGTTAAGATGCTCCAGCGATTCCGAGTGTATATAGAGATCGAAGGCTTAACTCGGTCTCCGAGACTTTTTCCCCAACCTCCACCTCTTTTTTCAAGTTTCGCGAGATCGAATTAGTTGAAAAAGTAGCTTGATTAGTAGAGAGCCGAGATGCACTTGAACTTTATAATGGTATAGATATGTACTCGAATGTATGTAATGTAGGTGCACGCGATGTATAAAACAATATGTAATAAACAATATAAATTACAAATTGGTTATTGCGATCGAGTATTTATAAATCGCGAACGGATTAACCGAGTACCAAATAAAAAATAAAAAATGAAATGTTAAAGTATCGAATATAGCCGGACAGGATGATACGTATCCATATATCGTGAGAAACGTAGAAGGTACATTACCATTGATATATTCGGATAAATCAGGTTTGTAACGCGCGCAACGTATATTATTATGAAATGGTATTAAGCTCTTCGGGGCGCGCGGTGTTCAGGCTCCGCGTGAACGTATATACCTATATACGTGTATAATCGTGATGCAATTGAAGAGCTTTTGTTACGGACAGTTCGATACATACCGTCGACCGACGGTTCGTTTTAAACGCTGTAAACCCTGAGGCTGCGTCAACGGGTTCGCATATAGGTGTGCGCGTATAGTTGTCCCTCGACTAGTCTGACGAAACTATCCCCGTAAACCCGTCGGTGGATAGACGGGATCTCCGCGTAACGTGGCCGTCACGCCATCGCCCTTCCTGCAGCTCATCCTCCTCAAGTTTACACGTACGTATTTCAGCGCAAACGTTGTAACGCGAGCACCCTTCTACCCTACCGTATATAACGATACCTTGTCAAATATATTATTACCCCAAAATTTTAACTATTTTCATTACTCTTACTACTTACTGTGATCTACCTAATTCAAGTTAAGAACGACCAATCCCATCGGTTTTCATTTCGAAATAGATATATTTATTCTCAAATATTGTGATAATATTTAGTATTCTCTTAATTTTTTAATATTAAATAATAAGGAAAAAATCACTTTTTTAGAGTGAAGACTTAGTCACTCTTACTAAAAGTACGATGATGAATCTAACAAGTCAAACGGACCGAGACAGTATTAAATAATTTATGGAAGTTTTTAATGAGTAAGTCAAGTTTTGAAGAGTAATTTAGCACATATAATTTATTTATTTATATACCTATGTCCCAGTACTGAACAATCATTTATTTATAAATTACATGAAGGTATATACATTTTTTTCCTTTTACTTATGAAGGGGGTGACTTAACCGGTGGATTACCGACCGAGCCACAAAAGGTAATTATTACATGTATTTAAAAAAAATAGAATAATTATCTTTTTTTGCTCAGTCGGTAACCTACTGGGTATGCCACCTCTTTAAAATAAATTTCGTAAAATACGAATAATGCCATTTTATGAGTTGCATTAAATAGAATAATTAGTGTGCGATAATTTTAAATTGTCAAGATAAACATTTAGTTTTTCTCTATAAAATTTATCGGGATTTGCGAATCATTATGCTTTATTAAGCGAGGTTTTTACTCTTCGTCCACTATGGTTGGTGGAAGTCCCAGAGTAAACCTTTAAAATTTTAAAAAATTGGCGTTTCGACCACAGCACTCTAGCTTTGGTCTCCTCAGTAAGGAGCTAGAGGCCTTCCTTAGGATGCTTTCCTTTTTTTTTTTTTTTTTTTAAATTTTAAAGGTTTACTCTGGGACTTCTACCAACCATAGTAGACGAAGAGTAAAAACCTCGCTTAATAATGCATAATGATTCGCAAATCCCGATAAATTTTATATTGTAAATAACCTGTAGCGAATGTTAAAATTTTCATTTAGTTTTTCTTTACTTATAATGATCAACCAGGGTATAAAAGAAGAGAAATCTACGTCGTACAATTATTTAAAAATAACTGAGTGTGCAATTGATACACTCGGAGTAGTGAACACCAATTGTAGTCTAACTACAAGATACAAAAACACGAGAGACGATTGATCAAGTGGTCTAGGCCGTTGAAGATCCAAATATACGTATATACGAGGGAAAGCAATGTAATTTATATAATTTGCTTGGTATGTCTATATAATCTACCGAGCGAATAAACAAAACGAAAGAAGATGCAAGCGCCGGCAACGTCGGGGGTGGGAGAGAATGTGGGGTGGATAAGATGAGAGTAAAATCTTGGAAAAATCGAAATTGCAGGTTTTCGGTGGAAAAGGCGAGGCTTGCCCCACCGAACGTGACGAGATTCGAAAAGGTATATACGTATATATACACTTCGTTCTCTGTCTTTTTTTCACGTTGGCGGTGGGTACAGGGAGTATACACGGTGCAACTTCGGATATGGTCCAGGTTCTCTTCTTTCTCTTCTACAATCTCACTTTTGCCAAGATAAATAGGATATTCCAGAATAAATGCTTAGCTACGTGCTTTCGAAATTGTTATATCGAGTGCCAGGGCTCATTCTTTCGATCTCGAGGTGAAAAACTTTCCTTGTCCCGATATACTTACTCTCTACCTAACATACTTTTTATTTCTATCTGACCTATTTATTTTATTCTACGTACAACTTCTTCCCTGTCTCCTTAGTCAAATTTTACTACCCGGCCTTTTCATTTTTCTGACGCTCCTTCAGATTGTATTTAGCACGTTGCCAAGTAAGTGATTTTCGTTAATATGTAGCTGATGATATATCATGCATACAGATAAATTTCATATCCTGCGTGGTTCTTTCGATTATTTGCGATATCGTAGTTTTTACAAATTGACCGTCGAAATGTTTATTTCAACTTTACTAACGAAGCTGAGTAAGACAAAAAAAGGTTGGACCTGTATTGCCGTAGATGTCTATATCTATAGAGAATTGGTACAAGATTAAGTCACGTTTGCACGATCGAGGCTCGCTCGGCAGTAACGTTTACACTCTACGATCTCAAAGTGTCTTGTCTGCAATATGCACATTTTCTTATTTTTTCTTATTTGCTAAATTATTTTAAACGATTAAAAATCATATATATATATACAAATAATTTTGAATTAAAAATGTAATAATAATATCAGCATGATTTGAAAATACACAATACTAAACAATAGACGAATTCCGCAAAAAATAAACTATCCAGCAGGATCAACATTTCAGTCTGTTTCTCATTGTTTTTACAAAAAAGCTGAACAAAATTTTCATAAGCTCTTATACTCTAAATATTTACCACGAACATTCAGATAGTTTTTATACATATTTTCTCTCCGAGTGTAACACGGTATTTTTGTATTTTTATAGTCTGTACTTAGCGGAATAATTTTAGAAAAGCATAAACGTATCTTTATTCATTTTAGTTGAATAATTTAAATATTGCAATTAATAAAAAGTAACGAAGGTTTATATTTAGAAAAAAATGTGTACGTGTACACGCACACTTATGCACAGAGGCACAACGTTATCAACTTATCACTCGACTTCACCGAAATGTACACAGGCTCTCGTGAGCACACATGTTTAAGTATCATAGAGTCAACAACATCGCTCACACTATATTATATGTCGATGAAAGATACGTACCTGTCTCTTTTATCGACATGTGTCTATAATTCAACACTTTATTTACCATAATGTAATGCTTAAATATTACAAACCTATATAGCCAATAGATTCGATAGAGACTATTCTAACTAAATATATCCATTATGGAGCTGATTTTCAAACAAATATTATCGATCGACTTACCGGCAGAGCGAAATAAGTTAATTATCATAATTTTTAACAACATACTTTTCTTTTTTTCAAAGTTCAAAAATAGTATTTTGAATACACCAAACACATTTGTATACCTAAAATTTACAGTTTTTCCTAAAAATTTCGACTAATAACTTATTAAATTATCTAACACTTGTGTACTTTGGTGTTGGCATAAAACACTATAAGTATATCGATCAGTGGTAGATAACACTCATAACTCATGACGATATTTAGGGGTATGGGATGCTCAACATTTACCGACCGAGTCAATAGAGATAAAAAAATCATACTGGATGCAACATTATTTTTGTTTGAAAATTCGCAGTGATAGATAATAGTCAAAGAAAGGGCAATGATGTCTTTATTTTCCACAATTTCTTTAATAAGAATAATTTTTTCGTCTCTATTAATTTGGTCGGAAAATATGGAGTATACCATCCCCTTATATCTAGAATGTTCATCGTTTAATCTTTCGGGTCACTGTGATAATAATTGACTGTGTGACATTCCATACTTTTTTACAATTTTTCATGCCTTTTTTTTATTAGACATTAAACATAATAAAAGAGCATCCTCCTTCTCAGCACAATGAAAGGTGCTCAAGTTTTATTTTGAAATCTCATTGAAAACTGAACGAGAAAAATTGTAAAAAATCTCGAGGATATAGAGCAATCCATTAAATTAATATATAATTCTTAAAGAATTCCGTAAAATGTGATTCCTAACTACAAGCAAGAACTATAATTTATTTACATTGTGCGAAAATCGTACGGCGTTAAAAAGAAGACTAGAGGAGAATGTACATCGCAAGTGTCTCGGGATAATCGTGAACCGCGCATTGCACGAACTGACAAACGAAAAAGGAAGAGCCATCGATACAAGTATTTGTGTGCATATACACGCGAGTGTGTGGGTGTGTGGGTGTGTGGGTGTAGAGCCACCGGAATCTCAGAGGTATATAGGTATACGCGCGCGTGTGTGTGTGTGTGTGTGTGTGTGTGTGTGTGTGTGCAGTATGTGGGTATCGAACGTATTGAACGCAGGTTGAACTTGCCAGAGTCACACACGTGTTCTCTCATGAAACTCGCGTTTAACGAATTTTTCACGAATTCCCCGAAGATTCCCCACCTCCCGGTAGGTTAGGTGTAGAGGGTGGAATACCCAAGGCAAGTTACACATCTTTCCGCGCAGTTTCCGTCGCCTTCTCTTTCGTTTCGTCTCTCACCCACCACCACCCCTCAAATATTCCCGAGTTCGCATCGCCTTCGTCCCAAGACTTCGACCTGTAAATATTTCACGGTGTCGTTGCATTCGTCGCACGAATTCCGGAAGACCGATCGACACGTGGCTCTGAAATACGGTATAGACCTCCTAACTCTCCTTTTTCTGCGGTAGCTCTGTACACCGGTTTCGACATTTTTTACCAATAAGATTCTTTTTTTTAGGTTTTCTTTCGGATAGTCTGGTCGGTTATTGCGGTGACGGATTTATAGGTTGCTCGGACGATTATTCGCTAACGGGGTGGTATTGTTATCAGTTTTACCAACGGAGTAATCCGTAGTTTTATCAGACACGGATATTTTTCAAGATACATAACTTTTACGCAGAGTCAGTAGATATCTTTGAATAATTTGCAATTTTTCACGGAATATTGTGCAAACATTTTTAGAGAAGTGGTAGAGAGTATACGTTTCTAATTCACCAGAATGATAGTATTATTTAGTCATTTAGCGTTTTTGAATTTATATTTATTCATTTAAAATAATTACCTCATATAGCTCGATCGGTAACAATCACACACACAACTGCACTTAAAAACATATAATTCAAACATCTACTATCTTTATATTTTAATTTGATATTAAAATTAATAAATTTTATTTATTAAATGTAAAAATTAGCCAATTTTGCTCGGTGGGTATAAAAAACTGGTATACCATCTCTTCAAAGCATTTATATTTACAGTACCGTCCACAAGTTTAGAAACATTTGTAAATTTTTCATTAAAATGTGTATATTTTATCTAATCTTTAACAATTCAGAACTTTCCAAGAAAATATCGTAGAAAAATTAAAAAAAGTAAAGTACAGGTATCTTCTTTATCTTTCTACTGATATCACTCAGAATTATATGAATTAATTTTCGAGAAAAGTGAAACTGACTAAACAATATTTTCTTTTTAGAAAAAAACATTTACATTATTTTAAATGGGAGGATTTTTTTAATTTCGCTTAAAAATCGTCCCATTAGCTACATTTTTTTTAATAATTAATGCTAGTAATTTTGAGTGATATTAAAAGTGAGTTGAAAGATAAAGAAATATCCTGTATTATGCCTTTTTCAATTATTCTATGATATTTTCTTCGAAAGTTCTGGATTGTTAAACATTATTAAATATTCCTAAATTTATGGACGGTACTGTTATATTGTGTGATAGTACTGCATTAGAATTTTTCATATCATTCTAGTTTTTTTAAAGTAAATGTGTAAATTAACTCGTCTTGTGGGATCAATAACAATCAGCTTCAACTTTTTGTAGACATATTATAAATAGTCTCGTACCTTTCTCACATTTAAGATTAAAAAAATATATAGCTATATAGTTTTTCTAAATAATGTAATAATTAATTTATATCTCTTGGTCGGTAAGTATCAATTATTTCACTTCATTTATAAAAAGCTAAACCTTAAAACCAGTTAATTATATAGCATTTTTGTAACACAGATAATAATAAGTTGTTAAGAAAATATTTTGATTCAGATCTTTGTTCTTTTTAACAATATACATGAATTCAAAAAAAATTTAAATTATGATTTATGTGTAATTTTTAAGCTATGTATTATACCTACTTTCAATCTTATTTAATTCCTACATATTAATAAAATATTTGTAATTAATATAATATTTCAAGATCTGACATGTTATATATAAACTTATCTAGCAACATATATATTTTAATTTTTTAATTTAATTAAAAAAATTTTAGACAATTTTCGGGTTGGAAGTACAGGTAAACTTCCTGTAATTTGGATCCGGTAAAAAGTTATCACTACAATTTTATTCAATTTAACCGAAAAATTATTTCTTTTTTTTCATAACGCAATCTTAAAATTTTAAGTGTCAATGATAAATTATTAATACCTAAAAATAAATATGACAAAATTTTAAAACATGTTTATATTGGTGTGTTATAAATATGTAAAGAAAAAAAAATCTCCCTGGCGAGGAATCGAACCTCGGCTTCCCATTTAAGTTACTCATGTAATTTAAGGCGGGTGTACTGACCACTATACTACCAGAGAATGTGAAACCGAGGTGCAGTAGAACATGCTTCACGATAACTCGTTGAGCGAAATACGCTGTGCCTCCGTGTACTTTTAATTATGTACTATTTACATTTTTTCACGAAAATTCTTATAATGCTTTATAATTTATAAAAATACAACATTATCCACACTTCTGACAATTGTTTCTAATACATAAAAGTATTTGAAAATTTACTATATATAAAATACACGTATCGAAAGACACGTAATTTTTTAACCGTCCTATCAAATGAAGTAACGCGATATCATGTATTATCAAGGATGGATTTTTAATTTGGAATTAGTATAAAATATATATATTAAAAAAAAAAAATTTCTCCCCGGCGAGGAATCGAACCTCGGTTTCCCAGAATGCAAATCAGTTGGGCGTACTTACCACTATACTACCAGGGATATCGCGATTTCTATTCGTTTTTATAACATAGACGCTTCGGCGTCATCGACTCATCTGAGTCATCAACCTGCGAGAGCGCGCGCACTATATATATATACCGATAAAGTAGATATCTCGTGTGCAGCCGTATAGCCTTGAATTTAAACATTTTTTTGCAATTTCAACGTATTTGAAATACCTATATATAGACGTACCTGTGATATCAATTACGTAATTAATTTATTTGTGTAAATATATATATGAAAAGTATTTAATGGTGTATAACATATTGTACGTTATTTTCAGGAAATTATATTAGAAGCAATCGGGAGGATATTATTTTGTTTGCCACTCGAAAGTATATTGTTGCTGTAACTCTTTATTTTTAAAACCTAAAATTATATTTGTTATGCATACGTTTCCTCTTAGAATCGAATATTGCAACCTGGTGACAAACGGTGTATCGGTCATGTCTTTTCATTATAACTTAATAAATCATATTTTGAATAAATAATCGACGACGTTAATGTTAAAATTGAAATATATGTCGAATTATATGTTCCTAGATTTATTTAGTAGAATTATGCTGGGCTTAATTATAATTATATAAGATTTGCAATGCACATATACGTTCGTATTGACAGCACTTTAAAACAAAGCTAAAGCAAAGTCCTGCAGGTGCGTATGTCGATAAAGTAGATACCTCGTCGGGTATAGACGAACACTTGACAATGAAACTGTTAGCAATGATAATGCGACCTACGTAATGTACAATTAAGTAATTAGGTATATTTTATAGTTCTTTATATTTCAAATATTGTAAATTCGAAAAATGTTTATAAACAAGCTTACAAGTTATATTTAAAAATGTTTTGACATTCTTTGCAAAATTTAATGAAATAATCTAAATTACAAAAAAAAGTAAAACAATATTTTTGCATCAAGTAAGAACCTTGTTATGTTTCATTTTAATATCTGTATCTATATTTGCCACGCGATTGTACGATTATACTTCATTTAAAAAAAAAAGGAATTCGTTTCGCAACCTTTTTCTTATTCTATTTGCGAAGAATGCCTTTTTATTATACTTTGAAAAATACTTTGTTTACCTAATTGCAACAAGAGTAAAAAATATTGTATAAATTATAAATTGCAAGATTCGAAATAATTTGAACTTACAATAGTAATTATTTTACATTTTTTAACTTGATTTATTGAAATTACATAATTACTATTTTTCCCGTATTTTGAAAGGATCGATGTAGTATTGCAATAGTACTGTCAGTTTATATTCATCGGTCTTGGGTGTTATCCGAATAAGAAAAAAGTAGCGATATTTAAAAAAGATATCGCGATAGATATAGTCAGTATTTTATATTATTTTTACACCACCGAAATCTCTTAAAATTGCTATAATTAAAAATTTGAATGTTACGTATATGTGTTACCAGAATGATAATCTAAAAAATTAAAAAATTTAATACACAACACCGCTATAAGATAAAAAAATCGTGTAAGTAAATGATAATGTGAAACTCAAAAAAATTACTGGAAATTCTCCCCAGCGAGGAATCGAACCTCGGTCCTCCCAGAACTGCAGAGCATATGGGCGTACTTACCACTGTACTACCAGGGATCACGACAACAAATATAAAGTAAACAAGATATAATTGAACGTTCTTCAAGATGTTTTGTGACGTCAAACTAGATCAAATATAATATTTCTTAAAAATTATACTACATTATATATACATATATATTTTATGCGAATTACATTTTACTATATAATATTGTTTTCCTATAATATTGTACAGTATATGTTTTCAAGGTGACATAACAGTCTAAAATATCTAAGAGACAATGTCTTTAAAAATCCGAAAATTGTAATTAATCTATGCCGCTACAACAACCGCGTTTACCCATTATTCACGAATAAAAAATTGTAGATAATATTCAAAGTTCAATGATTTGTCGAAAAAAGTCAGGAAATTATTATACTTAAATGATAAATACAGGAATAACTAATGCGCATATCTTTTCAAGACATAATACAGTCAAATGTAAATAGAATCACTTTTGCCATAATAGTCTGGTTATAATTGTTCCATTCGTTTATCTGCAAACGTGTAGCGTAAAGTAAAAGTCACCTTATACACGCGGTCGGCGGTCCGTATAAAATAATCCGCACAATGTGACACTCGGGAAAAATCAAAGACGATGACGATGGACCGCTGCGCGAAGGAAATGTGTATAACGCGCAAAGTAAAAAAAAAACGCGTCCTCGAAAATCTTGTCACGCGCTTGCCGGGGCAAAAAGAAGAAAAGAGGAAAAAAAAAGGAAGAAGAAAGATAAAAATCCGCGTCTCGGTGTATACACGCCAGACGAGGTTTCTTCGGGGATACGTCGCGCGCGCGAGGGAGGTGCGGTTTTATTATGTCGCGACTATACGCGTGAAACCTCAGAGCTCTCTTCCGGATAATCTTTTATTTCTCTCGAATACAACGCGAAATCGTCTTGGGTAACTTTGTCTACGTACACTTACGTGTACATGTATATAAATGTACACGGATGATGTGTAAAACCGAACTCCTAAGTTGCCTGGGGAAACTAATCGAAGAAACGGAAACCCTTCGTTTCGAGCTTTTATTGACTTTATAGCCAACTTTTGAGTGCCATATGCGCGTGTGTGTGCGTGTGTTGTGAATGTATGAGAGAGGAAGCGGTTGAAAAATGCGTGGGTAGGTTAGAGCAACATAACACGATGTGTTTATTAATAACGTGCACCTTTCAAAAATAAATGGTAGAAGTAGTAAATATATAAGGCTATTAAAAATTAAACGTATATGTACTCAATCAATAATAATTTAGAAATGATAAATAACAAAGGAAAAAATGTCTTAATTCAATGAAAACACTGTAATCGAAGATAAGTTGAACGGCGATACATTGTAATTTTAACAATGCTCGTAGCATACAAACACTGAGACACAGTTCCGAGTTTGCACTAGAGTAATGCAGATAAATCGCATAAACTCCCTCAGAAGTGGCAATTGCAATCCCATGGAATTAGAAGTGAGAAAAGAAAAATGCGACCCCGAATAGTGTTATACGTTTTGATATCCTGGTAGATATTTACCGACGATTTAATCAATTAACTTTAATTAATCAACAAATTAATATTTTCAGGTTAAAAGTTGATATTTTAATATCTATTATGGCAACAATAATGTAATAAATTATTAATTGAAGGTATAATGAAGAATGTTTGTAATGAACTAATTGTTTCGAAAAATTTTATCGAAAATATGAATCACTATTCACCGTCTTTCTAAATCCGCAATACTATATATTCATAAGTAAGTATATATTGTAGGTATTTACATAAATTTTTTCTCGTGGCAACGGCACTTACCGGAACCGCTCATAATCGTTAAATTGGAATTATATATATGTGTATTTTCGAAAGAGAGTCGATCGGAGCACACACGCAGACACACACGCACACACACACGGGCAACAGTAGTCGTAGGAGTGCCGCGGTTGTGCGGACCAATCATTGTCGAGCCTACTCTGCCTTCCCTCCTCTCCTCCCGCCCCTCGGACAATGCCGCGCGCAATCACGTTCGAATTTCATTGTTTACGAAGCGGCACAATCGTAGAGTGCTCGCAAGAGAGAAGGAGAGAGGGAGGGCGGGGGAGGAGGAGGAGGAGGAGGAGAGAGAGTGGCATTAATTAATGTGTCGACGGTCATATACACACGATTAGCATTATTAATGATCGGTAAACCATGCGCAAGACCGGCGATGCGCGAGAGGTAGCTAAATATATAGGTACGTATATGTGTTTATGGTATACACATACTCGCGTGGAATACCTGGTAATCGCTTACGTTACACTAATTTCGCGCTTTCGGAGGGATCAAATGACCGTCTTTTCCCATCTTTCCTTTCTTTTTCTACCTTCTGCAATCCTATATTTGATAAACTTAACTTCGAATGTGACAAAAGTGTTGTGCTGACGAAAACAAGACCGCGGTCGCTGGCAGTGATAATTTCGATTGGCAAGTGTAACTATACGTATTTTATTAAAACGGCTGTAATTAAATACCTCGGTGTCTAAAATGTATATACGTATATCCTATACGAAGTATAAACTTTCGGATAACACCAGGGGGATCATGAGAGAGAGAGGGAGAGAGAGAGAGCGAAAGAGAGAGAGTATATACCTATAGAAAGAGAGATAACTTGACCTAATTCGCGTAGCCTGCTCGAAATCTAATTTTGAAATATGTAAGAAAATACTGTCGTAGAAGGGTAGAGCCGATTTTCTAAAATTTCATCTTTATTACCCCGTCTCACCCCTCCTTCCCCAACCGCCCCCTCCCACTCCAGTGCCACGCTCTCCCTCCTACCTTCGTTATCTTGAATGTTTTAATTACATTAAAATTCATAATTGCCTCGAAAGTTTCAGTTCGTGTTACACCCTCTATATATACATATACCCTCTATACTATAATAATGTGAAAATGAGATTATATTGGCAAGTTCATTTATTAATCAAATATATCTATATACACGTAGACCTGTACACCTCGGGTTTTATTGCAATTTTAATTTTCGGAAAAGTCCAATAATTCCGTATGTTGATCCATTATTAGAATTCGCGTCTCGTTCGCGCGCCACGGCTGCCAATCGAGCGTAATTTTCGTTAAGTCGATTATTAGGTAACGTCGGAGTGATCGGGATCAACGAAGAGTGCAAAACGTTGCGTCGTAAATCGGCAGACACGCGGCGCACCGTGCGAGATGCACCACTCCGTAAATAAATAATAATAAAATGCAAAAGTCTGCAATTCATGATTTACGACGTCTCGGTGCTGTGTGTGGGTGTGTGGGTGTGTGCACGCGGCGGAAGTTAAGTAGAGATAGCGCAGGGAAAGTACCGTCGAGTGCTTTCAATCATACTCGAGGATTTTGAGAAAGTCCATTAGTCTAAATTAAGAAAGTTAGAAGCCAAGGTAAAAAGAGGAAGGGAAGATCATATTTTCCTTTCCCTTCCTTATATCCGTTGGCTCTTTATAAAACAAGGATCGAACATTTTAACGTTATTCGGAAAGGTAAACGACTTCCGGGTAAAGAAGGTACGCGTATAGTCTTTACGCGGTCGCGCGTTGTCGTCGCCGTTTCGAGCCGCACTTAACCGTACAACTTTAACCTAACCGAGCACGCTCGTTTATTTCTAAAGTGTATAAGGTGTCCCACTGTCTTCTCCTTTACGCACGTTCAACTAGTTTACCCCCTTTTCCTCCTACTCTCTATATCCTTCTTCTTGTTTGTCTTGGTTCTCGCCAACTTTTCCTCTCCGTCTATGTGTATTAGGTGTCTTAATTTATCGTGTACACGCGCTCGTCACTCGTCAACCTGCGGAGGCACCCTTATTCATCCTGGAAATTGTCGCTAATTTTTTTTAATTATTGTCGATTATTTAATTATTGACGGTACGTCTAATATTATCGATCCTGCAATCGAGATTAAAGATATTATTTTAATTAAATAAATATAACAAATCAAGACATTCCTGTTTTCCATTTGAATATTGTACTACGTTACAAACAAAAATATTGATGTATTGAACGTAAGCATTGGAAGAGCATACGCCCAGTAATACCTGATGAAGATTTAAGAGACTAGTCGAAACATTATATAAAAACAAATTTTAAATTTCGTACCTTTCATGAAAGATATCAGAGGCTCAAGTCTTTACAAGACATTTTTTTTTAAATAAATAAAAATATTATTTAATATCATATTTTTGTTATCATAATTTTAACAATGTTTTGTATTACAATTTAAATAAGTTTTATTTGATCTTCAAGTGTACCCTTAAGTCTTTTATTATCAGTTAAGTAAAAATAATTAAACTTACGTAGTATAGTTGCAACTTTTATTTTTTCTCAGTATAGTTTAACCTATAATATATTATACACATATATACCTATCAACGAACGAGAAATTGATTTTTATTTCAAGTAACCTGCGACTCGGTCTAATACGTCGCACTCTGTCTGGTTGTTTTACCCACCGCTAGAGGGAGATGGCTCTTCATCTACACTCGCTAGAGAGATCGTCGTCTTCTCTTATATATATATATATATATATATATATATATATATATATATATAGTCGCATAACATCTTGCGACAGGCGTCTAAGCTCCGATCTTCAGTTTTTTACTGACGAGTCCAAACTTATGGAAATCGTGGACGAAACGCCTTTAATTTTTGAAAAAAGGCCATACTCTGGGAAATTCGACCAACCATAGTGGACAAAGTGTAAATTGTACATTTGTACCTGCTTTATTTCAAAAGTAAAGCTTTCAGTTCGGAAAAACCGATAATAATACGTATAATACACAAAAAAAAGGAAAAAAGATTAGTATAATTATGAAAAAATACGAGGAGTATATTTGAAATTGAATGGAAATAAGAAATTGAGAGGGGTAGTTCGGTCGAAATGTCTAGAGAAATCGAGATTGGTGTGTACAGGTTGGATATATCGATGGTCAAGGGTCAACGGTCCACTCTTCGTTGGGCGTCAAGTGACGCAATTACGACAAGGCACCGTGCCGACAACTCCTTCTGATCTCCAAGTACACGTATACCAGTCGTACCCTCGAGGATGCGACCTGGGGTTAGAGGTCGTACCTTCGCGTTGACCGACACCCCATCCATCCTTCCCGCTCCCTCTCACTCTGTATGTCTCTCGTTCTCAAGTAATTGGCCTAGGATCCTCCGAGTGTATAGACATCGGTACGAACGTCGAGACGCGACCTCCGCTCCTTCATTACGCAAATTGACCGAGCATTAATGGGTGCCAACGGTTATACGTCGAAAACCACCACTTACACCACCTCCTTGTACACCTACGCACGGCAAGATTTCTCTATCTTTCCAGCGTGAATTAAACTTTACTATATCCAACGATTTTCCTACGTATACACACAATTGTCTTTACCGCGGTCAATCCAATTTTACGAAATCCGATCGAACAAAAGTAAAAAAAAAAGAAGAAAAATAAATGACCGAAAAATGAGTGTAAAAGAGTAAAAGAGAGGAACAAGACGAAACAACAACAAAAAAAGGGAGTATAGTAGGTGAAGGGGAAAAGACAGTAATAAAGTTGAGCTTTGCGGATGCAATTTCGTATTATGCGTATATAGCGGGCGCGAGCTTTAAACTGGCGGAAGGAAGAGCCCAGGGTGTGCGGGAGGGTGTGGGAGCGGTGGCGCGCGCGGTCCGCAGGTATTTCAACTTTTCTCATATCGTTTCGCGTTCGTTATTACTCGGGGCCAGGTTATAACGCGCGGCATTGCCCGCTCCCGAGGATGAGTAAAATTAATGGCTTCCCATTTGGAACTGCATATATTTTCGCGAGAAACTTCCGACGCGCCCTTTCCACCAACCACCCCTCCGCCCTCACCTACCCCTATCCCTTCACCATGCACCCCGCTACACGTACGTAGTATACGCGCTTCTGGCCGGATTTATAATTATGTGCACACGCGCACACCCTGTGCAAACGGTGACAAAGTTCACACCTTCCGTCAAACTGACCAAATTTCCTTTTTCTTTTCTAGGATTATTTATACCAATTGTCGCGGGTACGTTACGATAATGACGATTAGTTCCAAGGTTTTATACCAAACACGATTATTATTTTGCCTACCTTACCGAGTTGAAAATACCGTGTAAAAACTTGGTCATAGTGAGAGGAAAGTAGGCAGATGAGTGAACAATCACCAATGAACGAACATTTGTTGAAGCGATAGTCAAATGGGCATAGTTATTTCGCATGGCTTGATCTGGTGATCTGGTGACTATTTGCACCCATAAATTTTATCATTTACCGGTTATTTTGGTTTATACTGGGGAATTTATTCTCGACTCGTGCATTCACAAAAATATTTGAAACGTTTAAGACATTCAAGTTTACGCGTACAGTACCCTATTTTGAGGAATAAATGTATAATATATAATAATAATAATCAATAATGTGACATTAATAAATAAATAAACTAAAGTTATTTTATTCGATGAGTAGCAGTTACCTATAAAATAGTATAGTAAAATAGTAGTGTCTCTAGATAAACGTAATAATCTTTCGAGCTCATTCGGTAACAATCAGATGTTGATGATTTTCATCATCATTTTTGCAACCAGCCTCTCGTTAATTACATAGATATTTGATCATCGATGTCTGTGCGCTTTTATTTATCCTTTTTCTCTTTGCAGGGACGTTCCCTCTGCGAATCGAGGAGAGATGCCTTACTCTTGAGTGTTGATCCGTTGAGGTGTTTTACATATTCATGAGGCAATAAGGCCACCGCTGATCTTCCGTAGGGAAATGGAACTACGGAACAACAGCCGAAGAATGAAAAGTAAGAACGAGATTCTATTCTAGTTCTATACGTATACCTTACAATTCGTTATACACCCATGTAAAAAGACAAAAGTATGTACCGTTAATGAAAATTCAAAGTGTACGCCCGCGGAATTTATTTTTACTCAAATTTTAAACGTTTACGCGGAGAGATAAACATTTTCAAAAGTAAGCATCTCATTTTATAAATTTAAAAGACATGTTAATTTAATTCTCAACTACGAATAAAAATAACATTTTAGAATATCTGGGGTATTTGTATTAATTATTTTTCCTGATTTTTTTATTTATTACATGTGCGCGTGAAATAGTCGGGTGAACATTTACGCGCGAGTAAAGTAATCGTCAATTTGCCATTCCGGGTATCGAAATGCAGATGAAAAGCTACGAATAAACGTGAATCTCCCTCTCCCTTTCGCAAGGGAAATATATCCATTTCTCATATCTTTTTTTTTTACTTTCGTCCAGGTAGCGCACGTATATAATACGTGTACCTCGAATGACAAGGGCGCTTACATTATTATGATGTATCACGGCCTCGGTCTGCACGACGACGACGACGGCGACGCTATAGTTTTTTGCGTCTTCGGGACGAACACTGCACACCGAACGCTCGGGAATTGTGGGAGATTTAGTCTTTTTTCTTTTCCTTTGTTTTACAGAGTAAGAGAGAGAGAGAGAGAGAGAGAGAGAGAGAGAGAAAGAGAGGGAGAATCGGCTAGAAAGGTTAAATTTAGATTTATCGCCTTGGCTATTTCCTCGTTCCTTTTATTCGCGCCTGGCTTTCGTCGCGAGCCGATTTGTTTATCGCTCTTGAGCTCTCGGCTCATCCATACCAACTCTTACTTCTTCTTCTTCTTTTTTTATTCTCTCTCGTTTTACGCTTCATACGATATTCTGTATAGAGTTAGTTAAGAATTTTTCAAATGCAGTGTAATTGAATATCTTTTATTTTACAAAGTGTACTTTATTCTTCTACGATCTTTACTCTCAATCATCAATTAAGATTTAATTTTATTCGATTTCGCTTCCGTAGCACGTGTCCTTTCATTCAACATTCTCCCGGACAAATTTACGATTCAATTCAAGATCAACGATCGAAGAATTCATCGAAATAGATTAGTTTGAATTGTATTTTATTTAAATAATAAGCCTAATCATATAAAAATAAAATTTCAACCTATACGATAATTTGGTTCTTGTGGTATATCCTGCGGCGAGTGCAGCATCGTGCTAATAGATCATGATGCGGAGCATAGACTATCATTCAAATGCAGTACTACTACTGTTAAATAATTCGATAAAAAAATCTTAATTAAAAGTTAAAAATAATACAATTTATCGAAAAATGAAGAAACAGTTTAATATGTAATTGCATGTAAAATAAATAATCTATAAAAAAAATTAACGATTTTCGTATTTAGGTATATCCGATGGAATGAATATGAAAATAAAAATACAGGAGGTATGCAGACCGAGAAAGAGATAATTATTGAGAGGAAATGAAGTAGCGGGTTGTCTCATTCGATTCGTTGGATAGTCATTTTGGTGGTCTTATTTTCCGGGTTGGTGCAGGGGAAAAGGGTGGTCGCAGGGTTGCTCGGGACAACAAACTATCGTTTGTCAATGTCGCAGGGGTACACTACATTCTCTCGGACACATTTTACCGTGGTTCGAGGATGGTTATGCTATATGTACGTGTACGTGCGCACAGACACAGAGATAAGGAAGTCGGAGGGTTGACCGCGTGTCACGCGTGGAACGACTAATTAAAACTTTCTTATTTCAACGGAATTGCTTTGTCGATACAAGCTTATATACAGTTGCGAGAGCAAACGACTTATAGTTATAATTATCGAAGGTTACATACTCAAATTAAATTATTTTAATCGTACACGTCGATTGAAAGTGTTGATCGCGCGAGCATGTGGGTTCGGGTGCGCGTAACGGCAGAGAAGAAGTTTAAATAAAAGTCGCCAAAATAGGAACGAGAAGTGATAAATCGGAGAAAAGAAGGAGCGCATAGGTGGGGGATGGATGAGAGGAAAATCCGGAACGAGAGCCAAAGCGGAAGCCAAAGCGAGAGAGGGAGAGGGGTATGGTGAGGGGGTGGGGGCGATGATTGACCGCAGAGCGCGGCCTCGTGATTCGCAATTCCCGCGCGAACAAGCAACCCGAGCGAGTCAGCAAAGCTACGCCGCGTGACGCCTCGCAAACGCTCAAAGAGTCGTGATGCGCGCGAGAGGCCCAGGTATTTGCCGCGCAAACATCGCGTTTGTCAGCCTCCCATTTATCTCTCTCTCTCTCTCTCTCTGTGTCGGTACCCACCCCCTATCTCACGCGAGAAGCGAATACCCAACCGTTTGGCACCTCTGAGCTGAATTCGAAATACGCGTCCTGGATGCTGGGCGAGTTCGCCGCTCTTTCTCTCTCTCTCCCTCTCTGCGCACCCTCGATCGATCGATAATCTATCGGTCTTTTGCCCGGGTGGTTCTCTTCTCTCGAGATATTGGTATCCTAGACCCTCTCTTTGCCGAACCTTCGCGTTTCGCGAGTGGACGATCAGTTATGCGATACTTGGAAAACTCTGACACGTCGAATCGACGATTACGGGACGAGTTGGATTTCGATCGGTATTAAACACACCGATACGTCTTTACATTCGGAACTTATCGTCAAACCCAGTTTTTGTAAATGTCGATGCAGCGTGATGCTACTGTAATTTAATAAATCGGATTCTCGAAGCGGAGTATGTATATTGTAATGCCAGGATGATCAAACTGTCAAAATTTGATTCTAATTTTATACTGCTTATATACGTATAGATAATTTTCATTAATTTCTTCTCTCCAAGTATAACGA
The DNA here is from genome assembly GCA_026168455.1 of Theocolax elegans. NCBI lineage: Eukaryota > Metazoa > Arthropoda > Insecta > Hymenoptera > Cerocephalidae > Theocolax > Theocolax elegans. Next base: position 86,641,367 of record CM047428.1, on the reverse strand, counting down.
AATTTAAAGAGCAATAAATAATCACGATTTAACTATCCGATTAACGATTCTTCTTTGACACTCTAAGTCGTTACAAGTTGAAACCGACATGTGCGTGTTCGTTTTTTTTTCTTCCGCGAGTAACAACGCCGCGTAGTTTTCGGTATACGACTTAAACTCGGTAAATCTGCTTCCCTTACGTCTTTTTGACGGGTAAAAGATGAATTTTCACGAGCTCATCCTCGAGGAAAGTTTCTCGATAGCCAAAGGGGATTTTCACGAAGGGCTAAGGAATAAAAAGTTGCTTTTTCACGCGCTGACAGAATATTCCCCTCCCCACCGTGAAAGAACCGGCCATTTCACGGTGCACTCAAGTAATAAAATTGGACTTTGCACGCGCCTAGCTCTCGGGGTTTTTTTCTTTAAAGGAACGTAAGCACTCTTATACGAACTCGTTAATCGTCTTCGAAACTACACGAATATATATATATATATATATATACTTTTCCTTCAACTTTTTTTTCACGGTTTATCCTATACAGCTACTTATCTAAGACGATACACATTTTTTTGTTTTATAATGAAAATCTTTCCTTAAAGTGGAAATACCGTTACATTTTTTAAATTAACCCTAAAAATTGGTCGGCGAGAGGTCGTTCATTTCGAAACTCGTCGAATCTCGTTTTACACTGGACTACGCGAGCAGAAGTAAAATAAACGAAAAGTGCAAGATTCGCGCGAAGAACCGTAATTGACGCTCTCTCTCTCTCTCTCTCTCTCTTTTTTCATCGAACGGAAAAGCGTACCTCCCGATAAAAATTTTCCTCTTCTTTTTTTATCGCTAATTCCTTGGGAGCTGAAAAAGGAACGAGGAAAGGAAAAAAGTGTCGGTCTGGTGTTCGAAGGCGCACGTAATGCGACCAATTTGTGGTGTTCAAGCTCCTCCGGCAATCATTAAATGTCCCGAGGTATAACTCTACGTAAGATAAAATGCACGAGAGAAAACTTTTGGGATGTCATCTTCTTCTTCTTCTTTTTTTTCGCCCTTGGCCGTTTATCGAGGAAATGAAAAAGTTTTACAAGACTTTCGCCTATGCGCTACTATCTCATATATATACGTATACACGTACGTATTTTTCTTTTCCCTCGAGAACGACGCACCAGTTTAAAATGTTTATTACCCGTGTTTTCCTTGATTATTTTAGTTCGATAGTTTGTTAGTGATCCTTCTATAGTACAAACTTGAGGTGTTACGCGGCATTTCAAAATCTTTCTGGTATTTTAAACTTATTTTTTTTCTTCCGTATACGGAGAATATTATCAATGTAAAGTTTTTAGTGACAGTCCTTGTAAAAGTTTCTGTAATCCCGTTGCATAAAAAATCGATTTCTTTAATTTTAACAGACGCGATATATACTGTTCCCAAATCTATCTGATTTATTTTAACATGAACATAAATATGAATATTATCTACGTTTTGCTTGTGTTTAATTAATTTTTAAAAAATTATAGTTAGATTATTAATTTTTATCAATCAGACCAAATGTACTTTATAGAGAATAAAAAAATCTATCAGCTTGATTTTGGATTGATTAATTATCTCTATTAGTTTTTTTGTTATTTAAAAAAATTATTTTTTTTAAATATTATATATTTTTGAATGAATCAGTCAAATGTGTTGAAAAAATTTATGATAAAGGAACCTTATAAAAGTCATAAACTGTAAAAATTTCAAGTAACTATATGGATTAGTTTTGTTTTAAAAAATTAACATATAAAAAATTGGGGTTTTCGTGAATAAAAAGCATTTGATCCAATTATAATTTTGGGAAAGAATAGTCTTTTTAGCAGTTTCGATCCCTAATATTTTTCAGCTCAAAATATCTATTATTACCCAAGTTATTAAGCATTATATATTTTTCGACAAAACGTTTGATTGCTCGTATTTCTGAAAATAATTGATCAAATATATTGAAAAACATCATGGAAATAGAAGATAATAATAGCAATATGCTGTAAAAATTTCAAAATCTTCCATGGATTAGTTTTTGAGAAAAAAATCATAATATAAAATGTAATTATTATTAAAATTTTATTTACTTATAATGTAGTCAAATGTGGAACTAACCATATTTTTGGAAGAAAATGTTTTTAAAAAATCCAAAAAAAAGCAAAAAAAGATAATTTTTTATATTTTTAATTGATACTATCCAAAGTATTTTCTGAGTTGCGAAAAATTCAATCTAATAGTACAGAATTTTCTTACTATGAACAAAAACCGCTGTCAAATAATTGATAATTATGTGTTCAATATAATTTTACAGTATTTTTGTAAGAAAATGTTTTTAAATAATTTAAAAGAAAGTAAAAAGGATTACTTTTTATATTTTTAATTGATTCCACCTACGATTTTCTATTCCAGTTTTTATTTAGTCAATAAGTTCTACATATGCAAATATTAATAATTTTTTCTTATATAAATCGCATTTAGAAATTGAGTAAAATTATAAAAATATTTTTTATGTTGATGAAAAGATATAATGTTTTTGTAATGTATATTGTAAAATATAATTTATATTCTCGCTCCAATATTTATTCGCATGTTGAGGGTCGAATTGTGGCTGAAAATATCACTGAGATTAGCGATATTTATATTATATCTTTATCTCAATAAACATTAATTTTATTTGTAAAATAAATGTGTGTTATAATTCTTTTTCAATTTAAAAATTATAATAAGAAATTTACCTTAATAAATTTTTTAATTTCTGTAATAAATATTAAAATTGAATGATGTCCTGATTTAAAAAAATTATTGTATTAATTGAATTTAGTATAAATTAAATAAGTAAAATAAAATTGTTCTTGTTAAATTCTAAAGCATTGTTTATGACTCATGTTCTTAAAAGCTTCATGAATCATCGTATGTACATTAAAAACGTTCTGACATAAATATGTACATACGTAAATTATATTAATTATATTAAAATATTTTATATATAAATTGTAGATGTTATTTACATAAATATAAATATTATGTTCGAAAAATAATAATACAGCGTAAATTAATGTAAATATGTAAATTAGAATGTATTTATTTAGAAAATGTTTGCAATTATTATATATTTATTTCAGAATTTATTCTTTTTTTACTACATGACTTACGTTCGCATATTCAATGTTTGTTAAAAATGAAATTTATTTAATTTAATTTCATTATTTAATTTATTTTGCATTTATTATAAATTGTTTAAAAAATAAAAATTTTATAATATTTTCTAATTTACCTTAATTTAATGTAATTTTTTGCTCTCGTTCAGAATAGGAATGAGGGACTACTCGAAAAACTGGACTCGAAACAAGTCGAGTTTTTTTATCAAGTTCGAGTCGAGTACTCGACTTTTTCGAGCATTTAAAGTGTAGCGAGCTACTCGAAAAAATCGAGTTATTCGGATTGCTCGAGCAACTCGGAGCGATCAAACCGCTCGAATAGTTCGAGCAATTGGATTTTTTCGAGCAACTCGACTATTTTCGAGCACATTGTTATTATTATTTACAAGAGCATATTGCGTGCGAAAGGGCGTAAAGTGGACTTTTTTTACCACGTGTTCGGCTATGCACATGCACACTGAGCCTGAAAATCCCACTGTACTCACTTGGCACACAATATACTATTGTAAATACTCAAAAATAGTCGAGCTGCTGGAAAAAATCAAATTGTTTAAACGATTCGAGCGGTTCAATTATTCCGAGTTCCTTGAACAATCCGAGTAGTTCAAGGACTTCGAGCGACTTGAACAGTTGAAACGAACGGAGTAACTCGAATTTTTCGAGTAACTCGATAAAATCGCATAACCGGTTCGTCTCGATACTTGGCTCGAGTTCGTCGAGTCGAGTATTTTGGACGAGTAACTTAAAATTTTGGGTACTCGATCACTCCTAATTCAAAAATAATTAAATAAATCTTCTTATAACCCCACACAATTTTGTTTCTAATATTTTAAAAAACTATAATCTTTACAACAATATTAATCTTTACAAAATATGATATAACAAAGTTATTAAATAACAAAATAAAGGTAATTTCTTGAACCGGACTGAGAGCACCTTCTACCTCTCAACCTTCTATATACAAGTTAGTCTTGCTAAATATTAAAATATACGTTTTAAAATATATTTTTTTTTGGTTGATGAATTTTGTTATACATCAAAATTTATTACAGTAATAAATAATAGTGCTCATATTTTTAAATTTATATAATAATACCTTTTATTAATAAAAATTAATAGATATATAAGTTTTAATAAGAAAAGGAAATACTTTTAGAAATTTTATAAAATTTTGTTTTATATAATTAAATAATACTATATTTGTGTAATATATTACATATAGGATCAACATGTTAATTTGAGGAATCTACGTGCCAACTAATTGACAGCGGTTTTTAATTTAGTGATAGAAATATATAATTTATAATAGTACGTAAAAGAATATAATGAGAATGTCGATGATGTCGAAGGTGTCAAGAATGAGATCTTATAATCCAATAACTCAATAATATTTATTTACTTTTAATTAAAATCGTGACAAGCATAACAAATATCATACTTTACATACATATGAAAATTAACAAGAAAAAAGCTAAATTATCATATTTGTGAATTCAAATTATGGACTTACAAGATCGCCGAATATTTTTACTTGGATTATGTTGATCATTGTGACCGACACGAAGGATTTCGATAAAAGAGGCGATGCACGCTTCTTAACACCGTAATTCGCTAAAACGCGCGAAATTCGAGAATAAACAAATTAGCCGCTCTTTTTTCGGTAATACGTTGTCTCGAAATGATAATTTTGAGTTGACTTCATTATATTCCTTTAATTAATATTGTTTAAAATCAAGATATATTTAAGATAGCTCTATTGCTTATTAAATTGTAAAATTTTATTTCAGTTTACCTATCAGTAATTTAAGAAAAGTTTTTTAGTTTTATAAATTTGTATAACTTCGACTATAATCGAGTTTTACATAAATTTACTTACCGGTCTATATAAAAATTAGACATTATTTAAATTTCATATCATAAAATTTATAAGTTAAATTAGAATCACCCGATATCAACTGTATAGATCGAATCACTATCGAGAAATCGTAACAACGATTGGCGTTTACCTTATCGATTTATTTTAAAATTATACAGTTATTTTAAAATTGTTAAAAAAGTGATTAAAAATCAAATCCATTATTTTATACAAACCAAGAAATCTCTCCTTCTTAAGACGAAGCGGAGAAAAAAAGGTATATATATATATAAGTACATTTCATTAAATTTGTAAAGAGAAAAGAAGGAGGTGGAATGGTCTTAGGGTGCAGTATAAAGATGAAAGTAGAATAAAAAAAGGAAGAAATGAAGAGTCGACGAGGGTAGTTAACGTGCGTCAGTCAGAACATCTTGGGCAAGTCACGTTATATACCGTAAGTTGCTTCCTTCCCTTGTTCCTTTACATCTTCATCTCCTTCTTCGTCTTCATCTCCTACTGCTTCTTTTTCTCTTCCAGCTCGATCTTAAGGAATATAAGTGAAGGACCGAGCAATTTAAGGAGGATAGAACCGGCATGCGGGCAACGGATCAGTCACCCTAATCCTCAAGGATATTCTTCGTATATATACCCTTCTTCTTCTATCTTTCCTGACGAACGCCTTCGTCTACATGCTTTTTCTTAACTCGCTCTTCTTTTTTTACTCTCGTCTTAATATTACCGAGGACTACATTTTTATTATTGCCTTTTCTATTTTTGTTAACTGCGCGTTGCGTACATACCCTTACGCATCTCGGAATCTCATATTTTACAATATATAAACTTAAAACTTAAGGTATTCCGATGCAATTTGCAATCTAGAGATTTTATTTCACGTTTCAACGTAGATTCAGTAGAATCGTTATTTAAAATGTAACGCATAGTGTTTTTTTTTACCATTTGCCGCTGCGAGTCGAAATCTTTTTATGAGATACGAACGGTTTTTGAGCTTCTTTTTTTAATTTTTAAATGATCACGAGTAATAATTATTTTAAAATAGACTGATTTTGACTCTGACCTATAAAGCATAAAAATTTACTTAAAAAAGTAGGCAATTTTATATTTCCGCTGTTTAAAACGGAACGACGATTTTATACTTCGACAAGATAAAAATATGAAATTTCATGCTTTTCAAAAGTTAAACTTGCAATCGCTTTATTTATATCAAATGTATTTCACGTTTGTAAAATAATATTTATGATACGTAATTTATGAAACGTTTGGCGAATAAGTATCCGTAATTAGTGTTCAATAAATTATGATTTAACTAATCTTGAAATGGTCAATTCCTAATAAGATGATAATAATTTTGAATCGCAATGGACATATATTTTTCGTAAATTATTTGTATTTTAATTTTAACGCAGGTAGTCTTCTTGAGTAACGGATAGTATGCCGACATTCGTTTACTCTCGGTAATACATGCATGTATAAGTGAGCACGGCTAATTTTCATTTTGTTTGTATATCGGGGAACTGTAGAATATTTTGCAGTCAGCGCGCTCTGACTTCCTGCCCCGATCGTTGCCAAGAACTCTCGACGGCGCATGTGCGGTAGATCTCGGAAGCACGAGTAGTCGTTAGTTGTTGTCGTCTGCTTCAATGGAAATGCTAGGCACGCTGCAATAATTGGGTAACCTAATAATAATAATGTTTTTGGTATCAATTACGAAATGATTAGGATTTGATCGAGTACGAAATTCGAAGTATCTAGAGTCAGTCTAACTGACCATGACTGCAGTTCAATTTCTCTTATTTACCACTTTTTTCGTCAATTTTCACGCTGCACACTTCCACGAGTTCAACGACTTTTGAAAATAGAAAGCGTCTTATATTTTTTAATACAGCTGCGAATGTATACAGTGAAAACAATAAAGGTAAAATATGTACGTATTTTTACAATCGTGTGTATGGAAAAAGACGTAATTTAAATAATACAAGACAAAGCAGCATAAGTAAGTAAATGTTGACAATACAATATGTACAACAGTTATTATAAAATTCTTGGATAAAAGGAAAAAATATATTCCAATAATTCAACCGACATATATATATACCTGCAAGAGAAAAAATTGTTATCGTATTACTACGTGTAATTATTTCTTCTCTGCAAAACACGTGCGTATTAGGAATCAAACGAATATATTCGATTCATAATTAATTAGTCGTTTATAATTACACTTTAATTGGATAGCTCATTACATTTTTCATGAGGAATTTGAAGATCGCGTTGCAATAGATCTACTGGAATTCCACGATAGTGCTTATGGACGAAAGATCGTGGAGGTGCGAGCGCGAGTGAGAAGTAGGTGCAGTGTCACCGAAAATAACAGTGGCGGTGCGTCAACGTCACGGAATGGATCGTTGGCGAGGCAAGGTGGCAGTGGTCACAGGAGCTGCTAATGGAATTGGTGCTGGAATCGTTAAATCCTTAATCGAGGAAGGAATCAACGTCGTAGGCTTGGACGTCGAGGTCGAAAAATTGGAAAAACAATCGGACGATTATCGCAAATCCGGTAATGCTGTTTTATACCCGATTAAATGTGATGTTACCAATCAACAGGATATGAATCGTGCCTTCGATTTTATTGAGAATCAGCTCGGCGGAGTTCACGTGATGGTGAATAACGTTGGTGTCACCGATTACACGCCAATTATAGGTAAGTTTCGTTCCAATAATACACAGTGTTTCTCATTTATTTCATTTTTTGTACTACTGCGCGTTATGTTGTCGATTGTTGGAACGTACCTATGCAAACTTATTACTATGAAATTTAATGGGATTAGAGTGTTTTTTAAATTATTGTACAATGTAGAATTGTAAAATACAGCCGGGCATATGGTTACGTAAATCTATTTGGACATCCAACTTGCATAAACGAGTGCAGTTATATTGAAAAGATACGACCATGAGCGTATTAAACTTGACACACTAATTTAAAAATATTAGTGCTGACTTGTCGCTACGTAGATAGCTTATCTTTAACAGTGTATTACAAACTAAAATATATGGTCAATTTTATCTGTTTACGAAATGTGCATGCAAATGCGTTAATTTAGATTTACATTACAAGGAGAAATATGAAGGTCGGTTTAAAAATCCTGGGTCTAACCAAGTAATTAACCATTGTTTTCTTTTGATCAATATATCATATTAATATTTAAATTTTTGATCAATGTCATTTGTTTTATAGTCCACGTTTTCATTTAATTGAATAATTTTTATACGATTCGTTCAGTTATATACTTATGCCTGCGAAAAATCGAAGAATTCTTTAAAATAACCGTACTCGAGCCTTATGGAAGCCAAAATGAAATAAAAATTTTCGTCTCTAAAATGATTAGATTTTTAATATTATGATAAACGTCTGTAACATTATTTGTATCAAACATAAAAGAAAACTGTTATGCACTTTTACCTAATCTATCAAGGTTTTATTATTTATATACATTTTTAAATATTCTAACCTATAAAATAATACTACGCAATTATCATAATAAATTAATGAACACTCAGAAGAGTAAAAGATGACATCTACTTTATCCTCGTATACTATCAATGTGCTTAACATTAAAAAATTTAACGCGGGAAATTTGAATATTCAATAAGGTTGTCAATCAGTCGAAGTCGTAACCATAAAATATAACAATTGAAAAATTTCTCAAAATCATTATGATACATGTATGTCTTATAAAGGCTTACGATGAAAAACACGTAGTTAGAATAGCGAAAATTTTTTCGATAAATGTAAATATACTTACAATAACAAAATTTTTAGTTCTGGAGTAAAAGTTTTACAGATATAGTTAGTTATTTATTACCGAATATCCAATGTTACTTTTAAATTACCGATATTTGGCGGTAAATGTAACTTAGTGCTTCGATATAATTCACTTTATCAAATCACTTTCTTGTCCTGTCTATATAAGTATGTTGTTTTGTTTCTCCGTGCGTATTATTTAAATTAAATATTAGGTAACATTAAAACGTTTGGTCAATAATTCGATGGAAAATAAATTTTTGGGAAAAAACATTTGACACGAGGCGAAACGTTTATCGAAGATGTGTAATATTACCTGAGGCAAATGTATAGGCTCTTGTATATGTGTATACATATATAGATGGGAATAACGTTGCGTTCTCGCATAGACATCCGGCATAGAGTGCGGCCCTCGTAAAAGGGTGGTAATTTACCGGAAGAGCGAAGCTTATGCAACCCCTGGTTATACGGCCGAGCCAGAAAATGAGCCAAGGGAAGTGGGCTATGGGTGCGGGAGAGTCTCTATACGTACACATACACACACCCACACCAAGGAGAAGGATATCCACGCGAAAGAGAATCAGAGAGTAGAGAAATGTCGTTGAATCGTATAGAGGAAAGTGGCCTTTCTTCCGTCGTTTTAGTACACCTACCACCACCATCACCCTCCTTCTCCTCCTTCTCCTTCTCCTCCTCCTCCTCTCCTTCTCCTCCTCCTCCTCCTCCTCCTCCTCTTACGGATACGCGAATTTCGTCACACTTGTTTCCACTTTCCTGTAATAACCGGCACGCTTAATGTAATCGTCAAACCGTTTAGTTAATTAACTTCTTGCTTCGTTTACTCCTTTTTTTTATTTCCTTTGCACGCTAATGCGTTTATTACGTTGGGATCGGTATTATTCAAACACGTTTTTTTTACTCCCTTTTAGTGCGATGTTTGTTTAAACATATAGTTTTGCAATTTCTCGTTTTATCAAACTCGTTTTAATAATATTCTAAATGGGTTTAACTTGGAACATTAATTATTTATTATATTATATGTAATTAACAATTAAGTATGTAAATATAGTTTTAAAATTCCTTAATTTCTTAAACAAATTGTTTTGTTACAATAACTTTCATTTATTTATTTATTCATAGCATAACATGTTACAATCTAATTCATAAAATGTTTATTTACAAAATTGATTACTTGTTTTTTACATAATTGTTAAACTTTTTGCAATAATTTTGCAAATTATTACTTTTTATTATGATATTTTCATTTATGTTCGACTTAATTCGATGTGGATTAAATTATAGAAATATATCTTTAAATCCCAAAAATGATGACTAAATAATAAAACTATAAATGCACAAAACAATACGTAATTAAGATTTTAGCATAATTTAGATGTTAAGGAATTTAACAGACCAAAAAACGTCACCTCAATGATATATATGTGTATTATGAAGTATGGTAATTGAATTGTTTCTTCAATTTTAACATTCACTGTTCACTGCAGTATGATAATTCAAAGTATCAGGATACTGAATATTGAAACTGTAATATTTAAAAATCTCCACTACACATTGTGAAAACCATTTTTAAAAAGTTATATTACATGTACGTGTTCAGTACTGTGCACTGAAAAAAAATTTAACGCAAAAGGTTAATGAAAATCGATAATTTACTTCCAGATAGCTTTTAAATTAATATACGTTTCGTATTAATTTAGCGGCGATGTTTAAACAAAAATTATATGCAGGTAAAGGTAATATCAGGCAGAAAAATTTGTAACCGGCCGGGAGAGAGAAAGGGCAAAAGAGAGAGGGAGATAAAAGGGATATTATATTTGTTTCGCAGAGAGCGAGAGATCAACTTTCGAGAGGCTAATAAATATTAATGTCATCGCAGCGGCAACTTGCATCGCAAAGGCTGTGCAATCAATGAGAGCCAACAAGGTTGAGGGGCACATTTTTAACATCAATAGGTATGCATATACAGTTAATTTACCTTCCCTTTTTTTATTCCACTCCTTTTATTAGATAAGATGAGTTACCTTAAAAAAATTGCACTTTTTCATGGATTTTTTCTTTAGTTTCGAAAGTTTATTTAGTAATAATTTTAAGTCTCTTGTTATCTGACGGTTCAGTTTTTGTCACGTAATTCGAGCAGTCAAAAATCCTTAAAAAATGTATAAAATAGACTGTTCAGTAAGTATATTAATAAACATGTATTCTTATATAAATTAATGAAACTGTGTCCGTTACTTAGTAATATTCCGAAACTACCGAAATTTTCGCAAATGCGCGCTTAGATTCCTCGAAATAAAGTGGAAAAAGAATGTTTGATTCGTACTTTTTTTGTCGGTGAATTACAGCGTCCTTGGGCACCTCGTACCCGAGGGATCGATTTCGGAGGTCGATGGAGTGAACGGGTGGAACTTATATCCGGCGAGCAAGCACGCGAACCTAGCGATGACGCAAACGGTTCGCCGTGAAATCTCCCGTGCTGGCGCGCCCATAAGGATCACGGTGAGTTATGTCCTTAGTACCTCTCACCTTTACTTTTCCATCGTGGGTATGTTATATGTGTGTGGGTTCACTTTACTTCGATTCGTACGAATTACACCGAGAATTTCAACTTCTTATCCAGTTTTACATTACGATGTTTTACGCGTCAACGTTTATCGATATATACGGCTTTTTATCTCTGTGGAAAAAGGGAAAAAACGGAAAAGAGAATTTGTGACGTGGGCTGGTGTTTACAAAAGCATAACAATATTTTGGTCAACTAGAGAAAACAGTGGGCTTAATTAATTTGATGTAGATGCAATCGTATCTAGTTCCTTTAGTTTCGCGTCTTAATAAGATAGTACTTCTGCATTTGAATTATTCCCTAAAATTGTAGATATTCCTAATGCATAATACAGTATCGAATCCTTATCGGAAAGAAAAATTTGTGTAAATTTTATTAAACTTTCAGTAACACGGTAACGGCTACTGACAAACCGCAAAATTGACAAGAAGTTTAGTAATTTTTCGGATTTCGGCAGTCTGTTGTCGCGTTAATGGAAATTTAGTAAAATTTATATATCTCGAGTGGTAACAAAAATTTTTTGAAAGCACACAAAGTAGAAATGAAGACGTAATTATAAAATGTAATCCATAAAAGTTTTAGTATGTGTCAAGAGGTTCCTAGTGAGCCTGATTACGTTTGATTTGGTCATATAGTCATCGAGCAAAAGTGCCCCACGCGATAAAATACAGGAAATTGAGGTATCAAGCATGGGAATTAATTGCAAGGCCTAAAAGCAATATTTTGAGGTCTAGGTGCCCGAAAATTGAAGCTCTCATTAAATACTGCAACCTCAAATTTTTTTGTTTATATAGTTAAAAAAATAGAATTTTGATAGCGTAAGAAACAGTTGCTTGTTTTTTTCGTTTTAATAACGCAGGCCTACTGGATTGGCATAGTAGTTGCATTAATCATATTTTTCCGTGTAGTGATCTTGATTCATTCGCATCAAGTATAAAAAAAAATTAATACCAATTAAGGTCCTTAGCGTTCAAACGTGTCCCACACACATCTGTTCGTTGGAATATTCTCTAAGTAATGAAAAGCTCCGACCTAGCAACACGAAGCAAAATTCCTGCAGAAAAAATGAAAAATAATAAATTTCTCTCACTCATTTATCCAATATACTGCATTTAAAAGGTATAAGAATATTTGTGTATATGCATATCTATAAAATTTATTTGACAGAGTATTAGCCCTGGACTCGTAAAAACCGAGATATCGAAGAACGTTGAAACGCTGAAGGATTTCTATGATAAAGTACCAGCCCTTAATCCCAGCGACATCGCGGACGTTCTTATCTACGCCTTGGGCGCACCACCGCAAGTTCAGGTACATACAAACATCTCGTCAATTTTCTGCACTATTTTCACAACCACCCACACGTATACATACAGAGTCACACAGAGTCACACAGAGTCACGCACGCACGCACACGCACATACACTTGCATACACATATTCTTATACCTGGGTCGTTAAATATTTTAGATTACCGAGATTACCGTTCGGACTACGGGTGAGCTTGTGTAAACAAAACGTTGGAAAGGTATGTGTAAGATTTAATATAATATCTACGCACAATGTATTAAAATACACGATCATCTGTAGTTTCACCTTATTGTAACACTGGACGGTCATGTAAGAAAAATATTTTAATAAAGATTTATTTATAATTTCATCGCAAATAACAATAATCGAAATACTTATCAATTAATTCCTAATTACTCGTACATTCAAATGATGAAAAATGTTTTTCTTTGTTCAATGTAGAAAATATGTTTATTAAAACAACAAATTGTTTTTTCCCCGTAGTAATGTATGCTAAGAGACGTACCGCGGATCGTCGTCTGTGTACATTTCATTAGCCACTTTGCCGGTTACTCTCTCCCTCCCTCTCTCCTTCTCACCCTCTCTTCCTCTCTTCTTTATATGTTTGAGAACACTTTCGATTATTGCAATTACTATTAATGCATTTTAAGCTTGATCCGTCCTTCGAGTCAACCAAATAAAATTAACGAGCTATGCTTATAAATATATATGGGGTATTCCACGTGAAGTGGTCCGATCAAAATTTTAAAATGAAAAAAATTTTTAGGTACCGGAATCTATTTGCTCAAAAGTTATTCTAACCTCAAAAAGTGAATTTTTTCTAGTTTTTTTCAACACCAGCTGGGTTTACCGCTATTTAACTCAAAATCTATCAACTTTTACTATAAAACATTATATATAACATTCGTTGCTAACTATGTCTAGAATTTATCCTTCTGGGTTAGCATTTCTAATCTCAAGGTTAATGTTACATAAACTACATGTCAACATTCAACTTAAAAATAGTGTAAGTGCGCCACAATTGATTTTTTTATCCAAAAGTCTAAAAAAAAGCTTGAAGCAATACCTTTCAAATGGTCTGTAGCATTTTTGGGGACTTCAATTCTGTAATAAGTTATGATAATTTAAAGAAACTCGAAATTTTTTAAAAAATTTAAATGGGAATTACCATGTAAATTTTTGTGAATTATATGTCTCTCTTTAAATTATCATAACTTTTTACAGAATTGAAGGCCCCAAAAATGCTGCAGACCATTTGATAGGTATTGCTTCAAGCTTTTTTTTAGACTTTTGGATAAAAAAATCAATTGTGGCGCACTTACACTATTTTTAAGTTGAATGTTGACATATAGTTTATGTAACATTAACCTTGAGATTAGAAATTCTAACCCAGAAGGATAAATTCTAGACATAGTTAGCAACGAATGTTATATATAATGTTTTATAGTAAAAGTTGATAGATTTTGAGTTAAATAGCGGTAAACCCAGCTGGTGTTGAAAAAAACTAGAAAAAATTCACTTTTTGAGGTTAGAATAACTTTTGAGCAAATAGATTCCAGTGCCTAAAATTTTTTTTCTGTATTCTGAAAAACATTTGCAATGTGTACCCAAAATTTGGTGCATTTTAAAATATTGATCGGACGACGACGTGGAATGCTGTATATATATATATATATATATATATATATATATATATATATATATATATATATACAGCATTCCACGTCATCGTCCGATCAATATTTTAAAAATTACCAAATTTTAAGTACAGACTAGAAATGTTTTTCAGGAAACAGAAAAAAATTGTAATTACTGGAATCCGTTTATTCAAAAGTTATTGTAACCTCACAATGTTAAATTTTTTGTTTTCTTCAACACCAACAGTGATTACCGCAATTAATTTCAAAATCTATCATTTTTTACTATGCAACATTACATCTAACATTGGTTGATAATTATCTCTAGAATTTGTCCTACTGGGTTAAAATTATTAATCTCAATGTCAATGTCACATAAACTACATGTCAATATTCAACTTGAAAAAAGTGTAAGTACGCCCCAATTGATTTTTTCATCCAAAAGTCTCCAAAAACAGCTTGAAGCAATTTTTAAACGGTTGTAGCTTTTTTATAGTCTTTAATTCTGTAAAAAGTTATGATAATTTAAAGAAAGACAAAAAATTTTAAAAATTAACATGGTAACTCCCTTTTAAATTTCTAAAAAAATTTCGCGTTTCTTTAAATTATCATAACTTTTTACAGAATTGAAGTCCCCAAAAATGCTACAGACCATTTGAAAGGTATTGCTTCAAGCTTTTTTTTAGACTTTTGGATAAAAAAATCAATAAGGGCGTACTTATACTTTTTTTAAGTTGATTATTGACACGTAGTTTATGTGACATTGACCTTGAGATTAATAATTTTAACCCAGAAAGATAAACTTTAGAAAAAATCAGCAACCAATGTTACATATAATGTTGTATAGTAAAAGTTGATAGATTTTGAGATAAATAGATGTAAATACAGTGGGTGTTGAAAAAACTTGAAAAATTTAACATTGAATAACTTTTGAACAAATAGATTCTAGTAACTCAATCTTTTTTCTGTTTTCTGAAAAACATTTCCAGTCTGCACTTAAAATATGGTGCATTTTAAAATTTTGATCGGACCACTTCACGTGGAATACCCCATATATATATATATATATATATATATATATATTTATATATATGTATATATACACATTGTTAAGCATCATCATCATCAGCGATAAAAATATATACCGTATCGTTGTTATTATTTTCTTGTCGTATTTATTTACAACGCCTGCGTGCGCTCGTTTATTTATTTATCATTTATTATTCTTTATATATATATAGTCAGCGCGACATAATGAAAAATCGATAAATTACTTTTTATTCCGTGCTCGTAGAGAGAGAAAGAGCGATAGAGAGTAATCCGGTGATGCGCGACGGTTAAGTAAATTTTAGTTTATTATACTTTGTTTATTTAGTTATATACTATAACCTGTATATACGGTAACTTTACCTTTTTAAATTATTCCGCGCGTTATGAATTATTTATAAATTGTTAAAGCTTCTACGAACGGAACGTATATATATATATATATATATATAGAAGCTAGTTTATTAATTTATAACCTACGTTAATTTATAATTAATTATTCATTATAAAACTACCTGTCGGAGCTGATCATCTTGTGTGTTTGTGTGTATGTGCAGTACATTGCCGTTGAGGAAATCATTTGTTAAGGAAAATTCGTGTGGAAAATCATTATTTACCAAATGATTTATTTGTCTTCATTGTGAATTTGTAGAATATATAGACTAGAAAGAGTTTGGAATACGTGTAAACTTTATACCAGACTTCTTCCACGAGTTGTCAAATTTAAATCATTAAAGAAAATAATGAAAATTAATGAACTGCACTCTTCTCTTTTATGATTTTTCATGAATTAATGATTTATTGATGAGGTAAGGAGGGACAAAATTAAAATTCACATTTACCAAGTCGATGACTCGAATCGAAGATCAATCAAATGATCAAGTAAATATTTAATATATAAAAAATAATGAAAGTCGTGTACAAAAAGCACATGGACTCATAGAAATATATATATATATATATATATACAATAAATACATTTTATTCTAGAAGTAGACTATAGAAGATAGAAGATTTACAATCTCAGGAGGAAAAGTAAAAAAGAGTGTCATTGTGGCCGTTTTAAAAAGTCGAAGATCGACCGGACTCGCGGTGCTTGGTAAATAATGAGGCAATTTATGGTAGACGCACAATGAGCCTCATAAATTACATTTGCTCTCGCAAAACCGAAGGCGATCGAGCTGCCCTATCTACATAGCGAGGGCCAGAGGGAGGGAGAAAGAGAAAGAGAGAGAGAGAGAGAGAGAGAGAGAGAGAGAGGACCCTATATACAGACACACACGCGTCCGTGCGAGAATAAACACATACACAAATACCTATGTACATATACACAAAGCACACAGTATACGCGTGTGTATATGTATTTTAGTTACGCCGAGGACACGAGCAGCATAATTTATTTCTTTTCAAATACACCGCGCCACCATAAATTTGCATGCTTTAATAGGGAAGCCCGAATTTTATGCAGCTATACGGATTTTCATATAAAATCGAAATATATATGTATATTCATAATCGCGGACCTATGTGTGTGCGTACGTGTTTTAAAATCAATTGCTCTTTCAACCCCTTTCACCGTAGTGTATATATATATATATATGGGTATATATACACACGTGCGCGTCCCTGCGTGGTGCACATTTTCCCTTCTTCTTTTTCATCATTATTATTATCATTATTATTATTATTATTATTATTATTATTATTATTATTGTATTATCAAACATACAAACTCTCTTGATGATTTTCACAGCGATCGGCATTAATTGTTACATTATTTTTTCGTTTTTTAGTTTGATCCCGGCCGCTTTCTCTTTTGAGATATAAATCGAGTACTACCCTCTTGATGCAGCCAATTCGTTTTATCGTCTGTTTTTCGTTACGTCAAAGCGCCGACCTTCTAAAAGTTGTTAGAGTGAAAAAGTCATTTGAACATATAGTAATAAAACACCATATTTTGAGGAGCGATAATTTCATTCAAATTCAGTAATTTTTTTTATATGTTCGAATGTAACTCGACTAGAATTAAATTTTGACTGCCTAAAGAATATCTCTGAAAGTGTAATTTTTTATTCCTAAAAAGTACATAAAGATTACAGTACCCCCCAAAAGTTTTTCACCTTTTTCTTTTTTCTAGTCCAACTTTAAATTCGTGTATCTCAAAGACGGCTACACCGATTGTGAAATTCTCAACGGAATTTGAAAGACTGTTCTTTTAATATAGCTTAATATATACTTTTTAATTTTTTTAAATTTTTTATTCTAAATATTTAAACTTCATGTTTTTTTTCTTGTAAAGTATGAACTTTACGAAAAAATTTTATAGAATAAAAAGGGTCTATAATCTTTAAAGGAATATAACGGACAATTTTTTTCAGAAGGTTTTGAGCCATATTTTTGTTTTTTTTCAAAATATTTCGTTAACGATTCTAAGCCCTTTTTATTCTATAAATTATTTTCGTAAAGTTCATACTTTATAAAAAAAAACATGAAATTTAAATAATTAAACCCGTATAAAATTACGATTCTGTATATTTGTTAATGTTTAAATGATCATAACTTTGTGCTAGAAGCCAATACAAAAAAATCATCTAAGACATACTTTTAGGTAATTATGTCTATTTTTTAAAAATTTTGGAATTTTTGAATTTTATCAACTTCCGGAAAGCTACACGTGATTGATTGTATGATATTCACAATGTACGACATTCCGATTAAAGAATTTTAAAAATTAAAAATATATTAGATCATATAAAAAGATTTTTGAACAATCTTTCAAATTCCGTCGAGAATTTCGCAATTGGTGTAAGCGTTTTTACACGAATTTAAAGTTGGACTAGAAAAAAGAAAAAATGTGAAAAACTTTTGGAGGGTACTGTATGTTTGGTTTTTCAAATTGAATACGACATACTTGGTTATAATGAAGGCCCGACACCATATACCGTTTATCTGAGAAGGATTAATTGTGAAAAAATTGAGGTTATGTTTGAGATCGTGAACTTTACTCTTGAACAATCGTTTAGAATAAAATTCTGAGATTTGTGATAGCGATTCGGTTGATACAGTTTCGTCCACCAGTAATGATTATAATCGAAGAAATTTCGCGGGAGTATACAAAAATTACGAAAATGAATTGGATGAGGGCAACACGGATA
This sequence comes from Theocolax elegans, assembly GCA_026168455.1. Lineage (NCBI taxonomy): Eukaryota > Metazoa > Arthropoda > Insecta > Hymenoptera > Cerocephalidae > Theocolax > Theocolax elegans. The sequence continues at coordinate 86,622,815 of CM047428.1, read as the reverse complement.
TCTGAAGTAATATTTACGCACGCCAATCAAATGATAAACACTTGTGAGAAAATGGAAGAGTTGGTGTTATACGTGGTCTCTAATCCGAACTCCGGAGGATCGGAATCGGATCGAAGCCAACGGTACAAATTCGCGCGGTTGCGAGAGTATGCCGATCTAAACGAACTAGCGCGCTATATACGTGAGAGAAGATGAGAGAAGTAGGGGGCGGGGGTCCGAAGACGAGGAGACGGAGGAAGGAGGGAAGGTAGGTAGATAGATAGGACGGTGGGTCGTGTAAAATCGCAGGGCTGAGAAAGGCGAGGCACGTTCTCGCGTAACGGCCCCTTGTTCCCGTAACCACCTCACGGGCCATAACACCGCCTCGCGTTACTTTTGTTCCCCCGAGCTACGTGTGTGTGTGTGTGTGTGTGTGTGTGTGGATATATCGGAGGCCGAGGGCTGAGGGCTAGGGGTTGGGGGTGGGGGGTCTGGTCAGCTCCACCTTGTACCTGGAAACACGATGCTTACATCGCTTTCTCTTCGTGCACTATCTCTCTGTCCCTTTTGTCGAGAGGACTTTCCGAAACTCGCCCCACCAATCGCGCGAGATTTACCGCTCGAGAATTCAATTTGAATGACGTTTTCGAGCTTCGTTCCTATTTGTACATGTATAACATATATATACACCAATCTGGGTGCAGAATGTTCTCTTCGTTACCTTTGACTATTCTGGATATTATATAGAAGCGAAGTTTCGACCGCGACTGCACTGTATAATTAGATACGGATCACTCCCTTTCTCTCTCTCTCTCTCTCTGTCTCTCTCGCTCTCGCTACCTCTCTGTGTGCGTGGTCGTTTGGATGCTCTAAAAGCAACATTCCCGTAAAACTACCTAAATCATTATTTTAAAAGGGTCGTTTCGTTTGTTCAATTTGCACCTCGAGAGTGGTGTGTGGATCTACACCTACTGGCAATTTACGAATTTATTACTCGCCGAATATTTGAAATACGTATCCAACTCTAATTAAAAATTCAAATTTTGCCGGGTTTACGATTTCTAGATGTTTTATTATACACCTGTACAATAATAGTGCACGCTGAGAGCATTTTTACAAAGAGCGTCTAAATTTTTGGGTTAAAAATATACCTATAGTGATAATTACAGTGAAATATCTTAAACGAAACATGTGCTCGAAACGCTCTCGTAAATAATAAAACCGCTGCCAATTAATTGGCACGTAGCTTCATTAAATTAACATGACGATCCTATATGTAATATAATACTCCAATGTAGTATTATTTAACGATTTAAAACAAAAATTTATAATATTTCTAAAAATATTATTTCTTTCTGATTGAAAATAATATAGCTAAAAAAATTAATATATTTGTGTAATAAAACGGGTACACACCTATATGAAAAATGTAATAAACAATTATTCAAAAAGAAAAATAAAGGTCATTTCGTCAATTCTCATTTAATATTATTGATAATACTCTGTTTCAAATATTCCAAGAATTTTTCTTCATTATAAAAAAATTATGTACAATCAAATTGACTTTTTCATCAACTGGCATAGAAAATATTAGATGGTATTAATTAAATATATAAAAAATTATCTTTTCTACTTTTCTTTAAATATATAAAAAGATTTTATTCAAAAATACTATAAAGTTATTATATTGTAGATATAATTATCAAGGAATTGACAGAGGCTTCTGTTCATAATAAGAAAATTCTTTTCATTCAGATTGAATTTTTCGCAACCAGCATAAAAAAACTTTTAATGGTATCAATCAATAGTATATAAAATTATTTTTTTTAAATGTTAATAAAAATTACATTTTAGATTATAAATTTTTCTCAAAAACTAATCCATGGAAGATTTTGAAATTTTTACAGCATACTGTTATTATTATGTTCTATTTCTATGATTTTTTTCAATATATTTGAGATGAATTATTTTCTAAGATACGAGCAATCAAACGTTTTGTCTAAAAATATATAATGCTTAATAACTTAGATAATTATAGATATTGGGAGCTGAAGAACAATACAAATCGAAACTACCAAAAAGTCTATTGTTTCCCAAAATTTCAAGTGGATCGAATATTTTTTATTCACGAAAACGTTCGACATAAAAACTCCAATTTTTTACATGTTAATTATTTAAAATTAATTTTTCGAAAATCGAAAATTGTCGTTAAAATAATCTATTTGGGGGATAAATAACCAATGTCTTTTGGAAAATAAAAAGCAAATTATACACACAAGCTGAGCGATATTGACCGAGTAGTTTCGAAAATATGGCAGCATGTGTACATACTTACACAGTTTTCTGAAAACACGTGACTTCGACTCCTAACATGTTAAAACATATACTTATAACATGTTCTTAGCGAGTCAAAAAATTTTACTATTACAAAACTTCCTCTACGAGGAATCAATACTTAATAATTAATTAAAATTTTATAGTATTTTTTACTATCTTCAAAGTGTATACGTATTTTTCTTAAAAAATGAAAGAATGTGAACATATTTGAATGTTTTTCATTAGTTGCGACACCCCTTGATACGAATGACAAAATAAATTCATTTTCTACCCAACACGACAGGATGATCCTAGCTGTTTTTTGTTATTCCTCACAAAACTCATAGCGTTGAATTTTCAGTAGTATGAATACCTGGGAAAAGGTAGAAAGGGAAAACCCAGAAGCCAATCATAAGATGATTGTTTCTGGTAGTCACGCGTCACTCGCGCTGCACACATTATTCCGGTGTTGCTGTCCCCGCTAAAGGTATTGTATACAATTTCCATAATGAACATCTATTCTATATTTGTATGTATATGTATACATATACGTATACAGTACACATTCGTGGCGACAACGTCAAATGTATAAAAACAAGTTTGATCGATATTAAGTTTCTTCGTTATAACCATATGATTCTTTATAGTGAACATTTTTTTTCTTATCTTCACTTATTATACACATTATCCAACGAAAAAATTGTCTTCTTTTATTGTTGACCGTACTAGAATATTTTGCGAAAGGGGATGCTGAATTGGCATACAAAAATGCAAAAAATTACTGTGCTTCGGAATAGCAATAAAATTATTTGAAAAACATTTTTATTAGTAAAAAATGTATAACTTTTCGGTGCAAAATACCTTGTATTCCGGGTAGTAGTTTGTCTCACCGCTAGAGGGTGACAGCTAGATCTCTACTCTCGTTTCAAAGATTAAATTGCTGTTTATATATAGCGTAGAACATTTTGCTGTTCCATATTGAATTACTACAAGTAGGTTTTTTCAGCCTAGTGCTTTTTCCTACTTAACGTAAGCTTCTGCTTACTTCTGCTTTCTCTAAACGTTCTGTAAACTCATCTTTTTATTATTGTGCGAAAATGCTAACTGTAGCAATGCACTTTCACCTCCCACGCGATTTTTCCTTCTTAAGGAGAGGTAACGGGATTGGAGATATGCCTCCCGCCATGGATTTCATCCACGACGGGGACGTATAAACAATCTTCCGGGCTGGACGTACCTCACTGGTTGGGGCGATGGAGGGGCCCCACCATCCCCCCCTTTTTTAGTTTTAGTTTGTTCCATATTGAGTATTTCAAACTAGAAATCGCGAACGAACCGTCCAAAATTTAAAAAAAAGCTGTGGTTTGGGAAATTTTATTATCCGTAGTGGACAAATAATGCACTGAGCCTTCTCTAATTTAAAAATAGATTATATTTCAGTAAAATCGTTTTGAGATTAAGACTTTCACTTTGAATTTTGTAGCGTAATAGTTTGTTAGTTCTTGGTAGGCTTTTATAGAATCGGTTGAATTGTTTGTATTCAGCTAATTAGGCCAATTGCAATTAAGATTGATATAGATTGTTCCAATGATGATTTTAATTTAATTTGACTTAATTTTCTTTTCCCACCTCGATCGTAGATTTTGCCTGGTTGATGTACGTGTAGCGTAAATTACATTTTTTATTATATATTTCATTATGTATTTTTTATTGAGGCATAATTGATGAATAAATGCAACTTTAAATGTAGGTACTAACAATATAGATAATACCTATATAGTTGTTCTCTTTGCACTTATCTCGGCAAATTATAAACTACGAAACTACGCGCGTAAGTTACGATCTTTAAATTATAATTAATTTTATTAATAATCAAACTAATGTTTCATTAGATCCCAATTCGAGGGTTTAATGTTATAACCTATTTAGATGAAATGTAAATTCTTTAGTATATCGAAGTAGCAAATAATATTGAGGTCCGACACTTATTTGTCTTTGACAGATAATTAAAAAAAAAAAGAGGAGAAAGTAAGAAGAAACGTAAAAGTATACAGGAATATATCTTGTTGGTATAAGATATCGGTCTATACATTCTTGTAATATGATTTGGAGGACAGGCTAGGAAATGGGCTCCTCTCCTCGTACGTTCCCTCTCTGTTCCTTCCGACTGGTATACCTACAACGAAAGCGGATTACACGGATTGCGCGTTCGCGCTTTCTCTGGCCCTTACGTAGCCATTAGGTCGACAAAGGGGAATATCTTATTATTAATTTCTCCTTGGCTGTAATCGCTTTACGTATGGATACTGCGCAGTTATCGGGGATGCGCATTATACTCGAACCAAAGGAGATTCGTCTGTACGTATATACATACGTATACGTACACCTTTTCCCTTCTTTAATTTCAGATATACTATGATGCAAGGGACAAAAAACGTCTCGTTAATTATTATTTCATTGATATAACCAGAGTTGTGAGAGATGTGAAAGTAAATATACGAGTACGATGTTAAAAGAAACGGTGTTCGGTGGAAACTTATATCCTCAAATTTTTATTATTCGATTTTAATTGTCAATTAGTCACATAAAGAACAATAGATTCGAGATATTGAGGAAGTCTATAACAAGTATTAAAAATATCGTAGTAACATACAGTTAGTATGTACAATCTCTAGGTGTCTTGTGTTTCTTGACTAAAAACATTGCAATAAAATATCTTTCATCAACCACGAACGTATTGATTTTTTATAGAGAAACTATTAATTTCTGGCCTAAACATATTTTCATAATAAATATATTTTCATTAGTATTTAAATAAATAACATACACGTTAGTTTAATTTTCTATAAAGATAATTCAAATTCTGCTTATTTTAACAATTTCACTATTCTGAGGATGAAGACCAAATTGTCCCCCAAAATGCTGCGCAGCGAAATTAATTTGATTCGTTAATTAAACAATCGTTAATTTCATCAAAAGAAAATCTTCTTGTTCACTGAGTGTACGTAATATAATTATAAACGCAAACTAAAAGAAAAATTAAATGATAATGTTATTTATCTAATATAATTCACTGATAAAAAGATAAATAACAGATTTAATACATCCAAATGGATGGTCATGGATTTTTTACGCAATTTATCTTTTTTATAATTATATTTATTGTTACTATTTAATAATAAGGAAATATCAGTAACGGGAAATACTGGTAAAAAATTTGGAAATAAAAGAATAGCTTATATTTGTCAATTTAATTCCGTCGTGCCAATGTACAATATTTTGGAAAATACGACAATAAAATGTATGTAAAATTACGTAGTTTACATGGGATGTACAATATTACAAAGCTTCCATATATAAAAGCTGTTCCATAAACATTGTTAAATGTTTACTAGACCATATAAATATACATCCTGGTAAAGTATGTGAAATCTTGATTATTGATTTTTAGACGAAAAATAATATTCTGATATTTTCCAGTTGGTGGGGTCCATTCGTATTCGCAAGAATGATCAACACCCTCGAATTAAATGATTCACTCACGTAGAAAAAGGTCCTCTCTTTCTCACCAATAGACGTTACGGGCATTATCCGGATGAGAGTAGAGATGCACTCGTACGCGATGAAACAAAGTGGATAAAGAGTTAGAATATATAGAGACAAAGCTTGGAAATAAGCGCGCGCTTGTGTGTGTACGTGTGGACACGTAAGAGAGAAAGTAAAGAAAAGCACGAGAGGACTGTCTATTCAAGACAAAAGTCTCTTTTGACGCAATGCGGGAGGAAGCGAGAAAGAGAGAAGTGACAAAGTCCCGTGTACAACGCAATTTATCCCCGAGAGAGAGAGAGAGAGAGATAGAGAGAGAGAGAGAGAGAGAGAGAGAGAGAGAGAGAGAGAGAGAGAGAGAGAGAGAAAGAGAGTTAGCTTTGGACAACTCGAGAGCACAGTAGAACTATTCCGCGCGTACAAGTTGGCCCGGTTCGCAGTTTCGCAATTGCGGATTAAGCATTGGTAGAGGTGTCGAGATAACACCTAGCGTGCCTTAAACTGCGTTTGCACCCTCCTTACGACCTCTTGAGAACGCGCCTCGACACTTGGATAACGCCGACGTGGCTGATTTTATTTTCTCACTACGAGGAGAGAGAAAGATAATGCACCTCGCTACAATTTTTCCTCCGTTTCTCCTTTACAAAGTCCATCTATATTTCGGAATTCAGAGATACAAACGGCGTATCAACAGTTGTCTCGGGAGCTCACAATAATGAGCCTCGAAGGGGCTGTATTCTGGATTTTTAGGATCAGGAAAATGTCCTCTCGCGACAAGGTGATAAAACGATACGCGTATTTATCTTTCAAAGAGGGAGAAAGAAAAAAGGTTTGACAAGCCAAAGAGAATATAACGAACGCGGGATAGTTGTCGGAAATGTTTGCCTACCCTGAAACTATGCCTTACGGTCTAGTGTTCAGGGTATGACCTGGCCTGTTCCATTTAGTTTCTCTCTTTCGGGTTAGTTGGATTAACTCCTCTACTACGGAGGACCGGTGCGCCAATGTTCCAATTCTCTTTTCTTATTTTTTCTTCTTTTATCGATGCGGTCGGCGTACAACCTTTTTCCTTCATTCCCTCCTTCCTTTTCTCTCTTCCTCGCTTCGATGGAATATTAATTACCGCGAACGAATGTACGTACAAGCTCAACTTTGCGAAGAGAATTTTCCAATGATTTTGTGTTACCTGCTCAAGATAAGTTTACCTAAAATGGCATGTTTATCTTTAAGGTGATGGTTACCGACAAAAAAAGATTATTATTATATTTTTTTTTAAAAATAGGCAATTCTATGCAAAACTCGAATACATAATTACACTATAGATAATTAAATAATAGGTCATTCTACAAACTTCTAGGTCGATACAATAAAGACACCCTAAAAAATTTCTGCACCGAAATATTGGATAGAAAGATTGATTGATTGATTGATTGATTGATAATAGTTTATTGGGCTGTACGGGTTATACCCTGATAGCACAGAAGAATGCAGAATATAATATAATAAGAATACAACGTTAACTATAAGATAAAAAGATGGCGAACAAAGATAAAGAAAAATCTTTACCCTATCGCACGTAAGGGTTTACAATACAAAGTTGTAAGAGAGCGATGGAAATTATATAAATAGAAAAACAATGAGTTAGAAAAATTATAAATAAATAAATAACAAATAAACTACAGAATATGATATAAAAGAATTAATAATAGTATAACAGTAGCATAAAATATAATAAACAAACAACAAAGAGAGAGAGAGAGAGAGAGAGATGGAACGGTTAATCGACTCATTGGTGGCACCAAAATTTCATGAAATCATCGAGGGTAGATAACTGAATCGATAAACCGCCGAGAATCGAATTCCCCGTGAGTAAAATTTGTACCCAGTCGTGAAACAAGGTTAAACGTCACGCATTGTCGAGCATCGCGCCTCTCTCTCTCTCTCTCTCTCTTCCATTTCGACCCTCAAAGTAAGTATTTCCAGCCATCGTGCACACTTGGCCAAGTTGAGCTTAAGCGTTTCGAGTAAGCACATCTACACTTCGTCGAGCTTTCCTTGCTTCTGTTGTTAGTCCTCCTGCGAATTCTCCCCTTTGCTATTCAGTTTAATTGTCAGTTAAGTAAATCTATCAAAGGCGATTCGACCTCCTCGACTAATTTTATTTTTCTATTTTGCATTGTTTACAACCGGGATCTCGAGCCTGCAATCAATTATTCTAATTTTGTGCAATTCATTTTGTTAATGTAATATTTTGTACGATCAATTTTGTCATTGAAATTTCATAATGCCTTTTTAAGATTTTTCGTCGGAAATTATTGAGTCTATTGGAATACGAATGCCAAAATTCGAAAATGAATGTGCTTTAAAAACCTCGACTATAATCTTACGTTTAAGAATAAATATTTTGTATTAAATTATAAGAAAAAAAACCTGAGAACATTGCTCTTCGTTGTTACAATACAAACTTGTAGAGCGATCGGTACAGCAGCGTGTTAAATTAATTGATGTGAAAATGTTTAAACACTATTTAATTTTTAGCTAAAAATGATATTTAGTGGTTGCACTGAAAAGTTGCACTGTTTGCGCTTAAAATTTTTAATATAAGATACTAATTATACTATAGTAAATACTTCTCAGTTGATAATTCTAAGCGGGGGTAATTTGAATTTTTAATCATTCCAAAGCAGAGATTACTAATTACCAGTAATATTTAGCTAAAAAATAAAAGAAGATATGGAGAGAGGGAGAGCGGGAAAGATAGTAAAGGTAAGTGGTGTAGGTAAGGTGCGTCCAACTGATACAACGTGAGCTTATCTTGCGGGCAATGCTCAACCGTCAGGAAAACGCGAGAGTGTGTGAGAGGGAGAGAGAGAGAGAGAGAGAGAGAGAGAGAAAGAGGGAGAGCGGGTGTTACGAGTTGACTAGCACTGTAATTGAATAGATCGCGCATTCTATCGCTACTCTCGCGCGGATAGCTTTACTCGGATTTGTTGTTCAATTGAGCAAACAGTTCACATAAACCGAAATGACGTTTATTTATCGCCTACCGCATCTTATCCCCGTGATCAAATAATAGTACTCTACTAGTCCTACTACTACTAGTTTCTTCATCAAATCAATTGCACGTTCATTTGCATTACATATTTATTCTCACTTACCGAAACTCACGCTCCAAAAAACAAACTTTTTTAAATCTTAGTGACGCGCGGCGCGTAAGATTATATTCCGTTTGGCTCGATTTTTTTCCTCTCGATCATCCGCGTCACAGTGCGGCTGTCAATGATTACCTACAGGATTAGATAATATAAAAGAAATTATTACATTTAGTGTAGTGTCTAATAGATCGAAGTAGGATGCCTGTTCGCAAATAAATATACGATAAGTTAATAAAAGTTACAAACAAAATAAAAGTTTATAATCGCGGGAATAACCTTCCAACTTTGGTGAAGCAGGTGTCGGAAACCCAAATTTGACCCGACTGTCGCGGTTTAATTTTTATGTAGCGAGAAAGAGAGAGATTGATTGATTGATTGATTGAGCTTTATTAGCGACAAAGGGCTCAAGGCCCTACATGGCCGCAGCCAGAGTAATAGAGTCGTATAATAAAAGATCGCTAGTAAAAAAATAAACAATGATTAAAAATTAAAAATAAAAGTTATAGATTATAAAAAGATAAAAAATAGATAAATAAAATAGCTAATATTTACAATAATTATCGCAAAAATAAATCGCTCAACAATAAAATACAATTAGATTACAAAAACGAATAAAAATTACAATAAAAATTAAAAATTAAAATTACAATCACAATGACGCAGATAAATAGTCGTGCAGGGCGAACTTAAAGGCTGGAGAATTATAACTGTCGCGTATGACATCCGGCAAAGCATTCCAGAGCCTAGAGAGAGAGAGAGAGAGAGAAAGAGAGAGCGAGTAGCAGGTGGTCAATCATCGTGGAAGCCGTGCATACGCGCTAGATATAGACATAGACATAAAACAGGGTTATATCATTCGCGGAGATACACGTGGTGAACGGAGGCATGGTGAGCGGCAAAGAGAGAGAGAGAGAGAGAGAGAGAGAGAGAGAGAGAGAGAGAGAGAGAGAAGTGGATAAGCAGCCGGTCCCGCGCGCATCATTCCTAGCCGTTCGCTTACAAATCCGGATTATCCGGCGCTATACTGCCTGATCGGTAAAGGACCTGTACGGTTGTTCGCTCGCAAACGGGAAACAAACATGCAGATATCGACTAAGAGAATAAAGTAGCTGCTCGTATATACAGCACCCACCCGCAGATAAACGGAGATTCGATATTTCGTCGAACGGGCGAACGGTTCAATCGAAAGTGAAAGTGCGCAAATAACAATAATACCAACGAATGTAGATAAAAGTAAAAAACCCGGTTCAACATTTTCCCACAATATTATTTACGTTTACGTGTAAACATCTTAGCTATCTCAATCTTTTCTCTTTCACCGTATAAAAGTCACACGAAACTTTGAACTACGCAACGATTAGCATTATCTTATTCGACTACGAGCAAAGTTCACGCACGATCATCTCTATATCCGCATTAAATAATGCATTTTATGTTATAAAGTTTCTGATAGAATTATGCGTTTTATGCAATTTGCATAAAACGCCATAATTCTATCAGAAACTTATAACATAAAATGCATTATTTAATGCGGATATAGAGATGATCGTGCTGAACTTTGCCTCGTAGTCGAATAAGATAATGCTAATCGTTGCGTAGTTCAAAGTTTCGTGTGACTTTTATACGGTGAAAGAGAAAGATGAGATAGCTAAGATGTTTACACGTAAACGTAAAATAATATTGTGGGAAAATGTGAACCGGGTTTTTTACTTTATCTACATTCGTTGGTATTATTGTATTTGCGCACTTTCACTTTCGATTGAACCGTTCGCCCGTTCGACGAAATATCGAATCTCCGTTATCTGCGGGTGGGTGCTGTATATACGAGCAGCTACTTTATTCTCTTAGTCGATATCTGCATGTTTGTTTCCGTTTGCGAGCGAACAACCGTACAGGTCCTTTACCGATCAGGCAGTATAGCGCCGGATAATCCGGATTTGTAAGCGAACGGCTAGGAATGATGCGCGCGGGACCGGCTGCTTATCCACTTCTCTCTCTCTCTCTCTCTCTCTCTCTCTCTCTCTCTCTCTCTCTCTCTTTGCCGCTCACCATGCCTCCGTTCACCACGTGTATCTCCGCGAATGATATAACCCTGTTTTATGTCTATGTCTATATCTAGCGCGTATGCACGGCTTCCACGATGATTGACCACCTGCTACTCGCTCTCTCTTCTCTCTCTCTCTCTCTCTCTAGGCTCTGGAATGCTTTGCCGGATGTCATACGCGACAGTTATAATTCTCCAGCCTTTAAGTTCGCCCTGCACGACTATTTATCTGCGTCATTGTGATTGTAATTTTAATTTTTAATTTTTATTGTAATTTTATCGTTTTTGTAATCTAATTGTATTTTATGTTGAGCGATTATTTTTGCGATAATATGTAAATATTAGCTATTTTATTTATCTATTTTTTATCTTTTTTAATCTATAACTTTTATTTTAATTTTTAATCATTGTTATTTTTTTACTAGCGATCTTTTATTATACGACTCTATTACTCTGGCTGCGGCCATGTAGGCCTTGAGCCCTTTGTCGCTAATAAAGCTCAATCAATCAATCAATCAATCTCTCTCTTCTCGTACATAAAAATTAAACGCGACATTCGGGTCAAATTTGGGTTTACGACACCTGCTTCACCAAAGTTGGAAGGTTATTCCCAGCGATTATAAACTTTTATTTTGTGTAACTTATTAACTTATCGTATATTTATTTGCGAACAGGCATCTACATTCGATCTATTAGACACTACACTAATGTAATAATTTCTTTTATATTATCTAATCCTGTAGGTAATCATTGACAGCCGCACTGTGACGCGGATGATCGAGAGGAAAAAAATCGAGCCAAACGGAATATAATCTTACGCGCGCGCGTCACTAAGATTTAAAAAGTTTGTTTTTTGGAGCGTGAGTTTTCGGTAAGTGAGAATAAATATGTAATGCAAATGAACGTGCAATTGATTTGATGAAGAACACTAGTAAGTAGTAGGACTAGTAGAGTACTATTATTTGATCACGGGGATAAGATGCGGTAGGCGATAAATAAACGTCATTTCGGTTTATGTGAACTGTTTTGCTCAATTGAACAACAAATCCGAGGTAAGCTATCCGCGCGAGAGTAGCGATAGAACTGCGCGATCTATTCAATTACAGTGCTAGTCAACTCGTAACACCCGCTCTCCCTCTTTCTCCTCTCTCTCTCTCTCTCTCTCTCTCTCCCTCTCACACACTCTCGCGTTTTCCTGACGGTTGAGCATTGCCCCGCAAGATAAGCTCACGTTGTATCAGTTGGACGCACCTTACCTACACCACTTACCCTTTACTATCTTTCCCGCTCTCCCTCTCTCCATATCTTCTTTTATTTTTTAGCTAAATATTACTGGTAATTAGTAATCTCTGCTTTGGAATGATTAAAAATTCAAATTACCCCCGCTTAGAATTATCAACTGAGAAGTATTTACTATAGTATAATTAGTATCTTATATTAAAAATTTTAAGCGCAAACAGTGCAACTTTTCCAGTGCAACCACTAAATATCATTTTTAGCTAAAAATTAAATAGTGTTTAAACATTTTCACATCAATAATTAACACGCTGCTGTACCGATCGCTCTACAAGTTTGTATTGTAACAACGAAGAGCAATGTTCTCAGGTTTTTTTTTCTTATAATTTAATACAAACTATTTATTCTTAAACGTAAGATTATAGTCGAGGTTTTTAAAGCACATTCATTTTCGAATTTTGGCATTCGTATTCCAATAGACTCAATAATTTCCGACGAAAAATCTTAAAAAGGCATTATGAAATTTCAATGACAAAATTGATCGTACAAAATATTACATTAACAAAATGAATTGCACAAAATTAGAATAATTGATTGCAGGCTCGAGATCCCGGTTGTAAACAATGCAAAATAGAAAAAAAAATTAGTCGAGGAGGTCGAATCGCCTTTGATAGATTTACTTAACTGACAATTAAACTGAATAGCAAAGGGGAGAATTCGCAGGAGGACTAACAACAGAAGCAAGGAAAGCTCGACGAAGTGTAGATGTGCTTACTCGAAACGCTTAAGCTCAACTTGGCCAAGTGTGCACGATGGCTGGAAATACTTACTTTGAGGGTCGAAATGGAAGAGAGAGAGAGAGAGAGAGATGGAACGGTTAATCGACTCATTGGTGGCACCAAAATTTCATGAAATCATCGAGGGTAGATAACTGAATCGATAAACCGCCGAGAATCGAATTCCCCGTGAGTAAAATTTGTACCCAGTCGTGAAACAAGGTTAAACGTCACGCATTGTCGAGCATCGCGCCTCTCTCTCTCTCTCTCTCTCTTCCATTTCGACCCTCAAAGTAAGTATTTCCAGCCATCGTGCACACTTGGCCAAGTTGAGCTTAAGCGTTTCGAGTAAGCACATCTACACTTCGTCGAGCTTTCCTTGCTTCTGTTGTTAGTCCTCCTGCGAATTCTCCCCTTTGCTATTCAGTTTAATTGTCAGTTAAGTAAATCTATCAAAGGCGATTCGACCTCCTCGACTAATTTTATTTTTCTATTTTGCATTGTTTACAACCGGGATCTCGAGCCTGCAATCAATTATTCTAATTTTGTGCAATTCATTTTGTTAATGTAATATTTTGTACGATCAATTTTGTCATTGAAATTTCATAATGCCTTTTTAAGATTTTTCGTCGGAAATTATTGAGTCTATTGGAATACGAATGCCAAAATTCGAAAATGAATGTGCTTTAAAAACCTCGACTATAATCTTACGTTTAAGAATAAATATTTTGTATTAAATTATAAGAAAAAAAACCTGAGAACATTGCTCTTCGTTGTTACAATACAAACTTGTAGAGCGATCGGTACAGCAGCGTGTTAAATTAATTGATGTGAAAATGTTTAAACACTATTTAATTTTTAGCTAAAAATGATATTTAGTGGTTGCACTGAAAAGTTGCACTGTTTGCGCTTAAAATTTTTAATATAAGATACTAATTATACTATAGTAAATACTTCTCAGTTGATAATTCTAAGCGGGGGTAATTTGAATTTTAATCATTCCAAAGCAGAGATTACTAATTACCAGTAATATTTAGCTAAAAAATAAAAGAAGATATGGAGAGAGGGAGAGCGGGAAAGATAGTAAAGGTAAGTGGTGTAGGTAAGGTGCGTCCAACTGATACAACGTGAGCTTATCTTGCGGGCAATGCTCAACCGTCAGGAAAACGCGAGAGTGTGTGAGAGGGAGAGAGAGAGAGAGAGAGAGAGAGAGAGAGAAAGAGGGAGAGCGGGTGTTACGAGTTGACTAGCACTGTAATTGAATAGATCGCGCATTCTATCGCTACTCTCGCGCGGATAGCTTTACTCGGATTTGTTGTTCAATTGAGCAAACAGTTCACATAAACCGAAATGACGTTTATTTATCGCCTACCGCATCTTATCCCCGTGATCAAATAATAGTACTCTACTAGTCCTACTACTACTAGTTTCTTCATCAAATCAATTGCACGTTCATTTGCATTACATATTTATTCTCACTTACCGAAACTCACGCTCCAAAAAACAAACTTTTTTAAATCTTAGTGACGCGCGGCGCGTAAGATTATATTCCGTTTGGCTCGATTTTTTCCTCTCGATCATCCGCGTCACAGTGCGGCTGTCAATGATTACCTACAGGATTAGATAATATAAAAGAAATTATTACATTTAGTGTAGTGTCTAATAGATCGAAGTAGGATGCCTGTTCGCAAATAAATATACGATAAGTTAATAAAAGTTACAACAAAATAAAAGTTTATAATCGCGGGAATAACCTTCCAACTTTGGTGAAGCAGGTGTCGGAAACCCAAATTTGACCCGACTGTCGCGGTTTAATTTTTATGTAGCGAGAAAGAGAGAGATTGATTGATTGATTGATTGAGCTTTATTAGCGACAAAGGGCTCAAGGCCCTACATGGCCGCAGCCAGAGTAATAGAGTCGTATAATAAAAGATCGCTAGTAAAAAAATAAACAATGATTAAAAATTAAAAATAAAAGTTATAGATTATAAAAAGATAAAAAATAGATAAATAAAATAGCTAATATTTACAATAATTATCGCAAAAATAAATCGCTCAACAATAAAATACAATTAGATTACAAAAACGAATAAAAA
This sequence comes from Theocolax elegans, assembly GCA_026168455.1. Lineage (NCBI taxonomy): Eukaryota > Metazoa > Arthropoda > Insecta > Hymenoptera > Cerocephalidae > Theocolax > Theocolax elegans. The sequence goes on along the minus strand of CM047428.1, from coordinate 86,607,667 downwards.
TTACAATAAAAATTAAAAATTAAAATTACAATCACAATGACGCAGATAAATAGTCGTGCAGGGCGAACTTAAAGGCTGGAGAATTATAACTGTCGCGTATGACATCCGGCAAAGCATTCCAGAGCCTAGAGAGAGAGAGAGAGAGAGAGAAAGAGAGAGCGAGTAGCAGGTGGTCAATCATCGTGGAAGCCGTGCATACGCGCTAGATATAGACATAGACATAAAACAGGGTTATATCATTCGCGGAGATACACGTGGTGAACGGAGGCATGGTGAGCGGCAAAGAGAGAGAGAGAGAGAGAGAGAGAGAGAGAGAGAGAGAGAGAGAGAGAGAGAGAAGTGGATAAGCAGCCGGTCCCGCGCGCATCATTCCTAGCCGTTCGCTTACAAATCCGGATTATCCGGCGCTATACTGCCTGATCGGTAAAGGACCTGTACGGTTGTTCGCTCGCAAACGGGAAACAAACATGCAGATATCGACTAAGAGAATAAAGTAGCTGCTCGTATATACAGCACCCACCCGCAGATAAACGGAGATTCGATATTTCGTCGAACGGGCGAACGGTTCAATCGAAAGTGAAAGTGCGCAAATAACAATAATACCAACGAATGTAGATAAAAGTAAAAAACCCGGTTCAACATTTTCCCACAATATTATTTACGTTTACGTGTAAACATCTTAGCTATCTCAATCTTTTCTCTTTCACCGTATAAAAGTCACACGAAACTTTGAACTACGCAACGATTAGCATTATCTTATTCGACTACGAGCAAAGTTCACGCACGATCATCTCTATATCCGCATTAAATAATGCATTTTATGTTATAAAGTTTCTGATAGAATTATGCGTTTTATGCAAATTTCGATGCATCTCTAAATAAACTTTGAGCGATCTTGAATACGAGGTTACAACTTGCCTGTTTAAATTGTAAATATGGTGAAGTACTTACCGAATGTTCAAAGCTAATCTCTCGCTATCTCACACACATTATACGTTTATTCTACTGTTTTACAGTTAAATATCACTACGTAAATCTATTCCTCTCTTATTTTCATTTATCATCGTTCCATTTCATATATAATCTTATTCTTTCATTCTAATCAGACTATTCCTCCATTTAATATTTTTTATAAATTACATAAAAAATAAAAGTTTATTTGGGTACTGATTAAAATTCCTGCGCATTAGACTCGGATTACAAGTAGGAAAAGCCCGATTTTATTTGTACTTGGGTTCCTAGAGAAGCAGAGAAATCTGGTGCGTGTATTAAATTCGTGATCGCGCTGCAAAACGATTTTTCGGTATAAAATAGATATTATTGAAAAATCGGCATACAATGGATATTTACAGTTTATAAGTGAAAACATTAAATATTTTTATATTTCTACCAGACAAGTTTGTATTAAAATTTGAATTTTAGGATCTATTCACCGAAAAAAGGTAGTGGCTTCTGTAAAATATTTGTTCAAATAATGACTAAATAAATAAATATTTCTTAGTTTTATACAAATATTTGAATATCACTATTAAATAAAATATATTATTCAAGTCACTACACTCTTTTTTAGTGTCCTAATCGTAATATTTTTAACGTATTATATAATAAAGAAAAATAATAATAAAATAGTTATGACTAATAATGAATAGTTTAAAAATAGGTACTGTAAGAAAAATCACAATAGTAGATAAGGGTATTCTCGCGTTACCACAAAGTAAGGTCATTTTTAACACACACCACGTGTTACTTTCACTAGCGAAGAAATAATTGATAAAAATACAATCGAATAAAATGTAGGAATAATGAGACGTACAGACTGTTTGCATGGTAATAAAAATTAGACGCTTCTCTAGCTGTAGACGAGAACGCGAACAGCTAAGAGTGAATAAAATACGATGGGAGAACGAAAGGGACAGCACAGAGCCAAGAGTACAGACGAAATTTCGATGTATACACGTAAAGCGGTTTCGATCGGGTTGTACACTCGAGCGCTTTATGACCCTCTCGACGTGCGTAACGATGTATGTATATATATACATGTACAAACGTACTTGTTTGCATTTCCATGCAAATTAACAGAAATTACCGGCGATTCCGTACCGAAAAGACGATTCCCACCCTCTGCTCGGGTTCCTCAAATAATCGACAGTTTTCATATTTTTTGTTCGTTTGCAGAAATATGCATATATATGTATATGGATCGAAGTAAATATACGTAAACCTCGTCGTCCCTTTTACTTGAATTCGCTCGGTCTCTCGTGTGATTGACGGAGCTTAATTGAAATACGCTCTATTCGATTAGAGGCTGCGTGAACGATATACCGAATAATCGCGTTGCAGAGAGTAAGCTCTCGCTAAGAGAGACAGAGAGAGAGAGAGAGAGTGAGTGAAGCGACCTTAAATTATCCTCCTCTACCTCCTCTTCCTCCTCCGTCCTCTACGCTGCACCGGCGAAACTTTTGTTAAAGTTATATACCTCGCACCAGGTCTCCTCTCCTTCTATAAACTCACCGATCGATTTTGAACTTAGACAGGATTAAACCCACCCCCGTATCTAATTCTACTCCCTCTCCCTTTTTAATGAGCTAACTCCTTTCCTTCATTTTCCACTATATTCTACCTTTTTGACTTTTTGACTTTTATCCCCTCTCGCTCGTTATATATACGATCAACTAATTTTCAATTATAACTAAATCAATTATCGCGCTTGATCGCGCTGACGATTTTTTTAACGTGCGAGTATTTTGGGAACGACAAATGGCGAGTTTTGCGTCGTATAGGAACCCTTCAAGGGTTATATTTTATCCGTAGTCCCTATTTCAGATATCAAAGTGACTATAAATGGATTTTTTTCGGGTCACTGATAACCAATCCGCAATGGCATTTTCAAACGATTTTTTGAAAATCATTAGATCATAGACAAATTTGATGACTGCACACGATAGCAAATCCAAAATGCTGAGTATTGCGGAGTTTTGCAGGCTAATAATTTACACTTTCTTACACAATTTCTCTTATCCGACATCAGAATTTCAAAATACAATCCACCACATTGATTCCGTTATTACAAATATTTAAATTTTTATTCCTATCCGTATATTGAATTTTCGACTTGTAATAGCATATTCATATTTGACAAGCCCATTTGCTTTTAATTTTTATTTTATTAGATAATATAAAAAACACCTAATAAATAATATAAATAATAGTGAGGTACACGCATGAAAGTACACTCCTTGACACATTCAACGAAACGTATAACTTTCATCTTCTCGTTTGGTATACCGTAAAAAAGTATTTTCACAAACACACGCAAACATGCAGACACAGACACAGACACAGACACAGACGCTGACGTATGTATAAAAACGTTGTTATCGTCAAATAGTTAAACAAAATTTTAGAAACTTCTCACGAAAAAAAAGTATATTTTTGAAAATATCGCTTTTATGTATCGTCTGTACGTATCGCACAAAGTGTTTTTAGTTTCAAGTGATACGCGAACTCGATAGAATCCTCCCCACACGGGTTAGCGTGTGTATGCGCGCGTATCGTCTGAAAGTGGGTATTACGTATGTCTCGAGAGAGGATTTCTAAAAAAGCAAATAATAAAAAAAAAGGAACAAACAACGAAAAAATGTGTACAAAGTGGAATGGTAGATAAAATGGAATTTAGCTTGTTGCGCGAGTGAGAACGTTACGTGTAGTTTAGCGTGATTAGAAGTAACGTTTATGTAGAAATCAGGTAAGTAAATTTACTTATTTTGCGATATGCTACTATTAAACCAAGTAAATAGAAAACTAAGTTGATATCGAATATTACGCATGATTTGTTAAAATATTGAATTTATTAAATTTGTCGTTATTGTAAAAATGAATTAGACAAATATGATTTATTTTAAAGAAAATTCTTATATTGAGTATCTTAGTGAATCAGTATTGATAAGTATAAGCGTAGTGTTATTAAATAATTATATATACATGAATATGGATATATATTGATTAACAGTTAAATCTGATATTGAAAAATCATAAATAGTAACACTTGTCAATGAAGTTCGATATTAAAAATCAGATATATTGAATCATACGTATGATGCAATATTAAAATGCTTGTGAAATTTGATATTAATATATTTGATATTAAATAATATTAAAGAGGTACCATACTCAACTTTTATCCTCCTTACCTTATTGAACATAATTAAAAAGAAGAGATTAATTTAGAAAATTTTAAGACTCGATTGAACTTCGTTTATTAATAATCTACCTGTGTGCTGAATATTAGAGATAAACATGTATTAGTGTTTTTGAGGACTGTACCCCTTATCAACATTTCTAAATAAGTTTCATGGAACATACCACACGGTTATACTTTTAGAATTTAATAGTTTACACTTTTTTAATTATCTAAATCTGGTATTTTAAAAAACAAGTAGATGATAAAACCAAAAAATTTGGGTATAATAATAATCGTTATAAATAGTACAGCACGACGAGAATGGATAACTTTGATTTTGTAAAATGTTTATAAATGTAAATAATTATGTCGAATTGACCAATTCGAATGACACATCCTCGTATCGCGTAATATTTAGATTGAGCTTTTAGTAGGGTCGTTACAGTTAATTTCAATAGGGAGGCGAGAGCCACTCGAAAACTATATCTACACACCGGAGTGCAGTAAAAATGATTTCTCAACTGTGACGGAAAGATCAACCAAGCGTACGTACGTATATATATATATATATAGGTATATACACGCGCATTTCTGCAGGAATGGAAGACCGCAGATTAGCGTGAAAAATGACCAACGAAATTGCCTTCTGTATTCTTAATGCCTCTCGCACTAATTACCCATGGGGATTTTTCTCTCAGGCATAGTATCTTTCACTCCTTCTCATTCTCATCCCTCTCGCTTTTCCCTCATATATATACACCCACACACACACACACACACACGCACGCACACACAGTATCCTTCATTGTTTTTTTCCTCTTTGCGGGCAGTGTCGCGAACTTTCTCTCCCTTAGTTACGAAAGATCCCGAAGGACGCGAAAACATCGGGCAGAATAGCTCGATGGACGATTCACTTGGATGAAAATAATAGGAAAGAGACTGCGTTTGCCAAGAAAATATTGCAACGCGCTTTTAAATCTTGGTGCGCCTGGTGATCATGACTTTGAAGACCGATGAGTTTCGCGAACGCGAATTCGTTTGACGAATTTCACTCGGTAAACAGGTGACTGGTCAAAAGAATTTCCCTTTGTATTTCTTTGTTTTTGTTAATATTTCTCTCTATTTGTTCGTTCGTTCAATTAAGTCCGACCTGAACGAGAAAAGCTCTTGGACCCGCGTCACTCCTTTTATCCCAACCGAGGAGAATACATTCAATTTTTTCGGGGGAGAGGGACGAGGTGCAGGATAACAAAAAAGAAAGTGAAAGAGATTCTTTTAAATTTTGCAACGAGTTTTACAATTATCGCGAAGTAGCAAATATAAAATAGAATTTAAACTCGAAGAGGATAGACTCCGAAGGGCCATGGAGGGAGCAGCGTTGTTCAACAGCTACGCGAAACAAAGACGGGCTACTCTTCTTTTCTTTTTCTTAGTTCTTTCTCCTTTTTTTTCCTTTTCTCCCCTTTTTTCCTCCTTTTTTCCTCCTTTTTGTTCCCGCGCACAGGACCACTCGAGAGAGCCTTTCTTTCTCCAATTTTCCTGCCGTTTCCTATCTCTTACATTTCTTTTTCCAATCTCTCGTTTTTTCTTCGTCTCTCCTCCTCGGGGGAGACGGGTCTTGAAATAATATTTAACTGCGCCGCCTTGGCATGAATATGCAACGTGCCCAGTTTGAATAAGATCTGCGGAATTAAATGTAATTGTAATTTCGACATTTTCTTACCCAACGACAAAAAATAATAATGTGGACATTCCCTCGTTTTTTTGCACGTATACGAAACGGTGGGGGAGAGGGAAAAAAGGTGCGTATATATATCCCAAGTGATGAGCGTTCGTATTTCATTGCGCCACGTTCACCGAGGGATTATACGTATACTCGGGTGCTTATCTCTTAAGCCCTTTCTCGCGCTCTTGTCCGTGGCGATCGTTACCTTTTCTTTTTCCTTTTCTTTTCTATTTTTTATGCCCCCCTCTCTCCCTCTCTCTCTCTCTCTCTCTCTCTCTCTCGTTTTTTTAGTTATTTCATCTGTATTTATGTGTCTCGCGGATTATGTCGATGGTTTAATTTTCTTTGACGATACGCGGTCGATCGAGACACGTCGTTTTGACAGTCGCACTGATCGGTCGCGTTAATTAATTACCTCGCACAGCTTTCGAAAAAGAAAATGTTTCTTTACATCTTTTTAATTTTGAAGAAAAAAAAATACTCGTTTCTAAGGTCGATGTTAAGAGAAATAATGTATATTACACTCGATGGTATATTCGCGTGAATATCTTTATATATACACACTCGCTTCCGTTTCACTTACTTGATGGAAACATATTTTTTTTTCGCGTTGCGAGGGTAAGTCTTATACGGTATTACGTTTGTACGTCGTCGACCAGCCTTGAGCAGTACTTTCCAAGTACCCGATGCAAAATTACCCTTCTGGATATTTTCCTATACGTTTTTTTCTTTCTTTTTATCCTTACCTATGTACACACGCGCCTTTCACGCGTATTTTGAAATCCTCTGCGTATTCGTTTTTAGAATAGTTGCATATTTTTTCTCTGTTATTTACACTGTGGAAGCGAACGATTTACGTGTATTCATTACACGACTAGAACGTTAATTTACTCCCTTGGATTTACAAGTGTAAAGTCGATTTGTCGGATACAAAATAAATTGTGTGACTTTTTGTACAAGTAGTTGCTTATTAATATTATACTGTAAATCGACAAAAACTTGTTTTAAATAATTATATTTATTAAGTACAAATCTGCCTAAAAAGAACCTAAATATTTTGAGAAAAAATTTGTGGTGGTCTAAAAATTCTGAAAGAAAGCACGTGCTATTGATTCATAATTCAAATAACCAATAATACTGATGCTTCCTCCGTAAAAATTTCAATTTTAGAATTAGGCAGTAAAAATTGTTAATAAAAACCATATACCGCGTTGAATGGAATGGCCATAATATAAAAACATTCACATTATTTTACTGTTTTATGCGAGCAGTGAATTGAAAAATTATAGATTCTATCTGCTTTTTTAAATCTATCAGTAATTTACGTTTGATTCTTCATATTTATATTTATTATTTATTTAACCATTGTCACAATAGCACCTTTTGAAGTTGACACTAGATTTTTAATAATCTTTATTATTACTATAACTAAAAATAGGACAAAATTTGGACACTATTTTAATGGAATTTGATTTTAGCATAAAGTTACTTAAAATATCAGTTATGCAAACTGAACCGCTTTGAAATTTTTTTAATTGAAAGCGTTGTAGTTTAATTTCTATCAAGAAGACTGTTGGGTTTTTATGAATTTATTTAATGAATTATAACAATTTTCTGGTTACAGAATCGAAAAGAATTCTATCGTAATTTTAATAGTTTAATGGCGTCAAATAATAATAGTTTACGTCGTTACAAAAGAAAACGTAACACAATCGTAGTAATCGTAGTAATGAAAAATATAAAAATAAAAAACGAAAAAAAGTCAGGCGTAATGGACAAATTGATACATTAGCAGGTGACGTTAAACGTCCGTAACTCCTTACTCAAATTCACCTCTCGAGATCGAAAAAGAAACGCCGTCCGTTCTCCTCCATTATCATGGATGCAGGACAAATTTTTATTGGCTCCCCCGTTCCACACCCATCCTCTCCGTCTCTCTCACTTTCTATCTTTTCCGCGAGAAGAAGGAGAGGAAAAAGAAGGGAGAAAGAGGTAGAGAGAGGGAGAGTGAGAGTGAGAGAGAAGGAGAGCGGGGTGAGTGGGAAGGGTGAAAGCCCGCATGATAAATTTGCGTATCGAAAAATCATAATACCCGAGAGGCGCGCTTGAAAGTAGAGGACATAAACGACCCCAGAGCCACTTGCACATGCTAATAACCGTATTGGAGGCGGGCGCACAGGTATCGACGATCGATCACCAACGTTACGCGGGGGGATGCTAATGGCACTTTCCTCGACGCTCTCTCCCCCTTCTCCTCTTTTTTTTTCATCACGAGGCTATACAGTTTGAGAAAAAGTTTGCTTTTCCAGCGCGCGCCTCGAAAACGTACCGTCTTTCCACTCTCTCTCTTTTTTCTCATACTTCAATAGGGACTTTTTTTCTTCTCTTTAACAGCTATTCGCTTGTCCAGCGAAAGTGATTCGTTATACGAGAATAGATTGAGAAACGACGACACTCTCTTTTTTCTCGTTTCAAGATAATTTCTTTTATAGTTATTAACGGAATATCGATATGGGTCTCTCGATGCGATTTTATCGTATTATTTGTCTTATTTTTTCCGAATCAAATGCTAGATTTTAATCAATTTATTTTGTTTTTTATGTTATTCATTTGCAACTGCGAATGTTTTTAATTTTAAATTCGCAATTACGTTTTACACTGAATGATTTAACAATATGCCGGTGTTACAAAAAGTTCATGAAATTTTCTGATTCCTTTAAATTCCATATAACACAAAGATGACTCGTTTTCATTTAAATTAAAAACAATGGAATTGAATGCAATTGCCACACAGTACCATATTTAAAAACATGCCAATCATGCTAATTTTAATTCTAAATTCCTTATTTAAAGCATTAATATTCTTAATCTTTTTTTCGCGTAATTCTTATTGTATTACGCGTATTTATATAATTTGTTAGTTTATTTAAATTGCATCACGCCTGCGCGTGAAAATCAGTGAATTTAGATTATAATTTATGCAAGGTGCGATAATCTATTTCAACGAGGACACGTCGGTGGGTATTATTAATCGACCAAATGATCGTAATTATTTATCAACACACAATATAATTATTGCGTTGTTCTAAAGCAGTAAATTAATATTTTTAACTAATGTAAAATACAAGAAAAAGGAATTGAATAGTCGTATCTAAGATTTTAAATATATTTAACTTATATCACTGGTACATATAAGATAAATAGAATACGGTATTATTTATCATAAATATACTCATTTTTGAAGATATATGATTCACAGGGTGTACGTTCATAAAGATGTATATGTCTATATATAAACTTGGTGCTTTTAAAAAGATGCATCGTATCAAGATGCTTTATGTGAAGTGCATACGTTTTACATAATGTATTCGTTATACATATATATAAATGCATGCGCGTGCGTATTTGCGTGTGTGTGTGTGTTTTGATGTTCATCTCGTAGGATTATCGAAAATTGAAATGTAATATTTTTTGACTTTTTATTTATTTTTTAACCTTATCGAATAGCGTATTATATTATCGAGCTAATGGATATAGATGGTGAGGTTACGTAAGCTAGAAATAAATTAACTATACTGCATATTGTTTTGAAATGACATTTGCAAGCAAAGTTGCGTTTATAAATTAACGGATTGTAAGTTAGTATATTATTGTATAAAAATAAATAACTTATCGTTTGAAGTTACATCAGCTACTTCTGAATGGATAAATTTAAGTAAGTACAAATGATTTTTCTATGTTTTTATATTAGATCTGTATTATAATAAGGAATTCTTCTTAAATATGACTCAAACAGAAAATCTGTTTGCTATAAAGTACTCATTTATATAAGCAAGCGGATTCCTCTATAATTTAGCAAAATTTCCGTTTGAAAAGACCAATATCTTATGATCAAGCACATCCCTCTTGATTATATAGATTAGAATCATTTTTAGAGCGAGTATAGTTTTAGTTTAAGTCATATTTAAGAAGAATTCTTCCGACACCAAGAATCCATTATTTTTTTAGTGTATACATAACTATAAGTATACCTATGTAAAAAATAATTAAAAACAAAAGTTTATCACTATTTCCCGGGGTGACATATCTAACCGACGAAGTTACCGACGAAGCATTATATAGGTTAATTATTACATCTATTCAGGAAAATTCACTAATACATGAAACATCCATATATATAGGTAGTGAACAATTAAATAATATGTGGGTCTATTAAGAAGATAGCATAATTAAATCCTGTTATTAAATTACTGCGACTGACCCAGTAGGTTAATTATTACATTTACTTAAAAAAGATATAATAATTTATGAAACACATGAATTTAGTGGTACACTAGATAATTAAATATGGCATCAATTCGATTATGCAGTAACTCTTCAATAGATATGATAAGTGTCCTATCTATTGCTTGTCCGGTAAGAACATAGAATGTCGTTTCGTTATTAAGTTTGATAATTATGAAAAAAGAATTAAGATTTTTCTTGAGAAATATTTGACATTTATATAATTTTTGCAATAAACGAATAGATGGAGATGAGCAAGTTCTCGAAAATTCGAGTTATTCGGCCGAAAACTCGATCCAATTATCTCCAATCGAGTCGAGTAATTGAAATAAATCAAGTTAATCGTAATAATCGATTCAGACGCGTTGACTTGAATTTTTCAAGTACTTGCACGTTCCTAAATAATAATAAGAAAACGAATATATCACTTTACTGAAGATGTTCGATTTAAATTATAGGAGTCGGTATACGGAACAACTTTTAAAAGTAAAATAACTTTTTCTGCCCTCCGATCGGAAAGCGGCAACTTCCCGGCCGCTGCGCGAGTTCAACGTCGGGCAGAAAAATAGTATACACTTCTTCTTATTTTACTGACCATAGTATGTAATATACTATTTCAATCAATGTAAAATGATGTATAACGCCGTCGGCAAATCAAAATTCTGTACATATTATTAATTTTAAAATCAATCAATGACCTCTTTTAAAAGAAATATAAAGATTTTCAAAAGAGAAAAGACAAATTATTTCTTGGTACTCTAATAAGATAGCACGTAATCGATGATGATTAACAGTAGCGTTCCAAAAAAAAAAAGAAAATTCAAGAAGCGAATAACAGGATAAAATTAGTTTTCGAAAGGTATATAGATATAGGTATATACACGGTGAATCCAGTTCCACTTCTCTCGTCCGTTAGACGCGACAAATGGCACCTCTAATGAACTCATCGACCACACATCGGTATATACGAGGCGTTTGCTAAAGGAGGAATCTCCTTCCCTCTCTATATATAAAGACTAAAACCGCGATAAACCGAATGAATGCGATCGACAATAAGTATTGGAATGTCATAATGGAAAGACGTCGGGCCGGCACGTCGCGTATAACGTCTATACAACAAATAATATCCTTTCATTCTCATCTCGATTAAAGAGATATATGAAGGAAGATGAAAATTCAGCACTCTTTAAAAATGAGAAAAACCGATCATTTCGATTTTTTATAAAACATGCTTCTTTTCTACTCGTTCGTTGTGAACAAAAAAATTATTAAAAGTATTATTATTTTGATGTTTATTCCATAACCGAATCTTTCAACTCTTCTTTCTTTCTGTCATTTACGCTGCAAGCTTGCTCTTTTTCTCGGCGATCGCACGGAAGGGGAAGGAGGTTGGTATATAGGTGGAAAAGAAGGATGGTAAACATTGAAGGGTGGTAAGATAGGCTCAACGAAAAGAAATCGTGCGGAAAATTCACGAGAAAGAAAGGTGAAGGGAACGTCCAAGAGTGCGCGCGCGACTCCATTCTTCTCCTGCATCTATCTTGGGCGCGAATTCTTTGAAAATCATCCTTTCACCGTGTACATACCATTTTGATAGAACGATGAGGGATGATTTACACTTTATTCTTCGGCTCCGTCTAAAAATCGCTCCTGTCCGACCTTTATGTAAATTAACCTCGTGCTTCAAATATTTAATTTTTCTTCTTTTATGCTCCTGCCCTCCCCGCCTCCAGCCTTACCCGCCGGATTTTTAAAACCGAATGGTTGATGATTCGTTGATTCATCGCTCGTCCGTATTCGATCCTACTATACAGAACTTTACTGTTGCTACACAGTGTTTTTACCTTATTCACTCAAGAATAGTCTACAATTGATTGTCCTTCGTTTATTAATAAAAAAGAAGGAAATAACAACGCGAACTGATTGTCGGTCCAGCTAAAAATTAAGATCCCGCGCGGCGTCCACAGTAAATGCATCCTCCACGATTCGAAACATCATATACTTAATCAAGAGATCTCAACAAACGGTTACGAATTAAGTTAATTTAACAGTAAATAAATAATAGCGTAGTCGTAGAGCGCAGCGTAGGCGAGTCTGTAAAATAAAAATTGCACAAATTACATTAACCAATATCGAGATATAATGCCTAATGAAATATTAAAATTTACCTGGGGTGTAGTAGAGGTCTTGCTTTAACATTCAGCGTCTTCTCTTTCGTGATTTGATCAAAGCGACTAATGGTCCGTCGTAGCCGTTGATGTACCGGCGCCTCCTTCTCGGCGTCTCGGATGCAATAGTAAAAACCCTCTATTAAAAATCACCTTTTCAACGACAAGTAAATAGAATTAATAACGAGAAAGCGAGAGAGGGAGAGAGAGAGAGAGAGAGAGAGAGAGAGAGAGAGCGGAGAGTCAGTGCGGATAGCGCTCAAGAATAAAAGAGCAAAAGTCAGAAGGCAGGAAATACATTGAAGCGGAGAGTACTTGGGCACCGAAGAACGAACAAGAAGAAGAAAAAAAAGCCAAGGGAGAAAATGTGAGAGGAGGTAGAGTAACTCCGCTACTGCTACTGGATCGAGCAAATTGCGCTCTTGGCACTTGACTTTTAAATCCGGTAAGCAGATCAGTCTACTGCCTACTTCTAAATGTCTTCCTCGTCTTGTCTTGTTGCGCGGCTCTCCACTTCCGCATCTTTCTCCTCCGCGCGTACTCATTTTTTTACCTTTAATTTTGAGATTTTGAAATGTTTAATTTGGGAACAATTATAATTCACTCGGTTGCATTTAAATGCCGAGAGTTTTGTAGGTTTCTCTGCGTACATCGGCGAGTTTAGCTTGAAAGGGCTTCGAGTAGAGCAAGTCTACGTTTGGTCAGGCGGCCCCGCGTTAAAACCTAAATGAGACTTTCGAAGATATTTAATTTAATGCTCTAAATGTACAGTGACGATGTACCAATAGAATAAAAAAAGCAACCAAATGTGCAATACATTCGAACTGTAACAAAAATGAATAAATTAACTTATGTGGATCGATTATCTCTAAGTATTTACAACTGTGATAAAAATTAAGGTTTCTGAAGTTAGGTAAGCCCATTTTTGGATAGCTAAAAGTTAAGGACTTGTATTGTCAGCTTCTAATTAAGTAACGAGCTTATGGCTAAAAAAGAAGTTAAATAAATTCTTTAATTTCTATATAAAATACATTTTATTAACTAACAGGGTAAAAATTGACTTTTGCGTGTACTACTGAAATTAAATATATTATTAAAAAAGCACCTAAAACTTAGATACTTTATAATAAATTGTATTGTTAGAGAATCGTACGGAAGGCGTAATTACTCAAAAAACTACTAGAAAGTGATAAATTTGCAAACAAACAATCTTATTTTTTATAAACCGGTATGGTTAAAGATATTTCCGCATGTGTGCTTAATTTCTTCATCTATGCTTTCAACAATCAACCGGTGGTAGATAAATATTTAACACCTATCAAGCGCAATAAACGAGGCGTTGTAAATGTATGTATAAAATGTATTTTTCAAACCTACTTATCATATTTAAAAAGTGTGCGATAAACTTCTTATATGACCCTTTTTGTAATATTAATGAAAAATCAACATAGCAGAAAAGATCATAAAAAAGCAAAGATTGCGTCCATTCTGGTAAACGTTAATTATTAAAATTTATGAAAAATCAGTTGACTTTTACATTTCAGATATTTATGGCATGTCTATCAGACGATGTCGTGTAAAAATCCAAATTACTAGAATTTACTTAACAGCAAAAATTGCATTCAATAAAGGAAAAGTATGTAGAATTACTCATAAAATTGGTTCATTTTACATTTACCATGCGTTACAGAATCAAATACATCTCAATTTTTATACGCGATGTTTCAGCGATACATAAAAGAAATTGGCTCAATGTATATCATTTTTAATTAATTAATATTATACATATTGACTTTTGGTTGGTGAGGAATGGATGTAATAAATCAAAATTTCGAGTGACTCAAAAATCTCAATGCTTTAAGGTTACAAATATATGTATATATATATATATATATATACGTGTAATGTCCTTTCGAAAAAATTCAACCTAATACCAACAACAGCAATGGCAAGTACAACCGAGCGTAACTTATAATTTGGTTTTAAGCTAAATACAACAAAATAAGGTAACCGCAATAGAAAATGAAATTTCCCGAGAAAAGTAAAATTAAACGCTGTCGTCGAGATTCGTACGTTAAACAATAAACCCGAAAAGTTGGTTAAATTTCATTCGTTTGTAAATGTACATATACATACACATACACACGCGCACGCACTCACTGGTATACAGATTCGTGAGTCAAGGTTCGCCACCGTTGAATTCACTTTCCTTCTTCCTATTCCTCGAAATGACTTTTCGTAGCGCGACAACGACGGAGTCATTGTTACACCTGAACCCACGGACAATGCGATTGTGTGTGTGTGTGGGTGTGGGTGTGTATGTACATATACATGTATATAAGATATACCAAGTCGTAGACTCTTTTCATAAACCGTGGGCGTAATAAGCGACCTCCTTAAATAAAGAAGGGAGAACAACCAGCTCCGTTTTCTACGACGTGGAGAAGAGAGAGGGAGGGAGGGAGAGAGAGAGAGAGAGAGAGCGAAAAAGCACATTGTGGAAAAGCCACTTTGTCGAGGAACTACCGCGCTTATCGCGTAAACTCGAAAGCTCGATTTGTGGACTGTCGTGCGGTAAATGCACCAGGAGAAGCTCATTGTCCTCGTATTCGGGGCTGGTTCCAACCATATCTATATACAAGAACGAAGAGAAGGTGAGGTTGGAAGAGTGAGAAAGAGAGAGGGTGGGAGGGAGAGAAAGCTTGGATTTAATAATGTAGAGAGCCGGGCCAGACGCCGGGTACACATTGGGATTGGTACACACAGCTTTTCGGCGTCTTCAATATCTGAGCAGCGCCGTTGGTAGCACGCCATTGTCTACCTTGCCACCCAACCTCCCCCCCCTCCCTCCCTCTCTCTCTCTCTCTCTCTCTCTCTCTCTCTCTCTCTATCGCTCTTTATTCTTATATTATTCCGCCGGATGAACGGATGGAGAAGCGATTTAGGGGTACCTCGGATATATCATGCGGGAATAATGCCGCGTATATAGACACATACAAATTAACTCGAGTTGTCTTTTTTGGAGAGCTAATATCATTCTCGGATCTTTTTTGATAATCAAACGCTTTGGATATACAGATACTGAACTAGATAGATAAGACGTGTCCTCCTTTTTTAATTTATCGAACATTCATCGCCATTCGTATTTGTGTATCGCTTCCAATTTTTTGTTATCAACATCATGGAATGTTGATTACTCGGTCACCGTGTTACCAATTTTCCTCGAACAAATACATTTACCGAAAAAGAAGAAGAGGATTTTCAAACAAAGTCAATTCTTAGTTGATCGTTCTTGCTGTATCGTAATATATCAAGTGATATACACCTTATTTTGGCTTACGTTTCACTCTCTATACATAAATAATTCAGTTGAAAGTTCACTGGAAGGAAGTTTATTTCAAAATTAAATTGTATTGCGTCAAACAGAAATATTAATTTGTATTAACAGTATTTCATTCCGATGTAAAATTGAAACTGCTTCATTTTACAGTAAATTAATGCGTGTCTCACTTCAATTAGATTTATGTATATAAGATTATTTTCTTTATCACTGATCAAATCCTATTATTTCCTCTAAACATAAATCGATTTTATTTTCTTCTAAAAATGCTTTTTCCCAGTTTTATTATATAATTTAAGAATTAAATGTATTATCTAAATGATGTATTATCTAAATCATCGATAAAACAAGTAAGCAATTTTCGTATTTAAAAATAATGCAATTTTAATTATGTGTAAAAATAATCTGGTTGCTATTATATGTTAATTTTATAATAATCGATCTTGTTCTTAAAATGTTGATTTTTTTAAATTTCGTTACCTCATAGTTACGAAAGAAATTCCGATTGTTTATAGGAGAATACGCTTAATTATAAAATAATTTCATTATCATAATCAACCTTAATTATTACCTTATTTTTAAACATATTAAAAAAATTCCACACAGAACAAAAATTTATTTTTACCTAATGCAATTGAAAAGTATTTACTAATAATATAACCGATAATTACGATAGTAAACGTACTATCTTTTAATATTCTTTCCTGCCTGAGATATTTGTACAACAAAGTTAATCGCATATTCATTGATATCGGTACATTTTCAATGTCGATAAGATTGCGGATCCAATCTGTAGTTACATACATTTGAAGATTTACACATTTACATATACATACATGTGTCGATAGGATATTTGGGGCAACGATAGCTCTGGTTACACAAAAGAGTTTATTTTTACATATGAATGAAATTTTTACCGATAACGATTTAATTAGATTAATAATTATCATTGTTCTCATATTAGCGGTAACCTGGGATTTATTTTATTACTCTTATAGCGGTGCGATTTATAAATTTAAGCTAGGTACACTAAAACACGTACTTTACTTCGAAAAATAATTTATTTAATTTTTACTAATTATTATTATTAATTTTTATAAATAAATATTGCTAAGTTTTAACGACTTTTAAGTATACTAAATATTCGCTATTAGAATGTCGTAACAACATCTGCGACTGGAATAAACGTGTTCTTCAATTTCGATGCTTTTTTAATATAAAAAAATAATGTTGATGCATAAACGAAAGTGTTTATTATATATCGTCTATCGGACGATAAAGTTTCCGCTCGACTAAATTTAAGTAGAGCGCGCGTTAAGTATGCATCGTTCGTTGATAAGAAGTTACAAGTACGGAATACAAGATGAAAACAAAATTGTTTCGACTTGTTTTCTCCTATTAACTTTTGGTCATTGACTTGTACGTATAAAATTTAATGCTCAACGCTTGATGTATGTCGGTCAACGAACAAATCTCGAATTACTGATCTCTCGCTCAAATTTCAAACTGGATGAGTGTTTAATTTCTTTTTGTTATACAACTTTCATAATGTTAATTATTTATATACACGATTATTTTTTTTATTTTACTTTTATTTTCATCTTTAAATATTTTCGAGTGAAAAGTTTTTTAGAGACAAGTTTAATTCTAATCTAATTAAAAGTTGAATCGGAAAAGTCAAACGTAACCTCAATTATTTTCCCATACGTAAATAATCGCTCAAAAGTATGTAATCGTCAATAGAATGTAACTAAATATTACATGAAGTTTTAACTTTTTACGAGAGATTTTTCAAATATTTTTGAAAGTATATAAAGTGTAAACTGCCAAAAATTTGCTACAGTTGTAAACAAAATTTTTAAATAAAAAAACACTAAATAATAGACCGAAAAATACGTACCGGTAGGAAATAAACGATTTGTCGTCGCAATAAAAAGTTGAGATTTATGAGAATTAATCTAAAAGTAAAAATAATCAGAGTATGAAAAGGTCTCCAGGTAAGAGTTATATAAGTCTACAGGTAAGAATTATATAATAGAAAATATCGATGGTTATAGAAAAGGAGAGTAAGAAAGAAAGGGTGGGATGTGTATGTACATGTATATGTATATGTATACTCAGGCGTCTATGTGCATTTTCGCAGGAGGTGTCGCGTGAAATTAATTCCGTTCAAGAAGACACTGAGGCGTAGGCGCTTTATAGGTCGGAGAGTCAAGGAGCCCCTCCTCCTCCTCCCTTGCATATAACGACGAAGTCGAGAGATGGATGTATAAAGGCGTCAGGACGAAGAGAGCGAGAGCGAGAGTGAGAGAGAGTGAGAGAGAGGGGGGGGGGCTGGGAGAGGGAGAGAGGGACTGCACGAGAGATGTCTGGTGCAAACAATTCCAATTAACTTGCTGAAATTGAAATAGGACTCGTCCGTCAGTCCGCCGCAAGTCAACGCCCTAGCTTACCTCTCGCGCGAACGTGAGCGTCTCTGTCAGCTGGCTTTCCTTCGCTCGTGCTGCCTCGCGATACATAATAATGACGAGACGACCGATCCTTACTCCTTGGCTCTTATATTCCTTTTCTTCTTCCCAAACAGTTCTGTCTTTCCTTGCACGGAGGGAAAAAATGAATTAAAATTATCCAAATGTTCAGGATAAAGGGCTGGCATATACGTTGCATCATCTTCCTTCACTATTTCTTACTAGACGAAGGATAGACTTTTTACCATACTGGTTTTACAATTTTTATCCAAAATATTTCCAAGTTTTTTGTCATTTCGCAGTAGAACAGTCAATTTAAGTAGAAAAATCCATTCGGTATGTTCAGCACTATAATATTTTCCTACAATTTGTTTAAATATTCATCGCCATATTAAAATTCACTTTTAAGATTTTGCTACATTTTTTAAAATATTCACTGTATTACATTTTGTATCAAGTAAGCGTACAAATCACCAAGCAATTCGATCGCGAAAATCACTTCGATACCGCTTTCAACTGCCCAATGTCGATTACGTTGGAGCACCACGTTACTCTGGACGGACGAGCAGAGAGCGTAAAAGTGTCTCGAATTTAACAGAGCTAGCAATTTTTTAAAGCTACTCGATTCTCTCGCTTTTTTCCTTAATAAGTTATGCAACTCGTCCCTGGGCAATAACCTCAATATTCGACATACCAAACCTGTCAATCCGCCAGTCTCGATGCCACATTCGATCTCCTCGAATTCAGGCAGAGATTTCCAAAAGTTACTAATTTTTTCACCCAAATCGTCGAGATTCAGCCCGAGCTCTTTCAAAACGAACAAGTACAACTGAACGTGCGGAATGCGTTTAAATTCGTCCCAGATAAATTTCTTTTGATCGTTAATAAATGTTACGGTGTCGCTGACTTGTTTATCGTATTTAACATAATTTTCAATAACATCGCGTATCTCCGACAAAGGTACGATCGAGATTACGTCTTGGAGGTCGCGTTCGAGGGAAGAAGAGGTTAGATCACTTTCATTCTCCTTTTGTCGCTGAAATTCTAATATCGAATCGACGAGGTGAGATCCGACTCGAAATTTGTGTAAGACGATACCCGCGCACACGATCGAAAATACCACACCTCCGACGATTGATATACGATTCATCTCACTTTTTCTTTCTCTCGCCCACGTCATGAATTCCTGAAACACCTGATAGGACATTTTTTCATAGATTTATTAGGTGATACAGAAGAGATAACTAATAACTAAAGATGCATGCGTTACGCAGAAAAAGAGATTCTTATCAAGAACGAGAAAAGAGAATAAGAAAGAAAGATCGAAGGAGATAAAGGATCGGGATGCTTTTACCTGCCATGTTTTATTGAACCGTGAAATTCGATAAAACTGCACAGGCAAAATGCCTGGGTTGAATTTTCTTCGAATTCATATTACGCATCAAAGAGGTAAATGATGCAAAAATTTAAAATCTTTTTTTGTTCTCTCCTTTGTAAACAGGTTAGAATTTTATCATTGAAAACGAGTAGAGCAAATTGCATGAAGTTGAAACAGTGCGTGGTATTTTTGTTTTGAATCATTTGAACAAATATAATTTTTTTTAAATAAAATAAATATTTATTTTTATTTTTCGTAGCAAAATAATTTGGTGAGTATAAAAGTCTTATGATTACATGAAGTCAGTATCACGTTAATATGATCTTAATATATTATGAAGAACTTGCAATGCTTGTCTGCGCCTGCAACAGAAAATAATGGAAAAAGAATTTATTGACTAAATATTCTATGATAATTTTTGTAAATAATAGAAATTACATCTGCTAAGTAATTTATTTATTTATTTATTATTTATTAAATTTATCTGTACGTAGATCTGGGAACTTAAAACTATAAACTTAAGACTAATACTTAAAACTAAACCTATAACTAAAGCTTAAGCAAAAAATACTTAAGCTTCTTAACTAGTAACCAATAAAAACAATGATAAAATTTTATAAACATAACAAAGTAAATTCAGCGAAAACAGCACCCCTTAACAAGTATAACTAGTATACAAGGTAATGTGACTGTCTCGCTACCAATACTTAATCAACATTTGTCTAGCTTTTAATTTAATTATTACGTTAAATTTAAACTATACATTTCTGATTTAAATATTATAGTATGAATAATTAGAATGAAATTATTAATTGTCAATTAAATATTTGCATTGAAATTCGATTAATCTAATTTCTAATTATTTAATTATAGCTATACATTATTTTAAAAGCAATACTTACAATAAACAGTTCAGTATGGTCGTTCCGGAAATTTAATACCAATAATGGCACTAATAATTTCAGTGATTTTATTTAAATCAACTCCCAAGGCCTCAAGTTTGTCGAGAAGAATTAGAAAATGTTTGTTCTCTCCTAAAGCATCGACGGCATTTTGAAGTTCCCCAGTTTCAAGGCGATGAACGAATTCCCTGAATTTTCTAGACGTTTCGAGCTTTTCATCGTAATATTTGTATAATTCATCCAGTGGTAGTATGGCCCTAATATCGTGGATCAGTCCAGGAATTCCTCCAGTTATTTCAGTGAAACTATTACTCAAAGGAAGAGTTTTTTCCAAACCAATTAACTTGTTGAAATTATTTAACCAAGTGTATACATCCATACCGACTTCGTCGAAATATTTTAAAAGTGCTCGAATTTCGGGAATATCTTCTAATTCTGCTACAATAGATTTAAATTCATCACTTAACATATATTTCACTACTTTTTTAAAATCTGGATCTCGAACTAAGTATTCGACGATAATGTCCATAAGGTCATCCAGTGGTACTTTAGACCAAATAACTCTCAGAATGTCAATTACTTCTTCTTCTTTTTCCTCCCTAAACATTATTGGCTTGGTAGGAAATTTGATTCCAAGGAGCGAAGATAAGAAGTCAAGGATAGCTTGAACGTCAACACCCTTAGCTGCAGCTCTTCTTATTAAATTTTGAAGCTTAGGATTCGCCATGACTTTGTCAATGAGTCCTTGAAATTTTTCCGAAGAAAGACGCTCTATCAAGGAAGCAAAGTCTTTGGATGTCTTAAGTTTTTCATTATATAATTTAGCAATCTTTTCAATTGGAAGTAATGCTTTCACATCCTTGATGAATCCTGGCAAACCTCCAGTGATTCTCGCAACTCTGTAACCGAATACGGGTGAAATATGTTCCATACCGAGAAGATCGTGGATTTTGTTAAGAAATCCGTAAGCATCTAATCCGGATTCTTGCAAAAATTTAAGAATTTCTCTTACTTCACTCATTGATTCTACTTCCTGCAGCAATGACTTGAATTCGTCAGACATAACGTAGTCAATAGCCTCACCAAAGTCTTCGTCCTCAGCCAAATATTCGTAAAAGAGGTCAGTTATTTTTTGTTGTGGGATAAGAGCTAGAAAATCTTCGAGATCATTTTTGAGATTTCTACTTAAAAAGACTTCTGGTCGTGTTGGGAATTTGAGCCCGAGCAAAGTTGAAAGAAAGTCAAGAATCGCCTGAACGTCCACACCTTTGGCTTCAGCCCTTTTCATCAAGTTTTGCAGTTTAGGATTAGCCATTACTTTGTCGATGAGCCCTTGAAATTCGTCCGAAGAAAGACGGTTAATCAAGGCGGCGAAGTCCTTGGATGTTTTAAGTTTCTCATTGTATAATTTTGTAATTTCTTCTATTGGTAGCAAAGCTTTAATA
Source organism: Theocolax elegans (assembly GCA_026168455.1). Taxonomy (NCBI): domain Eukaryota; kingdom Metazoa; phylum Arthropoda; class Insecta; order Hymenoptera; family Cerocephalidae; genus Theocolax; species Theocolax elegans. Next base: position 86,585,776 of record CM047428.1, on the reverse strand, counting down.
TCCTTGATGAATCCAGGCAAACCTCCGGTAATTCTTGAAACTCTGTAACCCAAAGCGGGTGAAATATGTTCCATACCTAAAAGGTCGTGAATTTTGTTCAAAAATCCAAAGGCATCCAAACCAGATTCTTGTAAAAATTTCAAGGTCTGCCTTACTTCACTCATTGATTCTACTTCCTTTAGCAATGACTTGAATTCGTCAGACATAACATAGTCAATAGCTTCACCAAAGTCTTCGTCCTCAGCCAAATATTCGTAAAAGAGGTCAACTATTTTTTGTTGTGGGATAAGAGCTAGAAAATCTTCAAGATCGTTTTTGAGATTTCTACTTAAAAAGACTTCTGGTCGTGTTGGGAATTTGAGCCCGAGCAAAGTTGAAAGAAAGTCAAGAATCGCCTGAACGTCCACACCTTTGGCTTCAGCCCTTTTCATCAAGTTTTGCAGTTTAGGATTAGCCATTACTTTGTCGATGAGCCCTTGAAATTCGTCCGAAGAAAGACGGTTAATCAAGGCGGCGAAGTCCTTGGATGTTTTAAGTTTCTCATTGTATAATTTTGTAATTTCTTCTATTGGTAGCAAAGCTTTAATATCCTTGATGAATCCAGGCAAACCTCCGGTAATTCTTGAAACTCTGTAACCCAAAGCGGGTGAAATATGTTCCATACCTAAAAGGTCGTGAATTTTGTTCAAAAATCCAAAGGCATCCAAACCAGATTCTTGTAAAAATTTCAAGGTCTGCCTTACTTCACTCATTGATTCTACTTCCTTTAGCAATGACTTGAATTCGTCAGACATAACATAGTCAATAGCTTCACCAAAGTCTTCGTCCTCAGCCAAATATTCGTAAAAGAGGTCAACTATTTTTTGTTGTGGGATAAGAGCTAGAAAATCTTCAAGATCGTTTTTGAGATTTCTACTTAAAAAGACTTCTGGTCGTGTTGGGAATTTGAGACCGAGCAAAGTTGAAAGAAAGTCAAGAATCGCCTGAACGTCCACACCTTTGGCTTCAGCCCTTTTCATCAAGTTTTGCAGTTTAGGATTAGCCATTACTTTGTCGATGAGCCCTTGAAATTCGTCCGAAGAAAGACGTTCAATCAAGGCGGCGAAGTCCTTGGATGTTTTAAGTTTCTCATTGTATAATTTTGTAATTTCTTCTATTGGTAGCAAAGCTTTAATATCCTTGATGAATCCAGGCAAACCTCCGGTAATTCTTGAAACTCTGTAACCCAAAGCGGGTGAAATATGTTCCATACCTAAAAGGTCGTGAATTTTGTTCAAAAATCCAAAGGCATCCAAACCAGATTCTTGTAAAAATTTCAAGGTCTGCCTTACTTCACTCATTGATTCTACTTCCTTTAGCAATGACTTGAATTCGTCAGACATAACATAGTCAATAGCTTCACCAAAGTCTTCGTCCTCAGCCAAATATTCGTAAAAGAGGTCAACTATTTTTTGTTGTGGGATAAGAGCTAGAAAATCTTCAAGATCGTTTTTGAGATTTCTACTTAAAAAGACTTCTGGTCGTGTTGGGAATTTGAGACCGAGCAAAGTTGAAAGAAAGTCAAGAATCGCCTGAACGTCCACACCTTTGGCTTCAGCCCTTTTCATCAAGTTTTGCAGTTTAGGATTAGCCATTACTTTGTCGATGAGCCCTTGAAATTCGTCCGAAGAAAGACGTTCAATCAAGGCGGCGAAGTCCTTGGATGTTTTAAGTTTCTCATTGTATAATTTTGTAATTTCTTCTATTGGTAGCAAAGCTTTAATATCCTTGATGAATCCAGGCAAACCTCCGGTAATTCTTGAAACTCTGTAACCCAAAGCGGGTGAAATATGTTCCATACCTAAAAGGTCGTGAATTTTGTTCAAAATCCAAAGGCATCCAAACCAGATTCTTGTAAAAATTTCAAGGTCTGCCTTACTTCACTCATTGATTCTACTTCCTTTAGCAATGACTTGAATTCGTCAGACATAACATAGTCAATAGCTTCACCAAAGTCTTCGTCCTCAGCCAAATATTCGTAAAAGAGGTCAACTATTTTTTGTTGTGGGATAAGAGCTAGAAAATCTTCAAGATCGTTTTTGAGATTTCTACTTAAAAAGACTTCTGGTCGTGTTGGGAATTTGAGACCGAGCAAAGTTGAAAGAAAGTCAAGAATCGCCTGAACGTCCACACCTTTGGCTTCAGCCCTTTTCATCAAGTTTTGCAGTTTAGGATTAGCCATTACTTTGTCGATGAGCCCTTGAAATTCGTCCGAAGAAAGACGTTCAATCAAGGCGGCGAAGTCCTTGGATGTTTTAAGTTTCTCATTGTATAATTTTGTAATTTCTTCTATTGGTAGCAAAGCTTTAATATCCTTGATGAATCCAGGCAAACCTCCGGTAATTCTTGAAACTCTGTAACCCAAAGCGGGTGAAATATGTTCCATACCTAAAAGGTCGTGAATTTTGTTCAAAAATCCAAAGGCATCCAAACCAGATTCTTGTAAAAATTTCAAGGTCTGCCTTACTTCACTCATTGATTCTACTTCCTTTAGCAATGACTTGAATTCGTCAGACATAACATAGTCAATAGCTTCACCAAAGTCTTCGTCCTCAGCCAAATATTCGTAAAAAAGATCAGCTACTTTTTGTTGTGGAATAAGAGCTAGGAAATCTTCGAGATCATTTTTGAGACTCCTGTTTAAATACGTCCCGGGTCTTGATGGGAATTTAAGGCCAAGCACAGTTGAAAGGAAATCAAGAATTGCTTGGACGTCTACACCTTTAGCCTCAGCCCGTTTCATTAAATTTTGAAGTTCTTTATTAGCCATGATTTTGTCAACAAGTTCTTGGAATTCTGGAGATGAAAGTCGTTTAATCAAAGCAGCAAAGTCCTTAGAGGTTTTGAGCTTCTCTTTATATAGTTTTTCAATTTTATCTATGGGTAATAAACCTTTAATATCTTTAATAAATCCTGGTAATCCTCCTGTGATTCTTTCTAGTTTGAAATTGGTTAGGGGTTTAATACGTTCAATTCCTAAAAGATCGTTGATTTTGTTGATAAATTCATAAGCGTCTAGTCCAGAAGCTTGAAGAAAGTTTAATAGGTCTCTGACTTCTTGTTCCGATTCGATAGCTATAATTAACTGTTTGAATTCCTCGGACATGATATAGTCGATAGCTTCACCGAAATCCTCATCTTCAGCTAAATATTGGTAGAAAAGATCTACAATTTTTTCTTTAGGAACGAGTTTCAAAAAATCTTCCAAATCATCTTTGAGATTTCTGGTTAAAAAGAAGACTGGTGGTCTTGACGGGAATTTGAGACCGAAAATAGAAGTGATAAAATCAAAAATTGCTTGTACGTCGACACCTTTCTCTTCTGCTCGTCTTAACGCATTTTGAAGTATCGGATTGGCCATAATTTTGTCAATAAGACCCTGGAATTCTTTGGATGAAAGATGTTTGACCAGTCCTCTAAATTCTCCAGAATTATCGAGTTTGTATTTGTACATCTCCTCGATTTGATCCAGCGGAAGAGTTGCCTTGATGTCTTTAATATAGCCAGCTAATCCGCCTGTGATTTTGATTGTCTTGACATTGTTAAGCGAGTCGACGGTGTTGAGGCCAATTAGTTTATTAAATCGATGTAAGTAATCGTACGCTGGAAGACCACCTTCTTCAAGATAGTCAAGTAGATTCTTCACTTCCGGCTCGGATTCTATCGCGGTTACGAGAGACTTAAATTCATCCGAAAGGAAGAAATCAATGGCCTCGCCAAATTGTTCATCTTCAGCTAAATATTGGAGGGTAATGTCACTTATTTCCCGGAACGGAACTAAAGCGATGAAATCTTCGAAATCTTCTGCGAGTCCTCTGGTCGAGATCTTGTAGTGTCTGTCACTAACGGGTCCGCCACTGACTTCTATGGTCCCGGTTACAACCAGGACCACCAGAATAGCTAACGACAGCTTCATGCTCTGAAATAATACATTATTGTAGGAGGCGAATTTAATTTATTTAATATGTTCATTTAGTTTAATGTACGTCATTTAAACCGAAAAGACGTTATCGATACTTACTGCGAGGCTATCATGTGGCAACTACCTGATAGTCTATCGATCTGCGGTTTATATACTCGATTTCTGCAGGAGAACCTTAGATGCTAAACTTCGATACGTAGTTTGCCGTTCATTTGGCCGTTGGCCGATAAGATTAGACCGAGGTTTCAGGTGTGCAATTTCCGACGGTCTTATTACCTACTTCTTCTAATGATTAAAGTCCAAATGTTTAAATTAGTTTAATTCCACGTAGTATATTAATTTACGAGTCGATCCACGGAAATGCATTTTAACGCTTATATTTTTATGCTCGAATAATTTACGCTCGAACCTCGTTGAAAATATAAAACAATTCGAATGGTTGCGCGTAGATAGCGTAATTTAGTTTCACCCGTTGTTAGATGCGACTGAGAGTCTATTATTTTTTTTAGTGCGCTCGATGTATCTGTAACGTCGATTATCCATACATTGATAAGATTGTTAACTTTGAGTACCTCGTTAGATTGAAGTAGAAATTAAAATGTACGTGTAAATATATCTATACGGATAATTGTTAAAACAAAAATGAGCAATGCTAAAATAAGTTGATTTTCACAGGAAACGTGTCGTCGTTTGTCATCATCATTGGTTCGTTGATACTCGGTGATTAAATAGGTTGATCGAGTTGCGGATAGCTCGCGTGCGATCATTCGACCTTATACAGGGTCGGAGGGTGTTGCGAAACTACAGGGGGAAGTTGAACGAGGAAAGAGAAAGCAAAGGGCACCGTGTGTCGGAAATGGCCTCGGTGTCCCGCTCGATAAATAAGAAGAGGCGATGTTCGAGCAGGTGGCGTACCAACTTTTAAAAGGAAAGTATAAAGCGCCAAAAGAAGAATAAGAGGAAGAAGAAGGAGAAGAAGAACAAGAAGGAGGAGAAGAAGGAGAAAGAGAGGGTGTGCAGGGGTGAACGTTATAACCCTCCTCGGGCACACTTTCGATATTTCTTCGGTATGGTGCTAACGAGAAAGAGAGAGGGAATGGAGGTCTAATTAAAATTGTTACAATTTAATAAGCCCAGTAATTTCTCGAAGGGGGTGGAGAATAAGAGGCAATATAATGGAGGTAGAAGGCACTACACCTTCTAAGAGGACGAACTAAGAGGTATTATCATACAGCGATATCTAAGGAGAAATGAATCAGAGGATATGACGATTCTTCAGTTTCATTTCCATCTTCACCTGGTTTTCTCAACACTTTCTACTTTCTTCCTTGACTTTTTTGTTCCTTCTCCGTCTCTCTCGTACTTTTTCTCCCTTGGGTTTCATTGAACAACGAAAAATTTTCTGCTCGCAACTTTTCCACTCAATATGGAATACACATAGCGGAGCTAGAGCGCCGACTCACTCTCACAAAAGACTTAACGCAATTTCACGACGTCGCTTCTTTTTCACTCTTTCTTCCGTATGCCATTGAGGATCGTTCTGTGGAGAAGGAGGCCGGCTAATATGAATTCTAAATGACATTACGTCACTTGCGACTTGGTCTCTTGGCTTTTTTGTTCCGTCCCTACGAGACAAGGAGATTAAACGCTTTTAAGTGTTGAAACATATTTAAGAATTAAAGATATCAACAGTCCCCATATACACTTTCTCTTCGCATATTTACGATATTGTACGAATATTATGTACCAATATTTTACGAATCACTTATTTCAAAATAATAAGATACGTTCAAATTAGACGGATGTCGAATCGATGAAAAAAAATTTTTAATACTTTACTTTCTCTCAAGATGTTTATATTAAAATCGAAGATATTGATATAATAGTGGAGAACGAAAAATGTATAATATCTTGATATTCCGATTTAATAATCTACAACTCCATTCGTACCGGTATAGATCCGTTTTAATACTGTGTATAGAGTATTTATAAGAATCTATGAAATTTAAATCATCGGAGAACGAATTAATTATCATTTTCCAGTCATTCGGATTTAACTAAATTTAATAGAAATGATACAATTCATACAATATAATTGTTTCTACTACACATTTAAAGAGTATAATTACAGTATGTATTAAATATTTGATATACACGCAGGAGATTTTTTTTATAAAAATTACCGCTTAATCCCATCCATATATAAAAAAAATTATAGTTTTTACCAAATTTTAGTAATTTAAATATTTTTATAGAATTTAAAAAATTTATTTTAGTAATATTACATTATACGTATAAATTTAAATTAAAATGTCTGTGTATAATTTTGTGATTTATTTAGACATAATTACTTAACATATATATTTTCAAACGTCCATAATAAATAATATTATTAGCTAATGTTAATCATAATGAATAAAATTATGTTTTAAAAATTTTTTAAATATTTTACAAAAATTTATAAAACCTTTATTCTACGAAATGGGCAAAATTAATTTTATCATTCAAATGGATTCCTCGAAAAGTTAGAATCCATTTTGTACGAGCGGAAAAATTGATAAAACACTTTGATAGGTCGATTAAATAAAATTTCATTCTTATTAAACATCAAGCGCGAATCATTCATAAATGTCATAAAAATTGGATAAAAGTATAAAAATATAAATACGTCAATTTCAACTCGGCTCGTGTTGGATGCGATAAAATTCATTGAGCGAGTAATAATAATAATAATAATAATATAGGCGCATGACGCGTGCGTTATACCGAAAAAAGGAAAGAAAGATGATGATGGTATTTTTATCAATTAATACGAATCTAATTGATGCATTGTTATACCTCAAAAAAAGAAAAAAGAAGCGGTGAGTGTGCGTGTCATTGATTTATCAAAGGATATAGGTATTCGACACCTAAAGCACAATATAATCAAAACTTATCGTAGAAATTTCCAGAATTGAATTCGCGTGTGCATTGCGTTACATACATATATAGATATATACCGAGATGATAAATTATATTCGATTCGATTACGAAGATAAAGTATATTCGACGCACCTGCAACGCGATATCAACTATACGTGTACAACTCGCGTTTTCATTACCAAAAATGAGAGAGATTTTTGAGAGAGAGAGAGAGAGAGAGAGAGAGAGAGAGAAAATGCTATTTTATTATCGCAAATGTAATTATAAAATGCACTGCAGAGAAAGAGCGAGAAAATGAAGGCAACAATTATAAGATGCAACATTTCCGTAATCGCAAAAGGTAAATAGCGAACCGTTGGCGCGGTATTTTTGTTTTGTCACGTTTTCTGGTTTGCGGGTGTAAGTGGCTATTATCCTCAGCTTTTTCTCCCCTCAAGAGTTTCGCAATTTTTTTACGAGATTGCAGCCAATGATGTCGAATGATTTTTGCGTCTCGTAACGGGAAGGGGCCTCGGCGAGCACCAAGTCGCCAGACAAACTTTTACGGATATTACGACGGGCGACACGTGCCGGTAACGATGCAACGCTTCTCGTACCAACCATCATTACGATCGTCTGCACGAGATTTTACCAACGAAACAAAAGAGAATTATACGTCTTAAACTCTTAAAGAACGTGTACCTACCATATGGATCGGATCGGAGAAAACAAAAACTAAAGTAAATCACTCTTTTAGTACGGTGAACGCGTTAAATATGTTGTTAACTACTTAAATTATATTTACCGAGTTTATAATAAAAAGTATCGTGAATGGCGCGGTAACAGTTCCACCGATTTTATCAGAAATATTATAAGAGTTTTCAGGTTTATTTTTTTTAAACAGTTGATACCCTACTTACATAATTTGTTGTATACCTGATAGATCGTCCTAAGTTTATCGTGTGGTCATGGTTATTTTTTATTCGAAACATCGTCTTTTGGCGACCAAAAACTTTAAACCTATACTGGCAGACATTTAAACAGCATTGGATGTACAGACATTAAGGAGATGTCGTACTCAACAATGGTCATTTTTCATAATTTTTATAAACAGAAGAATAAATTTAAGAAAAAAATCGTGTCCATCAGGCCCTCAGGCATGTTTTCAATAATAAACCCAAATTTTTCAAATTTTTAAATCGATATTTTAATTATGATGTTTCGGTTGAAAATTATGCCTTTTTTCACTAATAATTACCGACTCAACATTCTTTATTCAATTATTATAAAAAAACAGTATTTTTTCTTAAAAAATCGATCCTTCAGGCCCTTCCTTATGTTTTAAGCTATCCTTATGAATTGTTGGAATTGGTGGATTGAAAGGTGTAGATTCCTGCAATATGGGTCCGACATCCCTTTAAATTAAATATGTAAAATTCGTAGCTAAAGATGCACGATCAGAGAGCATTTGATATATATAAAAATATTCCTACAAAAACTATTTTTATTCTCAAGATTAACAAAATCGTCCATGTCTATTTTTCAATAACAATCATCTCTTTGAAATACTTTAACGAGCCTGTTTCGTTATCGTTTCGGTTTTAAATTTCATTCATTAACATTTATTTGACAAACTATGCACATTCGTATTGTATCAATGCAATTGGCAAACATTATAAAGAAAAATAAGAAAGATAATATTATCATTTACTTTTTTAATTAACGCTAGATATTAATAACGGGTTTGTTTGTTATTTAATTCGTTGTACAACTAAATAAAATTACCTCTATGGAAGGAGCGATTAAGCTACGATAAAATCTTTGCTCGATATCTGATTAAGAATTATATATCGGTATTGGTAGTTGACAGTGACCGATCCTAAGGTATTACGGTTTTCCACGAATGATCTTGACTGGAAATTATCCACTCTCTCAGTAGTTATTTTTATACATGTTTTTCATACAATTTATCTGTAAACTTTGAAAATATTTGTAATACCAAATTTATACAATAAATTTCCCGTAAAACTTTATCATTTTTTTCACACTGGGTAAATAACGTCTCGTTGGGGACGTCGACATAAATTTGAGCCAAAGGTAAATTTTAGACAAATTTTAGGTAAGCGTAAATTTGTTCACGTAGGAGAATCACGCGTTCCCTTGTTGCGTTAGATCAGCAGGACGAGTAATAACAGTAAAATGTTGATTAATCTCGTTAGTTTTCGTACTAGTAATCGAAGGATCGAGAACGTTTTACGCGGCAATTTATTTATTTAGCCTCGTAGCAACCGCATTTATTTGTTCTCCAGCCTGTTCTTCTTTCTCTTCTTCCTCCTTCTTCCTTTCTTTCGTTCCTTTTTTTGTGTCTGCAGCCAATCAAGCGCCAAGGGAGAAAATGACGCGAGAAACCAAGAAGGGTGAGAGTATATAAGGTAACTCTCTCTCTCTCTCTCTCTCTCTCTTTTACCTTTTTCTATTGGAACTCAATACACGGGGTTTGCTGTCCCACTTGGAGGTAGTAAAGGCCCGTACGAGGTTTCGTTTGGTGGGAGGTAGAAGAGAGAGAGAGAGGAGGGAAATAGAGAAACGTCGGAAATAAAGAGTCGAAAAAAGAAGTGAGTGAGAGAGAGGGAGAGAGAGAGTGAGAGAGAGAGAGAGAGAGAGAGAGATAGAGAAAGAGAGAAGAAGAAGAAGAAGAAGAAGAATGGCCCGCAACAAATCCTGCGCGAGTAATCGAGGTCGCGCCACTGCGAGGTTTTACTTCCGAACACTTAACTCTATTGCGATTGGATTCCGGGTGTGTACTCCCTCCCTCCCTCCCTCCGTCTTTGGCTCCCTCTCGCTCGACGGTTCTTCCGGTAGGTCCTTAAGCTCGACGTCCTCATCGGCTTTCTTATCGGGTGCGGAAACCTTATTACAAGAGCCACGATAAAACACCCTTGGGAACGACCGAAGAACTAACTTCCCTTTCTCTCTCTCTCCCTCTCTATACCCCTTCTCTTACGACTGTTTATATTATATATAACATTTTGGTAACTCGTGTGTGTTTTACCTTTTTTTCGAGAAGGGAGGGGTTAGCCCACCGGAGTTTGAAGAAATATTTGCTTTGCACTCATGTTTTATGGATCGCGGGTTGGTCTCTTTGGTACGAGGGTATAACTTCTTCGACGCGCAGTGACAGAAAAAGTGTCCATATGCGCGGGTACGAGTGGTAAGATCATTTTCTCGCAATATGGATAACGGTACTTTTCAAAATTGCAATTATTTTCTTGTAATATTAGGAGAGATTCGAGGAAACTTATAAAAAATGTATTTCAACGTTTTCTTATGTTAGTAATTAATGTTATTTTAGTTTTTATACAACCAAATTTCCTGCAAAGGTTCATACTGTATGAGTGATATTTTCAAACAGAGCATCGAATATATCTCACCAAAATTTAGTAAATGGAGAATTAATTACATTATAGAAAAGGGTATCGACTCTGAGGATGGCATTGTTAATGCTTTTACTTTAATTGTGTCGAGTTTTATATAATAATTATATACGTCGATGAGGTACGTATAATTAAAGTTTACTTTGTATTTAACCACGAATTACCAACGAAACCAACGTCATTATTTATTTTTAATTAATTCACTTAAAATTATTTTTTCGAAAATTTCGGTCTATCAACTTCTACACGCGAATATCTTCGAACTTTTATGTGCATAATAATTAACAATATATAACGTTAACAAAAATATAAATAAAAATAAAAATAGTAACTACGTATTTTTATTGGTTTTTAACATCAACTCGCCATTTTATTGTATAAAAAATGTTACGCTTATATCCTCAGTTATACCTTAATTTCTACTGCGGTGAATCCGTAACAATTGAAAAATAGTTTCAAACAACCTCAAAATGTTCTATTTCTATTAAGTGTATAATGTATAAGGTATTTTTTATATGTTTTATGATCTTACCATTATATTGTTTAAAAACACTTATGGAGTAGAGAATTAAAGAAAGTATAGAAAAAATTAAGGAGAATATAGAGGAGAGAAGGAGAGGACAAAATACAATAAAAATAATAAAAAAATTTGTTCCATATATCTGTTTATAATGAATTTTATTGATTTATTAACTAATCATTTTATTAAACACGAGGCTTTGCATATACATATATAGTTGCAGACTATAAAGATATTTTTAAATTGTCAATCATCGCCGATAAGCGCGCAAAGGAAAAGTCAAATAAATAATACCGATAAATTAATACACACGCGTATAGACAAAGAAAGTCACAACTTATCACATATAATAAGCAAAGAGCTTATTAAATTATATTTTGATTGAAATTTATTGATAGGAAGGTATTTATTTAAGGAATTTTATAAAATAATATCCCTTAAAGATTTGTTTCCAAGTATTCCGATAATGAATATATTCTGATTATATCTGAGTAGAATATTTTAGATCGACTCGTATAAATTAAAGTGTCGGTTTCTTTTCTCTTTTCGTTCGTAATTAACAATGGAAATTAACTGTCTCTTTTGAGATGTTTATAGTCCTCTTCTCCTTCTAATTTTAATACAGTGTTAACGGGATATCGAAGTAAATATAACATTTTAATTTACCGCGCTTACAATTTTTGAAATTTTTATTTCGATTAAAGTAATATTTCAGTTTTTAATTATATATATAATTATTATGATCAAAAAATTCCAGGAGTAATTAATTATATTTAGTTTATCATTATGATTTCTTATTTTAAAAATTACGAAGTGTAGGTTTAAGCAATTTATAATAATTTATCTACCAAATGAAACAACGTAATTAATTATAATTTATTTGATTACGTCAATACAAAAGTTAAGATTTTTCTTGTTCCGCAGAAAACTTAGTATATATTTTTATAATAGTTAAAAGTCATGAATTTGAATTTTTTGGCAGTTCTGACATCCCCTTAATTAATTTAAAAGTAATTTACACGAATAAAAAAATATATTTTGTTGGAACTATACCACAAATAAAAAGCTTCGCATAATTTAGTATTCAATTTTTTTTATTTTTCGTGAATTAAAAATTGCAGATTCTTTTGCTGGAACTATGACTTAACTATAAAATCGGTAAAACACGGTACTCTTTTGATATTAAGTCTACTCACTTAAGGTAGCATTATCATTCGTTTAAATATTAATTAGATACGTATATACAGACGAATTTGTGGAGGAAAAATTAGCATTTAAAATATGAGGATTAAAAACTTAAATTAAACTTCACTTGCATGCTTCAAAAATGCATTTAAGGCACTCTTACTTCAATTTGACTGTGCATGAGTCTACTCGTTTATGTTAAAGAGAAAAGCCTGGGTTTAAATTTAGAAAAAAAAATGTATTACAAATAATTAAAAATTTGTTATGCGATCAGTTAAAATATTTCGAATTAATTAAAAAATAAATAAAAAAATTATTATTAAATAGAAAGCATTTCATAGGATAGGCTGGAACATTAACATTTATATTGATTAAATTATGAATGATTCTATTCGTATTGTAGATTTAATTATTCCATTGCAATATTTCTAAATCCTTTTTAGAGGACTCCTTAAATGAATAATTATCATCGTTATTAAAAAAAAGAAAAAATAAACGAGATATAAAATTAGAAGTTAGAAATGATTTAACATGCAGAAAGTCTGACGTATAGCGTATACTGTCTGGAGTATGAGGGATGCGGTCGAGGAAGACGATGCGACCTCATCAAACACATTCGCCCGTTTTCACCAGAACGGGAGAGCGTCAGGATCAGAATCAGGATCAGGATTAGGATCGAAGGTCGTCTTACCCGTTTGTTTGCGACTAGTTTGCTCTGGTTCTGGGGGTACAGACGGATACTCGATATCTATATAACATACGTCTACCGTGGACCCGCCGGGTAAATGCATCATCGCCAACGGGCTCTTAAACTTTATCAGATTTTACATTTTCATCGAAAGTATCATGAATTACGCGTGATATTTACGGGAACATCAAATTAGTAACATTCGCACTATTAATGTTATACTTTTACCTGGTTGTACATTTACTAATATACCTTAACGCGATCGGAGTGTTAAATTACAAATTTGAAACTGATAATTTAAATAAAATTCGTAGAATAAGTTAAAACAAATATATCGCAATAATAATTAATTAAGTATAATAATTAGTAGGAAAAAAATGTAAGAATTGTAAATTTCATCGGGGCACACCGCGGATAATAAAGCTCGAATGTTCTATACACCTAGTAAGACCGGATAGGAACAACTCGCGGAGTACAAGTCTTCGGTCTCTCTCTCTCTCTCTCTCTGTATGTATATATATATATAGAGGGAGTCATCGTGTACGTCTGGCCGTGACGCGCGCGACGTTAGGAGAAAAACAGAGAAGAGACATGCACACAAAAGGGTTTTCCCCTGGAAAGGAAGTTGTAATTGGTTTTGCCGTTAGGTAGAAAGAAGAGAGAGGAAAGAGAGAGTGGGGAGGGAGGGAGGGAGGGTAGGGTAGGGTAAGGGGGTGAGCTAGTATAAGCCCATGGTACCAGAAGTGGTAGCCACCAAGGAAATCTCTGGGCTTTATTCCCCTTGGGTTTTTCTCTTCGCGTGTTTCCTAGACCGCCCACCAAGATTCTTCTTATATATATATATATATATATATATGTATGTGTGTGAGTGCTACGTACCACCCACACCTACACCCTTTTATTTCTCTCTTTCGAAAGTCGTCAGGTTCGCCAAAAGAGGTGTCACCCTGATTTAAGGATGGTTGTATATATACCCAAAAGAGGAAAAAGGAAATAAGAAAAACTCGTATTTTAGAAACCCTTTAGATACCTCGGAAAAGTCTATGTGAATTCATCTCGTTGTAAGCTTCTTTAACGAGATTAACGTAAATACTCCTTGGGCTTTTTCTTATGTGGGAGTTGATAAGATTTTATGGGCTTTCTCCAGATGGATGTTTATAGTTATAAATGCGTACAACGATCCTTTTCCCCTCTTTATAATTAATTATCCTACCGATTTTAATCCTCTTAACATTTTCGTCAGATTCTTTGCGCGTTCATTTGTTGTCTTGCGCTCCACTCGAGATATCTGTATGTGTGTGTGTGTGTGTGTGTATAAATTATGAAAGACCAAGGTGGTATATTCGCGCAACCAAATGCCATTTTGGAAACGACTACGATCATTTTAAAGGATTAGCCATCAAAACGTTAAATGGGATATTCCTTTTTTACTTAACGTCGATTTTATAAATATGATAATTTGCGTGTACACACATATATATAAAAGAAATAAATGCATATAAAAATGTTGATAGTTTCTTCTTCGTCGATCGAACCAATTTTTTCCTTGTGTATGCTTATCACATCATATTTCTAGTTAATCTAAAAATTCTTATATTTCTACTACGGAACAAAATGGTTAACATCCAATCGACCTTATCTGATAATATATTACTGGCGGAACATTGATCATAGTGCACGTGCAACAATTGTCTTGATTTAGCATAGCCTCAAGTACATTACACTAAAATAATGTACAAAATATCTTGAATCTCAATTACATAGAGTAATTTTATAAATCTTAATGAGAAAATGTTACTTCTAATAAAAAAAATTCCGCGTTAAAAATTTTTATAAAGAACATATGAATTTTAGCGAAAAAAAGATGGGTCCCCCTACGCAGAAGCGTAATCGTTTAGTGAATATTAAATTAATTACGATCATGCATTAAATAATTTATTTGTAAAAAAACAACAATTAATTTAATTTGAAGAAATAATACGGCTAACTCTATGTTCCTTTTGTTTGGCCCAAAATTGATGCGCGAGCATTTTTCCAATGATATGACAATTAAATTAATTACTACAAATATTCTTAAATTAGTAATAATGATAATAATAATTAATAATAATATAATACTGTAAATATAGGCAATCACTGAAAAGGGATACATATACATTACAGAGCAATAAATTTAGTATACTGAAGAGCTATACATGGTATATGTTAAGAGATACAGTAAATAATGAATAAATATATAAATAAATAAAAAATGTAAACCCTATAAATTATTTAATGACAGTCAGTCATCTGTTTCACTACAAATGAGTAGGTTGTTAGTCAAGATTCGAGGAAATGTGCGTTTATTGGATCTTTGAAGCGTGGAAGTGAAAGTGCGCATTTAACGTCAGCCGGAAGGGAATTCCACGGATACACACCGTGGATACGGTACGTCACGCTCTTCTATTGCAAAAGTAGAGAACTATTCGTGTTATTAACGAAAGGAGACTAGAACCTAACTTGCTGAAATACGATACACCTGAAAGTAATGCGAAAAGGTGAAAGAAAGTCAGATCAACGCATTTGACGATGAAAAAAAATAGAGAAAGCTAATTGTTACTTAGCAGAAATTAAAGTTTGCAGGAGGAGCCGGGGGGTTAGCTGCTGCAGAGTCTAGAGCAGGTGCACGCGTATATAGGTATACACAGAAGGAAAGAGGGAGAGAGAGAAAGAGAGCGGCGAGGTAGCCAGACGCATCTTGAAGGAGTAATACTTAGACAACCGAAGCTCGTAACTTCAGCGAGAGAAGGGTATGGGTATGGGCTCGCGAAACGCGATAATATTACAAGGTTCGGTGGAGTCGAGCTGCGAGCGAATAGCGAGATAATCGATGTGCCTGTACACTCGCCCACCCTCACCCTCACCCCCTCGTTCCTCCCTTGACACTCGCCGCCTCGATATAACGAGCAAACTTTTGGCTGGCGGTGCGCTAGAGAGAGGCTTGCTCGTTCGCTCGCTCGCTCGCTCGTTCGCTCGAGCCACTCGAGCAAAGTAATTATGCTCGTATTACTCGTCGAGTTACATTAATTAATGTTATACCGCCTCGCGGAATCAGACGCTCGGAATCTATATACGAAAAGCTTCGCCGACGACGAGGGATACCCGCCGCCGACGGCCCCTTCACCTTTGTTGCTTATGCTCCTCGCTTCTATTTCACGAGGCTCGATCCGCTTATAACCTCCCCCCACCCTCCCCACCCCCCTACGCCAAACCTCAACGATTCGACCTCTTCGCGCATTGTTTCTACTTGTACCCTTCAAACCTAATGGGATTTTCCTCTGATGCGCAGGTGTTCTCCAGTTTTTCGAATAACAGATTTTTCTTTTTTTTCAGCGTTTACACTATCGACTCGTGTGTCGTACGTCAAATCCATTTTTTTATTTTCGTTCGAACGGTTAAAAGGAAAACCTGATGACCTATTGATTTTTGTCTCTTAGGATTCTTACATAACAAAGCTTTTTTGATACATTCTCACTATTCTTTTTACCAGAGGTAAAATTTAAAAAATTGTCATGACACTACGTACTATCCTTTTTTAATGTAACTCACTCACCGCAAGATACACCTCATGAATCACTCGATTAAAGTTAAAAAATTTTGAATGTACAGTTTATTAAATTTTATTTGATTAACATTTATAAAATTAATAAATACGTATTGGTTTCATATAGATAGTTTGCAAACAGTTTTATAATCATTTCTAAAATTTGTTGTACAAAAATATTTTGCTATATATGTAAACTAATAATATAGTTATCTACTAAAGACTTATATAAAAAAACTTATTATAGATTTTTTAGAATTTATAAAAAATATACAATTTTAACTCATTGTGTACAATATTATTAATTATTTATAATAAAGTATGTGTACTAAATTTATGGAAGATGTTCCATTTATGGGAAAATGTTTTATGGGAAATCCGATATACTTACTTGTAATATCCTCATAAATAAATAATATTTATATTTTTGTTTTTGTTTTTTTGTGTATTTTATAGTGAATTCAAAAGTCTATCTTGTAGAAATTTCAGGTAAACTCCCGGTATATTATTTGCATTTTATCTTAGTTTTAAATCGTTATCTAAACCTGAGAAAATGAATTATTTTCTTATGTGTATAGCCAGTTATTAAATAATAGTAATAGTATATATATCTCAGTTATATAACAGATGTTATCTATAACTCTGAAATAAATGAATAACGATTCCAGTCTCACGTCTAGTCTACTTTACTTCTACGTAAATTTAAAATGAACAAATTATTCACCTTGATTAACATGAATATTTGTACTAATGTTGTACGTCAATAAAATTTTGTTCGATATTACGATTTTATTGCTCGAGATAAAGATAATACAATCTCCCATGATAACATGCAGGTTCAAGAGAAAAGTCTGTACAATAATTGTTTACAACACTAATGAATATATAAAAGAAAATATTAAATTGTTAATTAATTATTTATATTTTATTATGAAACTGGTAATTACGAAATCTTGATAATTTAGTCGTTAATAATCAAATGCGTTATTTCAATGCAATTAAATAATTCTTTATCTCTTGGGATTGCGTCAATCTATCGAATTACCGAACAAATGATTTGTAAATTCTGGCAAAAGCCAAGTTGATCGTAGTTAAAAAATAAATTGGTATATTTTACGGGTAATACGATGAGATAACGTGGTTAGATGCACTTTATGCATGGACAAATTAATTACCATAATCGCGATTGGTTATAATATTGGTACAAACATGAAACGTTTCGGTAACTAATATTGTAGTATACGGGTCCGCCTCGAGAAACATCAACTGATCGTAATGAAGATCTTCGTCCACTGTTTTTTATTTATCGCTTCAGCGTTTGGTATATGTCGTATTTAGCGTAGTTAAAAAACCATTAATTTTACTAACGTCAAATTTCAAATTTTAGGTGTATCGAGCTCGCCAATTGAACCGAACGAAATCCGGCGTATTGGTAATGATATATTAAATTAAAATAATATAATATTCGAAATGTAGATCGATGTAGTAAATTGTATTATATCCTAAGTGAATGTAAAGTGAAATAAAATAATTGATCTAAATGTGAGTATATACGAAAATGAAACTTCAGACGGTTACTCGGAAGGCGAACGATGTCTCGCTGGAGAGTTGTTTTACGATAAATGCAACCTTTGCCGGTGCGCTGCTAATGGACTCTCAGCTGGTTGCACTTTGATGCCTTGCCCATCCGAGGAGGACTTTGAACGTAAGGCACCACCTACTCAAACTTACAGCTGGCCACATATCGGTAATAGCAGACCTACAGATGAGTTCAGTGAGAATATATTTTTATAAAAAAAAAATCGCAACATATTATTTGTCTTTTTAGATGGCTACGTTCACGGCGATTCATGCCCACCCGGTCGATTGTTTTTCAACGAGTGCAACCTATGTCGATGCAACGAGGACGGTAAATACGCAGCGTGTACCATGATCTTCTGTTTGCCCGATCAGATTCGAGAAAAGAGATCTTTGGAACCTGCAGTATCCACTTTTAATTGGCCTCGGATCGGTAAGACCATCGTTTAACTTTTTTTTTCTTTAAATAAACGTTTTTAAGAAATTCTGATTATTATCATGATTTTAGATGGTTACAAATTTGGAGACGCTTGTCCTCCAAATCAGATGTTCTACAACGCTTGCAATGTGTGTCGATGCTTTTCCGATGGCAGTTTCGCCATGTGCACCATGATGTTTTGTGCGCCCGAGTAAACCGAGATAGTTATATTTTACTCCAAATATAAAAAGGAAATAAATGGGTATACCCATTTTTTCATTGTATTAATTGAAATTTTACTATATTTTAATGATAATTCTTTTCCAATAAATAATCGTAAAAAATACGAAAAATTCGTTTAGGCTATAAATATAAATTGAAAATAAATAATGGAATTTTTTAATAGATTAAACAAAGATAAATTATTAAATTTTGAAAGCTCGATAGATTGTATCACTATTTCTATATATTTGCAAACATCGATGCAATTTTTGATTCGAAAGAATTTTAAGCACGGAAAATTTGAACTTCGGACAGTCTTTGTCAACATTTCAGCAGCAAACATTAAAAAGTAAAACGTAACGATAAAATCTCCACTGCGACATCTCTATTTATAAGAAGAAAGGTAGGGAAAAACTAAATAGTTGCCGATTTCACGTTGATTCGATCTAACCCTGAGTTCTTTTTTCGGAAACTCAGCGCTTGGTTAGTCACGGTGGAAAATACGTAGGTATATGTGTATGTGCATGTGTGCAGTATATATACGGATATACGGATGCATCAACGGCAAAGCAAAGAACGACCAAGTAACAAGAAAAAAAGAAGACAAAAAGTCGAGTAAGGTAGGTAAACAGGTTGATAGAGAGGAAATCCTAGCGTCTTGACTCTCGTTGCATTGGCCACCTATGTACGTGTATGTGTGTATATTATATATATATATATACAGTCCCAAGGGTCAGACGTTAAAGGTATACCAGAGAGTTCTTCCTTCGAAAATTCACCTCGATGTACGCTACTCGCCTAGGTACATGTACAGCAATTTTCTCGAGAGCAGATATACCAAACTCTACCCCCCCCCCCCACCCCTCCTCTCTCTCTCTCTCTCTCTCTTTCTCTCTCTCTCCCTTGCATGCATTAAACTTTGATCCGTTGTGTCTATGTAAACTGTGTCTTGTGAAATAGAAGAATTACAACGAGAGCTTTTAAATCGAATGTCGTTTCGAGGTTATATACACCTTTTTTTAACGTGAAAGAGGACTTTGTTATTTCTATTCTTTAAATTTGTAGATTATTTTGCAAGGACGTCTCAAATTTTAAGTAATATCGTCGAAAATCACGTTCGAGTTACGCACCTATATACCCCAAGAAACACATATTTATCTTTAGTTAACTATGTGAACATTTCAACTTGTATTTGCCGATTCCGCTCAAACTTTCCTACAAGGTTTCCCCTTAATTATTGAAAAATTCGAAGTGAATCAACGTTTTAGGTCTGATTATTTTCTGTAACAACTGGTATAATGCAGTGTTATTTAAAAAAAATGTTTAAATATATCGATTAAAATTACAATTAAATTAAAAGACAAATATTATAATTATAATTTGACATAAAGTTGTAAAATATTTGAATTATTCCATTCTAAAAATCAAAAATCTTTTTAATGAAGACACTAAAAATGATCTTATAATTTGAAAACGTAAAAATATTTTTTCAAAATTACAATATCACGAGTGTAAAAATGGAGAGTAGAAAAATACTTATTAAACTTTACTATTAATATTAATACTAATTAAACATTACTTTTATTGCTAATAGAATGATGATTATTATTGCCAAATAAGTTGATTAAATTATTTCTTTTCAATGCGAACACAGCCTATTAACTCATCATAATTGGTGTACTAAAAATATGTTATTTATATATACACAGAAAGAAAACCTTGCACGTTCTAGCATTTTACCTTGAACATTTGCTACACTTTTACTAGTTCTCTCTACGGAAGGTGTAAGAAATTATTCTAATAAACTGACGTGTTAAGAAAAAACTTACATAAGTACAACGCCGATAAAAGTAAGATAATTGAGAACAATTCTGACTTACTTTAAAACTTTTTTGAATGTAACATTTTAAATTATAAAAATTTGTACTTCTACTAAAACATGCATTCTTGCAGACCTGACTATCCATATATATATATTGATATAAAAAAAACCCTTAAAAAATGTAAAAAATGTACTTAGGTGGTTTAATTTAAAAAAATATTTCAAAATATAAGTTACTTAGGTTTTTTGTTTTTAAAGTTTTAAAAAAATTTTTATATTTTATTTCTTAATTTTTTATCGACAATTTCATCAATTTTTAACATATTGATTGATACCAAAAATTTATTTTCAAAAAAAATTGTCGTCACTTACGTAAGTTTTTGTTTAACACGGTAGTAATAATAAATAACATTTTATTATGAGTGAAATTCAACTAAAATAAATTACATTATCCATTGGTGCGAAAATGAGCTAATTTGTTAGTTAATAATTAGTTAACAATCTATTTAATTTAATAATTAATACAATAGAACTTTGATTGAATAAGTTTAGATAACGTCAAGACAATGATTGTATTTACAGACGATTAAATTGACAAATAATATCTTAACCGTTGACGCGTATCGTACACATATATTTTTGTATTTCTTATATTTTGACATAACACGCGCGACACTAAAATATTAACAACCAGATATTCAATTCGACGCGATGACACAAAAATCAATTGGTATAGAATTTTGAAAGATAAGCTATATTGATTTGTAAATCGATTATATTTTTACGTATGTATACCGATATATCTTTAATACGCGATAAAGAAACGAAAATTGAAAGAATATCAGACTGGTTATAGAGTACATAAGTTTGTTTAAGGACGAATTTTTCGAAATTGAAATAACCACAATAGTGCTATATATACGACGATAAATTTCTGTTTGATACGTAGAAAAAAATAAGTCAAATGGAGTAAATATTATGGCATACATACGTGGTGTAGAAGGCATACGGAAATATCACGTCTAATAATAAATGTATAAGAATACTCTAACGCACGGTGGATCATTTAATCGTTATCGAGAATAATCAAGAACTCGTCGCTCAACGATAAGATTGTTTGGTCAATAAATCCATCAATAAATCAGATAGTAATTGAAATTTAAATAGAAAGTAACGGTATTTTAAAATATGAGAAAGGTATCAAAAAAAAGAAATGAAAATGTAATCGCGAAGAAAATAAAAAAGATATAGATATACGTACATATATATATATATAGAGAGAGAGAGAGAGGGAGTCGTGGCTGTGTAACGGTAACAATTGTAAATCAATGAAAAAACGCGAGGAATAAATATGAAAGCTCGAAAGTGCAGTGCGGAATAAACGAGACGAAAATCCTTGGTTAAATAATGAATTTAATTCGCGTGTAGCGTCGAAAATGACGGCCCTCGAAATGTCCCCTCGAAATCAACCACGGGGGCAGATATATGCGTGGTCACGTGCACACGTCCACAGAGGGAGAGAGGGAGAGAGGGAGAGAGGGAACGGAGGCTGAGAGTAGAACATAGAGACGTAGAACGTTATTCCCAGGGTGTAAATTCGCGCAATAAGGGCGGTCGCGATAGCTGACATCGGTGCAACACACATATCGGCCGTTGTGCGAGAACCGAGGGCAGCTCGTCAATTTGACCCGCCGTTAAGTATCACCATTCGCGCTCCGACACACAGACGCAGAGGGAGAGAGAGGAGAGAGAGAGGAGAGAGGGAGGCGATGAGCTAATAACGATTATAGCATCGGCGTTGGCTCGAGCTTTTACTCGGTGGCACAGCCCCTGTCCATTGTATCGTCGGCTGAGTTTATCTGCATGGTACCACGTGTTATTATTGTGCCCAGACACTTTGAGAGCTTCAGAGAGTGAGAGACGGAGACGGAGAGGCAAAGGGAGAGGGAGAGGGAGAGGGAGAGGGAGAGAAGGAGTGAGCAGCTAAGCGAGTAAGAGAACGAGACTGAGGTATATCTGCCCTATATAATAACCGACGATCACAATGGCTTAATCCGACCGTCTCTCTCTCTCTCTCTCTCCCTCTGTCTCCCTCTGTCTCTCTCTTTGCTGACTAACGAAAGACGTACACTGGATGGATTTCTGATTCTTCCTTAGAGTTCTACCTGCACATCCTTTCGGTTTAATTCTATATACCTTTTTTCACTGACATTATGGTAAAAAGTTGATACTGCAGTATAGTTCGATACTCTTCTCTGGTGGATATTCATTGCATTTCTTAAGTATGAAATAGTCAGTAAAAAATGTTGACACTTTTATTCTTCATGCTTGAGAAAGTTGAAATCAAACGAAATAAACACAATTAAAAAGACATTAGCAATGTTTTTGGTAAATTATATTACGATATTAGGAAACCGTACATATATGTAAGATTTACTGGATTAACCAGCGAAACTCGGCAATTCGCTACTAAGATTTCAAGACGATCTTTTACTAAATAATACGATAGTTTTAAAATGTTTTAAATACGCATTCTTCTTCAAGTACTTCCTATAAATTATAAACTCTCGATTAAGCAAAACAATAAACATCATAGCGACCCGCTCGCAATAATAAAACTTTGCAGTAAACACTATATGGTATATGTGAAAATTTATTCGCAAGTGCATGGGTACACAGACGCAGTCCATAGATCTAGATATAATTATCTAAGTATAGATAGATGTGCGCGCGCGTGTGTGTGTGTGTGTGTATACATATATACATCTGCGTGTGTGTATATACCTTATTCAAGGAATAGGTGGTACGAGTAGCCTAAGCAAACATTATAAACTTTCTACTCGACTATTAGCTTCTACCGCGAAACCCAATTTGCAACTATTATCCCGATTTGTATCTTACACCTAATATCTTACCCCAATTTGTCATATTTTTAAACAGCTAACTTTTCTTTGTATAACAATCGATATCCCTACACGGAGAGAAAAGTTTTAATAAATTTTACCAAATTTTCTGTAAATATTGCTAAACTTTCATTAACGCAAATCACTCAATTTTTTATCAATTCGTTACTGAACTTTCTAGCAATATTTACTGAAATAATCTACTAATTTTTACTAAAATATAACTTTTCGCGTTTTGGCTGTTACCGCGTTAGTGAAAAATTAGTAAAATTTATTAAATTTTTTCTCTCCGTATAGTACAACAATTATTAACTATTATTTGTATTCGTTTTATTTGATTTTTTAATGTGTAACAGTACTTGAGGGGCTATCCACATCAATTATTATTCCGATCGGCAACGTCATCAGTATTTACGAAAATAATAAATAATCTATTACATATATTAAAGTGTAAATTTACCATTCGATTCGAAGTATATAAATGTACTTACGTCTTTTTAATAACAAAATTTCAATTAGGATCAAATATGCGTTATATATATGCATCTTGGACCGTTTATTCATGAGTAATTCGTGAATTTTTATAGATATTATATGTATTTAGTTTTGAAAAACATTAAAATTCGTTTGTTTTAGACCAGAGATAATAGTTACGTAAAAATTGAAAAATAACAATAATTAATATAAAAAGAATACTGTGTAAGTGTTGATGATATGCCCAAAGTACCAATAAAATGACTGTTAAATTATTATAAAATTAGATTTGGAATAGCTATGGAAAGATTTTTCCTGAGTAATTTAAAAATTTTGAAGTTATTATCAGCATCTATCTTATGACAAAAAAATATTCTTTTCTACTATTTTACTTCTACTTATTTTACTTGTTTTATCCGTAGAAGAAATCAAAGGATTTATGAAACGCTGTTTAACCAAACGCTGATCAATAAGTGTCCGTAATTTTTAATGAAAATAATGAAAAAATAACCCTGAAATCGCATAAATTGGAAATATGAAGGAAAACAAAAACTGTGAATCGTCGTTCGTGCAGAACTCGCGCGATGGATACAGGTACGAGAAGATCAGCAGCCGAGAAAGGTGGATAAAAAAAAGGAAAGGTAGCATTTCTTCTTATAAAAGGTAGGAAGCCAGGGTAGAGAGATATAGGTGTGTGGAAATATACCCTCATATCCATCTAACCGGATGAACCGTAAACTTTAGAGAGTAGAGCTCGGTCTTTATTATATATCCGTATCGGATCGTATATACAATCCACGGTTTCGCCTTTCGTGTTTACGACATCCCTTCGTCCTTTTAAAACGCTTCTCAATAACAAAAAAAAAAGAAAACGAAAAATAACAACAAAAAATAGTAAATAAATATGCAAACACCAAGGTATTAAAGTTTTTGAAAGGATGGTTTTCCATTCGCGCGGACAACGAGATATTTTGTTACGAGGATGAAAACGATATTGTGATTGTTAATACTCTATAATAATTACCATAACGTTGAATTTAAAAGAGTTTCAGGTACCCGTAAAAATTGAAAATTTCCTACCCTTAAGGACGATCGTTAATGATGTTGAGTAAGCTTCTTTCGTAATGTAATTCTTGTAAAAATGTAAAAAGTAATAAAATAATAAACATTGTTTTCTCGCGTCTTTGTTTACAGAAGAGATGTTAGATAATACTGTATAATTCATAATAATCTTATCATGAATTTTAATATTCACAAAGACTTATAAGAAGATGCCATTTATGTACAAGAATGTTTGTTAAAATTTAAAAAAGAAAATTTTATAAATTTGTTTTTTCTTTTATTGATTTAAATACGCGTAATGATTACAAAAATATTTAATTAGACTAGGAATTTCCCTACATTTTTTCGTATGGGTTAATTTTAATTTTGGGTATTGCAAATTTATTAGAGCAAGAAGGTGTCTCGCGTTCGCAATGTATTTGTAATCATACTAGTATACTTAACTACGTGTACAAAAAAGTGTAAGAATTGAAATGTTTTAAAAAAGATAAAGCCTCACGAGGATAGAGGAGGTTCGCCATCGAAATGCCGTTAAACAAATAAAGTTACTTTACCACTCATCTAAGGCCGACGAACTTTCTCTCGATTGTTGACAGACGACGAAAATTATCGTAGCGCCTGAGTTTCAACGTACAAAGGTCGACTTAAAAAACGATCCGAGTTATTAAAAAAAGCAACGTTTTATTTTCGCCCGTCGTCTCGGTAAAAAGTGTGCAAAGAGTGAGTCAGCGAGAGAGAAAGGGAGAGATAGAGAGAGTGAGAGAGAGAATGCGGGAGGAAGAAGGAAGAAGAGAAACAAATGCACTCAAGGCTATAGGAAGGTGCCAATAAAAGGGCAAACACGTAGATTCGAAATAGTCAGAGGCAGGACTTACGGGAAAATCCATCAGCTAGTCGATTTACTGTCTCGGCCACTCCACTGAGAAGATCCGCGAAACCCCCTTTCTCTCTCTCTCTCTCTCTCTCTCTCTTCCCGTGGCTGTTATAGCACATACGAAATCCTCGTTCGTGGGGGGCGATTTTGTTTATTCCGACCGAGCGGTTCACTCCCGCGAGTTTTATGGGGCCCCGCGGATTTTTATTTGCGACTCTCATCCCACCCGACCTCTTGGAGGAGCGAGCCACCTTGAAATTGGCACCTCCGCGTGCCGTGAATGCCGAGAGGGAAAGAGAGGGAGATGTGAGATTTTCCCTTTCTCTCTCTCCCTCTCTCTCGCCCTATCTTTTTTCTGCTTTCCACCTCATCGTTACTTTCTACTCTTCCTCTCTTTATACAGCTCTTTTGGAGTATAAAGTAAAGATTTACTCCTTACTTAGGTGGCTACTCCCTCTTTTATTGCCAAGGAAATTTTCTTCACCCACGAGAAATGTATACATGTATACATATATACATACAGATGTATATGTGTATATACACGCAATTACGCGCGCTTTGCGGGTGGGTATAGTTGCGTGTACACCTAAGAAAATGGTGCGTTACCCACGATTTTTTATATTACTTTTTTTCTTCCGCGTTTAAACGCATACTATCTGTTGGTTCGAGCTCGTCTTTCTTACTTTGGAGTAAACACAACCTTTCGTACAGGATAAAACGAATTAACCTAATTTCTTTCGATTTTTATTTTCTTCAAGACGCTTACTATCGCGAGTAATTTACAAAATATTATATATCATTTTCGTCGTGTTTATCTATCGTTCGCCAATTATCGATATAGTTTAATTCATTGGATTTCCTATTCGAAATTCATATATTATGATGAAAGTTATATTGTAAGCCATATTGTTGAAGAAACAGTATTTAACATAATTTTCTTTATGGACAAAAGAGTGTTTTATCATTCAATTGTTTTCTTCAAAGAGACGTTACACTTGTACGTTACCATCTAACTGATAACTAATTTATAGTATAATTTAAGCGAAATCACGAAAATGTACAAAGTTTTAGCCTAATCGCTGTATTAAAATGGAATATCTCAAGATCTTTGTTACCAACTGATTAGAATAGGTTAATTATTACATTTTTTTAGGAAAATGTATCATTTGACGAATATCCCAAATATTTCGTTAGATAACCGTTTTTGCTCGGTTGGTAACAATGGGTTGTGATATCTCCTTAAGGAAGTGGCATACCCTGTCGGTTACCGACTGAGCAAAAAAAATAATTATTATATTTATGTTAAAAATACGCAATTTTATGGAAAACCCGAATACAGAAGCACTATAGATAATTAAATAATAAGTTATTGTACAAAGTTCTAGGTTAATGAGACAAAGACACCCTAAAAAATTTCTGCATCGAAAATGTATGATTATCCCTGATTTTTCAGTGCAGAAATTGTTTATAGGGTATCTTTGTCGTATTGACCTGGCACTTTGTACAATAACTTATTATTAAATGATTTAGTGCTTCCGTATTCGAATTTTGCATAGAATTGCCTATTTTTTAAAATAAATATAATCATTATTCTTTTTTTCTCGGTCGGTAACCCACCGGAACCGTAGTCCTATACCTTATAGACGTATACAATTTTTGTTTAATTCTAATTGTGCAAGCGTACCCACATTTTATGAAATACATAGATTGTTGTACGTTAACCAAATTTGGGAATTGTACATATTTACTGAATAAATGGAAAAATTGTAATGTCGGTAAAACGATTTCCTAGTAATCTCGATAATCACCGTTCCGTTGAGCTTGGAATATTGCACAATTAAAATAAATATTATTATGTTACTAAAAGGAGCTCAAGTAAAAATCGCACTGATAAGGCTTTTTTTGTACGTTAAGGTAAAATTATATAGGATATTGCACGGAAATGCAGAAGCATTGTATACATTTCTTGTGAGTATCAAATGTAGCGGTGTGAGGGTATACCGAGAAGCTGATCGAGAAGGAATGTGCGTGCAGTCGCGTTTCCCGAGCTGCAGCATGCGGTTTACGCTATCTTCCCAACATCCACTTTATAGAATCCAGTAAATCTTCTCAATTTCACCAAAGTGATAGGTGAATGCTGAATTTAATACTAAAATTTACCAGAATTTACCTTCGCACATTAATTATTCATAAATTATACAGAGACATTGCTTCTAATCCAATGATATTCTCGAAATTCCTTCGAGTTCAAAATTATTTATTTAGAAACAAATATGAGTGAATAAGTATCGAGTTGATATTTTATTATAATCTCTATTTTTTGCAGGTTGATACGAGTATTCATTTACAAATGTATTTAAGTCACTCGGCATTGGATATTTTAGAAATCATACTTCAAAAGTGAACAACATGACCTCAAATGTAACCTCAATTTTTTTCTGAGTAGCGAAAAATTACTCAATCCTTTCAGTCTCGCAATTAAAGCAAATTGGTCGAAACGTGTAAATATAGGTTTCCGAGGTATTTTTCCGCAATCCTAATGGCGATTCTACAATCTTTGTTTATCAATCAAAGAATTCCAATGATAAAAAGCATATGTTACTCATCAAACTTCACCGCTAACGTATTAAATTCTCAAAAACCCATGTTTTTGACAATTGTTTATTTATAATAATTATAAACAATCATATATTCATAAAACGTCTCCATGACTCAATAGTCTACGTACAGTAATACATAAAAAAATAAAAAATTTCAAAATCCTGCGTCAATTCTGATAAATATGAAAAAAAGGAAAAAAATTAAGACGCCCATTTATGGGCCCTTTGATTAAAAGGGTTAATTCGAGGGAAAAATTGTCAGTAGGTATGGAGTCAAATTTGAACAATCTAATCAAGTTATATAACGTCAATTTTCTTAGTATCTCAATTATTATAAAAGCTTCGAGTGATTTTTC
This sequence comes from Theocolax elegans, assembly GCA_026168455.1. Lineage (NCBI taxonomy): Eukaryota > Metazoa > Arthropoda > Insecta > Hymenoptera > Cerocephalidae > Theocolax > Theocolax elegans. Next base: position 86,557,195 of record CM047428.1, on the reverse strand, counting down.
ACGCTAACTAATTTTGGGAACATGGTAAACATTATTTCTAAAACAAATAATCAACAAGGAGAGCATCTCATGATTGGGAAACGGATAGTGCACAGTTTGTAGTATATGTTTTTTAATACAAAAATTTGAAGGAAGCCAGAGCTGCAGGCTCTAACAATCATTTTTTAAAAGTTATACGCTATATTGAAGCAAAATTTCCAAAAAAAGAGGCTTCACTTTACATGCTTGTAATTTCTAAACTATCAAATTTGAATAATCTTACTAAAATTTAATGAAAAGCAGAGATAAAATAGATATAATTTAAAAAAAAGACGCTTATCAAATCCGTTAACATGGAGTAAAGTTACAGCCGAATTGAAAATTTGGAGATATTTTAATGTAAATTAGACACTACAAATTTTATTGATTTGAAATTCTTAATTCGGCTATAACTTTACTCCATTCTAACAAATTTGAACGTATTTTTAAAAATTCTATCTATTTTATCTCAGGTTTTGATTAAACTTCAGTTTGAGCAATAATATTTGATAGTTTAGAAATTAGAAGTATAATATTTGAAAAAAACAATAGTTAGGGTGTGCCTTGTATTAGAAAACGTATACTACAAGCTGGTCACGATTCGCTTCCCAAACATGAGATGCTCTCCTTGAAAGAAGAGAATTATCTCTAAAAAATAAAAAGACGGTATTCGAAGTATTCCGAACATAATGTGGTGAAAATATCGAAATAGAATATAATTTCGTTTGTAATAATTATATATTATATAAAAATATAAAATAATTAACGAATAGAGAATATAGAGAGTAAGATGTAGAATAATCTCACTTTCGGCGTAGGTTAAGTGGTGAAAATCGCAGGCGTATGTATATAAACCGAATTGCGATTCGAGTTTCCCCGGTGGGATTGGTTCTGAATGTTATGCGTGCTCGATACGATTTCCCCCCTTAATAGCTTCGTGTACGGCACGTACGTTGCCTCATGCTCATGCAAATTCTTGCCCCCTTCCTCACGCTCTTTCTCTCTCTCTCTCTCTGTCTGTATGCCCGTGCGAATCTCCCGGTGTTTCCTTTAATATTTCTCCCATCCCTCCCCTTCCCCATTCCCATCCCCGTCTCTTTGAGCTTCTACGCGTTATCTTTTAACCTTATACGATCTTCAAATTTTACCCTCCTTATATCCATAATCGAAATTACACGTATATACGTATATACGCGTGCACGATGGTTTCGTTGAAACAATATTGATATGCACAATGATAACTTTATTGTGTTATCGCAATGTGTGTTTGTATACTAATCGATCGCTTCTGTATACATGTGTTTACGTTGCGCGATTTAAAATCATTTGCGTCCGGTGAGTTTGATGATATGGGGTTTTCGTATTCGAGATCGTTGGTATAGTTTATGCGAATGGGGAAATCGTGACGGTCATTGATCAACTTTTATAAATGGTTTTTTAAATATTTCAGGTGGTAATAATTATGTTGAGTTAAATAGCATAGTATGTCAACAAAATTAATTTTACAAAGTTTTTCTATAAATTTGGTTCTATCAAGATTGTACTATAAATATATGAAAAGTTTTCTATTCTATAATATTGCATATAGAAAATAAAACCTGCACGAATTAACTGTTTTTTTAACATTCTGACCAGTGTTACGCACGTAACATCGACGCGCGGATCGGCACGTGTATGAGAACGGTGTCGAAACGCGAAATATCAAGACGAATGCAACTACAACAAGAAATCGCGGACGGTGGCCTAGTGGTTGAGTCTCGTGACTGGAAACTCGCGGATCCTCGGTTCGAGTCCCGGCGTCCGAACAATTATTTATTCGGTCCTCTCCTATCACCTCCTCCATACGCAACACCAGCTACAATAATGTACACAAATCACATATAGAATTCAAACTTGATATGCGGAGATACATTACGTCAAAATGTCGAGTAGTCTACCTAAAATTGATGTAATATTAATTATTACCTAAATTTAGTCATAATTGTATTTCAAGAAACTGGCAATCAAATCGTCGGAGAGCTGTAGATGCATATGTAACTTGGCGATAAATGACGATAAATGATTGTTAACAACTAACGATAATTATTAAATAATTAAATTAATTTATGTATTTCATATTACGCTAAAGTATAAATTCATTATATAATTAAAGCATAGAGGATCTTTTTAAAATTATGTTAAAACGCAAACTTTTCGAAGGAGATTTTGAGGTTAGGTTAACACAGATATACTCCTTATGCAGATCTTGATTATAGGGTTAGTTTTCGATATTATGTATGTTTATAACATTTTAACCTCAAAATCCCACTTTCATTTCAGATTTTGAGGTTCTAATGTTATAAAATATCGTATGAAACTCGCTTCGCTCGTGCGAACAACCTCGAGAAAGGTAGAAAACCATCTCCCGCAACAGTGTCATAATATACTATTAGTTATTGAAATTGACGAGTTCGTAATACTAAACAAAACATAATTTGTTTATTTTCTAGAAAGAATTTTTGTTATTGCAGTGCAAAATGAAGCAAATATTGTAATTTTTGTAAATGTGAGATTTTTATTAATCGTTTTAAAATATAATATATTTAATATTACCTTATTCGCGGTAAGATATCGATTAACAACCATAAATATGATGATTTATCGTTTATTCTCATATGTCTCTGAATATATTCTTTGATAATTTAAGAATAAAAAGAGAGCGAGCGAGGGAGGGAGGGAGGGAGGGAGGGAGGGAGAGGGAGAAAATAGAAAATGAGCGAGGAAAGAAAGAAAGAAAGAAAGAAAGTATATAGGAATAGGTATAGGTTTAAGTCGTAAGGCGATTCGTCCTATCCTTTCCACGAGTGACATTCCCGGTTATCTCGTACTTTGTCCGTCATCTTTTATTAAATTTACATACTTTCAAAGTTATAGCTTACAATGAATTTTATCTTTTCCTCGCGCCTTTTACGATATAACGCATTTCTCGTCCCGGTTATCTCCACATTTTCCCCCATCTCCGTTTCGCTGCTCGAGGACACGAACGAGGCTCCCCATCTCGCTCGCTGATGCACATACACGCGCCACGAGAGGGAGGGAGAGAGAGAGAGAGGAGAACAAGCGCGTAAAGTAGATAGGATACGGGAGACAGGTGACGGGGATGGAACATGTTGCCTTGGGGACGTACACTTCGAACATTTCGTGATGAGAGAGAAAAGCAAAAGATGCTCCTGCTGCTCCTGACTTGCGTTACACGTCTATATACCCGTACACCTATACCTATATATACGCGTACATACCTGCACCTGTGTTATGGCTAAACGAAAAGTACATACGACTACTCGAGAATCAAATGTCGTTAGTCTGCGAGCTGGGTTCTATACAACCGCTAAAGACAATTACGCAACCTTTTTTCGTACCATTTTTCGAATTTCTGATCTTGGTGTTTATAATCTTACCGCTTTCTTTGATTAAACTTTTACACTATTTGGAATTAACAATAATTACGTATTTTTATACTGTTTTTCTATACAAAACCGACGTAATGTCGATTTTTACAAGATCGCACGCAGGTGGCAAAGACAATTTTTTATATATTTAATTTTCATTAGTTTTCATCAAAATTTAGTAGATGGTGGTAAGTATGCATGGTATAGACCGACATTGTTGGTACCTTGGCTAAATTTGAACATTTTACGTATTCATTGGGAAAAACGAAAAATCGTAATGTCGGTAATACGGTATTATTAAATATATGATAATTAAGTGAGTGTTAGTATACGCTTGTATCAATATTCACACAACTACAGAATATTTTATTTCTCTTTGTTATTCAATATAATATAAAAAATATTTTAAAAGGATATCAATATAACCATTATCCTTATGTTACCATTCAAGTCTTACATACATTTTTACACATTAATTAATTGTTTTATATATTTTAGTTACTCGATCTGCATAAAAATATAAAATTTTTTAAAACAGTCACATAAATTGCATCTCTCATTATCTTGAAAATTTTGGCAAAGATCAATGTCCTCGTAATTGTGTATATAAATTCTGTAAAATATAATTTTTTGAAAAAACTATACTACTCTGTCGATAACTTTCTAAAGTTGCGGGAAAATCGTTTTCTTTAAAAGCTAATGTTTCAAAAACATATCGTTCCTCCGATTCTCTGTAAACATCACGAAGTTGTTTTTGTTTCTTTTCCGAATCCCCAAAATTTCAAAGAGTCAAAGCTTCGGTAAATTAAGAGGCCCATTTAAAATCCGATAATTCCAAGATCCAAGTGACACTTTGAACCCGATTAACTGAACGAGAGGCGCAATCTTAACAAAAGCTATACATCGGCGCGATTAAGATAATGTGTAATCCAGCGGGTGCACCTGTGCATTCTTTAATCGATAATCACCGTCGATTTTTCGATATCGATAATGAGTATAAATATATACACATGTACGTATATAGATATAGAGTTTTGTGAATTCGACCCAATTGCCACTGATAACACGTGTATAACGAAATTTACTTTTGGAAACTCGGGGATAGATAAATCAATCACGCGTTCGCCTTACCGAGAAATACCGAGAGTTATCGATGGGATCCTGATAAATCATTTCGAAACGTATGGTTCATACCCCCCCTCCCCTCCTCTCGATAAATCAAATACAAAAATAAGAAGAAGAAGAAGGGGAAGGGGAAGGGGAAGGGGGGGGAGGAAGGGGAAGGGGATCAAGGAGAAGATGGAAGGAATCACCGAAGCTCTATAAAGCGCGATGATTTTTGGATGCACACGGACACTCGCAGCGGAAGCGTGTAAGCTATAAAAGAGCGGTAAGTTTGTTCATTTAAATTTGGAGACTCGCGATTGAAAGATTGAGATAGAGGTGAGGTAATGAAAAAGAAATGTAGTCGATAGGTAATGAGAGAAGGTAAGGGAATGGGAGTGAGTTGCACACTCGTAGATTCCGCGAACGAAGGGAGTAACCAGTTTGAATATTTATTTTTACCAAGGCTGCACGTATACACGTATAGACCTCCTCGTGAATAAGGCAAAGGTCGTTGCTCTCCTTCGCGTAATGCTCCCCCGACGTGGCTTTATCTTTTTTATATCGGGACGCTTTCTTTTATTTCCTTTCTTTCTTCCTTATTCTACCAGTGTACATGTATATACGCGCATACGTATATATGTATATATATATATATACGTGTGTATACGCGAGTGCAGTATTCTTTGGGTTTTCTTTCGAGGCGCGAAAAGTTCGACGAGCGCCTTTATCTGCTCCTTAGAGAGGGATTCTCCCTCGCTCGCTCTCTCTCTCTCTCTCTCTCTCTCTCTCTCTCTCTCTCTCTCTTTTTCTCCGAGTAAGAGGGCTGCGAGCGCGCGCGAGTCATTAAAACCTCCAACGGATAATGGTCGCGAGGGATGGATTGATGGATAACAATGAAGCCTTCTCTTCCTCTTCCCGTTGATGCTCCTTCAGCTACCTCGCCAATTTTCAGGATCGATCGTTCTCGCGTTTTATGCGTGCAACCACTAGACTCCAGTGTCTCTTCTACTCTCTTCTTGCCAATTTTTCCGTACACCAATCGCAATTATAATCAGTTGATTAACACTTTCCTGGGTATAACTGTACAGCAATTCGTATTCACGGGCCGACGAAGGATGATGATTTTACGTGGTAATCTTAAGTTTATATGATTCGTGTGTATACACTACCTTTTTTAAATGGTTTCCTCAGTGTTTAATCGAGCTTTTCAATATTTTAGACACCTGCGAGATTATATTTATTATTTTCTTAGTTATAACACTTAGAAAATTAAGGGTGATCGAATAAAGATAAGTACTTAATTCACTAATAATGCACTCACAAAATTACATGGCAGAATATTACCTTTTTTATAAATTTATTAATTTATATTACCAAATATTTTTAATTTCAAAACTTAATTAATCTAATCATTAAACGCTTAATAATCAATTTCATCTCAAAAGAGTGTCAGATTCAATTACTATAGGCATGGGAAGGGTTGATTTTTCTTATTTCGGCATACGATTATTAAAAACCTAAAAATTCGTAAGTGCGGAAAATTCAACGGTTTGATTGGCTGCGACGTCTTCTTCTACAAACACGACGTCAAATTGCAAATGAGTAATAAATATCATGATAAAATAGATTTGAGGTCTGGTGAAACCTGGTATAAAGTTCTTAAATATATTTTCAATTGGCTGATAGGTTAGAGTTACATTATATACAGAAAAAGTCCATTAAATAACTAAAACACCTATTATTCCCCGAGGTTGATTATATAGGTAAGAAACGCATTAGCATAAGCGCTCGGAATATACATTTATCTGAAAGTACGTTGGTTTAACAACGCGTCTTCTCTAAGGATTCCCGGAGATTCCTAAAACGATGGCTACGTACCGGATAAAAATAAGAAGAGTAAGAAGAAGAAGGAGGAAAAGGAGAAGAAGAAGAAGAGGGGATAAAGAAACGGCGGTATATACACGGTATACCTTTTGTGACGAACGTACGAAGCGAACACCGCGAAAAGATTCGATTGTCTTGGCGATACCGAACGAGGAAAAAAAAGTGAGAGAGAAAGAAAGTATAGCGGTGGCGGTGTAGCTTGTTTGGCTTCGCTTTTCCGAAGCGACGAGAGAGCCTCGCTTTCTCTTTAACGAACTTTCCTGTGTTTTCTGTTTACCGGTGCGCTACCTCGCGCTTATTAAGTTTCCACGGGACGCGCGAGCGGAATCGAAACCTCCCCCTTTTCCCTCCTCGCGTTTTGCGAGGGTGCACTACACCCTATACCGCTTTCGAACAGTATGCTAGCCTTCCCTCTCTCTCTCTCTCTCTCTCTCTCTCTCTCTCTCTCTCTCTGTATATATACTGAAACTGTTCGAGGTAAATAGAAGGTAGCGTGGAAAATACCCGGGTATCGGCGTATAAAATTAACACGACGCTGTTCGCCGCCGGTGCCGAGCGCTCCTGAATTCATTTAGTATAGTCGACCTGCAGATTTTTTTATACGATTTATCCCAACCAATTCTTATATTGTACCATGGAGTTTGTTTATCTATCTCCATCGATTTTACGTAATACGTTCCCCAAACTAGTTTTTCTCTTTTAAATAAGTCTAACCTACGTTATTCTTTTGTTTCTCTCTCTCTCTCTCTCTCTCTCTCTCTCTCTCTCTCTCTCTCTCTCTCTCTCTCTACAACTTTTTAATGGAGTTTGAAGAAAGTGAATTTGAAGGTTATACCGAGATCCACCGTCAAAACCTATTGTCCGGAATTCAACGGCGATGTGTGAAACGTTGTTAGCGTCGATTAATTTTACGCGTACGGTGTATATAATAATTAGATCAAACTTGAGATTCGTTCAAGGATAATCGAAATTATACGATAGTAATGATTATGTGTTACGAAACAAAATTGAGGAGACGTCCAAGATACTTGATAAAGGAACATTCAAATTTCCCGCGCTTAACATCTTTGAATTTTTAATTGCAATAACGAAATATATTGATCTATTTTAAATTGCATATTATTAAACGTTCATTAAGTTGGTTAATCACGTATTCAAATATTCTGTTTTATAAAACAACATATTTTAGTTCAAAGACTGCCCGTTATGTTTTTCTCGCTGTGATATGTTGTATTGGGTATATTATTGATTTATTTGTTATATATATTGGTTATGTATTTAAGTTTATGGTATACTGCGAATATGGAAGAAAAAGCGATAAGCCAGATATGAACTGTGAACTTTATATTTTAATTTGTATGACGAATCATCGTAAAATCTAGATAAAATAAATAAAATTTTCTCCTGTAGTAGAAATTAAAGGATTTATATTAAATAACTTATTTTGGCAAAAAATTAGGCGTTTAACTAAAACCTGGCTAATAAGTGTTCGTAATTAGTAGTTCGTAAAAAAATTATGTCACCTAATCTCAACGATCATCTATATCAAGTTTGGAAACAGTAAGAGATTATAATTAAAATCTTTACAATTTTATATTACAATTAATAATAGAATAATATTTAAACTTTTAATTTTCTGCGATATTTTTTAATCTCAATCTATACTGTTTATAATTTTTTTTACCATAACTTTTTACCATTAATGAACGATATCGAGAGTAGGAACGTTTAGATAGATAAAAAAATAAAGTACTAATAATACCGCTCTATTATTGTGGAGAGATTCTAGAACTTGAATTGTTAAGACGTGTTATAATCGAGTAAATTCGATATTTAAAATAATGTTATTTTTTTATCTCCATATTTGTGGAAGAAATTGAAATCCTAATAAAGATTCGTATCTTGTTCAAACCAATTAAATGAATATTCACGAAAAAACAAAGAAATGAGTACGCCGAGTGATATGTCGACTAAACTAAACAAGAAGTTGAAGTGATTTAACATATTTACCGAATCCCGTCCCCTACGTCCTCCCCTGAATAAGAAAATTCGTGAAAAGAACTCGATAAAGAAAAAGGAAGAACGTGAAAGGATATATAGATAGCGTGAGAGGGATAATCTTTGATCTCGGTTTCCTCCTCCTCGGTTTCTCGATCGAGCAGTGTACGTACTTTTCTCATTTACCAGTAGTACACCCTGACATCACCGCTCGTCGCTCAAAGTCCATGGAAAAAAATTTAATAAACCCCTCTCTCTCTCTCTCTCTCTCTCTCTCTCTCGCTCTCCTTGCGATTTTTCGAGCTTGGCGCAAATTCCAAACTCAAACGAACGCGGAGGACGTGTACTCGTAATGGGAGAAAAAGGTGACGCGTTTCTTACGTACATCGAGAGGGAATCTTTGAGTTTGAGAGAGCATTACCCGAAAAAGGATCTCTGTGCGAAATGACACTCAAAGTTGTACAATTTACCAATTTGTTTAAATAATTTTTTTTCTTAGCCTAGATTATTTTATTTTTATAAAGAGTATGACATACAGCACTATATAGGAAAATATCGTTATATATATATATATATATATTACAAATATATTATACTTACTTACTTATAATTAATTATATAGTTACATTGTGCAATGTAATTGTAAGATCACCGCCGAGAGTATTTTTAAATAAAAATCTCAGTGACAGCGTGGTAAGACTTGTGTTTATTTCATTATAAATATTAATATTTTTTAGGATAACTTTTCTAGATTAACCTGATATGTTCCAGGTACGAGCTGCAGTCACGTTAAATTTTCATTATAACATTATCTCATATCACTGGTAGAAATTAAGGAGATGTAGTACCCTTTGTATTATACCATTTGAGTCGAATATCGAATGAGAAGTGATGCGTTTTATCGAAAATTAATATCTTGTATTAAAATATACAACAGGAAATCTACGAGAGCATTGTTTTTTGTCAAGTTGTAAACTATTATTATGCAGTTTCCAAGTTAAGCCAATTAGTAGAGTATTTTATGAAATTTGCATAACTATAATTGATTACACAATATTTAAAAAAATTGTTAGTTTTTGTAGAAAAACAGTACGTTATCAATCGTCATCAGATCTCTCGATTATAACCTAACGTATTTGACATCCCTTAAATCAGTAATAAGTAGATCAATGTGCCGATTTGTAGCCTCCACATGAAATCTATTTATAAAAGTATTTATTCAAGTGAAAGCCCTTAGAAATACATTCATTTTTAAAAGTTTACCGCTCGCGGATTGCTGATAAATACATTATTTGTATGTATTGAGGTTTCCTAAAAAAATGAGCCGAAAAGAGTTTAATCGCGCGTACTTATTAATTATATAAAATGTAATTCAAATGTCATGTTCCATAATATCGATCAAGTAGGGAGAATAATACAACGATAGAAGTTGCAAGTGAAATAAATATTGATCGTTCAAGATTCGAGTAGGTGTATATACATATATATGTATATACATCCAGTTTATCGGAGTGATGCAGAAGCGCTTATCCACCACGCGGGAAGACGCAACATCACCGTTGGATCGGGGTAGGCGTACCTAGACGTATCTCTCGGTCCGTGATGTATACATATATACAGGTACACACGGTGTAAGTGAAACTTGGCTAGCTAGAGTCCGGTATGCCGCGGGAAACATTCTCGAGGGCGAGTTAGGGCTTCGCAAGAGTCAAGACAAGACAATATTCATCAAAATATTGTATTGGTATTGAAAAATCTTGAAAAATCGGATATTGTCTTGGTCTCGAGAAGGAAAAATATTGTATTGACAAGATCTTGTCTTGAAAAGTGAGATTTTCAGAAAAAAAAATTTAGTGAACTCATAACAATATACCTTTGTAGAGATGCGCGATATTTTGAAAAATATCGTTACTTTGTATTGATATGTATCGATTGCCTAAATATTGATGCATACAATATATCAGGATTAAAATATCGATATACCCGTATTGAATATATCGATACGATAATTCAATAAAAATTACGTTTTAAAAATTTTCTGAAAGTCAATTTAGCAGATAGAAAGCTAAAACTAAGTAACCCGGAATAGAAATTAAATTTTCTATAAAATACAATATAGCAGACAGGCAACTATAACCAAATAGCACGGGAAAGAGAGTTAAATTTTCTAAAAGTCAATCTAGCAGACAGGTAGACAGATCTAATCATGATTGGATTAAAAAAAAATTAAACCTCCTTGCTCTTTAACTGTAATAAAATATTCGTATAAATTTAAAGAAGTTTTATGTGCACTAAATAAAGATTATTTAATGTAAATAAGAAATTAATTATTTGAATATTCAAATAATTTTTATTCTCTCCAATAAGTATAATTGTTACTTTAGATTTAAAATATAATTGTTGTTTAAGCTGCATTTGCTAGTATCCAAATGTATATCAACATTACTGAGTGCTGCGCTGCTCAAAACGCTTTATTTACATGACATGCAATTACGGGACCGATGACCGAACGTTATGAATGTATTGCTACTGTGAACGCGTCCGTTGTATTCTTTTTGTGCCCCTTTGATACTGCCTTACCGTATACCCTAACGGATTTTTACGGCGTTCACCCACCATCTATGTGTGGGTGCTTACCCCTCCCTAATTACCCCACCGCATCGCATTCGCCGGGATTTTTAAGATCCCGTGTGGAGGGATACCATGTAGGAGAAACGTCACCCGAGACGGTCAATGTATTCGAGAACAATTCTGTTTGGGTGGCAAGGTCACATTGCGTAGGCCTTAGCACCGAAACCGAATGTCTCACACCTCCCGCTCACGTAGTGGAATGTGGAAAAACACCGAATTGATCTCGAAAGCCGCACGAGGATGGTCACCCATCCAAGTACTAACGCAGTCAAACTCTGCTGAACTTTCGTGACCGGCCGAGGTACGTCTCCGCTACTCCGTCACCGTGTCGGTCGAACGCGTCCGCGGTCCACCTCCCGAATCGCGCGCTCATTAGGCTGATTGTATATAAGCGCCAAGCTGCGTCGTGCTCTGTCGTGCTGTACGTTGGCTTACTTTCGGACTGCTATTCCGATTGGCTGATTTTTCTAAATCGACCAATCCGCGCCCTAGTCTATTAGTCAGCAAAGCGTGGTATAGGAGAGTACTGATACGGTTCTGTGCAGTGTGACGCTTATGTAGATCTCCCTTGTAGTGTAGATAGTTTAACAAAGTATCTTAGTGCAGTGCTTTGCAACCACGGTTTTCATTCAGTTTGTCGGCTGCAGATACCTCGACAATAATTACTGCTGTATGAATAAATCAGTATAAGAATTTAATTTTATATTTAATCAGAAATGGATGAAACAGTTAAAAAACCTTCGTATCAGACTTATTTTAAGTACACAAGAAATCAGAAAGATGAAAAGATTGGTGTGTGTTTGATTTGTCAAAACATGAACATTGTTAAAGAAGTTAAAATGAAAAATGGCAACACTTCTGGATTGAAATATCATTTAAACAAAGATCATAAGGCAGAGAGTGATTTGTTATTCGGTCCTGAGAAATCAAAAAAAAATTCAGCATTACCAAGTGGTCAAAAAACAATGGATTTATTTTCACATGTAAGTACAACTTCTATATTGTAAATCTTGTAGTTTTAGTTAAAGTAAAAATAATTTTTTATTTTACTTTTGGTCCTAACACATTACAGAAATAAATAAAACATTTCAATATAAACTTTTTATTTAATGTATGCATAAAAACTATTTGGCTTAAATAAAATATGTAAAAATTAATAGTCTTATTTCAATTATACATAATAAAGAATTAATAATACACTATAAAAAAAGAAAACATAATTTTTCATAACTATTTTTTATAAATTGTGGTTACAAATGATTAATAGTAGAAATAATGCAAGTATGGTATACGTTCGAACTAGATACTTAATAATTTTGTAAAAGAAAAAGAGAGAGAGAGAGAGAGAGAGAGTGAGAGGGAAAGACAACAATGAATACAGCCTTTTCAACAACAAGGTTATCCTCCAAATAGTCCGTGTTTTGATACATTATATTTTCATTTTTTAACTTACGAACTTTTTACAAGTTGCGTCACGTTTTAAATGTTTATGCCGACCGTTTACTTGAGAACAATATTCGAATGTTTAGTAAATAGTTTACTTGAGAACAATATTAATTATAAATACCAAAAAGAATCTTTTTATATAGTATACCAGGTATTTTATCTGAATAACAATAAAATTAAATCTTCATCATAATGCGCGTAAAGCATTGTATCTACTTCTTGTTGCCACGAACTAAAGACGCATTCTCTCACTCCCAGCAGTCACGTCGGAAAGGTTCGTTTTTCTACGTTTACCGTCGTCTAGGACTGCCTGCGTAAATGCTGCCCGATCGAAGCGGTCTCAGACATCGATAAAGGCAGAGCCTCCCGACGCAGCTTCTCGGAGTGAGGTTATGCACCGCTTTTAGTACCTGCGGAAAACGAAGATATAATACAATACCCAATGCGGGAGATGGTTAAAAGCTGATATATGCACCACGAGAGTAAAGTATAGGCAACGCTCGCACTCGCTTCTGTTGGGCGGCACACAATTTGTACATTGTCCACTTTATTCCCTTGGTGCATAATGTACTATTCAATGTTTTCAGCATGGTTAATTTATAACAATAAATGACAATGACTAAAAAATAATATATTTTGTATCAGAGTATAATAAATCAGTGATATTTTTTAAATAATTTGAACATATGCGCTTGATACACCGAAAATATATTTAAATAACTAAATCCAATAAATTAATTAAAATGAAAAACGATTTTATTATTATGTACATCATTAATTTATAACAATTCTTTAAAAAGATAATAGTTCAATATTTTTATAGATGCTATAAAATGTAGTATAAAATGAAAATTACAAATAATCATTTTGAATAACGTATTATGTACAAAAATGTTACTTGATAAAAATTGGAGTTTAATTTTTAGTTAATTATAATTATGTTTATATTATAAACTGCATTATATATTTTAGTTATAAACACTATAATTTATAACTTCATGTATAAATTACTTAGTATTACTTACAAAAATTAAATTCTATTTTTTCATATGTGATTTCAGAAAAAAGAAGAAGTGGTAGACTGGGATAAATTGATTTGTTTATGGTTAGCATTCAAAAACCTGCCTTTAAGCTTTTTTAACGATGCTTTCACGCAAAAATTTTTTAAATTATTAAATGCAAATGTTGTAATGCCGAAAAAAGATTTAATGAAAGCAAAAGTAATGGAACAATTTTCAGAAATGCAACAAAATTTAATTAAAATATTAAATGACAATCTATCGAAGTTTTCTTTTGCAATTGATGGGTGGACAGCTCGTAATGGAAAATCATATTACGGAATAATTATCAATTATATTGATGAAGACTGGATATACCAATCACTAGCATTAGATTTAGTTCCCTCAAATGGAAAACACACTGGAAAGGATATTGCAAAATTATTTTTTAAAATATTAAAAGAATACAACATTCAAGAAAAGGTTCAAGGAATTACGTTAGATAATGCAGCGGCAAATACAACTTTCATTCGCGAATTGAAAATTTTGATGGAAAATGAAAATATAGATTTTGATATTGAAGATCAACATTTTCGATGTTTTGCGCACATAACAAATTTGGGGGTCCAAGATATATTGAAACTAATGAAAGTAAATATAATAGAAAACAACTATGATGGTAATGAAACAAACGAGTACTATGAAGACAATGTTTCAGAATCGGATGCATCATTGGATGGAGATGAATTTAATGATGAAAATTTTTCTTCAGTCATTGCAAAGATTAGATTGGCGTGCAAAAAAATTAGATATTCCGAACAATTGAGTAACCGTTTAAAATTATTTTGTGAAGCAGCTAATTTAAAATTTGTAAAATTGACTCTAGATGTCAAAACGCGTTGGGATAGTACGTATGATATGTTAAATGTAGCATTTAAATTGAAACCTGCACTTGTTATGTTGTGGCAAAACTGTCCTGAATTATCTGACTGTAAAATAGCTGAAATTGAATGGACGTATTTAAAAATAATGTTGAGTTGTTTGAAATATTTTAAACACGTTTCTAAATTATTGTCTGGAGAAACTTATATTACTCTACCAACTGTTGTAGTAGCATTTAATATTTTAATTGATAAACTTGAATCAATTGTTCGTGAACTAGATTGTAAGTCTGATAGAAATTCAACTGACGAGCAATTACTTTTGGCATTTCAGGCAGGACGAGACAAAATTCTAAAGCACTATACAAAATGTAATTGGATATATTGTATGTGCTTAATTTTAGATCCAAGGCACAAAAAAGATTGTTTTGATTTTACGCCTTGGGGTAAACAGATGAAGAACGAAAGTATTACAAAATTTGAGAATTCTTATTACAGAAAATATTTTACAGAAAATTCAGGCAGTGGTTTAAGCGAGAAGCAGTGCTTTAAAACTGCAGAAATTGTAGATGAGGATGATTGTTTAGATTTTAAATCAGTTTATTCAATTAATAATGTAAAAATGGACGCAAAAGAAAATGAATTGCAAAATTATTACCAGGCACCAAGGGCTGATGAAGATGTAGATATTTTACAGTGGTGGAAGTTGCACAGTAAACTATATCCGAATATATCTAAAATGGCGAGAGATATATTGAGTACTTCAGCAACTTCAGTTTCTGTCGAGCGACTCTTTTCGGAAGGATCCCTTTTAATGACCAATAGAAGAGCATCGTTGAAAGATCAATCAATGAGAGGATTAATTTGTTTGAACTCATGGTCAAAGAGTTCATTAAGAAATAAAATTTGCAAAATCGACATTTAAAAAATATGTAAAATGTATAGTATTAAATTAACATTTTTTATTTTGTATAATAAGTAACTGTACACTTACGTTTGTATAAATGTAAATTAATGTAATATCTATAGTATTAAAAATATTTAATCCAAGTTATTGTACGTGCATTTCATTTCTTGCTAGCAAAGGGCTTCCAATTAATAAAATTGATGTAATAAGGTTTGCTAAGTATAGCGGAGTTATAATTCGAATGCTAAGACTTATCATCTCCATGCTAAAAATTTATCGAAAGAAAGTAATTCATTACTTTAAATTTGGAGCCAATACAGCTTCACACTTAAATTGTAACGTCAATACTGTACACATCAAACCTTATTGTCACCTTCGTCGAGACGAATCAATTGTGCAGGTAAAGTTATGTTAAAACTCTAATATTTAATTTCTTTATGTGTGTAAATACAACTCTTGTTATTATTCAAATACGTGCTTATGAGTGCGATTCAAATAAATTAAGATTATTTGCGTCCCAATATTAATTATATTTAATAATTTTTAAATCTATTTAAAATTTATCGTCAAGATCAATAGTCTTGGCTATTTAATATTGGTCTTGACTTGATCTTGCTTTCTTATGTCTTGTCTTGAATATTGTCTCGAAATCCGATACAAGACAAGACAATATCAATATTATTCTTGGTATCTTGCGAAGCCCTAGGCGACGCCAAGAGATCGAGGGTTGTTGCATCCGGCGTCTTCCTTTATAATATATATAGGTACACATACACGCACTATCACACACACACACACACACACACACACACACACAACCAGAGCTCCTGCCGAGTGCAGCGATTTGCCCGGAGGGCTTCAAGGCCGAATTACAAGAGCTTCAAACATCGGACGTCACTCAGCGAGCGGGCGAACGAACGAACGAGCGAATGAACGAACCTTCCGCAGTTAAGAGTTTCCGAACCGTAACCGCACCACCAATCGATCGAATAACGTCTTTCGCGGTTCTCTACCCATCTTCTCATCCCTTCTCCTCATCTGCTCTTTTTTGCACTTTTATTAACATTTGTTACAATTATACTTTAACGCGACTAATCTATCCTACAAAATCGCTATATTTTTTACCATAAAGGTATAAAATACCATCAACCCCAAATTATATAAACAAATTATATAAAGAAAAATATAAAATAATCGACATTTATACTTTTCGTATAAGTGTATCGACTTTTATAAACTATAACACTTTGTTTCGATTTTATTTTCAAAGTGAAAACGAGGAATTTTTTGCTCATGCATAAAATGATGTTCCGGTATTTAAAACATAGAAACGTCGAAATTTTTACTTTTAAAATTAAAATTCAAAATTCCAAAAGCTGTTAATAAAAGTGTACAATTTTACAAAAATTTAGAAACAAAATTTATTTTTTCATTTAAAAATCCTAAATTCCAATTTCTCATTTTACTTAATAAATATAAAATTTTGTTTCTTCGTTGCGCCATAAATAAATATGGAAATTAGTAATGAGCGAGTACCCGAAATTTCGAGTTACTCGATCCAAATACTTGACTCGACGAGCTCGACGAGCTCGAGACGAATCGGTTTTGCGATTTCACCGAGTCACTCGAAAAAATCAAGTTACTCGGTTCGTTTGAACTATTTGAGCCGCTCGAGCTGCTCGAAATACTCAGATTGTTCGAGCAACTCGGCTATTTTTGATATTACTCGGCTATTTACAATAGTATATTACAGATCTAGAGGTTAAAGTATTTGCGAGTTCATAGCACACGTAAATTACCTTCCGAGCCGAAGGCCAATGAGTAAAACAAACGTGCGCTATGGGGTCGCTATGTTACCTCCCGTGGCGTAAAATATCATTTTTTTCAACAACGAGGCCTACATTGCAACTTTTCGATATATTTTCGTCCCGTTGTTGAAAACTAGTATATCAGTGCCGAATACTGTAAACACTTCACGCCCTTGATACACATGACAATATATTATTTATTGTACCGAGAATGGGCGAGTTGCTCGAAAAAATCAATTTGTTCGATCTTTTTGAGCGATTCGATTACTCCGAGTCGTTAGAACATTCCGAGTAACTCGATTTTTTCGAATAACTCGATGCATTTATAACGTTTGAAAAAGTCAAATACAAGACTCGAACTCGGTGAAATACGTACTCGACTCGTCTCGAGCCCAGTTTTTCAAGTACTTGTTCGTTTCTAATGGAAATCCTTAAATACAGTGCGACAATAAACAAATACATAAATATACATTCGTTATTGGTACTTTACAAAAATGTAAAATTTTATTTAAAAAACTAGAAAATACAATAATTCCTAACTATAAAGTCCATAAGTTTCAAGAGTTTACGTCACAAAAGTATAAACTTGCGTTATTATGCTTTAAACTTTAAATATTTGTAAACAGTAAAAATTTCCTTATAATAAAACGCTCTTGCCAAAAGTTACAAAATCCTTTTATTAAAAACTTTTTAAAGCTTTTTTATGACATTTTACATAAAAGCAAGGTTTTTTAATATATATTTCATTTTTTTACTGTACAAAGAATTTTTAAAAAATAAAAGTTTTATTTTGCAAAAAGTTTATCAAACTTAATAATATTTTTTTTTATTTTTAGACTCTCGCTTATTTTAGTTTAAAAAAACATCTATTTTTTCTATTTTCCAAACGTACTTTACTATAGCACAATATAAATTTCAAAGTCAATATTTTTCAAAAGTATACATTTCCGAGGTTAAAACGTATACACCTTTTTTGTCTAATAATTCGATCCAAATTTTTTAGGAACGATGACACTTTTCAACATTTGGTTAGTGGAAGGAAGATAGCAGAAGAAAATAATCGAGAAGAGGAACGTTAACACGTGATTCACCGCAACAGATGAAATGAGACCACAATACGTAAGCCGCAATGATCACAGCGGTTCATTTGCGGCCGTACAGGGGGAGAACAGTCTCGTAGGCGCAACTTTTTTTACTTCAATTTTATCTTCCCTGCTAGCGAATGACTGTTATGAGTTCAAAAATTACCAGTTTAATCAACATAAATTATTACAAAAAATCTATCTTCGTCGATGCATCAAACATTTGTTAAAATATTTATCTTCTTTATTCAACTTTAAATATCCGTAATTACAATTTTTTATTTATACCATTACTATTATTATTCAGATACAAAATATACTTACTGAAGTATACTTGTAATTAAATTGCGTTATGTGTATAATGTGAAACTTCTGTTAATTGTTAATTACACTAAAAGAATGCAGCATTATTATTTAACCGTTTTTTTTCAATTTGATAAGAACATTTCTTTTAATTATCAACGAATTATATAATTGCAATAATAAGATACGCGACTCTTATCAAAGTAGATGGATCGTTTAAATTTTTATTTCTTGTATCGTAAGAATTGGTCAAGATATTTCAAATCTGAAATTGGATCGTTGCAACGTCAACTATACAATTTAACAAACATTTTATCCTATAATTGTTTCAATGTTGTTGATTAGATTGACGATGAAAGTTAATCATTTATTTTAAAGTTTGCCGCAAATCGTTTTGTTCAAAAGCATAAATTTTCCGATGACGATTCTGGTTTATACGCGGTTGAAATTGATATATCGCCATTATGTATATTAAAAATTATTATCGATAAAGCACTGTCTATCTTTCTTTTGATCGGGCAAAAAAGAACTTACCCCTTTTGAATAAACAAATCTGAAGTATATTTAATTACACTATAACAAACAAGATGTGTATAAATAATGCGTAGGGTATATATGTGCCAATTATCGACATTATTGTATGACTTCCAAAGTTATGAATGATTTTAAAATATTTTTCTATTTAAATAAATGTTGGAGAATTTTTTGATTATTAAAAAGCGACAAAAAGATAATAAATTATTTAGTTGAAAAATAAATGATAGTGCGTCAGTTACGAAACGCGATCAGACGGCAAAAATGAATTACTGTGCGTCAGTTACTGACATGTTTGACCAATTACAATGTGCCAGATACTGAACAGTATTTCAAATACTATGCCCCAAATATCCAGATAGATTGTATAATCGTTGCGTAATCCTTATGTTAAGTTAGGAAATGTAAGAAGAGTAAATACTCACGTAGTGTCTCGAATACTGCTAAAGTGCAAATTTATGATATTCACCACTGGTAGTGTTCGGTAACTGACGCACGCGCCAAATTTGTACTAGTTAATGGAATTTCTTATAATTAAAAACATATATTAATAATTATCATGAATTTAGTGGTTTTATAGAATTTTTAATAAATATTTATATCATTTAGCATATATTCCTTTAGCCTTTCATTGGAACGAAATTGTAGCAACCTGCGCGTTAGAAATTTTAAATAATTATTTTATTAATTTCTTAGTACTATTTTTATGTTATTAACATTTACGCAAAAACCAATGTAAATAGTAACTGGCACAACTACCCTCTATACAAGAATGAAAATGCAGTCCGTAAGGTAGTCGATGGTACTTGCGGTTAGGCAAAGACGATTTTAATAAGTAAATTGACGTATTTCCATCGATGTTGGGCATTCTCAGTATGAGCTTGTGTACCTTCATTTTTCTTTTACATCCCCATGATTGTTACGTCTTCTTTGACGTTCGATATTCCAAAGTAAATTACACACCGCTATGCTTCTATTCCCTTTTCCTACTCTTTTTTTTCCTCTGGTCTGGATTGTGTTCCTTTTTCTTTGAAGAAAGAATACTCGAACCGCGCTGTTTACTAACTTTTTTGTAATATCCGATTAATTTCATGCGAATTTAAGTTTTCCTGAGATAGGTGAAAAGATTTTTCGGAAACTTACCCATTTTAATTCATTGGGTAATAAGAAATAATAGTGTTAAACAAAGATTCTCATGCAATATGACCCAAAAAAACCTTGTTGTAACATGAAAGTGTCAATCACGGTTTAACACTATTCTTCGTTTTTACTCAACAGATCAACACCTAATCTACATCAAAATACAGGTAAAAACGCTAGCTTTGATGTTCTCTTACCGTTGTTCTGCTCCTATGTACAATCCAACTGATCGTTTCATTATAATAGATAGAAAAGTACCAAATATAAGCTATAAAATTGTTGGCATTATTGGCATCCTTAAATCATTAACCAATGACGCGCAAATTTCTATGAAGGAGGGTACGCTTAGAAAAGATTGAAATAAAATGTATCGAAGCAAAAATTCTTTTGTTACACTACTATATAAATGAAAAACATTTGATTCTCGTAAAAATTTAATAACCCACTTTTTTCTAATTTTCAAACAATCAATTTAGATCGTTCTATGGAGTTTTGTATTACCCTAGTAGAATATGAGGATTTTGAGGTTAGTTGAAACTATATTTTGGACATTGATTACTAATTTATTAGCCATTTTTGGTTAAACGACTAGTTTTTGGCCAATCAATGTTTAATAAATGCTTTGATTTCTACTAGGGATTAATCGTAGGAAAATAAGAATATGAGCCCCTTTAATTTATTCTATTATAATTATAGAGAAGAATAAGTCACTTTAAATTTTCGCAGTTTCTAGTAAGAAATGTTCAGAAAACTTTTGGTCAAAATTGGAAATTATCGAAATTGAAATCTACTCGTGTTATCTAAAAATTATATTAATAACTGTCTAAAAGATAGGCGCTTATTTAATCGATAATTATCAATACTTTTAATTAATTTCACAGTAAAAAATAGCTGTTATGTAAAATATGTATTTATATGTGTGCAAATCATGTCCTAATCTAAAAAAGTTAGTTATTATAATGATATTCGTTACTCACGATGTGCAATTACAGATAGATACAAAATTGACTTTATATTATTTACACAAGATTAGAATATCTCATATACGTAATTCGTTTAAACGCATAAGATAATTTATCGGTTGTGAAATCAGTATTATTCGTATGTGCGTGTATGTGTATATAAAATTTGTTACTTTTAAAGAGCTACTTCAGATTGTGTAGTCGGATAATTACTTTTCCAAAATGAGCTAGTAGTTACATAAGAATTCTTATAGTATTTATTATTATTATTGAGAAAGAATAAAGGAGATATATGTTAAACTTTGAATATTGTTCCTTTCGTCAGACCCTTGTAATCGTGAATTTTCTCTGAATTACAAGCTAATAATTTAAATATTAGATTTTATAATGTCCGTGTGCTGATGGACCTAACGTTACCGATGAAATTTGATATAATCCAAAAGTCACGATCTCGGAGGAAAGGCATAACGTGTCCCACCGTAAAATCAGCATTCAAGAGGTTTCGCGCGTGCCTCCATATTGACCTCGTCTCTCTCGCTCTCGAATTGGTGGGAAAATAAGGAAAAAGTAATGCGAAGGTGTCCTTTGGGTAAAGGAACGGTGTTGGTAGCCGTAGCCACACAACATCCTAGAGCAAGGAAGGAAGCACGGAAGGAAGGAAGGAAGGTAGGTACGTAGGTACAGGAGGGATGGTGTACGGTAAGGTTTGCGAGCCTCGCATAGATTAGAGAAAAGTCGCGAGAGCGAGAGAGAGAGAGAGAGAGAGAGGGAGGAAGGAGGCTCCGGGCGGTGCATACATAAATTATCGAAGGGAACATAATTCAAAGAGGGATGTACCCGCAGGCTGACACCCATTCTAACCTAACCACGCGTTTCCCGTACCTTGCATGCGCTACACGAATTCTCCTAAAACTTATCTTTACCTCGCTCGCGCTCTTTTCTTAATCCTCCTCCCCCCGTACACCACCCGTACGTTTTCTCTTGTTTTCACCACTCTCTCTCTCTCTCTCTCTCTCTCTACGTAAGTAACGACACACGTCTAAAATCGACCTCCCGCTTGAATTAAGTTTTTTTTCTGCAGCCATCGTGCCTTCGGGCTTTTTTGTTTCAGATTCTCGCAAGTGCAGTTATGCGAGCCTTCTAGTGCAATTTTTTTTTATATTATTTATTCTAGAGGCTCGCGAAAAATCAACATTTTTCAACGATCTGCATTTCGAGGTTATAGCAGTTATTCATTTTACGTTCATTAGTTACCAGTTCGCAGTGAAAGTTTAAACAGTGATATTGATTGAGTATATTTCTAGTGCTATTACCTGCAACTCTTATTTTTACATTACTTCAAACTTCTTATCTGTGATTTGTGATGAAAATGTGTTACAGCGCGCACTCGTTTTAGCACGCTCATATCGTCGCCTGATTATGTGCCCCCTCATTCTGGACAGCGCGCTCTTCCAGTTACTTTAATGTATACCCCCGCTCATCGTATTTCTTATTATTTTATATTATCTTATATCTACTACTCGTACCGTCTCACTATTTTTGCTAACTTAATTGCTATTTTATTGCGTTTTATTTTATTGATCATTTTACTTTTTATTACGTAATTTTTAACAACTTACACGTGTGCTTTTATTTAACTTATTGTCACACTACGATTCACGCATATTGTCTTTTTACGCATCGTGTTATTACATTGTACTTTACTTTATTTTATTTATATTACTTTACTGCGTTGTGTTCACATAGCTTTTAGCGTACGTTTTTATTATACGTGATTCACCGTATTTTATATTATTTTATAATATTTTTATATCTACTACTCGTGAACGTGTATAATTTTACAAAAAGAGAAAAAAATCTTTTGGAAACATAACGTAAACGTAAAAACTTAACGTAAAAAATATTCAAGAAAAAAGAAGCACAAGTACTCGAATTCTGTCAATTTAAAAAAAAAATTGATATAAGTATCTCCGATAAATTATA